>JAOTQQ010000019.1:16184183-16242599 GCA_026546715.1 Gallinago undulata | reverse complement strand
CCACTGCCTGCTCATGTCCAGCTTCTCGTCCATCAGCACCCCCAAGTCCCTTTCCTCAGGGCTGCTTTCTAATACCTTATCCCCTAGTCTGTATTGATACCGAGGATTGTTCTGGCCCAGGTGCAGAACCCTGCACTTGCTTTTGTTGAACCTCATGAGGTTCACCTGGGCCTACCTCTCCAGCCTGTCCAGGTCCCTCTGAAAGACATCCCATCCCTCTGGTGTATCAACACCACCACACAGCTTGGTGTCATCCGCAAAATTGCTGACAGTGCTCTCAATCACTCTGTCTATGTTGTTGATAAAAATGTTAACCAGTACCAGTCCCAGTATGGACCCCTGAGGGACACCACTTGTCACTGCTCTCCATCTGGACTTCAAGCCATTGAGTACCTCCCTCGACTTACTGGCCGCACTCTTTGCTATGCAGCCCAGGATTCCATTTGCCAACTTGGTGACAAGGGCACATTGCTGGCTTATGGATAAATTAATGTCTACAAGGACCCCCAGATCCTTCTCCTCAGAAGTGCTTTCCAGTAGGTTGACCCCTAACCTATATTGGTACCTGGCTTTCTTCCTTCCCAGGTGCAGGACCATACACATGTACTTGTTGAACCTCATTAGGTTCTTCTCTGCCCAGCTCTCCAGTCTGTCCAGGTCACGCTGGATGGCAGCACAACTTTCTGGAGTGTCAGCCAGCCCTTCCAACTTGGAACCCCGTCAGCAAACTTGCTGAGCGTGTGCTCTGTCCCCTCTTTCAGGTCATTGATGAACATGTGGAACAAGACTGGGCCGAGTATTGACCCTTGTGGGACACTGCTGGTTACAGGCCTCCTACTCGACCCTGCTCCATTAATCACAACCCTATGAGTTCTGTCATACAACCAGCTCTCAATCCACCTCACTGCCCCCTCATCTAGCCCACACTTCCTCAGTTTCCTAATGAGGATGTTATGGGAGACCATGTCAAAAACCTTGCTGAAGTCAAGGTAGATGACATCTGCTGTTCTCCCCTCATCAAGCCAACCAGTTATAACATCATAGAAGGCTATCAGACTGATGAAGCATGATTTACCCTTGGTAAATCCATGTTGACCACTTCCAATAACTTCCTGACTTTAAGCACTAAAAGTCACATTGAATTCCAATGCACTTGCAGTCCTTTAATGTACTGCAGACTATATGTATGTTGTAAGCTTATTCCTCAGTGGCTGAGGAAGGACATGGGTGCGCAGAGCTGTACTGTCAATACAGGTAACAGGCTATTTGAGAAATTCCAAATCTGCCTGGTTTTCTTGTAGTTCTTATCAACAGGCAATCAAAAGACATCAACAGGCAATCAAAAGACATCATCAGGACTGGAACATCAGTTGCGGTACTGGTGCTGTCTTGCTCCCTAGCTACTGTGGATACATAATTGGCATCATCTCTGCTTTTAGCTACTGGGCAGTATGTAATGGTGCTGCCTTGGTTGCTACCCTACTGGGCAGCTTTGGGGCCTTCTTGATTTACTATGAAGAGTTACTGCTTCTGCTGCACTTTTTCCTTGCTGAGTTACCGGCAGGAATCTGCCATTGTCCAGATCTTGGGATTTCTTCACAGACAGATGGTTGTTATTGCAAAGTTTTCCTTCATTTGGAGCTTCAGAGTTTAACTTGACATCAGTGCATCAGTGTACTGTTGATGAGTCTAACAGAAATATATGTTTTATGAGTGATAGATGGTATATAGGAGTTGCAAATGTGCATACAGGAGTTAGACATCATTATTTTTGTGGTATTTCCTTAGGGAATGGCCACTCTTAATTCCTCGTGGGTTCTCTAAAGTCAAAGGAGTTCTACTATAACCATTTCTGGTTACTCCATGAATAGAGCACTCTGCTGTAACCTGCTTAACCTCAATCCTTTCTGAATATTTATCACTCTAAACTGGAGATTTCACATTGATTTAAGCAGCTCATTGTTCTTTTTTGAATGATCTGCAGCAATGCTGCTGAATAGTGAATAGTCACCTCACGGTGAAGCAAGGAACCAAGAGATGGCTTGAGAAAGCCACCTGTCTAGGACCTGAGTTATAGAATCACAGAATCACAGAATGGTTTGGGTTGGAAGAGACCTTAAAGATCATCGAGTTCCAACCTCCCTGCCATGGGCAGGGACACCTCCCACTAGAACAGGTTGCTCAAAGACCCATCCAGCCTGGCCTTGACAGGGAATAATTCACTAGTTACTAACTCAGTGTTAGACCATTTTTTCTTTTTAGGTACTTAGAGAAAGGGAGGGGGTGTGTGTGTGTCAGATCAGAGGCAATCACACATGAATGCTTTGCAAAAGCAGAACTTTCTGACAGAGTGATGGTCACACAATTACATAGTTTTCCCGCTTACTAGATATTTTCCCTATTTAGTCTTTGATTTCATGTTAGAAACTTATACCTTATAAAAGAGACTGCATCTGTGCTTCATTAGACTGTAAATTGAGGGGAAGGGGGAGGGGTAGAGAAAAAATCTGAAGTGTTTCTCCAGACTTCTCTGGATTCTCCCAGAGGGACTGACAAATGCAGAAGGCAAAAGGCAGAAATGAAAGATTAACAAAGAACATCTCAAAGAAGGGACAAATTAAAGCATGAAGTATACAGTCTCCTACAAAACACTGCTATAGTTTAACATTACTCTTAAATTTTTGTTTTAGAAAGCATGTTCTTCATTTAAAAAATAAAAACTGTTTTATTAAATGTATAAATCACCTTTAAAAACAAATAAAAAAGAATAAAGACAAAAGATGAGGACTGTTGATTAATAATCTAATTGTTCCAGTTGCATGAGGACCATACCATACCCTAAGTATTCTCTTCTTTCTAGTTCAGTCTTCCATCATGAGACTTCCTTTCAGAGACAAACCATTTAACTTTACAATTTCTTTTTTTTTTCTGTTTTGTCACATATCTTCCTACTCATCTGACTTTAGATTCTGACAACTGCTTCATGCCACATGTCCTTGTGTTTCCTCCACCAAGATTCATAGTTACCAAATGTCCTTTTATTCCCTCTGAGTTATTTTTTGGCCCACTTTCCTCAGTGGCTGCAGTGCCAGTTAGTGCTGCTTCTGTGTCCTCTTGCTCATTATGAACTTACTTTTTTTCCATGTTCCCCTTGTGCTTCTCATTTTGTAAATTTAACATAGGGTTTATGCAATCACTAACACCACGTCTTAGCACTTTCTTCACATTTTCTCCTGAGAAGAAGAATCATAGTTTGTTTTTACAAAATGTAACCATGATTAGTATGTTTAAAATTGACCAGTTGCCTCCTTTTAATAATCTTTTCCAAATGCCTATGTCACTTACTGTCCAGTTCTAAAATAAGGAACATAATGCTTAAAAAACTAAACAAAACAAAACAAACACACAAAAAAAGCTGACATCAGCTCTAAAATAGTGAGTCAGTTTTTATTTACAATTTTAGATAAATTCACAGAAGAAGCATATATGTAACTTCTTCCATATATTTGAGAAATTTACTGTAATAAGAAGTACTGTCTGTCCTCTGCAGATATTAGCATAAAAGCTCCCTATGAAGCTCTCCACTGTTGTGCAGCAATAGACAAAAAGCCATATCTTGGCTATACCATCAGCAGTGTCTCTGCCATGTAAATTCACTGTTAGTTCTTCTCCCACAGAAAGAACAAATGTGGGTTTTCTTGTATAGTTTCCTATATGGGAAATAGCAGGCACCTGATTTTTCCTATTCAACATACAGAAAGTTTACCAGTGTGCATGGCCCAACTTGTCGCTGTTTGACAACCCACTGGAATGAAACCTTATCTTGTGCAAATAAAATCAGAAGAGAGTATTTGACCAGAAGTCAATCTGATTATACTGTACAAATAAAAATAAATCAAAACAGCAAATAAGAATGAAAGTTTTAGCCAGGTTATAAGTATAGAATTTCATCCCCAAAAGTAAAATATCATTTTACCTTCTCCAGTTCAGCCACGAAATCTACCAGGTTTTATTTTTATAAAGGGGTCTTAGCTCTCCCCATGAATAATGGGGATATCCTGTACAAGGATATCATTCAGCCAGAGGTCTATCATGCATCCTGGACATTTGCTTACTCAAATGCAACACTCTGGGAATACTGGCTGCAGTCTAACTCGAAAGGTGCTCACCAGCTTCAATCTCTAAGAGGTTTTGTGGCACTCCCTGGAACTTCAGCTCTAGCAACTCAAATACCTAAAGCTGATTTTTCCTCACCAACCCAAAGGAAAATAAAGAGAAGCAGAAGAAAGACAAGTACAAACCCCCAGGGTTGGAGCAATGCTATCTCATTGCAAGCCACCAGCCTGGGCTCCTCTGAAACGAGAGTTTTGTAGATTATCACAGAAGCATGTGAGCAGATCTCAATGCACAGGGATATAAGGACCTAAAAAAGAATAAGCAAGTATCTAAATAGAAAGTTAGCCATGTGTGGTAGTCATCTTTTAAAAACGCTGTTTGGGCTCTTCGGTCACTTGACGGCATTGCACATGTGGGTTGTTGCCCACTGAAGGCTGTCCTGAGCTCTACTCAGGGAACTGGCTGGTGAAATCTGGCTCAGCTACCCCAGCAGTAAGCACTTGTCACTGCAGTTAACATGCAGCCAAGGAAGCCTTTTCCAGAAGCAAAAGTAAATTCAGTGAAGCCCATGGGGTTACTGAGGTGCTAAAGGCAGCTCTGCAGGTGGCTATTGAACCCTACTGCAGCTATGACAAATCCTAAACTTGGGCTCAATCTTCAGCTAGGAGACGTGTGAAAACAGCATGGTCCGTTTCTTATGCTCTTTGTAAAATGTGAAGTAGTGGTCACTATTGGAGACAACGCTTCGCTGGTTTGATTTTTGCTCTGATCCACTGTCACAGTTCTAATGTTATGAAGTATAAGCATGAAGAAAACTTGGTTTGGTGAGTCCACAGCTTTTAGCCTTCTGACCTCAAACAGGACTACAGTGCAGCAATATTATTTTCATTTACTCCAGCAATAAGTTGGCCTTCTGGGACCAATCTAAACCTGCTCTGAAAAGAATAAATGATTTACCAAGTACTCAGTTTTGTGGAATGAAGATTACATAATTCCAGCCTGGTCTCCTTAATTAATTTAATGCAGGAATGTTACTTGCCCACGGTCTGTCTCCTATTGTACAGTAATGTTACACAAACTAAAAAGTAATGGGCAAAAATAAAAGCTTATGCTTATTATCTAATTACCAAGAAAAACCGAGCATTGAAGTTTGGACTTTTCCCTTGTTAAGCTATATTGGAACCCAAAAGTTAATCTAGATATTTATTTAGTCTAGTGAATTGCTTGATACTTCCCTTTGCTGGCACCAGAAGGTAGAGGATGGGAAGGCACTGTGCCTCCTTTCTGCAGGCCCTGCCAGATAGGGGAGATTCCTCCAGGCAGACAGAAGGACTCCCAGGGAGCTCCTGTTGCTGCTCTAGTGAAAACCTCCTGCTTGTGTGACACCAGGGCACTGGCATGACTTATTCAGCAGGGACATGGCCACTCTTCCATGCTGGCAGAGAACTGCCCTAGTGGTCAACTAGGCAGGCATGACCAGCACACTGCTGCCCAAACCATCAATTCACTGAAAGGCACACCGACCTCTCCACTTGCATGGAGACATCCAGTGGATGTATGCATGAGTGGTGTATCCTTCAGCAGCATTTAGATGAGGCCTTAAGGGGGTCCAGTTGCTGCCCCTGAAACTTGTACCATGGCCTTTTGCCAAGAGGAGGTGGGTATAAACTCAGGCTCATAAACTAAAGGCTAGTGAGGTTGAATCCTGCCCATAAGAAACACTTCATGCCTGCTGCATGGGGCTCTCAGCCACAGTCTGCTCAGGAGCTGCTCGCAGGGAGGCTCCCAGCACAGCCGACCCACCTACTGGGCAGAAACCACAGCGCGGCCCCAGGAAACATTCTTTCCCCCAAACAAGGTTATCAGGAAAACATGGACATTTCTGGGCAGTTTATTTTCTTCATTTGCAGATTGCTCAATAAGAAAACATTTCTGATCCTACACAATTTGTGTTCCAAAAAAACTGAGGAGGGAAAAGAAGTATGGAAATAATGGCATAAAAACTCTTATGCTACTAAGCCTCCAAAACAAATTTAAAACACATGTATTTTTTAAAGTAATTTATTTTCTACAAATTGGACCATACTCAAGTCATTGCTTAACATTTGCCAAACCAGAAAAAAATATGCCAAATACACAGCTTTGATGAATGCGCAGGTGATGTCATTTCAAAAAGTTCGGGGACATTTAAGGCTGGAAAACAATTTATGATTTCACCTCTGAATGAGAACAGTCTGCTGTTTATTCAGACTCAATGCTCAAAAACAATACTAATCTGTCCTACAGAAAATAAGATAATTTTATTTATTTCAACAAAAGAACTGTTTATACCTAAACAAAGCTGTAGCATTTTTTCCTTTCATATTGACTGTGAAATATGAAAATACCCTGGTAGTAACCCCCAAAACCATCCTTCTTGAGCCATTAAAACATTCTGCTCTTTACTGGCTATGTAGATTACTCTCCCGTATGTGACCTCCATATTTACGGTAATGTTCCCACACAAACACAGAGAGCAGAACGTCAAAATGAAGATAGGATCAGCATATCTTGGAGCAAAGTTTTGTCCTCAGGAAAATGAAAAAGATGTGAACAAGACAAGAAGTTGCCTGTCTTTCTGTTGCTTCAGTGATCATCAGTTCCAACTTTCCTCCTTTTTGGTCAGTATACCAGGGAGCATATGAAAACTACCCCTATCCTCCTCTGTGCTCCTAAATAGCTATGACTTGCATGAACAGTGACTTGATGGGTTGGACTCTACCACTGTTTTCTCTATAGAGCAGGCAGAACATGCTGTGGGTATTGTGAAGGATCACTCATGCCTAACCTCTGGGCACGCCTTCTTCTGGCTGAACAGGAGGAGGGTAGATTGCTCTGCCTTGTTTTTCTGAGGTGTTCCCTTCATCAGCCACCATCTGGGTTTGCGTCACTGGAAGGGAAATCTATAAACTATGAGGTAGTTGGTGTCATTTAATGAAAATACCATAGCCAGAAATTAACTCCTGATCTTCAAGCTTCAGCTGTGTTACCTGCCTGCAAATCCAAACGCACTGGCCAGAGTCCTCTATCTTTCCTCTCACTGAACTCATACAGCTCAGCTTTAGATTTAATGATCTCTATATTTTCATATTTAGTATCTAAACAGGCTACCTCTGTTACACCATGGAGTGCTGGAATTTGTCCTTATGCCATTTTTCCTGTTGTGCCTCCATTCCTGTCCCCACAGCAGCTCCATCTTTGGGGACCACTGGCCAGATTTCCCACACGCACTTTCAAGGCAACCCTATATGTAGCCTCTCTGCTGCTTCCAAGTCTCTTCTTGGGAGTGTGTGATATCTTGGGGAGCATGCAAGATTCTTTGCACTTATTTTATCTACTTAGCTACTTCTGTTTATACATAATTAATTTCAAGTATATCCCCTCTGGGTTTCTCTGTAGAAGGAATGCATTTGTTTACTTTTTTCTGCCCGTATTGTCACATTTGGCTCTATGACATCCCAGACATCCCAGGTCAGCAAATCCCAGCCTCTGAGACTACTGTCAATGTATTCGTATCTTTATATTCTTTAATGTGATTATGTAAGAGGATAAGGAAGAAAACCTAAGAATGCCTGCACTTCAGACTGAGCTGAGACAATATTGGTAACCTCAAAGTGCAGAAATTTAACAGTTCTGAGTGGGATCAAGAATGTACCAGATACTTGAGAACACAGCTACAGAGAGAGCACTTTAAAAATACCCTCCTGCCAGCTTTCCAGGGATAATTTCTTCAAACAGCAAAGAGGAATCCAAGATAACAAGGCTGAAAGAGAGGTCATTTAGTCTATTGCTATACCTAAACTGTACTTAAACAAAAAAGATGTGTAGGATTCTGTAAGCTCATGGCAAACATTAAATCTGATATGTTTCTCTCTGAGGCTTTCACACAAGAACTCACCTGTTAATGGACCCAAAGTGTGTATATCCCAGAGCTTGTTTGGTCTAACTAATTGAATACAGTGATGTCCTGGATCTATTATTTTACACAGCAGTTCACCCAGGTGTCCTGTGACAAAAGGAGCAAATAAGGTTAATTATTCCTCTTCATTGTGAGGGGAAAGAGGAGAATGAAGAGGCTGGTGATGGGGAGATGGAAGGAGATTTAGTTTTCTACTACAAGGGAGCTGATGACCAGCTGGATGTCTCTGTGTTTGCGATTATGCATCTAGCAATTTGTGAGAAATGTAATTTTCATAGCGCCCCGCACCAGAGCAGCTGGGATCTTGTTTACAAAATTAACCACCCTAAAAGTTGACATCAGCCAGCCGTTTCTGCCTGAAGAAACACTTGCTACCATCTTGTCATTTTTACAGACAAAATGACTAAGTAAAACAAATCAAGAAAATAACCAGCCTTAAACAAAACAAACAGCCTAGCATTGCACTCCAGACTCCAGCATTGCACAGCAGACTGTCAGGAAGAAAAACATATACAAGCAGAGCTGCTTGGTTGAGAAAGTCATGCAGCCATGCTTGAAGGTTCAGCCCTGCAAAACCTACTCTACCCTCAAGGTGGGGTGGAGCAACAGAGAGGGACCTTCCGAAAACTAGATTGAAGGGACTAGTTAACTGTGTAAAATTAGACCTAGTGCTGCTGCAAGTTTTAGCTAAAATGTAAGACCAGTGTTACAGCAACTCAACACACTTGTGAAAGAGAAAATCTTTGCATCACATATGCCTCCTGAGGACAGGAGCTGCTAGCAGAAAAGAGCTGAGTGAATAAAAGGCAGAGATGGGTGCTGTGAAGTTGCCATTAAAAAGCCATAGTTTAGTACACAGGGAGACACAGAAAATAAAAGGTTTCAGTGCAATCCAGGATAAGTTGTTTCTCCTGTAGGATACAAAAAAACCTGTAAAGACTTCTGCCATTTTTCTATTATTAATTATAGTCAATTATTCCATTTTAAAACATATATGAATTGTTGATGCCATGTTCTTTTATTTGTTAAATAATGGCTATCCTCGCAGTCTTGAAGTGACACTGTGCAGAATTCAGTGGACTTGGTTGTGTGACTTACATGATTTTACCATCATCATCACCCTGAGGAGAAGGACTTGTGAGTGCTCGTGGTTGAGAAACTCGACATGAGCCAGCAATGCACACTGGCAGCCCTGAAAGCCAACCACATCCTGGGCTGCATCAAAAGAAGCATGGCCAGCAGGTCAAGGGAGGTATTTCTACCCGTCTACTCTGCACTCGTAAAACCTCACCTGGAGTACTGTGTCCAGCCCTGGAGCCCTCAACATAGAAAGGACATGGACCTGTTAGAACACGTCCAGCAGAGGGCCAAAAAAATTATCAGAAGGCTGGAGCACCACTGCTATGAGAACAGTCTGAGACAGTTAGAGTTGTTCAGCCTGGAAAAGAGAAGGCTCCAGGGAGACATTATAATGGCCTTCTAGTACCTGAATGCAGTCTACAAGAGGCTCCTTATGCAGGAGTGTAGTGATAGAATGAGGGGTAATGGTTTTAAACTGAAAGAGGAGAGATTTAGATTGGATATTAGCAATAAATTCTTTAGTGTAAGGATGGTGAGACACTGGAAGAGGTTGCCCAGAGGAGTTGCAGTTGACCCATCTCTGGAGGTCAGGCTGGATGGGGCTTTGAGCAATCTGGTCTAGTGGAAGGTGTCCCTGCCCATGGCAGGGGGGGTGGAACTAGAAGATCTTTAAGAGTTTTAGAGTTGGATGATTTTCCAATTCTAACCATTCTATGATTCTATGATTCCTTTGATTGCATGATCATTAAACAAATGAATAGTATTCAAAACATATACTTCCTATGTGACTGCATGGATAAATCCACCGCACAGTGATAGATTCCTTCTCCAAGGATGCTTCTGCAAATAAAGTTTTACTCATAAAATGTTTGCAATAAAGAGAGTAAAGGGAATGAGTCAGAGTGACATTTGCACCTTTGAGTCAAATAAATATTTATAAGCAGTTCAGCTCTGTCCACCCACATCTTCATTTCAGTGAAAGGCTTCTTTGCACTCCCAGTGCCAACAAGTCCTTTCTGCAGTTCTCCAAGTCCTCCCATTTATTTCACATACAGTTTCTGTCTCTTTCAGATCAAAGAAAGCCTGCTCAATTTTATCCTCTTGGCCAGTCCCACTCCCTAGACCTTGTTTATATCCTAGATGGTGTGGTATCGTGATGGAAGTCTCTCCTGTTCTCCATCAGAAGAATTTCTGTAGACATTTCTGGCTAGATTTTCAACATAATAAGTAACTTCTGCATGAAAACCACTTGTGTTAAAACTGTCACAATGCAACTTTAATGAAAAGTGATAGAAATCAAATGTAAACATACAAATAAATAAAGGTCTTTTTAAGATAACTTGGTTCAAAATCACCAAATAAGGCTTCTCTTGAAAAAGCACAACAAATTATCCTCTAAAAGGAGGAATTTGGGGTAACACCTGAGGTCTACTGCCCCAGTGTAGCTACAAAAAGCTGCTGTAGAATATGGTTAAATGTAAAGATGAGTTGACAGAGACACAAAAGTCTGGTGCGTACGGTTGTGGAGGAAAAACAAAGGGAACCCCTACCTCTTTGCAACTGCTATGTTGCAATACTCATCAGCCTCTGAAGCCAATCAGTTTGAAGCCAAGAAAAAATACTTTCCTGATTTGTTACTTTTGTTGTGTTTGTCTTTCCTACCTCATTTAAAATTCTTGCTTTCAGAAACAAACTTGTAAATATTTACAAAATGAATCATACTAAACAGCAAAGGAGATTAGATAAACGCTTTAGTACTAAAACAATGTGTTTCATGTAGCTGATTGTATAATTCAATTTTATATTAGAGGGGAGATATGTAAATACAAATGGTGAAATGTGACCCAGATTTATAAGGTCATATTTCAAACAATACAGATTAAATCCAAATGAAGTTCTAGTTGCTGTGTTTACTGTGGCGAAACTAGATTTCATAAATATGTTAGCACCTGGAGATATTCGGTGATTTCTGAATAACAACATTAAAACCTTCATAAATCAAAATGTTTGAGTGTGGACAAAATTTGGCTTTTGGAGGCTTTTGCTACTGAGATTTATTTTGTTTGATCATTCATAACACCTACTTCTTTTCACATAAACACATGTAAAACTTGTGTTAACTATTAAGAAAAAACAGTGCTTCTTTTTGTTTCGTAATGGTTTATCAATACTGCAGTAATAACGAAAACCATAAGAAACAAGGCTGTGCCACATTTGTAGGCAATTAGGCGGTGGTTTATTTCTGTATAAAACGCATTTGCAATTTATTGAAAAGCAATGTGGTTTATAAACAAAAATTACTCACATTGTATGCCATCATAAAAAGACTATCTATCGTAACACTGGAACAAAGGCGTGCACACGACTTTGCTCATTGAAAAAGCTTTTATATTGAAAGGATATAATTTCTAGATAGTAAAAAACAGGAAGAGTTTCTCCTGTGCAAAACACTTAGTACAGCTAAAGAGATTACATATTTTATGTAAAAAAAGATGTGATGTTCCTTGTGCTAAATCATATCAGATGTTATCACAGATAAATCATTTTCAGAAGGATAATAAAAGGGCAGAGGAGACTAATGAAACTGTAACTTGTAGAACATCAAGGTAGTGTAGCAGGAAGTCCAAATGGTTTCTCGCCTATGGAAATAGGAAAGAAAAGGGGGACAAAGAATAAAGATGAGCTGCACAGGAAACTAGGGATGAAACCTCTCAAGTCTGGTACACTCCAGACTGCAGATCTTAACCTTTTCCAGAAATCCAATCTACATCTTTGTTGGTACTTCTCAGAGAAAAACTATCCCTGTCTTACCTCATTCATCCTAAAAATTATTTATTTCCTAGAGTTCTGCAGCTATTGGTTGAGCTATTTCAGGTCGTCAGAATAGATTCAGGTAGACTTGAAAGATATTGTACCTCGCTGAGGTACAATACTACCCTGACACTACTGTTGTTGCTGTTAGTATTACTGTTATAGACCCAGAAGGAATGACACTTCACCACCATTCATGAAGACATGCTCTGATACAATGCCATTAACAGCTGGCTAACAAGACGTTGTGATCATGTAAGCAAAACTTAGATGTAAATAAAAGAAAAATAAATTACAATTAAATGCTAACTCCAAGGAAAGCAGTCCCAACAGAAAGTGTGAATTAACTGGACGTAGGAGAAGTTGTGCCAACTCAAGAACAGGCTCACATTTTCTTTCCTACCCTGAGGCCTTCTTGGCTGGATAGGAACAATACATTTGGGTCCTGCCAGTATGTCCTGACAGGTTTTTACAAAAAATTACTTTCTTGTTTGAGATCGTCTTCTAAGTACAAACTTAGGCATCTAAACAAGTACTAAAATCCCACCTTTCTGGTGTTTTTAACACAAATCCAACTGTGGTTCAGACCACAGTTTTCTCAGAAGTCAGTAGAGGTGAAGGGAGTCCTTTTTGGAGAATTGTGTGGTTCGGCCCCTAAAGGAGTGACAAACTTTCTGGAAGAAACCAGCTGTCCCTGCAGACTGAGAGGGAAATTGTGGTAACAAGGTCCCAGGCTTAGTCATGTTCCCATGATATGAAAGTCTACATCTCTTTCCTCAGCTGCAACATGGGAGTAGTCACATATTTATTGTATTTCATCGGACTCTTCTAAGAGAATTAGTTTGGGTCACTCTCCAGAACACTCAGTATTTATTAAGTCTGCTCCAACCAGCAGGTATTAATTACTATTTTATTTTGTAAATAATTTGTAGAGTTGTCTTTGAGCTACACTTAAGGTTTTCCAAAGAAAGGAGCCTGTTAGTAGCTTCAGAAATGTCTCACTAAGCCTAGAGTTATTTGTGTCTGTCAGCTTCTCCAAGTTGGAAATGGAGGAGTTGCGTTAAACTTCCCTATTAACTTTCCAACATGTGACTCAAAGCAATTCCTCTGTCTTTGATTAGTTAGAAGTACATCTGCAAAGTTGAGTTTACAATACACCACATAATCTCAAATACAGATCTTATTCTGTCATCTGGACCATACGTGTTAGTGTCAACAACAGTAATAAACAATACAAGACACAGCTCACATAAACATTTCAGAAATCATAAGCTTAATCATTGTTCAGAAGTTGGACCAAGCTGTGACGAACCTCTTCAGCACTATAAGCCCTTGGCGTTACTGGCTTTGAAATATATCCAGAAGAAAGTGTATCCAAAACCTGAACCTAGAGATGAAAGGGAATCCATGTGGCATAACAATGATGTGAATAGCAATAAACAACTTCAAAAGTTGGTCAACTATGAAACTGAGGTGGTGTTGAATTGCAAGCCTTGCTGAATGGCAACCTCTGCTAGCACTGCAAACTCTATTGCTCTTACAGGATAAGATCATTTCTTAATTCATTTTATTAGCTACTTCTTTTCCAGTCCATTGAAGTCCTCTGGACTGTCTATGCCACTGTCTCTCTCATCTTTGGCTTTCCAAAAGGATTCTGGTAGCAGCGTCAGTGGGTAAAATTGATTAAGAGTTGAACTTCAGAAAAAAAGCCGAAGCCGTGATCAATGGAAAACATTTGCAGAAAACAGAGCCTAGAAAATGCCAGTAAACCTGGGCTGTACACACAAATGTGAGGTTTTCACACGCAAGTGCCCGTGTGACTCATGACAGCATGAGTCAGAGCCAGAGCACTTCCAGCTCTCAAGGCCAGGTGGATTCTCAGTGCATTCCTTCTTGTGCCACCTTCCCGCATTCTGTGATTTTCAAGCATGAAAACCTGAATGCATTGAAAAGGGAAGAACCACAGAACATTCTCTGGTCTGAGAGCAGTCTAGACATGCCCTTTGATTATTCTTAGGTTTTTGGTGAAAGACAAGAAGTAAGAGGATGTTCCAGTGTTTCAGATAATAAACTGAATTAATGAAAACAGTTTTCTCCTTATTTCGATACATAGACATTAGGTCAGATAACATTCTAGTATTTCATGTCCAGCCTGTATGAAAGTGAAAAGGTTCTTACACAGTATTTTAGTCAAAGCCCATGCTGAATAGGTATTTCTGTAGCCTCATTCCTCAGTCAGAAGTGTGACAGTCAGCAAAGACCTATACTCTGTTAGCACCATATATAACACTGCATGTACTTGAAACCATCATCTACCAGAAATAGCTGTCAGTATTTGGAAAGGCAGGGAGGAAAGGACTTTTATGAATAAGAGGAAGGAAAAACATCTTTTTAGAATACTGGATATTAGTAAGCATCCCCATTTCCTCCTTTGGGAGTGAAATAAAGGTCATTCACTCAGTGAAGCTAGGAATTATTGCTAGTAGACAAAATTCTGCTGAGTTTCCCTAAGAAAGTAGCAAGTCTGAATTGTCTAAAATAGCTCCGAGAAGGATGTCTGTTTGTAATCGATGATATGAGTTCTAAAATTCAGTCCTCAAAGACCCAGTTACTGTAAGGAGGGAAATGTAGCCCTCAGTTATTTTGCTAACTGATCCCTGAGCCAGTAAGGGTCAAAATGCCCTCCAAAAACCCTTAGATGGGCTGATATTTTGCACCATACCCAGGCATTGGTAGATGAGCACAATTTCACCAGGTACTTTGTTAATGCATGATTCCCACTGCTTTGAAAGCCACTAAATGGAAAAGCCAAAAAAACAAGAGCTAAATTAGCTGTCATATATTGACTTAGATTTTAGTAATCATGGTTTGGTAGCCCACAGAAAGTCATTGTGCATGGATGCTGTATTTGAGACATTCCTATCACAGTCGTTCTGCCCAATACTCTTGTTATGCCCCTGTCTAAACTTTCCACTAGACTAAGGGTTATCAAAGATTTGTTATTTTAAGGAGCTAAGTGGTAATCTATATAAACTGGAAGAAGCTACAAAGTGCTTTTAGTGGCTGGAGTCAGAAAAAAACATTGCAGGGTCTCATTCAGGTCAAGATAATGATGCAGCATAACTCCAGCTGAACCCCTAGGTACTTCTAGTTATAAAGCTACTGCTTAAAATAGGAAAGACACTGAGAATACTGGAAATTTATTAAAATAATTAATACTGCATGGCCATTATCAAACTGATGATTGTGTGTGTTTGCTGCAAGGGGAAAAACATGACCATTGTCTGTTCTGGCACCTTCTCATGCAGAATCCAGAGCGATATCTGTACTGTGGATTTCTGAAACATCTGCTACTTAACCTTCTAGCACAAAAGTTTTAAAGACCGAAAGAGTTCTGAGATATTTTAATATTTTCTCAGACAAGAAGTTCAAGGAAGCTGGAAGGCTCAAATGTAGTAGAATGTCTTTGACACATCTGCTGCAAAGCATAGTTGTGACAGTGAAAGATATCAAGCAAGGAAAAAAACACCATTGCACTTGACTTTGTTGACTGACTTTCCTATGAATATGAGAGAGCATACGTAAAAGTACACATATCACTTGTTTTCCTTGATTAAAAACCGGGAGGTTCAATTGATCTTTAATAGTTACAATAAATTAATTCAACCGAGATATTTTCTTGGGTATGTACATCCAGGATTAAGTGCCCTTTACTTTCCTCACCAAAAGTTGCAAGCCTCCAGAATCTGGATGACTGGCAGCATCAGATGTTTATGATAAAGGTAAGAAATTAAAGTAATTTCTCCAAAAGTGCTGTCTATTTTGAGATTAAAACCAAAAATCACCAACCTGTGAAGTCAACCGTAAAAAGCAATCATCACTAGTCAACACAAAATTGTTGTTTTCCACATGTTTTCTGAAGTTAGATGGCAACTATTTTATCATGAGACTGTAATATAAAAATGATAGATGGCATGGTTCTATCACAGACAGAGGAGGTTACAGAGACTGATTGCTCTAAACAATACATGTTAGTGGAACAGATTTCTAACTCTTCCAAGGTAGAGTGATTTATAAGCTTTTGATCCAATTTAAAATTTGGAGGAATGTTTGTTTCTGGCCTTTTTTCTGGCCTTTTTATGTAGAATATGCTCAGTATTTTAGGTGTACACCAAAGAAGGACTATGTAAATAAATTGTTTTACAGTGGTGTAACTTCATGGATTTGAACAGAATTAGTCTTTATATATACTTCAGACTTCAGTGGAATTACTATTTATTTATATGTACCATTTGTTTGGAACAAAGACACGAACTTCTGCATGTGATGCAAATATATTTCCTTCAAAAACACCACGCAGTTTCTCTGATGACAAACATCTATTTTAATTTCTGTTAACATAGTGCTTAGGAACCCCAGCCATGGACCAAAGCCCCATTGTGCTGGGATCTGTATGTTCTTTTAACAACAAAGCAATACCTGTCCCGGCAGTGCGAGACAAGAGGACGAAAGAAAAGGAAGTGAAGGACATACAAATGGCAAGATGCACAACGGTGTCAGTACATCAGCAGCCCAGCCACCAGGAGGGCTATGTTCCACATCTTGTTCGGCTGATTTCTCTTTCCTTGGTATCAAAACAAAGCAGAACCTCAAGGTATGTGTATACACTGTATAACTAGAGAAAAATGTAAGTTAAGGCAACAGTTAGTTGGCTTTACTGAGTTATCCACATTTGTATAGTATCATTTCAAAAATGTCATGTCAAAAATGTACCAATGGTAAATAATGCCTTTTCCAGGAAAACAATATATACGTTTAAGTGTGGTTTGAACACAGTAATTTAGCATCCTGAACAAAGAAAGACTGACCTAAATTTCCATGCCATTAGCACAAAAAGATTCAAATAAGCAGAAGGTTGTGTTTTCATGGAATACACCTGAAGTTTTAAGACTAATGGGAGAAAATAAAAAGATAATACTGAAAAAATACAGCCTCAAGTTTTTAAAGGGAATTTCAGAAAATTTTAAGACATTAAAAGTATCTAGAAATAAATGGGTGACTTAAAATAATTTCTGTTTGATTTGCATGTGTTAGAAAGTCTTTCAGTTTTCCTATGAATACCACAAGTTGTATGCAGATGATGTGACTCACACTGATAGCATGGAAGGTTTGAATATTCCTTTCAATATGCCTTATTTTCCAATCATCAGGGTTCAGCACTGAAAGGAATCAAAACTACATAAAGAATTATTGATTCATTGACCAATTTAAATCCTATGCAGTTCTGACATCTCCACATCTGATTACTGACTTATCTTAACAATCTGTTCTCACTTACAACTACCCATCACCAGATTGTCTATGTGCTGCAGGCTCTATGTAGCCTCTTTGGCCAAATATTTCCTTGAAGAAAGTTTACAATTTTGACAAGTCCTTGAAAATATTTATGCATGAAAGCTACTGCTCATTCTCACCAAATCATTCAATATTATTGTTGTCACAGCCTCAAATAAATAACCGAATCCTTACTACCCTTTAGAAGCAAAAAAAAAAAAAAAATTTCAAATTAAAGCAATGGACTGAGGCCACATGGGTCCAGTATGAAAGTTTGTCAAGCATGTTTCTTGTTGCCTGTTCTGTCATCAAAGATCTATCTCTTATAACCCAGTAGCTGATGTGGGGAAGGGGATTTCAAACCACGTGAGATATATCTGCAACAGCTCATAAGGCTCGGTCATTTCCAAACACTCTGATTATGTCAAAAATTTCATTTTCAATGAGTGTTAGGTCATCTACTGTAGTTTGACTCCTTTGTTACGTGTTTTTCTTGCCCAGTCCTGGACACAGAAGAAAAGCAGATGGCTGTGAACTTAATCTGTCACCACAGCTACTTGTTTCATGAACAACACTTACAACTTGCTTATGACTGGTTCTGGATAAAATGCTAAAAATATTTTGTTGGGCCTGGCCCATCACAAGAGTGATGTTGTGAAGTAATTTTATTAGTTTTCAGAAAAGATAATAGGTGCTAAATACCTAAAGTATTAAAATCCATACTAAAATTCTCTCACAGTTACTCAAAATAACATGTTACTTTTTCTTAGTCCCCAGCGTTCAACAGCTAGGATAGCATTATCGGTTGGCTCATCTGTTTTAATGCATGGAGAAATTAAATCACGATCTGATATTTAAAAAAAGAGAGTAGAACTAAGAGTTTGCCCATAAACAGACCTCCATTGTTTTCCAAGCTCTTCTGCTGTATAGGGAAGTGGAGTTGAAAACTTAGCATACCTGACAGGATAACTGGCATGGGTTTAGCAAAGCAAGAGGAGCACAAGGAGATCTGCCAGCAGAACACCTGGAACAAAAATCTTTTTGCTACCAAAGCCTTTCCTCACCCAATATCATCCTGAACATATCTTTCAATTTTACATGAGGTAGAGGGCGAAATGTAATTGCCAAAGTAGAGGTGGTTAGCTATATTTCAACAAAACATTTTGTCTTTCAGAAAACTGAGCCCTCAAAACCAAGCCTTCACATTAATCTGGGGTGGGAGGGCAGGGGGTGGGGGAGGAGGGAAAAAATAAGAAATATTGAAAAACCTTCTTTTGCTATTTTCTTTTAATATTAGGGGTTCTGATAACTGTGAACAGAATCATATCCAGGTTGGCAAGAAAATCAGGTCCCCAATACAACAACATACTCAAAGTAACATCAGGGCCTCTGGTCTTGAAAAGCTTCAAGGACGCAAGACCACACAACCTCTTTAGGCAAGGTGCTCCACTCTGGACTGTACCCATGTAGAAAACATTCCCCTTTCTATCCACCTGAACTTCTTGTTTCAGCTTATGTTTATTCTGTCCTGCCACTACACACCTCTGCAGAGACCGGGACCTTGTTTTCTCAATAACCTGCTTGTAAATAGGGGAAGGCCTTCTCTGGGCTGAAGCAGCCCCATCTCTCAGATCTCCCTCACAGGGCAGTTGCTCCAGCCTCTGAAAATCCTGGTGACCCTCCACTGGATTTAATCCATTTTAGCAACACCTACCTTCAATTGGGGAGACCAAACCAGAGGACACGGTGTCTAGGTCCAATACATGCCAAGTTGAGAGGAATCACATCATTAGATCTCCTGACTGTGCCCTTGCCGATATATCAGCACATGAATGGTGCTGACCTTCACTGCTATCAGCCCCATAGGTGACCCATTCCTGTGAAGCTCACTGTCTCCCAAATCCCTAGGGACTTATCCACAGAGCTGCTGCCCAGGCAGCCAGCACCCAGCCTGGACTGTTCCAAAGGGTAGGGGCTGTGCCTTCCGAGGTATGACTGACAATGCACGACTTTGCATTTTACTCCTGATACACCTGTGTCTTTTCCTGAATATAAGAAATAAGTCTTGGATTATACTGTCCTTAAAGACCCACAAGGTGTTTTTATCTCTTTTGCCCTTCAGCACTGTCTTATGGGATCCCACCTATCAGTCTTCCGAGTGAGATGAAGTCTGCTACTCACTTTCCTCTCTTCCTTCATATTCTTGACGTCCACCAATCCATGGTTGATACAGCCAAGCCTGACACTGGTTATGATGTTCCCAACCACATCTTCTCTGTTATTGAATAGGAGATCCAACTGGGCCTCATCCTTGGTTGGCCAATCCATTGTCTTTATCAAGAAGTAACCTTTACAACCTCCAGAAGTTTTCTCAACAGTTTGCATCTTGCCATGTTTCCCTCTCAGCAGATGTTAGGGAAGTCAAAGTTCTCCCCAAAAAACAAGGTATGTGATATAGAGATTTTCTCCAGTTGTTTATAGAAGATATTGTTGACTTCCTCACCCCGGTTAGGTAAAAAGACAAATGCAACAAAGTGCTCTAAAATTACAGAAATGTTTTGATTGATAAGTAGCTTTGTATGCTTTTTAGATATTTTTCTGCCTAGCTTTATATGCTTTTTAAATTTCAGCCTTTCATCTTAATTCCAATCAACAAGTTTGTTTTGAGTTATGTCCTAGAAAAAAAAACAAACCACAACTAAGTAAACAAAAGCCCAATGGCTATTCTCCTTTGTTTTCTCAACACGTCTTGAAGATCAGACTCTAGAGCAGTTCCCCGATGAGAACTGAAATAAGCCACAGAAAGGGCCAGAGAAGGAAGTCTGTGAAAATGGACTTAAGTTCTGACAATGGCCTTGGTTTTTTCTCATATGGAAACTTTTCCTCAGGGTTATTTACCTTTTCTGCATCACACCGCTCTTTACTGAATAAATAACAGGTTTACACTCTTAGTAACCTCAACTGATTTGTCCTTTCTAAAGGCCAGTGAAATATTAGGAACTGTCTCCTACATATTTTCCTTGCCTGGATTTCTGTTTCCTAGTCAGGAAGAATAAATACCCTTAAAGAGGGCTGGGAGAGGACTAGCAAGAGGAATCTGGCCACAAGAGAAGAAACAACCAAACAGGCCAGGTCTCTTCTACTTATTGGACTCTGTTCTGCAGCTGGCGAAACATTAGAAAATAAATGTTGCTTCCTGATATTTTAATTTCCCATTGGAGCTTACTATGGTAAACTTTGCTTTTTGGGTAAGATATGTTTTGAAGATTTATTTGCTTTGTATAGCCAGAATAAAAACTTGTAACAAAACAATCCTCACACATGCTGATTGGGAAAGTTTCCCTTTCTTCATGTTCCGATGACCTGGGAAGTCCTGTCATCACTGTTGGGAAGAAACTCTGTCCCTGCATAGAAAGACACATTTACTGGATACACTACCGCCAGCCCTCATACTGAACTTTGGAGCACCAAATCAACCGTCACATACTGATAGGAACATTGATATGAATTGAAATGAAGTCTGTATGAATAATACAAGACAGATGTTTGCTCACTCTTACCCAACTAATCCAAGCCATCACAACAGCATGTGGCAAACACCTGCTAAGGCCTGGCTGTGTCTTGGATGCACTCCTAGTCACTGAAGGAAATTTCTTGTAGCACCCTGTGGTAAACTAAAAGGAATAAAAAGCTTCAAATGACAAGATATTTGTCTCAAATTACATAGAGAGCTTGTCTCTTCCAGTTGCAAGCTCCCAGTTGTTTTTTTTTTACATAGCCACTAAAGACTCAAGCATTGTTTAACATTTTTCAAAAGCAAGCCTCCTTCATACACAGAAGGAATAAAGAAGCCTTTATCTTCAAGACAACCATCATGCAAGACTGCCAAGGAATGAGGTCTTACCCATTCTTAGGGTAAGACTTCAGTTGCACTACAGCTCATCAGCAGGATAGTAAAGAAGGACAGAGCTTTGAAACCAGTATAATTTATAACAATCTCTCTCCCTATAACTCCCTCCACTTCAACAGTAGCACTTCAGTCTTTTCTTCCCATTTGCCTTTCAGACATTTTTGAAAGAAGTCATCATTCTAAGTTTATGTGTCACAGAGCCATTTTGTTCACTAAGCACATCTGAGCAGCCATTACTTCAACAAAGTATGAGTGGCATAAGAGGATTTCTGGATTAACTGCAAATAAATGATGAGTTATCAATGCACAGCACTCAAAATGGAAGAAACCCTGTCCCTAAACAGCGTATTTTGTACAATAGATTAACTATTAACTAAAGATAACAGTTGTCTTGGAGGTATAAAAAATATAATAGAGCAATATAATGTGAGAGAGAAAAAAACAGACTGTTCCACACTGATACATGTTGGGAGTTACCTCTGCTAAGAGGCCTGTAATGTCTCTGCAGGACTTTCCAAGGGCTGACTAATAATGTCTCCTAAATGTTCATCCATTTCCCTGGCAAGTCCTGAAGTTTTTGTATTCAAACATTTCCAATGGCACTACACTTCGTGTACTCCAGTTAGTCTTGTAATCAGATAATTTCCTGCTTTTTCCATTCTAGTCCTACAAAAAAAGAGAAACAAGCTAGCATGTGGTAGGAAATTACATGCATAAAGAGAAAGCAGAAGTGCTTGTTTTGCAAATAGTAATGCATACACTGGAGAACTTAATTTTCCTATGCAGCAAGACTTTTACATGAGTTAAACTGCATGTGCTTCAGGGAAGTGTTTTCCAATTTAAATGCACAGGAGAGAAGAGTCATACATCACTCTCTGCTTATTCTATTGATGTCCAGATATCTCTTTAAATACTTGACTTATCAAAGTATAAACTCAAGCACAAAGTAAACTAATATATCCAAACAAGGAATACACTTCACATATCTGACAAGCATGCAAGACAAAGACTTGATATAACTATACACATGTTTTTTCAGGGTAACACAAACAATAGGAAATGCTCTTCACATTCAAATATTTTTCTAATTCTACACTGAGATTTTCACGTTTGTATATAAGTTGGCCTAACTAAACAGTTTGCTAGTTCTTTAGCATACATTCACAAAAGCCTTGTAATGAAGAGAAATGGCATTATCTCTCTTTTAAAGATGGGAACCTAGGCAAAGACACTAGGAAAAACACGGGACATGGCCTTTCTATTGCCTGGGATAATATCTTGAGTTCACACAGTAAACCATTATTCCCTGCTCCAGAGACAAGATTGCCTCTTCTATCCAGCCTATCAGGAAGAGTCCCTGATCGTTGCGGTACCAAGCACTTAAGTGCATTCAGTATGATAAATAAAATATTGTCTTGGAAGCAATAAAATTTAGTTAATATCTGCTAAAGAGATTCTGCCACAAAAGGCTTCTATTCCGAACTAGGAAAATTTTGGAAAACAGCGATGAGAAGATACATATAAACAGGAAATGATGAGTTAGTATCACAATGCTTAAAAGACTAGCTTGTTTACTACAAAGAAAGAAGTATCATTTTTCACAAAGAAAAAGTCATACTTGTCTAAAAACATCTCAGTGTAACGGTAAGATGAAAAAAGTAAAAAGTAGTCAAAAGAATAAGAAGCTAGCCATCCACATATAGCAGATTTTAGAGACTCATGAAAAATATTATAAATATTTCTGTGTGGAGTAATAAGGATAGTGAGGAGAATTGGTGGGATGTTATTTAACGTTGCAGTTAAGAAATATAACAGTAGTTTACAGCAAATGCAAATGATAAAGTAATTAATAAGGATGAAGAAGAATCAACAAATGCAAATCCAGACAATAAATCTTTCTGTTCTGCATTTGGAAGGAAATGGGATTATATACTTATATCATACCAGACTGACAGTGGACTTTCTACAAGTAACAAGGGGAAGTGTCAAACAGAATGGCTGTTAGAAATAAGTACCGAAAAACTCATAGACCTGGATAATTTGTGCCTGGGTGTCCTAGGGGTGCTGAATCTGGTGTTCAGAACAAGAAAGAGTGAAGATGCTGTCAATATTAGAAAGGATGTGGTGTATAATTGAACTAGGCCAATTAGAATGACCCATACCTCAAGTAAAATTACATCAGTTCAAAGTTATTTGAAGTTTCAAAGTTGTTTCAAGTTTGCTCCCTCCCTGGGGTGTGGGTTAAAGAAGTGACAAGAAAACTTCCTACCCTGGTACAGCCCTCAAACTATTATCTATTCTTGTTTTTCAATGAAGCAATGAAGTAGCAATAAGAAGTCCAAAAGCAAGCAATAGAGACTTAAGAACCTTGGGACGAGTATTTAAAGGATCAGGAGCACAAGTTGTGTTCTCGTCTATCCTTCCAGTTGTAGTGAATGATGAGAAAAGAAACAGAAAGACCCACATATCAATACCTGGCTCTGAGACTGGTTATCACTGGCAGAATTTGGGGGGTTTTGATCATGACACCAGGTCTGGTGTTTTGACATGACACCAGGTCTGCTGGCGACAGATGGAGTATTCCTGTCTCAAAGAGGAGAAAGGATCTTTGAGCAGGGTTATCAGGCTCATTGAAAAAGATTTAAACTAGAATTGAGGAGGGAAAAGGATTAAAACGGGCTAAATGGAGATAAACATGCCAATGTTTGAGGGACAGTGTGCTAGCAGGTCCTTCAATCTGGTCCATGATGTGCTGAGTACACTGGAGAACATTTTAAATGCACACAGCACCTTAGCTGTCACAGTGGAGGCAGGAGATGTACATCCATGGGGCAGCAAAGACACAGGGGTTGTGTGAGCAGAACTGCCACCTTGGACTTCCAGAAGACAGACTTTGATCTCTTTAGCATCTAACTGACAAAGTCCCTTGGAGTAAAGGAAGAGCAAAGGAGCAAAGGAAGAGTTCTGAAGAGCAAAGGAGCCTATGAAGGCTGGACATCCTTCAAGAAGAAAATCTTAAGGATGTAGGAGCAGGCCACTCCATCTGTCAATAGACTAGCTGGTGCAGAAGAAGACTGGCCTGAGTGAACAGCTTTAGCTGGAATTCAGGAAAAAAAAGAGAGTTTATGATCTTTGGCAGAAGGTGCAGGCCATTCAGGAAGACTACAAAGATTGTGTGAGGCTATTCAGGGAGAAAATTAAAAGGGCCAGAGCTGAACTAGAACTTAATCTGGCTACTGCCATAGAAGACAATAAAAGATGTTTCTGTAAATACCTTAACAACAAAAAGAGAGCTGAAGAGAATTTCTATCCTTTATTTGATGCAGGGGAAACTGACAAAGGATGATGAAACAGTGATGTATTTAATGCCTTCTTTGCTTCAGTTTTTAATAGTAAGACCAGTTGCTCTTGGAGTACCTAGCCTGCAGAACTGGAAGACAGAAATGAGGAGCAGAATGAACTCCCCATAATCCACGAAGATATAGTGAGTGGCCTGCAGTACCACTAAGTCTATGGGAACAGGTGTGATCTACCCAGGGAGGGAGGTGGTGGAACTGCTTACTTCAGTGAGACATTTTCCATCATTTATCAGTTCTGTCTAACCAAGGAGGTCCCAGTTGACTGGAGGTTAGCATGTGTGATGCCCATCTTCAGGAAGGGACAGAAGGAGGATCCAGGGAACTACAGACCTGTTAGTCCAACCTCAGTGCCAGGGAAGGTGGCTTAACCCCAGCCAGCAGCTAGGACCACACAGTCATTCACTTAGTTCTCCCCCTCCCCCCACAAGAAGAGCAGGGAGAAGAGTAAGAAAGGGAGACAAAAAGAAAAAAATCAAGGTAACCCACTTAGTGGATGAGGGAAAGGCTGTGGATATTGTCTACCTGGACTTTAGTAAAGTCTTTGACACCTTTCCTACAGCATTATCCTGGAGAAACTGGCTGTTTGTGGCTTGGACAGGAGTACCCTTTGCTGGGTAAAAAACTGTCTGGATGGCTGGACCAAAAGAGTGCTGGTGAATGGAGTTAAATCCAGTTGGTAGCCTGTCACAAGTGGTGTTCCCCAGGGCTCAGTATTGGGGCCGGTTCTCTTTAATACCTTTATTGATGATCTGGACAAGGGGATCGAGTACACCGTCAGAAAGTTTGCAGGTGATGCAAAGTTAGGTGGGGCTGTCAACCTGCTTGAGGGTAGAAAGGCTCTACAGTGGGATCTGGACAGGCTGGATCAAGGGGCCAAGGTTAACTGGGAGAGATTCAACAAGGCCAAGTTCTGGGTCCTGCATTGGGTCACAACAACCCCATGCATCGCTACAGGCTTGGGGAAGAGTGGCTGGAAAGCTGCCTGGAGGAAAAGGACCTGGGGGTGTTGGTTGACAAGTGGCTGAATATGAGCCAGCAATGTGCCCAAGTGGCCAAAAAACCCAAGAGCATCCTGGCTTGTATCAGAAATAGTGTGGCCAGCAGGACAAGAGAGGTGATCGTGGCCCTGAACCTGGCCTGGGTGGGGCTGCAGCTTGAATATTGTGTCCAGTTTGGGGCCTGTCACTACAAGAAAGACATTGAGGTGTTAGTGCACAAAAAAGGAAGAGCAATGAAGGTGGTGAAGGGTCTAGAGCACAAGTCTCATGAGGATCAGCTGAGGGAAGTGGGATTGTTTCTGGAGAAAAGGAGAATGAGGGGAGACCTTATTTGCTCTCGACAATTACCTGAAACAAGGTTGTAGTGAGGTGGGGGTCAGTCTCTTCTCCCAAGTAACAGGCAATAGGACAACAGGAAATGTCTTCAAGTTGCACCAGGGGAGGTTTAGGTTAGATATTAGGAAAAAGAGTTGTCAAGCAACTCTTGGTTGCCCAGGGAAATGGCTGAGTCACCATCCCCAAGATATTTAAACAATGTGTAGACGTGGCGCTTAGGGATGTGATTTGGTGGTGGATTCAGCATTGTTAGCTTTGCTGTTGATTTGATGATCTTAAAGATCCTACCTAAATGATTCTACGAGTCTATGTTTCTAAGTTACATGGAAGTCAATGTTTTAAAAAATCTTGAAAGAGAAAGATTACGCAATCAGTACTGTTGTAGGAAAATGAACCTTGAAAAAGAAACACAATTTCATTCTGATAATAGACAAAAAAATATAAAAATATTAAGATTAAATATGCAAAATTTGGGCTTTTATTCTCCAAACATAAAGCTTCTATAACTTAATGTATTATAACATTCTGGTTAAAAATGGTACCAAACACTTTAAATCAATGTGCTAACTAGAACAAGAGACTCTATTACTTTGAAAAAAAAAATCAATTCCTCTATGTAAAAACTAAATTGCACTAAAATGAGTGGAAAAAAATTCTCATAATCCATGTCAGTAAATGGAGAAACATGAGTTCAGAGAAGGCTGTCCACAGGCCAAGAAAACAGACAAGACCAGTGGTCCAGGGTCTAATACCAGTCCAGGGTCTAATATCATAGAAAAACATCAGGATGCTGACCTATAAGTAGTCCTTTGGGTTCACATATTGCATATACTTTAAACTGAACTGGTGTATATTTTGGTACACAATGGAGTGCAATCTGATAGTGATTTTTTCAGAAGAATGAGTGAAAGGTTATAGATCTGAGTGACAGAAAAATTTATCATGAGAGGTGAGGGTCAGTTAGTTACCTAGCAAGAGACTTACTAAATAGGAGCAAGGACTCAAGTATGGTGTCTAAGTGTCACCATGAGAGAACATGGGATAATAAAGCCATAATGCTGATGGGAATGTATTAGATAAGACCAAAAGAAAATACTAAGGAAGGAGAGCGGCTCCTGACCTTCACGGTGAAGTTTAGATTAGAAGTAGTGCTAACACAGCTGGGGTTACTAATCATATTGAAGACAGTGCTTGACTGTCCAATTTCAGACACCTTCTAAATCTGTAAAGAACATTTTGCTTGCACACAAACTACTGGCTGCAAGTACAGAGTGAAATTCATTGACTACCAGCACACTGAAGGCAGAGATAACATTGTGATCACTGTGTCCCTATCCTGCAGCACAGGGAAGAAGTTCTTCTGCCAGAGAACGAGGTGAAACTGCCACCAGGGTGAGAGAGCCACCAAGGCTTCTATTGTCCACTTTGGTCAATAAACTGAAGGTGAAAATCTCAGTCCGTTCCCCACCTCTCCCAGCTGGTGCCTCCTGAGGTCTCTTGCTGGTGTGGCACTGCAAGCCCTCCCAAGGGCACTGTGCCTACTCGCTCCCCATGCACTCCAGGGGAGGCTGAACCATAAACGTGCAGAAATAGTTCTATAAACCATTTTGGAGGAAATTGTTTCTGTTTTCTATAACAGGCAGCTTACACTTCAGGGAGAGGCAATATGCTCCAACAGACCTCTCTCAAGTGAGAGAATTCAATTTGTTTGTGGGGTTTTTTCTGAAAAGAAATGGTAAAGGGGCTAAGTCCCCACATAATGTGTCCTTTAAGGCAGAGTTCTTCTGAACTTTTCTCTCAGTTTCTTTTAATGTGGGAGTTACGGTCCAAAAAAACAGAAATGTAGAAATGTCACATTCGTCCAAAATCTGTCTGCTCCTTGTGTGTCTTTGAGAAGTAGCTCCTGCTTTTTCTGACAAAAGGAATGTTTCACTTCTGTTAGCACTGCAAAGCCAATTACAGCATGGAACAGGGGGCTGGAGTCGGGCCATCCTTGTGCATCAGCAACAGCACTGTCACCTAATTTGCAAACACAGAATAGTTATGACTGGCAAGGATATAAGAGGCAGCCTGGCTTTCAGATTCCGGCTTGGACATGAAGGACTTGCAGCAGGAAAAAATATCTTTTGATTCTGAGCAAATGTGATCTGAATGCAGTTTAGAAAGAAGACTGGCTTATACCTGGCTTTACAGTAATAATATACATCAAGCGAATAATCAGCACTAAATAAGATAGAGTCTCAAGGAATATTCTCATAACACTAGATTTCTTTTATCCAAAAATTCATTTCTTTAAAAGATTTCCACATTTGAATAGTCAATCAGTTCTAGAACTTTGACTAACTGATCCCCTGAGTACAGCTGGCAATATACACTTGTACAGCTGTGTTCATAAATAGAAAGGCTATTGGGGCTCAGAGAAAAAAAGCCAAAGAGACAAAGATATTGGGAAATGGTAGTCACAACAAGAGGGTGGAAGAATCAGGAGAGTGGAAGGTAAAACGTACATTTCAGAGTGGTTATAACATTCACTGAAAAGGAAGGTATAAATGAATATTTATGAAAATGTTATTAAACTTAAACCCAGAAATTACATTTATGCTTCTTTTTTACTTTTATTCAGTGCTGACTTTTAACATTTTTGGATGGAAGACAAGCATAAGGACTCAGAATCTATGTCTGCACAGGCTTCACTGCTATTTTTTTCTTATTCTGCTGGTGCTATCTTTGTGGACTACTATGTTTGCAAATGGAAAATATTTTTGCTATTAACAGAGATAACTAGTAGAGGGAAAGAATGTAAATCAGGCTGCATGGCCTGCATTTTGCTCTGCTGATTACTGCAGATGAGTGCAACAATATTTTCTAATCTTAAGGAAAATATTTTCCTTTGAGGACAGACATAACCCATAGCCAGATACGATTACAAAGGAAGGACAACAGGATTGGCAGCAGGACCATCATATCAAAGACCCTGTTACAAAGCCCTCAATTCAGAAATGTCTCAGTCCAAATGTAATGTAGAGGTATTGTTATGCATGAGGCCAGACTGCCCTCAAATGCGTCTTCACCTGGTCCTCAAATGTGGTCTCCACACTGAAAAACATAACTGCCTAGTTTGAGCCAACCACTAACAGTACCCTCTGCGACTGAACAGAGATGAAGACATAACCCACAGTGATTAGCAAACCACCACTGAAGTGAGCTCATGTAAAAAGTATATGAATAAACACATTTTTTGGTTCTGCAGCCTATGACTTAAAGGTCTGTAATTTTGACTCCTGTCCATTTCCAAACAAAAGGTGTTTGCCTGTGCTACCAAATACATAACCACAATGCCAAGTTTGTCTATTATTTTCCCTTTATGTTTGCGTTAGGGATTCTTTGGCTCTAAGGCAGAAATAAGATTCTAGTCAAGCCCAGGCAATCCCACAGCCCACGATGAAGTTCCTGTTTTAAATAGAAATCATAGTGGTTTCATTTCAACTTTATTTTATAGTCAAGGAAGTAATGAATGAACAAACAAAAGATAGAAGGAACAAAAGAAATTTAACTCTGCATAGGACACAAGACTTCGCTGTAATGGTTTTTATAAACAAAACCTATTCTGCGCTGCGAAACCATCTATTGGCTTATTAGTGTTTTTCACACGGCCTTTATTTTACTTTCACATCTTACAGGCCTCTTTCTAGAAACCTTCTTAAAAATCTGCAAACATCTATTCAGAAAGACTCAGATCCCACAAAATCTTTTAAAGACAAAAAGATGGCTCTTTGCTTCAGAAGACCTTGAAAGCTCCCAACCTGTATCTGCAGGTCCTGAAACCCTTGCTTCCAGTTGTTATGGGAACAGGAAAAAAAGAACAAAAAATATTTGTAAGGGTGTACACATATGGGGATTTTTACTTATTAGGAAACGGTCAATATTCTGAATGTTTTCTGTTTTTTAAAATACTCCTTTTATTATTTATTTCTCCTTTTTTTTTCTAAAGTCACTGTTTTTCCATTTTGATATATGTTTTCCCTCAAACCTTACTTGTGTGGACTTTCTAGCTCTTTCTGTACTTCCCAGTTAGATTCTCTTCACTTTTTCCCAGCTGGTACTTTGGCTCTTTCTAGTTAGCTTTATACTTTGACCCATACCTGCCTTTTAGGCTTGCAGGTGGTCTTCACAGTGGACTTTGACAAGCCCTAAGCATTCACCTCACCCCAATTTGACATCCATCCCAGCCTGCCCAGTTCAAAACACTACGGCTGCTAAAATCTCTGGGCTATGTCAGAGACCTGTAGGGTTCTCCAGCTCTGCAGGCACAGGGCAGGGAGGACCTGGGTCAGTGGGACTGATGCTGCCCATTCGCTTACCCCAGCCACAGTGTTGTTCCTGCCCATGCTTGCCATATGAAGACATGCTCTTCTCCCCACTCTGCTGCTGCCCTCAGCTGCCCTTCCACACACAAGGCACATGTTTCCAGACTTCCCACGAGCAACTCTGTTTTTCCCCCTCAAACCCTTCCTGGTGGTCATAAATCTCCGGAAGACTCAGTATCCCTCCCTCTTTAGGACCCTCATCTGTGTGCAGCTTAATTATGTGAGGGTCTTTTTTGGAGTTCTTGGGACTTGCAGTGCTTTTATAGTACTTTGTGCATTTGTTTTCATTCACAAAACACACAGATTACAGCAAATTAAATGAATTATAGCTAGGATGTCTACACTCCCAAGGGTCACATCTCAGGCAATTGGCTGGTCAAAGCAGCTTCTTTTGTTCTGAAATGCTTATAAGCCTTTAATTCAGGACACTGGGGGGTTCAGAAATTCCTGGAAGTAGCCTATACAGCCGCATATCTTCCTATTGCTTACTGTTGGTGTGTCACATGCAATAGTGTCACAGGTGTTGGCACAGAGAAGGGATATGTCAGATGGGGACCACCATGTCCTACCACTTGGAAATACACCTCTGCACCCAGAACTGGAAGTACACTCCACCTCAACAAATTCAGTCCAAAAAGGAGAAAAGAAACAACCTGTTTGGCAGCCTGCAACATGGAACTTTTTCCTTGTTTTTATGCATTTTGACTTCTTGCTGTAGGTAATTCCTTGCTTGCCAAGATGTTGTTCCTTCCATCCCTAGCAGCTCTCATACCCTTGAAAACAAAAGGGTGAAAGCACACAGTGCTGACAGGCACGTTCTGGGTTTGGATTCTGGGACATTTCGCCTGCAGCGTTCTTGCTAATTTTATTCTCTTGGCATCCCACTGATTGTGTTTGGCTCTAGGTCTCCAAAACTTTTTTTCTCCCCAGTGCCTATTTTCACAAGGCAACAGAAAAAAGAAAATTTGAGTCAAGGAGGTCTCTCATATCAGCTATGAAAAGTAGGTTAAACTAGCTTTTTGCGTCCAAAGATTGTAACCTAGCCCTTGCAGTTTTCCCTTTGTTTTTGGTCTTGGCTTAAAATTCTATTCATCTACAAAAAGAGCTGGGAACTCCCAATTATGTTAGGGTGAAAGGATGGTTTCATCTTCCTTCTTTTTTTAATGCATTTTTAAGATAATAGGCAATGATTTCTGTTCTCCCAAATGACAGGGAAAGTATTTCCCCTCATCCTGCTTCTTTCTTCAGTTGTTCCTAAACTGGAAAGAGCATATTCTGCCTACTAGCATAATTCTACAATAATTGGTGGGGTGGGGAAGTTTTTATTGTGTGCAATGAATAAATGATAGTGATGATTTGATCCACTCCAAAATAACTCATTTTAAGATGTATATAACAATATGATGAGGTTCTAGGAATTCCCATTTATTGCATCATGCAAGTGCATTTTAATGCTTAGTGTGTGCTCTGAAAAAATCATGCACACATGAATGTCTCACTTTCAGTGGAAATAAGCCTAAAAGAACTCTCTCAATCAAGAATCACACTAAAAGTGGATGTCTGAAGAGACCTTATTCTTCCTGCAGGTGAATTACTTGCTGGGAATATGTGCGAGACACAAACTTTCAGATAGATAGAAACTTTCTGCCCCAGAAAGGGCAGATTTACGAGGATGCAAGAGTTGCTTTATTCCCACCCTATATATATGGGTAGGTACTGATCCCTTATAGTATCTAAAATTTTGTTAATTAAAAAAATTCACACAGCTGGTGGTTTCTACATTTATCCATCAAGTATGAGGAAGCCTCAGTTTTGTTTTCATAGACTTACATCTCTGTAAAGAATAAAGGATACGCTGAATGACCATGCACCAAGGAGTACAAAATGCAGAAAAGGCAGGGCTGTGTAGAATTTCTACTCTGGGTCAGCAAGTTTTAACATTGCCCGATATTTGCCAGCAATTTTACAAAATTGGAGAATGTTAATTGCCTGTGTTTCAAATCAAATTAGATGCTCCGTTTATTGTAACATCTTTTTTCCTCCTGCTGAGTTTCAAAGCATTCTGCCCTGATTTATAACCACTCCGTTCTCAGAATGGCACAGCTAGAGCCAGAATTTATTGAATTATTTGAGGAAGCTGCCTGAAAGCCAGCGTTTCTCTAAAAATATGAGAGATCTAGTCAAAAGCTTCAAGAGTCTGAATAGCAGTGCCAGGCTGTAAACTTCTGAAACTTACAACCCAGCTAGTTAAGCTGGATAGACAGGGTAAGGGAAGCAGAAGTCTGCCTTTGGGCTTAAAAACAAAAAACAACCCTCCACCACCAACAAAAATATGGTTGGGCATTACTCCAGGCAGAGTGACTACATACACGTATCTGAGCCTCCCTCCTGTGCAGAAAGGGTCAGTTTTATCCCACTGTCCACAAAGAGCAGCAGGGTGCCATTTTGTGGGGGCAGAGGAGAGCTATCAATCCTTTCAGTAATCATAGGATCTGCAAATAATAACCTACGGGCTCCTCTGTTCTGACCTCCTTTCAGTGCAGGAGCATAACCCCTTTTGTATTTCTACCAGCGTTTTATCCGGTCTGGCTTTTCATGTTGCATGGGACAGAGTCTCTGCTCCTCCCCAGGGGGATTATTCCACAGCTAATAGCTCTCATGGCCAGGAGGTTTCATCCTCTAAAATCTCTCCTACTGTTCTTAGCTAACTTCTATTGCTAAGCCATTGTAAATAATTCCTCTCTACTGATGATGCATCCATCTCCATATATGCTCATGCATGAGTTCACCACATTATCTCCTCCTTCAAGACTTTAGCCATATTTAAAATACCTAATTCTTCAAGAAAAAATGTCTGGGCTCCATTTCCACAGCAGCCCTCCTCAATGCTGAATTCTGCCTCCTGCCAGCACCTGTCAGCACTATTTGCTGCAGTGCAGTGCCCAAATGATATTTCAGGTGCAATCCTGGCAGTTTACTGGTAGGGGGACTGTTACTGCCCCCCTTTTTGGCATGAGCCTGTATGCAGCCCTATTCCACCAGCATGTTTTGGTGCATATGTTTATGTATGATAAACACAAACTGAGTAATAAGATAGTCTGTGAGCACTGAAAAGGAATTCCCTGTCATTTATTTGTTAGATGCTGTTCTAAGCTTCAACCAAGCAGCAGTAGGCAATGGGATCTTCTATGACTGTAGATGATCATCTGAGACCCAGCACAGTGGCTTCTTCATATGCATTTTGTCATTTCGGCAGCAAAAGACATGACAAAACTTGAGTGGAAAAGTCTAATTTATGTTACACATTAGCTAACTGGACAACTCTAGCTCCCTCCCTCTGACTGAGGAACTGTTTCAGGTTATCTTTCCGCACTTCTAAGTGGTTTACCTTTTTTACTAACTAAAGAATTTTTTTTCAGTCTCTCCCCCTTCTGCTGCAGTTGTTCTGCAGTCTCACAATGTGCTCAGTTCCTCCCAGGCACTTAAATATTACTCATAAATGTTGATACCAAGCTCATTACTTCCTCTCTTGAGTCGCCAATTAAAGTAGCAAGTACACACAATAATTCTTGATCCTAATAAAGATCATTAAAGAAACCTCCTACTAACACAGTATTTTTCCAGAAGCCATAACCTTTGCCTTTGCCTCTCCACAGGAAGGACATTGTCAGAGATGCAATCTTTCCCAGCCAGCCCTTTTCCAAGAGAAGAACCATGGTATGTGGGAAGGCATGACATATATAAAAATATGTTTCCTTTCATATAATCTTAAGACTTCATCATGCAAATATCTCTAAATGCTTATACAAGCTATGAAAAGATCCCTAGGACTCCCAGCTAGAAAAATATCCAGAAGTTTTAAGCAGGCTTTTCGGGAAGAAGTGGAAACTTCTTGAGAGATCAATCCATGCTAAGCAGGAGGCTACCACTACTGTAATGGAAAACCTCTAAAGAGAGAGCTATGCAAAGACTCAAGGAAAATGGGAATGCACTTGTTATACTCTAATCTATAGCCAAACACAAAGAAAGAATTTAGTAGAAAAACAAAGAAGTTGTGTCATATTACACCTGTCCTTATATAAACCAGTATAAACATGGGTTTTCATGACCTGATCTGAGTTTTCCCTATAAGCAGGTGAATTAGCCAGTGAGACATTCTGTCTGATGCCATGCTAGATCACATCAGATGACTTGCTGAGTGCCCATATATATGGCTTTCAAAAGAATCACAAGGTCAAAGGCGACAGCAGAAGAGCATCTTAAAATGAAATTACAGACTGGTTTATACAGAACTGCTGATCATTTTGTCATGGTTTGTCTGCAAACTGAGTCATATGTGAGTAGTTAGAAGCTTATTCCACCCCTGCAAGGAAAAAAAAAAGGGTAAATTGCTGTTTTTAAGGAAAGAAGGCAATGAAATTGCAGAAGAAGGGAAGAAAAGTAAGAGCAGGACACATGATGTAGCAGAGAAGACAACTAAAAAAAAAATGGTTGAAGTAAAGAAACTATAAAACTGATCTCTTAAAGTTAGTTTTTAATATTTCCTGTTTAAGGCTAGCAGTTAGATCTTACTGTATCATTTATCTTTTCTATGACTAAGGATATGTAAGTTCTTTTAGTGTGTCTTTGTTTCATACTTTGCCAGCTTTGCAGGGCTGTACTGAGAACAGACACATGTTAAGGTTGTAAAGACCTCAGGTGCTATAATAGAGCCCTGAGCAGAGATTTAGATAGGATGTAAAATGCCTAAGTTCTAGGTATTTACTACTTGCAGGCAGGATGCCCTATTACTCTTAAGGTATGTATCTCTGCTGCTTTGCTAAATGTAGAGAAACACACTAGTTTTCCAAACTGAATTCCAGATCAACTCAATTATAATTCTAGCTCTGACAAATACCTGATATCTTAGTAGCACCATCTCTATGGTTAGAGCAAAATTATCCCAGTACAATTCTTTCTACAATGCAGAGATACTAATCTTGCTTCCGGTCTGAAAACAAATTTCACTTATTCTCATAGTTGTTTGCTAAGGACCCTTCAGAACCACAGTCCTTTCTTGAAATGAGGGCTATGATTGCCAGAAGGAGAACCAGGTGGCCAAGCATATTAAGGTCAAAAGTTGTGAAATATCCATTGCTGATTTTGGATAATACAATATATTGAAACCTGTTCAAATTGCACGAACTAGCTGTAACTACCACAGAAGGTCCTACCATACTCCATCTGAGCTACCCCTGGTATCTGGACTGACACATGAAATTTCACCTTGCAGCTTATGTTAAGCATTGAATACCAGTATTACGGGCCCATAAGCACTCATTGCACTAAATCAGTGGCCAGCAACTTTCTGATTCAAGCTGAAGGCTGCCTCCAAGTTTGCATGAGGAGAAGTCCCATGCATGAATCCAGCTGAATGTGACAGAAATTTCAACTTTGTTTTAACAAGGACAGCGGCATCATTTTATCTAGGAGGAGCATCTCCTATACCCTGTTTACCAATCCCTGCTTCTTCAGAATTTCAGTTTGCTTTTGTTGTTCGAGAAAGCACAGTGGTTTCAGGCTCAAGTTTCTCCTGGTTTCATGTCATGGGATTTATTTTCTCTGGGTTTAGGATTATGACTAGGAGCTGGATAAGGCAAGTGTCATTGTTAGGCCACTAGCCAGATAGGCAGGCAGCTTAGCAGGTCAATTCTTTACTTTGTGCCAGGGTCTCCCCACCTATACAGCTAGGAAAAGGGGCTTAACACCCCTTTGTAAAACACCTTTTAGCTATTAAGAGTAGTGTTGTTGGCCTAATAGTTGGAGACAGGGTAAGCATGGAAAATATTGTCTGTCAGTTGAAGAGAGTAAATCATCTGAAAAGGATTGTTTTAGTTGCCTCATAGTAAAACACATTTTGGAAATGTCTCATCAACATAATTGCAGGAAATTTGTGGGGAATTTGATACTGAGGTGAGTAAAAATGATGCTGTGTAATCAAATTGCAATGTGGCATCCTGATCTACATCAGTTTTGTCAGTGTTTCCACAGTCCAGAATTAAGAAAACAGGGTTTGATATTAACTTGAATTCTCACTATGCATAATAATTAATGCCTCTCATAATGCTCAAAACCAATTCCTCAAGTAGAGAAATTTTAACATGTACCATTCTTGACTATTGCAAAGCTGAAAATGTCTTGGGCTGCATCTTTTTTGTGAATCAAGGTTATATACAAATGCCTTATAACTCTCTTCAAATCAAAATATGCTGGTGATGCCCAGGATCCAAATTGTGCGAGGGCAAATGTAACATGCAAGGACAAGAAAAAAAATTTCTTGCAGTTTTGGGAGATACTTCATTGCAATTGCCAAAAGCAAATTGCAAACTACAGCATGTAAATCCCACAGTGCTGGAGTAAATAATTTCAAACTTCTTCTGCCTGGATTCCTTAATTCTGCACTCTATGTCCATTGTCAGAAGGCAGGAGGTGCCACAGAAGCTTTGTACTGAGAAGACAAAGCAACACATAAAGAAGCCTCTCCATTCTTTTAACTATGAACACCCAAGTGTTATTGCAAATGCAGGCAGATATAAGGAACCGACTACAGTGTAGGCTGATATTCAAAACACAGAAGATACTAACTTGGAGTAAGAGCAACGGCACCATGCACACACAGAAACCAGCCCACATGAGAGCACTAACATCTTGCACCCATTACTTGTCCTGTGATACAGACATAATCTAGTTAAAATGGAAATGTATTAGGAAAGTCAAACAATTAATTGATCCAAGAAAGGTTGTTTCATGTTTTGTGTAAATTAAAGCTAAAAATTCATTTGAGGGACACTGCCGTATTGTAGACTAAACAGAGTTTGGCATGAGCACAGGGTTTGGTGTGGGTGTTAAAGTTGTTCTGCACTACACATGGTCAGTAATCCTCAGCAGAAATGTTAACTCAATTTGTCAGTATTATCTTTATGTCAACAGTAATGCTTAAATATTTACAATAGACATAGTACTCTGAGGGTTTGTAACGCAAGATAAATTGGAAAAATGCTAACAAAATGGATGGTACTAATACAAGCCCTTGGCACTTTGTACTCTCAATTTTATATACAAGAGGGCTTGCCTGAAAGTTGGATTTTATTAGGCTCTATGGTTTATTTGCTACCCTCAAGCTTTTGCTAAAATGAAGCAGAAATTTGTAAAATCATTGTAAAAACAGAAATGTATTTGGTTAATGATGCATGAGGACTGGGTCCACAATAAAGTGGCATAGACTTTTACACATATGTTTTGGACAAATTTCAGTCTTAGTATAAATGAGTATGAAGGTTGTAGACCTCAAAATGAGTTGCACCTGTTTATATACTGGCAGAATTTGGCCCTGCACCACCAAAAAATTGTATCTATCTTTTTTTAGATAAGATGGTCTATATGTAATATCACTCCAAATACATTACAAGATGAATAAATATTATTTTGCAAATAGCTAAGAAGAGAGAGAAATGCAAAAATAACTAAGGAAAATATTTTCAGAGCAGCTCTGAAAATAGAGGAACAATATAATGAAATGAGACAGCTTTCCTCAACAATTTCCCTTCATTACTCTCAGTTTTTCAGATCCATTGCCATATATTCTTCTAATGAACCCTTCTAATGAATGACTGGCTGTGAAAGCCAAGCATTTGTTTCAACCATGCATGATTTTTGCATCCTCCTTAACCTTGAATCTTTTCCCTGTTTGCCTTTCTGATTCTAAACAGTCCCTCAGCATTTGTTCACCCCTGTACCTATAACATCCCACTATCTTAACCACAAAAGTCTTCTCAGTATTTCCTCCAGTCATAGTTCATCAGATGATAGCAGAACATGAGGAATGTCACTGCCTATTTTAACATACTTATTTTAAACAAAAAAAAAAATGGAAACTTGTCTTACCCTGGATCAGTCAACTTTATTTTCCATTTAACAGTATTTCCAATAGTTTTAAGCCACTTTCATAGGTTTGTTGTGTCCTAGATATCATTATTCCTCCATACTATTTTGCTCCACCACTTTCTGCAACTGGTTTATTATCTGTTGTTTTGCTACATCTCATACCAGAACCTGCCGTCTTGAAAAGTTTATTTATTTCTCCCTGCCTCATTGTCTCTTGTTGCTTTTAAGTCTGAAAATATTTGGGGATATAATTTTTTAGATATTCTGAGTCTCACAGGAGGACACAGATGACATAGTGTAACAAAATACTATGATACAATCTATTCTACTACTATTTTCCATGATTATTACTTACCATTTCATTGGGTACAAATGCTGAATGTTAGCTCATGCAGTTCTTTGTCGTTTCCTTGTTTCCTCAATATTCATAACCTGCCAGTCATCAGTTGACTGTGATATTGTGTAAATCTGAATAAATAGTCCAAATTAATAATACTTAAAAGAGCAACTAGGAAATTTTAAAAAAAAAAGTCCCATGCACAACTTATTGCTCTTTCAGAGATAACTGACCTAGATGGTTTTGACAAATGAATAGCAACTCAACATCAAACTATCCCAACACTTTCCTGTCCCTGATCTGAGAAAGCATCAATTCAAGGGACTAAACCCTGAGAGGAAGCAACAGAATAAAACATATTTGAAAGCGTCTATACTGCACTATAGCATCAGACAAGAGTTATTATACCATCAGTTTGCAAGACCTCAACCTGTTTCCACAAACATTTGGGTTTTTTTTCCTTCCCCTTGGTCACTCCTGGCCCTTGAAATATCTGTAATGCTTAACTTTAAACTATTCAGTTTCAAGCTAATATAAATTTACATCCCCAAAGATTCACATACTTTTAAATAGAACGGATCATAGTGAGAAAAGGGTAAATGCCATCCAGTCCCTTCCTACTTACTCACACATATATTGCCTATCTATAGAACACTCACTGTTCTTTAATTAGGAAAGCCAGCTGGGATTTGAAAATTTCTTTGAAGGAAGCACAGAAGCAATGTTTAGAAAATGTATGAAATCCCATCTTGTCTTTGAGCTGTCACTCAGGCTTTGAGTCTTTTGCCCCATATTCTATTCACCATTCTTATTCTGGACCTGTGATATCCGATTCCTGTTTCTGCAATTTCCATCTTTTGTTCACAAGTCTATTCTCTTCACAATAACACTATTCAGATAAGGCATGTCTTTGAGTTGTCAGCTACTACTTTTTTTTCCCTTCCTTGTAAAGATCCCATTAGTGCTTTGGGATTCTGTGATACAAACGTACAAAGCAAGAACCCTCTGCTGAAATATTGCAGCTCACTTTTCAGTACTGCGTCAAATAGCATTAGCAGGGAGTTTTTATAGTTTACCTTGTAAATGATGGAAACCAGTCTTTTTTAAACAAAAGAATGGAGGGAGCCCAGCAAAAGATATATTTAGAGTGCATTGCTTGTGCGTTATGGTGTCTTGGCACTGAAGGAAAAATGTAATAGGATTATTCCTAGATAAGGCACCTTGCAAAGATAACATATGCATGTTGTGACACTTTGCCCATATAATCATTATTCTGTTCAAAATGGTATGCTTTCAAAGTTTAAAAAGTAAAAAGAACAGAGTAATGACGTTGAACTGCACAGCAAAGGACTCAGCGTATCTTTATTACACCTCCTCTCAGCCCAGGGATTGTATTTTTTTTTAGGTACACATTGCCCAGCAAAAAGGATCGGCACTGCTGTGATGTAAGTAATAAATCTATAAGAAAGACCACTGTATTTCAAGTAATTTTAATAACAATAAGAGGCTGATGTTTTGTACTGTAGATCTTGGATAGACATATATGGTCCATATTTATATAGCGAAGCCCCTAGGCCTTCACTCCTGGTTTCTTGCCAGTCGTGTGCTTTGTGACTTTCAGCAGACCACTTATATCTACAGATACATCACCTTATCTACCTTTGACATGGGAATGTTTCCATTTGTATCAAAAAGACTTGATTCAGAGGTGTAATTTAATTCAAGAGTGCTTACGATTCTTGGATGAAAAAGGTTTCATCCATGTCCAAGGTCTGCAATCCAGCTACTTATTTTTGAAAATAAAATCAATGAGGTTCCACAGACATGTATTGTTGGATAAAATTTAAAATTCAACAAAACATGTGGTGTAACCAACTCTAATTGTATAGTTTCAAGATTTCTTCAAAATTACTTAATATTTTCATAGTGCTTTTAACAAGTGGTGATTGAAAATTTGCTACCATACATTACCATAGCTGAGTAATTGTTTTAACAATAACACCATAGTTTAGGACATGCCATAACCCAAGTATCTCCATCTGTAGCCAAATCAATAATAATTTTGAAACATCTTTGTTAAAATGTAATACCAACATTACATTTGTTTAATAGCTAGACATTTTCCTAGTAGTTTATCAAAAAAAAAAAACCTAACAGTTCCTATAAAAAAATAGATACTCTGTATGCTCTAAACAGGGCATCAGGAGTTTGTTTACCTTAAAAACAATTTCTTTATTAGTTTTTAGAGTAACGAAGCCTCAAGCGCAACTAATTGAAAGAGCAACCAAGGGCATTTAGGTCACTTACTGTAAACAGCTGAATATTTAAACAGCACCAGTGACTGATATTTTGTGGATATTTTAAAGTCTAAGTATCTAAATTCTAAACATTTAAATTTATATTTCTAAATAATGGGAAAAACATAATTTTGGATGTGCTGTGTACATCACAAAAAGACATGCTTCAACAAAGTACTTACTGAGTTTAGTTATGTGGTATTAAACTTAACTGCATTAAGAACTGAGGTTAAGCTGTGGCTGAGTGCTCCGCTGAACCGGGGGCAGTTATCGCTTGCACTTGCTAACGTGGAAGTCTGGCACAGTCAGAGCTGAAAACATGACTCTAACAGCTCTTTTTTTTTTTCTCCTTGTTTTTTGTTTTTTTTTTTGAAAATAAGCACCAATAAGCAATCTTCTGAGTAATGAAATATGATTTCTTTGGCCTTACTGACCCATTCCTCTTGGTCCTCTTGAGCACTTCTGGTCTCAACAGTCAGCACTACCGAGACACCAAGCAGAGGAAGCATATCTGCTAGTCATGGCACCTACTCCCTGGCAGACTCCAGCAGCAGTTGTTGGCTGTGGTTTCAGCTTTATCTAAGGATATGTCATATATTTAGGCTGTTATGTGATCTATCTTTGCTGCTTTCCCTTCCTAAAAGCTTTCTCCATTCCCTGAACTTATACTCTTTTTTCACGTTTGTGAATTAGGTGCCATATGACTTGCTCATGAAATAGCTACATAGGCTGTTTTACAGCCCCAGGGTGGGAGCCAGGGGTCTCCTCACATTTCTGTGCTTTCTGCCTCCAAGCAGGCAAGACAGGAAAACTAATTACCATATGGCCAAATCCACATGCTGGGACTGTGATTTCAATGGAGGAAGGTCAGATGTGAAAACTCAGTCTCCTAGATGGTCTCTGGAGGTCCCTTCCAACTCTGTCTAATCCGTATTGCTGTTTGCCACTCAAGTAGGAATCTTGTCACACATAAGAATTGAAAAATAAGGACACTGAGAAACCTATCTTCAAGTCCTGATCTTCAACCTGTTGCCCCAGAGCCTGTCAGAGCCACAGAAGCTGTGTTTGTGGCCTGGGCACCCTCACGCACAATATGTTTCATGTCAGGGAGGATTCAAAAACACATTTGATTTGGCACGTTCACAGCTATGGGGCATTTGCAGGTGGAATTCCACACCTCACAGGTAAGGGAAAGCCTCACCAGTGCATATTGAAGAGGATCCTTTTGATCCCCGAAGGCACACTAATGCACTGCTGTGAAGAAAACTGTCCTCCTGCGTCTTTGGAAAGATACTATGATCAACATCAGAACAGCTGGATAAGCAGAAAACAGCAGTTAGCTTCCTTGAAACCCGGATTCCTGCTTGAAACTATAACAGTTGGATAGTTGGATTGGCCAAAATGCTCTGAAATCGGAAGAAAAAGCCATTGCGAAGGAGACTGAAGCAGACCTGAAGTGATCATCTGAATATCTGCACATCATTATGTGTATGTGCTTAGTATTCATTTTTTAAAGGGGTTTGGCCTTCTCATCCACCGGATAAGATTTTCATAGACTGTCTGAATTCATTCAAAGACAAATCCTATTTCCTAGACTTGTTCCTACTGGCAAATATGATGACAGCTGGTGAATTTAGTCTCCAGTTGAACCTTTGGGCTCCTCCAGCCCATCAATGTAAACAGAACAGTTATGATTAATCCTAAAGATTGCCATAAAAGTAGAGGGGTCATTTGGAGAATCTGGGTCTGATCCAAACTCACTTTGTCTTTTTATTTAACTTCAGCACACCTTGAAAGAGGCCCTGAATTGGCACTGTCTTTCCCATAAATTAAGTATGGGACTTTTTCTAAACTTTAATATGTTCATAGAGGATTTCATTTTGTTATAACAGAATGATCAGTGGATTAACTGCATTCCACCCTTTACACTTATATAGAAATACTATGTAACTATTTATAAATAAAAAGAGGAAGGGAACTTGAGGAATACACACATTGGGAGGCACTCTAAAATTTTACAGCAAGTTACAGAAAGTATATTAGAAAGCAGGACATAAATGTAGGTAATAGAATATTGCAATTCAGTATCTTGTCTTTGCCAAAGACAGTGCTTTTCCTTCTCCAGTTATCATCACACATCTGTGAATAAATAATTTTCACTGAATTTATTTGGTATTCACTAAATTGAGATACTGTCTTAGGTGATCAAGTATTGTGCATATCTGAGATTTGAACTATGCTTCTGAGTTGTGATCAGTTGGATGAGTGACCAAGCATGTGATGTGCTTCAAAGCACAGATCATGCCCAGTCAAAACACACCTTGGTCTAATCTGCTTGGACAGGAACTCAAGAATTTCTGCCACACATTTTCTGCATGCACCTCTAAATGGTTTTCCCAGTAAAATGCCATAATTCAAACACATACAGGTTCAGATAAACTGCCTAGAAAAATCTGCACATTATTACCTGATTCTTAATCACAATGAGTTGAAAGCCTGCTTTAAAAGTTAAGATACATGATTCATAAAACATCTCAGGTAGTTCAGTGCAGAAAGAGAAGGAATGTGCCAGGATGGGAAAGGAGCACTGTAAATTGCACAGCAGGCTAGGGATTTATACATTTATCAGACAGAAAGAAGCTGCCAAGATACAGTAGTCCAGTATCTCTTGGACATCCTAAATATCCTCTGGAAAGGTGATACATTTGCCTTATTTTGCACTGAATCCAGAAGATAAGGAAAGAAAACTGGAATTTCACTCCTACAATCTGATATGACTCATGTAAGAAATAAAGTAGACACTTTTAATTTTAATTACTTATAATATCACTCAGACACAGAAAAATTGTAGGGATTTTTTTTCTTTTCCCATCTAGCTGATGATAAAAACAATAATCAGGTAAGTGCTACAGATATGGTATTGTGGTAATGCACCTGACCTCGTGTATGCACTTCAGTGAACGCAAAAGAATCTGCTTTTGTAAGAAAAGGCATAAAAACATTGAAATTATGTGAAAGCAGGTAATCCTTGATGGGACAAATGTTTTTTTTTTTTATGCAGTAAGAAGTATTTTGGAAAAGGAGACTGGAGTTCTGCAACGACCATCACTCCCCAAAGAGACATAAGTGGAGACCAAAATAGTCTAAATTCAGTGTTTAGTGAGAAAAGACAATAATTATAATGCAAGAGCTCTCAGTAGGGAGAATATAGATGTATTTTTCAGCTGGCAGTCTGACAGTGTTCCCTCCTTTCTTGCCTTAGACATCCCAGGAGACCTGACGATCACGATTATATATAGAATTGACTGAACCGTCATTAGTATTTGTTTCACAGTAATGATCAGCTGGGGTTCTTGAGCTGTTAATCATGAGCCAAGTCTTTTAAGATGATTTCAAGTTTTCAAGTTAAATTTGTTTTGTGGAGGATTTCATACCACATCACAGTTATATTTGGTGCAGTTTCCAGGACCAAAATAAGTGATGTGTGAATATCCATGCCATGGTGTTGAGACATCTGCCACACATTTTCTTTGCACAGATGAATTTCACATATCCTCTGGTTTCTAAGTCACTCCCAGTAACCTATTTGTTAAAAGAACCATAATGGCATGTTATCTCTTACTTTTACATGTGTATCCTTACAGTCATGGTTTCCTTGGTCTCTTCTGGAAGAAGTTGTTTAAAACACAGATGAGGAACAGGTAAGAAGGAGACAGTAGGTGTCAAGAATTTCTACTGGGAAGATTTTGAAGACATTGAATCATGACTGTTGATCTTCCTTTCTTTACTCTCAGAGGTACCATCCCACAGCAGATTACCTCAAGCACTAGAATGAAAGATCTTTTGCCATGCTGTATCCTGTGGAAAAAAGTCTACAAATAGAGCTGGTCTCTCAGGACTTGACACTAAAGAGCAATACTTGCAAAGGTAACATGCTTAAAAATAAATTATCAAATATCCTGTATTTTTAAGAAGAAAAGAAAAAAAAAAAACATTATGAGGCTTTGCTCTATTTTATTCTTATTCCATAAAAAGATTTCATGTAGATAGTTTATGAAAAAGGGCACATGGGTAATAACCTCCATGTGGTTAGACAGGAAAGCCCAGAAGAATTAATCACATCTGATGAAACCCTAAATAATTCCACTTGCAATGCTGTATGTCTGGGAGAGACACACAAGTAAGTGTTGCATCAGAGGCAGATAAAACCACAATGCTGCACATTCACCCAACATTTTAAAAGTGCTAGTCTGCCAAAATTAAATCTTGTTGGCTTGTGGGAATCCTTGGAGACCACTCACTTACTGACTGTATTTCCATTTCTAAGACAGAAATTTCCTCTTTCCAGGAGCTATCCTTGAGAGTTTGTCTGACAGAGCAGGCAATTTTCTGCAATAATCCAGAATCCAAATCTTTCTACCCTGCTTTATTGTCTGTCTTATTCTGCTCCTGCTGTTCAGTTTATCACTCCTACGTATTTAAGTTTCTTCATGCGATGTCACTGAAAATGGAAGGGCTGTGACATATTTGACGGTAAAATGAGAGTGGCTATTTCATCCTTGTGGCTTTCATAAACCATTCCCTTCAGTGGTGAACAACATAAATTATTTACCACCATAACAATGGAAAAAGAGTTCCACGGCCTAAGCGAAAATGCAGCAATTTCTGTTGCTAGAATCATAACAGCTGGGATCATTCCCAGCTAGGAAGCACATTGTGGAAAGATAGTGAGGACACTCTTTTAGGTAAAGAGTGCTCTGTTGGAGCAAGGATGAAAAATATTTTTCTATGTCACTAGAGCGATGATCTGGCCTTTTTTAGAGTCAAAAAAGGTAAGGATTTTGATTAGCCAGCACTCAAAATACACTGGAAGATTGGCTAATAAATTCTCTGTTCTAGTTTCACTCATAATAAAGCCTCAATTTCGTACACTTTATTTAAAAAGAAATCAGTGCTTTCTATTTTCTTAATATTAAAAAAAAAAATGTTTCAAGAATTTCTGAAAACCAGAAATTCAGTGACAAAGATTTTTATATGAGGACTGACTGTATAATATTTCCCACATGGGGAAAAACAAAGCCAACACCCACAACCACCAGCCCTCTGTGTAAAAAGTTGAAAATGGGTGTGGGAGGTGTATGAGGCAGAGTACAAACAGGGTAGATACTATACTAATATGAAGGGTTGCGGCAATGCTGTCATGAGGTCTAAGTGTTCTTTGAGTCCATGTGTTATATCTAATAGTCACTTGATAATGAGTTTTGCTTTTAGTCTGGGAGTCCCAGGCTGTTAACTAGTCTTCAACCGGTATCAGATTATTTTGATGGTTCTGTTTCATTACAAATAGCAAAGTCCAGCAATAGATTTCAAGGTATTGTTAGTAAAGCAGAAGGTTAAGTTTTCTGACATAAAAAAATGTTGCACACACAAAAAGAGCCTATAAAAAGTGAAAACCGAGAGTATTTGCAAGGAAAGTAAAGGAACCTACATACATACGGACAATCCACTGTGGTACATACCCAGAATTTGGTACACACCAAAATCCTGCATTTCAGTTGGAACAACCCCACGCAGTGCTACAGGCTTGGGGAAGAGTGGCTGGAGAACTGCCCAGCAGAAAAGGACCTGGGAGTGTTGGTGGACTTAACATGAGCTCGCAGTGTGCCCAGGTGGCCAAGAAGGCCAAGAGCATCCTGGCCTGTATCAAGGATAGGGTTGCCAGCAGGAGTAGGGAAGTGATGGTGCCTCTGGACTGGGTAGTGGTGAGGCCTCACCTCGAGTGCTGTGTTCAGTTCTGGGCCCCTCACTACAGGAAGGACATTGAAGCGCTGGAGCGTGTCCAGAGGAGAGCCACCAAGCTGGTGAGGAGTCTAGAGAACAAGTCATAGGAGGAGAGGCTGAGGGAACTGGGAATGTTTAGTTTAGAGAAGAGGAGGCTGAGGGGAGACCTCATTGCCCTCTACAACTGCCTGAAAGGAGGTTGTAGAGAGATGAGTGCTGGCCTCTTCTCCTAAGTGAATAATGACAGGACCAGAGGAAATGGTCTAACGTTGCGGCAGGGGAGGTTTAGATTCGATATTAGGAAGAATTACTTCACTGAGAGAGTGTTCAGGCACTGCCCAGGGAGGTGGTGGAGTCACTATCCCTGGAGGTATTTAAGAAATGTGTAGACGTGGCTCTTCAGGACATGCTCTAGTGCCCAAGATTATTGGTTTGTGGGTGGGTATGATGTGGTGGGGTGTTGTGGGTTTTTTTTGTTTTTATTGGTTTTTTGTTTGTTTGTTTGTGGGGTTTTTTTGTTTGGTTTTTTTTGGAGGTTGGACTCAGTGATCTCAGATGTCCCTTCCAACCATGATGATTATGTGATTCTGTGATCATAACATCTAATGCTTATTTTGTTTCAGATTCTTCTAAATGTCTCAGTCATGCTTACACTATCAGAATTAATACCAGAGAGTCATCAGATAAATTTGATGATTTCAAAAAATCTGGATTTTAAGTCTAGTCCTGGGAAACTTGAAGACTTGTCTGGAGCACTCGTCACGGTTTCCAATAATGTTTTAAAGCCTTCAGAGATCAATTAGATTCCAGAAATGGGAAACATTATGCCTAGCCTTCAAATGCAAAGGAAAAAAGGAAATTGGAGAATATTAGACTCGTCATCTTAACTTCACTGTTAAAAAAAAAAAAAAAACCAACAAAACAAAATAAACCCTGTCAAATATTGTGAAGGTAATAGCTTGCAAGCAGGTGGAAAAAATAAGGAGATAAGCAATAGCCAAGACAGACCAGTCAATTTCCCATCTAATCTTCTTCCATGAACGGTAAGAGATTGTTTATATGAGGAGAAAGCAGAGGTGCAGAGGTCTCAACTTCAGTAAGGCTGGCACTGCTTTCCATGATGTTCTGGGACAGTGCAAAGTTATCTGCCACCTTCATTTCCAGACATACAGTACATTGAACCAACACAGACTGGTTTTCAAAATGCTATGCCTGATCTAATAGATCCTAGGAGATTTAACCTGGTCACAGACCACCATTTGATCGGACCTAGTCTGAAAAAGGGGACTAAAATGTGGGAGCACAACTAGTAAGAAAAATGTGCAAAGGCAGCTGATACCAAAAAGCTAACAATTAATAAGAAAGGTTGGATTGAGCCTTATGAAGGAGTCTTTCCTGGGGCTGATACTATAATTATTGACCTGGGGGATGAAAGAAACTGGCTTTTAAATTTACAGCTAAGATCAAGCTTGAGGGATACGATAGAATACAATATGATTTCACCAGTTTGGAGAAATGGTATAAATAGCAGACAGGGGAGTGACCTGGGGAAGGATTATCCACTTTAAAAACATAGGACAGTGAGAAGCAGGTATGAGATCACAAGCTGTACATCAGGCAAAAATGTCATGCTAAGAAAAGACCTGTTCCAGTTTGAGGCATTTAAAGAGCAATTTAGCATGCAGAAGACACACAGGATTTTTTCCATCGTGGCAAGGCCTCAGCTGAAATACTGGCTCAATTACTTGCAAAGATGCATGGGTCAGGCGAAGGAAAAATCCAGAGGAGATCTGCAATGGTAAAGAGACATCTAAAAAATGTGACTTGGAAGCAAGTGATTGAAAGACGCTGGGACTGTTTAGCTTAGATAAGACAAAACTTGTGGAAAGTAGAATATCAATCATCTGACATGTAGGCTTTGCTAGGAAGGTCAGTAGGAGGAAGAGTACCACAAGGGATATTTGAGAAGACATTAAGATTAACCTTCCAGCACTAACCACTGTCAATCAGACGCCTGGTGAAGTTGTGTTATTAGAATCACAGGATCATCAATGTAAAAACAGTTTAGACAGATATCTTTTATGAATGCCATAATCCAGGAATGGACTGAATGACTTCTTTTCCTTTTCCTGCTCTCTGTGCTATCATTGTTAATACCTATCCACTCCTTAGAATTTCAACAATATGTCTCTGAACAGGGCAGAATAAAAAATGGCTGTAGCTCTATGTCACAGGAGAGATCAAACTAAAAATGCAAACTAAAAATGACCCAGAGCAAGACCCAGACCCAGGGCATCAAGAAGCCAAAGTACCAGGATGTCATGAGCAATCCCAAGCAGAGGTTGCACATGGTAGTCATTGTTGGGCAGCCCATGACAGATACTAACAGCAATGAACAGACATTGATGATACAGAGGAGCCGTCATAACACTAGCTAGATAATCTATCACAGAAACCACTAAGTGGCTTGGTAAATTGTCAGTTCTTTGGAGAAACTGATTGAAAAGTTTACATAGCTTAATTTTTCAACTAACTTTTCTACAAAGACACTGGGAATTTGTTTGCATGGGAAGCTCATCAGCGTAAGGTTTCCCAAGTTGCAGCAAATACAAGTTGGATCGGCATCTTGTGCTTTTGGAATAGTCTGGATGGTTAGATACATCAAGAAATTATTATAATGGCCTATGATTACCAGGAGGAGAGGATTTGTAAGAAAGGAAGAAAGTGGCTAAGGACAAGATAAACAGATATCAAATAAATGTTTTATTTTTCCTCTTCTGCTTGTTTTATTTTGAATACTCTGGTTTACTGCACACTCTGAATATGTTAGAAGCTATATCAAAATTAGAACCTCTTCATAGAAAGGTGAAAATGCCCAGAGGCTGCAAGAGTGTCTAGGCTCTTTTTATGTATGCTCTATGCTAAAAAGTCCCTTACACATTCTAGGATTTCGATAAAGTGGAGAAAAAGACTAAGAATGTAAGACTGGACATAGAAATCACTGGTCTCAATAGGCAGCCAAGATCTGATGCTGAGGATATTAAGCTATCCGGGCAGGGAAAAAAACATAGTCTTCTTTTTTAAAGGCTACTCCTTTTTTCCAGAGAAAGAATGCAAAAAGCAAGAAAAGTGATACTGGGGGAAACGAGCAATCAAAGGTAGCTAGTGTGGCAGTTTGAAGGAGGTGACAGGACATAAGAAAAATTAAGAAATGAGGTCTGAAGGATCCCCCCAGAATGAAGTTGTTGATTACATTTACAATCTTGCAACAAATCACACAGTGATTTGGAACTGGGCTTCATTATATCCTGTATATCACAGTTACACACTTAGACATTCCTGAGACCCAGGTTTTTTATTTATAAACAGAACTCTTTTTGACTTCACACATTTTAGCAGTGGAGAGAAAATCATTATGATGCTTGCATTTGTATTTGCATCAGCACGAACAGAAAATTTACAGCCAGTACATATCTTCCTGGGTTTTGTTTTCTGCCTTTGTTTTCAGTTGGAAAGAAGTCAAGGTTCTAGCTTTGCAGGGCCCAACAACAAGCAAATAAGAGCAGGAGGAAAACCCTGCAAGCCCTAGAACACCAGCCACAGTTACATCACAAACTAAATGCACCACTTGGATTATCTGTTGTTTAAAATAGACGTCTTTAGTATGCTATCTATGTGAATAAAGGCATAAACATTTCAGCTATCAACTCATCAGAACCGCTTGAGCAAGCATAAAATATCTTCTTGGCACCAGGTAGTCACTCCGTCCTCTTAACGCGATTTCTCTCTCTCAAACTTATTCTTCAGCCACATGCTAATGGGTTCATCTTAAGATAGCAAAGCGATGCATGTTTTTAATATCAGACTTCCTTGCATTGGTGAGAGCTACAGATTTTTTGCTGACAAGACAGTTTTAGAACTACATGAACGGTACATCTTTGTTTAGGGGGAAAAAAAATGAGGTGAGTAAGAATTCTGAACCACAAATGATGCCATGTGAAAGACTAAACTGAGCACAAGAAGCGTTACAGACCACTTCACAAATGCAAGCGAAGTAAGGTGAAGAATAAATGAAAACCCAGCTCTCCCCCATTTATTTTTTTTTTCTAAATAGCCTTCATTCTTTGCATTTGGCTTATATTTCCATGTTTATTTTCTGATTTTATTTTTTATTTTCCATGTTCATTACTGAGCAGGAGTACCTGAAACAGATTACCTAAGTTATTTTCCTTCGGCTTATTTTTTAATTTCCCCCTAAGCCCTTGGGTATTGTTTTTCAATTGCTTCAGAGGACCAGCCACAGCCTCTAAAGCCACAGGATAAGCCCTGTCTGACTGGTCACAGAGTCCACCAGGCACAGACTGAAGTACTCCCGGGACAATTACTGCTAATGATTGGGTGCTGCATGAACTGGAGCACAAGTCTCCTTCTGCTAGAAGAGTTTGTAGTGACAGGCTCACCCTAGGGAAACAAGATGTCTTCCCTTTTCATCCCCAAGACAGATCATCATGGGTTTCCTCTGCTCCGGCCATCCATCAGAAAATCTTCATCCATTACTCTTCCCAGTTCCTTGTACGGGCAAATATGTATGATTTTCGGCCCACTCTCTCTAACACCAACGTCAGCCCCTCAGCTGCACTCATATATACACATCCCCTTTTTCCCTTGAACAGAAAAATTAGAGGCGAGTAGGGAGAGCAGATAGCTCAGTAAATCTTTGTTGCTGAAGACAGTAAAAGAGTTTAATGGAGCTCCTTGGCCGAGAGCCCCACGCTGGCTTGAGCCGGCTGCTCCTGCGACAACAGCAGCGTCAGGGCGGTTTTATTCTCAGCTCCGTCAGCACCTCCCCAGAGAGGGGCTTCCATCTATGCCAGACCCCACGTTCACACCGCAAGGGACCACTGGCTTCCTCTCCATTCCTGTGGGTGACATACCAGAGAAGATCAGGGAGAAATACAAGATAAATCCATGCCTACCCCAGGCTGCTGCGGTCGGATAATTCCTTTTGGATTTGTATCAAATTCCATTTAATGCCATCCATTTCTGTGGTCTCTGTTTCCCCCCTCTGCCACCGGGGTCCTCTCAACCGTCCCACTGACAAGTCGGCCTTTTTCTGATGTCCCCAAGTGCCTGCATGGACACGGTATCAGATAAGCACTGGGATGAGTGACTGGGTTAACTGATAAAGTTGCTAATTAAAGCCCTGTTTTCAGCACTCCTGAAAGATTAACTGGGCCAAAATTTAGAGCGCAGGGGAAGTTTTACTTTTAACAATGTACACTGTTTGGTAAATAAAGGGCTCTAACAATTTCAAAGAAAGTTGTGCCAAGAACCTTGCAAAAACATTTTCCTCCTCAGAGAATTATGCAAACGGTGCAATTCACTTTAAAGCTTTGTAGGTTTAACTTTGTGAGTCTCTTGTAAATACTGAGGCTAATTCACTAAAAACGCTGCAGCACTGAAAGAGCAGTCATCTTCTAATCTTAACCATTCATTTCCAATTACATATCCCTAACATTTTAAACTGGCCAAAAATCAAAATTACTGGGAAACTGGAAGTGGGTTTAGAGAAATAATTCCTGCCTTCTCCGGTATAGGTTACATACCCAGTTACTGGCAGGACCATGCAGATGAGATCATGGAGTCATGCGAGGGTGGCAGTGACTAAGCTAATACCTGTGCTGCACCGCTAATTGCACCCAGTGTGGGCTGCCTGGGTGCGGGGCTGAGCTGGCCGAGCCTGGACAGAGTCCCTGTGCAACCCTGTAGAAGGGCTGCTGCTTCTCTCTCTGGCACTGGCACAATCGCCGAGCAGTCTATCATTGAGGGTTGTATAAATTACTACAGAAAGCCAAACCAGCAGAAGCAGAAACGCTCTTGAGGTTTGGCCTCAGACGCCCAAAGTGTGTACGCACCTGTTTTGTTATTTGCTTGTGATATTCTCGGGTGGAAAATGATGAAGACTGGTTTTGAAACAGTGTGATAAGCCGAACTGAAGTGTCTCTGGTAATGAGCACAGAGATTTCTAAGCATGTTTTTGATTTAAATGCTGCAACGGGGATTATTTACTGTGAGGGTAACAGAACAGATGGTGAACACTTAGCTGACCGATATTTACGGGTTGCAAATGCAGTATATCAGGACTTTTATTAGCATTGAGGTAATGATTCTAAATTGCAGCTTGTTTGCTTGCTTCTTTTAGGATAAAACTTCTGTTAATAAATGGAATGGAAAATGGAAGATGACTACAACTGAAGGTTAACATTTATGCCTTGACTACCTTGTGCTTGATATGTTCAGATCTCATAAGGTAAACCATGGCAGGCAGGTCATGGTGAGGGCACTCATTTGTATTCTATACTAAGTTTAATTAAACATGGGTGATGCAAAAAATCTGATTGCAGCTTCCTGACCTGATCCCAAAATTAAGTTTAACCGGGATTTTTTTTGACATGTTTTAAGGACCTGATAGAGAAGTACAGCCTGGCCCTGCCACTAGTGATGAATTGCAAAGGTGCTTGGTTCTGGAATCTTTATTTAACAGTAAGCTTTAATTTACCAAGACTGTATTCTGTTGGCACTATCACTAAAGAGAGATGGTAAAACCAAGGTCATCATCAACATCAATATATATTTTTAATAATGACAGAGTCACCACTGCTGGTGCTATCTCTGTTTTCTACTTACATTTTGGAACAGGTAAACTCATTCCTTCAAGTTACTTTGCAACCGTTTATTGACCTCTTTGTGGCACGTTTTCGTTGAGAGATGCTTATATTGCAGCTAGGCCGTATCTCTGTGACAACACTATTTAGAAGAAAAATGAAGAGCCACAAACCACTTCGAAGAGCCACTTCTGCTTTTCAGTCTGTGAATGGTAAAGTTTCCAAGTTTCTGTTCATGATCTAAAGCTACTTTGCAACATAAATACCCAGTACTCATTAAAAAGTATGCTTTGACAGTCACCAAGGATGGAATGTCTTCTTTATCCAGGGAGAAAACATAGAACAACATCAAAAATCCACGAAACAGGCAAAACAAGATCTATTCCCTAATATGGCCTCTAAATGGAGAGTGCCAGTTGGGAATCCCATGTGATGCCACTAAATTCTTATTCACATTCATAGCTACAATTTTAGATTTCAACAAAACAGGCAGAATTTTTACTGAGAGTCTAGTAGTTGTAGCAGGAACCATTACTTTTTCCGTTCCTTCAACTACCTCTCTATGTTTAACTTCATTCCTTGCTGCTCCCTTTAACAGCTCTGCATATGTTTAAAAACAGCTTGCCTTTGGCTAAGAATCATTAAAAATTGTCATTACCCCATTGCTTCTACAGAACTCAGGAGCAGCAGCAGTTCTAAGAATTTTGACTTAAAAGCAATATGCAGCAGAAAGGATATTAGAGAACACTTCATAAGAAAAGGAACCTAAAACTTAGAAAAGCAACTGTAAAAATTATCTAAAAGATTACTAGAGCTTTAGCTTTACTCCTCCACTATAGCCTAATCCTGCTCGTAAGTCTACACTAAAGACTGAAAAGCAGCCTCAGGCCTCATTTAACTCTAGAACAGGCTGCAAACCTCCTTGACGAATTTAATGAGGAAACGTTTCTCCCATTGACATAGATCTGATCTTGCAAGCCCATTATTCACTCATACAGCCCAGCTGAAGCCATCAGGAGAGTTTACTTTGGTAAGAATAACATGGAGCAGTTTGAAAGGAAAGTTACGAAGAGCTAGATATGTGCTCTGCAGATTGTGACTCTGTGAATGTTTTGCTTTCAGTCCCTAAATCTAATTCAGAATAACGTTGTAAGATTTTGCTAGTCTTTCTCTGCATATATCCTTATCTTTTCGCAAACACTTCAGTTTCCAGTCCACTTTTAAAAATTATTTTAAGTACCTTCTTTTACCAAATTAATTTCTTTATGACCTCTTTATTTTTCAGTTGTTTTCCTCCACCGTTTCACACTGATTTCCACATCTTTTCCTCTTGCAATCCATACTTTTTTTTTTCCTTCTTAAAAATGCTGTCATCATCTAAAGCATACTAAAATTGATTGAGAAGAAGTTGCTTAGGTATGTGAAAGAAAAAAGTCCATGGACGCTTTTGTTAATCACTTTATACATAGAATATACAACATGGAGATCATCTTATGCCAGAAAAAAGAAAGGGAAACAAAAAAATCAAGAAAGCAAAAGAAATTATGGAAATTTACAGGTGTGGAGAGATCAGATATTAAGATATCTAGATTCTCGTATTCTAAAAGAAAAAGGAGGCTATGGAGTATGTACCTCTGCATATTGTGGAGAATATCGCACCCAGTGAATGATGAAGAATGGAACACATACAGTGAAGAAGAACTCGCATCCCCTAGGAGTAGTGCCTTCAACCTAGTGCCTCCAGTGCTATTAAGAAGGGGGAAACTCACTGGCTCTCTTCCACCTACAGACGTATTGGTAACAACAATGACAGGCACTTGCAAATTGCAGAAAATAAACACAAAAATTTCAGATGCAATTTCTTTTGAGATTTAGCAAAATGTAGAGTTTCCATTTAACATTCGGTTGATTCTGTAACATTTTCAGGACTAGTAATGGCAGACATGCAGAGAAGGGATTATTCCAGCAAACCTTTGCCCTGTCAGAAGGGTAACGGCACAGATGTCTGAGTCTGAATACCACAAGACTGTACCTGGCTTGCGCTATGACTCCTCTTCAGATAAAAACTGTACACGTGATTTCCCTCTTCTATTACACCTTGCCTTTAATTTAGCTGGAATTTCTATGGATAAGGATAGGAATAGTAGCAAACAGTGTATGCACTGATATTGGTAGAAGCCCTGAGGTAGAAATGCCCTGCTGAAATCAAAACAGAAGGCTTGCCAAGCAGAGTGCTTTGGAATAGGAAAGTGAATCTTGGCAACATATGAAAAAGAAGATGAGAAAAGCACTGTAACTTTGAAGTCTCACACACAGGCTTGTGAATCACTTTGCTTTCCTCTCAACAGTGATTCTTGTCTATGCCAGAGTTGGACTATCACCTTTTGCGACGCTCTGTCATTCTCCACCTCTTTCCCTCTAGCAGTATGTGGCCACATCCAGCAATAGTTATAGCTTGGAATAAGATATAAACATGTCTGCTACCAATACTATGCACCATATAATATAATATAAATACACAAACTACTGTCAACACTGGGAGCTACCACTATATTTATGGTGATTTTTTGACACCATCAAATGGGTAACTGAAATAATTTGCTGGTTTAATAAGTCAGCTTCTTTTCTTCCCTGGCTTCTTCTCTCTTCTGAATATCCAGTGAAGTTGTAACTTTTTTTTTTCCAGTGAGGAGCTTGCTTTTAAAAACAAAACAAAACAATAAAGAAAACCTTTAATTCACTGTTTTCCCTCAGAGCACTGCAGCACTGCTCCTGCCAAAGGAGCTGTGAATAAAAGTCAGCTTTCACTGCCTTCTCTTCTTCCATGGTTTCTGACTCCACCAGGTCTGTTTCACAGATGCCTTCCTGGGTAAGACATCATTATCATCTCCTCTCCTCTACACAGTGCTGCTATGGTTTGATATTATCACTTACACAATGTTCCCATCTCCTATCTGGATAATTAGAAATATGCTGTTCGTCTCAGACCGAAACAATAATCTTACAGAAGATTCTATAAAACCAAATGCTAAGCCAGCTGGCTATATTTTCTAATGAGGTAATCCAGTTGTGCTTTCTAGTCAGAAATTGGGTCCAACACTGTATATCACAGAACTACATCTTTTACGGTGTACCACACAAGCAGCCTGTGATCCTCCAGTTTCCAACTCTCTACTATCTACATACCTCATACAACAAAGACTGTACATATGGCAAGAAGAGCTCAACTTCCCAAGACAGCCCTGCGTCCTTCAGCAGGGTTACTTACTCTGGACGTGAGCTTATACTCTATGAAAACAGAAAAATGCACTCCTGGGTTAAACATCCCTTCAAAGGCTCTTGACAGAAAGATGCCTTGTCGTGACAGGCCAGCTTTGGACCAGTGCCTGCAGGGAACACATTAGCCACTTTCCTTCCAACTAAGTAAACAGACATACTTCATGCATGGCCTCCAAAGAGAGGTCCTCTGCAGTCTTGTTTGTACTGACAGATGCTATTTACATACCTTTGAGAATGGCAATGAGTCTGACACTGTCTCGGTCTCCATATAAGTCAATAGGTCTGCAAGAGTTATAAATCAGGAAATAATATTTCTTGCAAATAAGCCCAGAGTATTTAAAATAATCCTAAATAAGACAGTGTGATTATTTCTCAAAATAGCAGTAGGGAGAACGGATTGCCTGGAAAGCTGGATTTCAGTTCATCCAGATGTGTGCAACGGAATCATTCTTGTTTTCTTACAGCTATTAAAAACTTATCCATCTTAGCTTTCACCATGGAAAATTACCAAACTCAGGGGCTAGTCATGAATGGCACTAGAATCAATTTAATAGAGACAAAAATACGTCTGAGACAAAACTGATTTAGAGACAGGAATGATTTATAATGCTCTTTTCTCAGTATCGGCTGTTCTTTCCACTACAGTGACTTTAATCTCAAATATCCATAATGTAGCTTGCAGCCAAAAGAAACCTCCATAGCTTGTTTGAAAAGACAGGGAGAAAGAAATTCTCAAGTGCTAAGGCACAAAAATATGGATAGCTCTCCAAATATGAAATGAATACTTGTCTATTTTTTCTATGAGACATGAATAACATTACTGGAGTTTTTTTGTCAACTGAGTAGAAAAAAAAAGGCAGTATATTCTGTGTACTGAACTCAATACTCAAACAATTCCTATGCCCCTTCTAGCAGACAACACTCCCCATAAAGCCAAAAAGTAAAAGATGGCAAAAGAGTTTGGATCTTTTTTTTCCCAGTGGAATCACACATTTTACCAAACATTCCAATGTGAAAGCACAGCAGTAGCTAACAAGTAAACTAACACTACATGGGGAAGTTGTTCATCTGTTCACCTTCTCCATCACATTCATCTGAACCAACCCATTCTGGTTTTCCAGCCTTTATCCATTCATCTCATCTTAACACAGTTAAATATTCTATTTAGAATAATAGAATATGGTTGAAAGGGACCTTTAAATGTCATCTAGTCCACCCCCCTGCAATTAGCAGGGACATCTACAACTAGACCAGATTGCTCAGAGCCCTGTCCAACCCGACTCTGAATGTTTACAGGGTTGTGGCATCTACCACCTTCCTGGGAAACCTGTTCCTCTGTTTTACCACCCTCATTGTAAAAAATGTCTTCCTTATGTCTCATCTGAATCTGGCCCCTTTTAGTTTAAAATCATTACCCCTCATCCTACAGCTACAGGCCCAGCTAATCCACCTCTAAGTACTGGAAGGCCACAATGAGTTCTCCCTCTTCTCCAGGCTGAAAAACCCCAACTCTCTCAGCCTGTCCTCATAAAAGGGATGTTCCAGCCCGCTGATCATTTTTGTGGCCCTCCTCTGGCCCCAATCCAACAGGTCCATGTCTTTTCTGTGCTGAGGAATCCGGAGATGGATGCAGTACTCCAGGTGAGGTCTCATCAGAGCTCAGTAGAGGGGCAGAATCACCTCCCTCAACCTCCTGGCCGCACTGCTTTTGATGCAGCCCAGGATGCAGTTGGCCTTCTGTGCTGTAAGCACATATTGCCAGCTTAAGTTCAGCTTTTCATCCACCAGTACTCCCAAGTCCTCCTTGGCAGGGTTTCTCTCAGTCCCCTCATCCCCCAGCCTGTAGTGATACTGGGATTGCCTCA
>JAOTQQ010000019.1:16172762-16183560 GCA_026546715.1 Gallinago undulata | reverse complement strand
CTTTTTTCAAAAAAAATGGATGCAATTTACCAATTCTGCAGGAGACTCCTACTGGAAAATAGCAGTTTTGGAACATTACAGTAAATTATTCTCATTAGGGTGTTTACAAGTGAAAACTGAAAGATAATTTTAAGTGGTATCTTTTTTCCCCTTTCTTCTTTGATGCTGCTTGAAAACAATGCCAGATTTAGCATTGGATGGACTCCTCCATTGAGCAGAGAACAAATCATGGGAGAAGTAACAAAAAAAATTGGTCCCTTGATAAATTAAATCCTTGGCCTCTCTACTCAAACAGCCAGCAAGGATCTCATCTCAAGCCAAATACAGAAGCAGTATTTTTCTGTTATGCAAATTCATCTTCATGATTATCTGGATCAAGACAATCTAAGATATTTTCAGTTAACTACAAATTTAACATTTTGAAATAAAATAAGTCAAATGGAGATGAAAAATGGTAATTGAGGAAAGAATTACAATACAGTCCTTGTAAGCAAAGCCCGGTCTCTGGAGAACATCAGATATCATCAGTCTTTCCACTGACTTGCAAAGCACCTGAACATTGTGAAGTGGGTTAGCAGTTGAGTAACACCATTTGTAAATACACCAGGAAGTTACCAATGTATGAGTACTAACTTTACTGTCTGGAAATGGAAAAACAGTTCAGTTTGGGGAGCAAAACTTAATGCTCTACCAGTATGTGTTACTTGCACTGAAATGACCATGTTCCTCCTCTTTTAATATACAGATGAGAAGTGGACTTCTGCACTGTGATCTGTCCACGTCATCGCAGAAACGATTCCTCCTTTAGGAAATGCCATTTTTACATACCTTTTACTCATATCCTTGCTTTGCAATGTCTCCACTGACCAACTGAGCCTCAAGCTCACTCTTCTGAATATTGACAACACTCATGCTGGCATATGGAGACCTCAGAAGGGATTAAGAATGAGAGAGTAGTCAAGATCCATTGGTGTCTGATAATCTTTCTTTACTGGAAATAGGGGTTTTCCTACCAGTAAGGACATTGCTTTGACAGATTGTGTAAAGAAGCCACTGGAGGGTGGGGAGTATGCAAACTAGACTGCTCCCAGTTGAAGTATGTGAACAAAGAACGACAGAGACCATGATAGAAGTTGATCGTGTGAGTAAAAAGGCCAAACCACTACCACATGCCTGATGAAAAGGCAGGAAAGATGTTGTCCAAACCAGGACTCCCAGGAGAGATGAGATCACACTAAGCGGGGGAGGAGGGTACGTACAGGATGTTGTTTTGTAACTGTCTAGTGTTTTCCAGAGTAAAAGTGATTGTGGCTTGGCTAAGACCAAGTTCCTTGCCTGCCCACTACTTTATCCTAAAAGACTAGAAACAAGAGCTCCACCACCAGGTAGGCTCTCTGGAAGTGCATCCAAGCAGCATGGTTCTGGGAATGCCTATTGTCAGTGAGGTCTTTAGAAGACCCAAGCTCTCCAATCAGAGGGAGCTGACTGCCCAGGAGTTGTAGTACTGCCTCAGAGTCCTGAGGCACAGAACTAGACTGCCCAGTACCCAAAACACAGCTCAATCAAATTGATTTGTTCATCGAAGGTCTATTCTCACAGCAAGGAAAGGTCTTCACTGTACCATTCTGCTTCCAAGCTAGGTCTTCATCAACAAGAAGCCAACTCCTCTTTCTCACTGAATCTACAAGCTAACAATTATGTCACTCTGAGTCAGAAGCATTTTTACATAACATTTCAAGTGGTCCATAGTTTGCTAGATTATTTGTGCTGAATTCCTTTGCAGGGGCACTGTCTTAGAAGAGGTTTTAGCAATTTCTAGCTTTTCTGGGAGTAAATTAATCCAAGCTGCTCTTAGAGGCCCTTTGCCTTCCTTTACTGACTTCTCATCTCTCATTTATTATCTGCTGTCCTACAAATTCTATTATTGTAATCTCAGAGTATTCATTTCATTTGCCAGTATTGCTTTTCTTATCTTTTACGCTCAACTTCACCATGTAATCATTCCCTTTCTCCTCTGCTTTTAATGTTTCCATGATTCCATGGCTGTATCTCCTTCTTGCTCTGCGTTATTTTTTGTGGTTCTCTGTTTCACATGGACTTCTAGTTTCTTAGCTTTAGCAGAATCAGCTCCCTTGAAGGACTCAGCCTCTTCAGCCTCCATTTCTCCAATGACAAGCTCTGGCATTCTATTCAGAGCATAAGGGACAGCATGCCTTGATCATTATGCCAGTCTTCTTGATACTAATTATCCCCTTATTCTATATCTTCTCTTTAACCCTTCAAACATTTTATTCTATCTTGTCAACTTTCTTTTGTGCTACTAAGCTTTCCTCTGGCACGACATAATACTCTTTGGTTTTGCCTCACTGATGGCTTAGTTACAAGTCTAATTAAGTTCTAAAAATGAAGCACTCTCATACTCTTTCTTAACAGCCCTCCTTGGGAGCATTAGACATGCTTCTCACTTCAGTCAGAAAACCGTATCACAAAAGTGAGATAGTGATTAATTGAAGCAAATTATATTTCATCTGTTTTGTAAGGAAACCTATCAACTTGCTTTGTTTGAAAGAAAGAATCCTCTGAAACCTCTCTAGTGCCTTATTTTCTAAGTTGTTACTCCACAGTCTATGATAACACAGTGTATTAAGACCAGTGTAGGCCTTGTATTTTCCTTTTGAAAGCTGTTTCTAGCTCTCATTCTTTCAGGATTCCATCCATCTCTGTTACTTTTCATCTGTAAAAGAACTCAATTGTCTGTGCCTCAATGTTGGGGTTTTTTCTTTCTTTGTTATTGATGGAATTTTTGTAATTACAACACACGAGGAAGGCGTTGCATTATTTTAGTTTGCAAACTGAGCTGCACCAATAAAGTATCTACCTAAACCAAGTAGTTTAGGGCAAAAAACATCTTACTCTTTTTTCTAACTTACTACATTAATTTATTACTATTATGCAAATTAGGCCAAATTATTAAACTCTTTCAGTAATAACACTCAGAGATTAATTGCTTGGGATAATAGGAGCTCTGAGAAAGCTATTCTGTTTTCTCATACCCCATCCACAAAAGAGCTTTTAACAGTCATCACACGCTGCCTACCAATGATTAAAAGGATCTTCAAAGTCCATTAAGATGATCCATGCCTTGGGTCGCCAGGAAGGTCTCTGGGGCCTCACGCATGACATACGCCAGTCTCACCGCAGTCCCAGTATCTATTGACCTAAGGACCAGAGAGGGCCTAAGGACAAGAACAAAACTGTGCAGTGTCCTATGTCCGGCTCTCGTCGTTCTGCGCTGACTGGAAATTAAATGTCACTTGGCTGAGGCGTCAAGTTCACTGAGGGGGCAGGATCATCAAGCAATGCAAGCTGTTTGTTATCCAGCTGACTTCCTAAGAACATGAAGAAATGGACCAAATGTTTTGCTAGATAGATAGATCTGAAGGCAAATCGTCGAGACATATAGAGTGCACATAAGGACAGTCTGCATTGAAGAACAGGGTACCTTACACATCATTGGGACCACACCATGCATGTAATCATCAAACAGGTGGGTGAAACAGCACAAAGGGATCACACAAATATTAACTAATCCATGAGCATTTTTTTCTGGCTGTGTCTGGACTCTTTGTAACAAGAATCCAAAGCATACCATTGTGCAACAGAAAATACATGTAAAAATCATTGCAACTTATGTACTGAAGTCAACTTCAGTCAACTGAAGGCAATTTTATAGTGCCATAATAACCTTTTAGATTTATAACAGAATATATTTGCCAGATGGTACTTTGGGGACAGTTACAGCAGACAGCAAAGAGCAAATATTTGATGAGCATTTAGGGGACAATAACATGTGAGAAAAAGAACAGGCTGCAAATCTCTGAGTTATGCAGTATTACACTAAGGTGAAGGTTTTCCAGACATCCAAACCAAAGAAGAATGCAGCCCTGGAGCATTTAACAGATAACATCCAACTGGACGAAAGGCTGAGGAGGAGCAGTGTGTTTTCAGTAACAGGAGTCAGCTTCCAAATCCATTATCAGCTGTGAGCTGTATTTTTAGATATTTTTTTTTATTTTCCCCTGGGAGAGCAGAGCTGCTATTCAGAGTATTTTTGTTCCCTTTTACATTCTGGCCAGGGAGGAAAGAAAGAGAGAGGAGTACAGAGGGAAAGAGGGAAGCTTAGAGCATAAAGTGGGTTCCTACCCATGGTCTTACTTTTCAGCATCAACAAGCACAAATAAACTTTATCGATCATTCTTCAAATGCTTATTAAGGCCTCATCAAGATAGAATCCCATTTTCTCCAGCATGCAGGAGAGAGTAGATAGATAGGCTCTGAGAGGGCAAAGGGCAGGGAGTATTCAGACATACTGGGTTGGAAGGTCGCTCATTGTAGGCTGCCAAACAGGGGAGTGATGCTGCTGGGGATAAACCCCAGCACCCCACCTCAGTGCTCTTTTCCATGCCATGACATATCCCTAAATTAATGGAGTTAAGCCTTTGACATGAGAAAGGACATTTGAAAATGCAAAAATATAACTAAAAGAGCTACGTAATTTTCTTGTAACCCAGGCTCTAATGACTTTTTTTTTTTAACCATTAATGGAAAGATTAATGGTTTTATGTCTATAAAACTGGCAATAACGATTTCCCTATGAATGCAAGACTAACAGCCTTACTTTATCTTTTGTAAGAGAAAAACATATACCAAGAATTAAACCGACATTTTAAGTAAAGAGACTATTTTCCAATGGGGCAAAAATGAAACTATCATTATGAATTTACTTGATTTTGAAGCAGAATAAACAAAGATTCCATTTTTTTTAAGATGGACTTGATAATGTTCTGTACCAGCTGTTGTTAACAGCTACAGAGACACAGATTTCTCCCCTGCTGGATGCACAGAAAACCAGTGGCCATCACTCAAAGAGAACACTCTTTTACATGCACACAGCTCATAGGCTACCCTGATTTTTGTCCCAACTGCCCAGAGCTTCAGTGAGGCTGTGGCAGCTACCAGTAAGAGATACAGCATCATAGCAAGCCTTGTTTTCACCACCAGTTTGCACTTGCTGAAGACTTGCTTCATCCAACTCTGGAAGAATTCCCTAGTAAGAATCAAAGCCAGTTGTTCTGCTTGTAAGTCACATCATGACATAAAGCAGGAGAGAGAGTCATAATTAATAGCAAATGAGTTCCACAGATGTGACCAGCAAAGTGAGCAAAGACAGAAGCCTGCAGTTCTCAGTGACATTGTATCTTCTATAATCTACATTTACCTCCCATGGACACTGACAGGTTTTCATCTAAAAGAGTGGTATTCTTTCATACTACATGGCCTCTTTAAGTTACATGAGCTGCTGTACATTTCTAATGCTTTGCTTGATAACAAGAGAGTTTGCAAACAAAAACTCTTTTTGGTCTTTACAACATACTGTGCATTTTCCTCTTTCATGTCTGGATGTCTCTAAAGAAATTGAATGAGCAGGGCAAAGAAAATCAGCAGAGCATAATATGGCCATTAGAGTATCAACTGTAGTGCGTGCATTTATGAACCTGTCACTAGGAGATTAGACCAGACATGCTTCTCTCATCAAAGGCTTCAAAGTCAAGCCTGAATACTCAACTGACTTTCCCAAGATGGGATTCTCCTACCGTCAAAACAAACGTCATTTCTGTCTGTGCTGGAGAACCCTCTCATATAGTGCCACAACAAGTATAATTAGTTGCATTATTGAATCCAACTGCTCCAGCATCAAATTCTCTGGTAGGTTCCAGTGTGGCTGACTTGCTGCCTTGTAATTTGCTGACAGAAGGCATTAGGGCATCTTTTCCCTCTGCATTAGGACCGCTCTGAGTTCATGCACAGTTCCAGTGAACTGTCATCTAGTGCAGCCCAACAGCTTAGAGCATTAACTGAAGAGCTCTATGCCCAGGCCAGGCGCTGGGTTACTATACAACTTTTGGCAAGTTGCTTCACGTTTCAGATAATCTGTCTTCCAAACTTAATATTGCTATATTTACCATACTTACTTCACAAGAATTTTGAAAAGCTCAATTAGTATGTATAAGTCTTCTGGCTTAGATAGCAGGCCCTGTTAAAATGTAAAGTATTATCACATCTATTAAAGCTGCTTTAAAAATCACCATTAATGGCTACAACTAACTAGTAATGCTGGAGTCACATTTAGGCACTTTTCTTATCTTATCTTTAGAGGTTAGACTGCTTGCACAAAAATAAAACTACCAGCATGATGAACCTCCCAGCTCACCAGCCATAAAGATTGATTCCATACTTTAAAATGTGGCATTTTTTCTTTCTTTCAGTTCACAGCTTATTTAGGGCAAGACGACACCTTTCATCAGTTAGAACAGAAATGAAGTTTTTACTAGTAGAGTTCAAAATATGTTCTTCTCAAGCTTAGTCGAATGCCACCCTCTTCCAATCCTGCTTTTTACTTCTGTGTTTGAAGTCCTGCACAAAGTCAAAGGATGAAGTCATTGGAAGTGTGACATGCAGGAGTCTGAAGGCAAAGCATGACGTGCCAAGTCATTATTTTTAAGTTACCCTCATAATTTTTGAAGTCTGTTTATTTAATGTCCGGAAGCACTGCATATGCTCTTGGATAAATATTCCGGCTCTTAAGTACGACCCATCACTTGTCTTCCTGTTCTAAAGAAGCCCAAGCAGGTTCCTTGGCTTGACTGCACGCAAGAGGCTGTCTGAGAGCCGTGAGGACTGCATGTGGGCATCCGTGCACCCTTCAAGCTGAAAGGGAATTCAGCGTGTTTGGATGAGCTGCGGTGGCTGATGTTTGCAGCCTGCGAAGAAACAAACTGGGGGTTAAACACAGAGGACTTTTCTGTTGTAACCTTGGTGCTGAAGAACGGGGTAGCAATGCTGCCATGGGGCTGAGCAAAAGTTTTGCTTATTATGAGAGAGTGTAAACAGGAATACAGGCGTGTGATGCTTTGCAAGAAACCCAAGCAGGGACTTCGGTTCCTTTTTAAAAAGTCTGTGAACTCACAGGTGCATCTCAAACTCTTCTGAGAGTGTCTCTGCCATTCAGTGCCTTTTCAGCACCAACAGCAGCTCTGTGTGCTTTGCTTGTTGTACTCATAAAGTCCCGTAGCATACGGGCCTAAATTCTCCCAATTTTATGATGATAAAAATGTGCTGTCACAATGCCAGCTGGTATTATCAAACAGGGAAACTGTGGAGGCACACAGCTTTGAAGTAGCCTGGAATCTTTTTTTTTTTTTTTTTAACTGAAAAACCATGGTGATGGCCACAGTGAAAACAGAGGGCTGTGGCTAAGAGGAAGGCACAAGATCTGTTGCAGCTGTAATATGAAATATTTTTTCTCCTATTCTTTCCTTTTTATAGTTATGAAGGTTTCTCACCAATAGTCTCTAACATCCCAGAGAATGGCAGTGTTTAGAAAAAAAATAAGTGCTAGGAGCCTTGAAAGGAATTTGGAACATACTGTTTACTGGACGTTAGCAGCTACTTGAAATTGAACTTTTTCTGTGTGTATATATTAGCATCTTCCAATCCCACAGGAATTATACACAAATATCCAGCTCTACTGATGGAAAACATGACAGGGTGCATTTGGCAAGGATTTTTCATTCAGAACTCACTTCCCTGCCAGGAGGTTTCGAGGCTCATGCAGCATTGTTCGTATGGCACCTACCCTTCTGCAAACCATCTGTGTGGCTGAAAAAGCTTCCTGATGACATCACTTCTTTTCATTTTCTTACCATTTAGTAAAAGTTTCCTCTGGCGGAAAAAAGGTAGGATTGTCTCAGCCACATTAAATGTCCTCTCACAGCCTCCTGTCCCATTTTGAATAGCGTTATTGGCAAAACTCATAGCAGATTTAATGTGAGCAAGAATGGCCCAAAACAGTGATTTCTGGGTTTTTCTATTTCTGGATATTCAACATTTCTGCAAGGGAGGTGGAAGGCGTGTATAGCAAACATAAACTGAGCAAAGCCTTGATTTCATTAGCTGTCTTTCACAGACTCCTCATAGAAAAACACTGTCCTAAATCATTAAATCATAGAGCTTAGCTTGTGCAACATTTGTCTCTATGAAGTCAGGAAGCCAGTCTTGTGCAGGATTACTGCCCATGGTTTGGCCCATAATGCCTTCACAGGTAGTTATTCATTAAATCTATCACACAATAAAGGAAAAAGACATCTTCTTTTCAAAACAAGACATTTGTCCATGCAGCCACACTCTCAGAGTACCTCATGGTCTCTAGGATGTGTACGTACAATATAGATATGCGTGGTGTACCCATGTTTAACAGTGGAAAATTAAAGAGCAAAGGAATACCTTTTCAGGTATATTCGGGAATCTAATTCCAGAGGAACCAGAAGCACACCAGATATTTTCACTTCACAGTTGACAAACTTGACAAGCTGGGATGCAGAGCAAGACACTGTTCACATAGATATTCTCAATACTTTACGTTCCCCTGAGGGACAGTGCCCCAGAGTTGACAGGGACCCCTTATATGGGACCCCAGGGGAATGCTGCCTCCAGATGAGCCATGCCAAGACAGGGACACCTCTGGGACACCATATCAGAGGAAAGGCATTAAGAAACAGCAGAGCAAGAAAACCTGAAGAAACAAATCACAGCAGAGGAAAAGCAGTAAGAAGCAAAGTGCAGCAGAACAACATAAATAAGCAAAGAGAGTAACAGAGAAAACTGTTATGCACACAACCCAGACCTCCTGTGTCATCCATCACCTGACCAGAGTAATGGGAACAGACTGAGTTTAACCCCCAGCAACCACAGGAGAAGTCAAGCCTGGGAAAGACAAGGGAAAAGTGTTTGGCTCAAGTGATTTTCTGATTGCTGATGTCCACTTTTTTCTCTATACCCAAATCAGTGATCAGAATTTGATGTTAACTGGACATAAATTGAGTAAAAATACCCTGAGTAGAGAAATGTAGCCCATGACAGATGCTCACTCTTTCCAATACGGAGTGTGCTTCCACAGGGCATCTCAGACCAGCAAATCTCCCATTATTCCCTGTGGGAGCACATACTTCTCACCACTAAAAACTGGCCAGGACCCACAGTGCCTGGCTCCCTTCAGGTGTCCCAGACAACAGCTCCCTTTAACTACTGCAACATAAAATGTCATAAAGAGCTTATTAATCAGCCAAGCCTAAAGCTACAGGAGTATTTCAAAATATTCATTAATAAATTTGGAGGGAAGGGGGAATGAGGAGTTATATTTGGTAGTAAAGAACTGCAGCCCAATATTAAAAATAAATAAATAAAATAGTATGGATATTATTAAGCACAGAGTTAGGTGATTGTCGTGTTACAGGTGAGGTTTTAACGTTCCATTTTCCTTTCACAATGTCCAGTAGTAAAACTTGCTTTTACTTCAATAGGAGGTGAATGGAATCATTAAGTGGAGCTGAATTTTTAGGCCATATGGTCTCTCTCCGTGTAGTTTTCTTCATGTTGCAGGTATTTGTTTCTGTTTTGTGTTTGTATTTACATTTTCTTGGCCCTTTTAGTGCCCTAAGGAGCCATTTATAAGTGGTCATAACACAGTAACTCACAAAATTACAGCCCTATAAATTATTCCCTCAGGCATTAAAAGAGCCTGGGAAAATACAAACACAGACAGACTCAAAACTTTTATTTAACAAAATCTAGGCGATATTGGTTGTTGGTGAAAAAAAAAATCATCATTTCAAAAACTGGAAAACTACTTGTCTTACAGACAGATGTCAATTGGGTGGGTAACATAAAACAGATGTAAGAACTAATTGGGCCTTCCATAGTATCTTACTAGGTCCAAACTGGTGTTTTCATTAATGGGGAAAATTAGTTTCATGTAAAAATGGTGAATATTGCTAAATGACAGTGTACTTACTTATCACATCATTTACAAAGTGACACAATTAAAAGCCAGGAAATGAATAAAGGACATCTGAAATCTTACTCTTGCCACATAAAAAAAGAAAATATACTGACAGCCTCTATTGCAATAGTACCCTAGAATATCACACCCTTTCGTACACATGAATGTCCCCCTCAGGGACAAGGCGGCAGATCAGAGCTGGCAGATCTTCAAGGACACTGTCCATAGAGCGCAAAAGCTGTTGATCCCCAGATGTAAGAAATCAGGAAAGGAAAGTAAAGGACCGGCATGTCTGAGTTGAGACGTGCCCTCAAACTGAAGGGCAAGAAGGAAATGTACAGGCAGTGGGAACAGGGACAGGTATCCTGGGAAGAGTAGAGGACCGCTGCCTGGCTGTGTAGAGATGGGGTCAGGAAGGCCAAGGCGCAGCTGGAGCTGAACTTGGCAAGGGACACACAGAACTTGTGGGCTTCTAAGGGCTTCAATGAGTATGTCAGCCAGAAAAGGAAGGTCAAAGAAAGTGTATGGCCCTGATGAGCAAAACCAGCAAACTAGTAACAACGAATGAGGAGACAGCTGAGATACTCAACAGCTTTTTTGCCTCAGTATTCACTGGCAATATCTCTTCTCACACACAACTATTGAGTGGACGGACTGTAAGGCAGGGACTGGGGGAGCAAAGTCCCTCCCACTGTAAGAGAAGTTTAGGTTCAAGACCCCAGTGTAATCTGAACATACAGAAGTCTATGGGACCAGACGAGAAGCATCTCAGAGTCCTGAGGGAATTCACAGCTGTAGTTGTCAAGCTACTCTCCATGATAGTTGAGAAGTCACAGCAGTCAGCTGAAGATTTTGGTGACTGGAAAAAGGGAAACAGTGCATCCTTGTGTTTTTTTGAAA
>JAOTQQ010000019.1:16130449-16171849 GCA_026546715.1 Gallinago undulata | reverse complement strand
TGAGGCAATCCCAGTATCACTACAGGCTGGGGGATGAGGGGACTGAGAGAAACCCTGCCAAGGAGGACTTGGGAGTAGAGAATGCTCCAGGGAGATCTTGTTGTGGCTTTTCAGTAGTTAAAGGGGGGGTTATAAGAAAGATCGGGCAAAGTTTTTAGTGGAGGCTGTTGCTATAGGATGAGACATAATGGTTTTAAACTAAAAGACAAAAGAGTCAGACTAGACATAATGAGGGTGCAATGAGAGTAGTGAAACACCGGCACAGGTTTCCCAGAGAGGCGGTAAATGCCCCAACCCTGGAAACATTCAGAGTCAGGTTGGGCAGGGCTCTGAGCAGCCTGTTCTAGTTGAAGATGTCCCTGCTTATTGCGGTGGGCAGAGTGGACTAGATAATCTTTAAAAGTCCCTTTCAACCCAAAATATTTTATGATTCTATGATTTATTCTCAAAGTTTCTCTCTGAGACAAGGACATGATATTTTTCATCAGCAGGAAACTGAGGCACAAAATAACAGATTTGCAAACATACCCAAGTCTTTAGACTATGTGGATACACGTGATCGCGCTTAGCTTCTACGCCAAAGGGAGTCCCTGAAACTCCATCAAGCTTTATTTGCAGCCCAAAGGAGTGCAAGCAAGAAGGTGAAAAACACCTGTGGGCTCCCTGGCTGAGCTCCTTGTGCCGGATCCTGGAAGCAGAGCATATGTAGCTCAGAGACATAGAACCACAACACTAGGCAAGAGCTCAGGATAGCCCCAGGCCCCATAATTTGAGGATCCACTCAATAAAAGCCTCACAACCAGTTGACACAGTGTTTAACATAGGATGTTGTGGTAAGGACAGGGGTAGCATGGTTCAAAGCATTCTGCCTCACCACTGAGTGCCCAAAAAAAACTGGCAGCAGAACTTCAGCTTGTGGCCAGACACTCCCTCACTCATACTGAAAAACAAGAATTTGCATGAAAGACTGAGCACAAGGCCAGGAAAACTATGACAAAAATTGGCTAGCAAATTGCCAGTAGGTTCAACTACAACATCTCCTCAGAAGTTTCCCAACAAGTCCTACCCTACTTAGCCTGTCAGATTTCACAAGATCCCAAAAGAAGGTGGTATGGTCATTTTAAGGTCTAGTTTCTTCACAAGAAGATTTGGACTAGAGATGTAATCACAGAAGAACACTTTGAATCTCACATTTACAAGAAGACAAATGTCTCCATGTTAATCCTAGAAGCAATAACAGTAAGAATATGCCTTTGCCAGTTGTTTACAAATGTTTTTTTGACCTCTTAGTCCTGTAGATTATGAATTTCAGATGGATGTACTGGATGCCGAATATATTAACTCAAATAATTAGTGCCCTGGGCATCCACCTCTCTGGGAGACAGATTCATCAGTAGACTGTTCTGCAGGACCTGATGTTGGCACTCATTAATATGAAATCAAGGCCAGGGAAAGGAATCTTAGATTTCATCTTAAATATTTTATGGGCTAAATTCATAGTAATACATTATTTTTCTGGCTCCAGTATTCCTGTCGTAGGATTTGAAGGATGTTTTGCTCCCTCTTCCTTCTGAAAGGGATGAAAAGTGGATGAGAAACCATGTTTTTCACTAGGACAAGCTACTGAAGAGTCAGTACCTCTGCTGGAGAGATAAATAGAACTGTCTGTCTACCTGCCTTTACAGGGGCACTCTGCAGGGTAATGTGCTGACCTATGTTAATTCTCCACAGAGAAGTCTGCAGACAGCTCCAACTGATGTCAGTGGTGAAACAAGGCCCAGAAGAGCAAGGAAAAGATACATCACAGTTTCTCAGAGGAGGCTTTGGGCAGAGCAGGGAGAAGACAGGCTCCTAAGGAGCAGATCTCTGCTGAACACACCTCTCTGCTAACACACCGCACACATTTCTTTCTGGGGCATAGTAAAACCTCCCATTCAGTGTTTTTCCAGAAGATACTGATAAATTGTTCTTTCCCATTGTTCTTCTCCCTGATAAGGGAGAGTCATCACCTCAGCCATGCTAGATCCTTTGGTTATATTCACAACAGGCCTGGGACTCTGTGCTGGCCCTGAGGCCCCCCGGCCGCACACAGAGCACACCACGTGTCCCCTTCCCTGTCCACCCATGAAATCAGGGTAGCAGCATCCAAATCAGCTCCTGGGAATGGCCCCTGGATGATCACATAGCCAAGTCTCCTCTGTCAACGTACCAGCTGGCTTGGGCCACAGCCAGGAGCTAAGCGAGCAGTTTTACTAATACAGCCATATATCTTACTGAGACAGCTACAGCCATTTAAAGCAAACTTGGACCAAGTGAAGGTGAACCAGATCTGTTTAAGACCTTGATGCTTATGGATGCAATACTGACCCTATTAGAGTGAGATAAATGCCCCCCCCCAACCATCCTTTAAAGCCTTTGTCTGAATCTGAAGCAAAATTCCTTCCAGATCATTTTGTTTCTAGCAGCAAACAATTTTAAAACGTAAGCTTTTACATTCAAAGAAATGAAAGGTTATGGGCATCATAAATTTAATGACATCAAAACTTATAAAGCTGTTTTCATACTGAGTGTGGATGGTGCCCAAGTGCCAAGTATACAGTCTACTGAATATTTTTACAAAATCGGTTATTTCAACAGATGTGAAATACCAAAGTTTGAGAGCTCTGAGTTGTTTTTTATTTGCAAGTTTATGGTTAGTAAAATTCACATGATTTACTGGAGACTGCAGATAGACAGCTTTAAATGACTGCTTTCGTTGCAGAAGTTCCATACAGAAATTAATCATTGTCTGAAACTTGAAAACCACACATTTTTAATGTTAGACTTTGTACTAAAAAGTTAAATGATACATAAAGTAATATATTTAAATTAAAACACTGGCTTCAGAACTTCTTGCAACAGACTTCCATTAATACTATTTTTTAACTGAAGTTATCAAAATATTTAAATTAATATTTATTTTTATTTGTCAAGTGTCAACAACTCATTTTGCATTATGCAAAACAAAACTTGAGGCCAGTCCACTCCCTACGGAGACTCCAGTCAAAAAGTCAGATATCCTTAAGTTACATAGATTCTTACAGCTAACCGTATCATGCAAGCAGATGTAGCAAATATCAGTGCTTTACTGAAAGAACACACATGCAAAAAAGTTGATTTATCTCCAAAGAATGGTCTTCATTTAAGGATTATAACCTCAGAGAGGCAACTGTATGAATTTAAGGCTTTCTAACTTGAGTTTTCTGATTTCTGGCAGGGTCTTCTTTGGCAGCACAAGCACACATTTCAGGTCTACATCCATCCTAAACCTGGATGGCTCGGGAGCTGGGGACAGCTAAAACTATCTACACCTAAGAAGGGAATATTGTGTTTACTCACCTTTGCTTCCAGCAGCTTGTTTGGCCACTTGTGTGCTGAAGCCTTTCACTCCTGCTTCTGGTAGAAAAGCTGTCTTTGGGCCTCCAACCCTCGACACTCTAGGTAGAGATTAAATCAAAAGAGATTCAATTAAATACTGGTGTGGGCTCTGTACTAGCCTGCTGGAGGAATGTGCCAACTGGCTGCTGGAAAGCCGAGAGTACCCAAACTGCACGTGCTGGCTGTCTCAACCAGTGCCGTGGCTTTAGAGAAAACTGTTCTTGAAGACTGTGTGTAGAAAATGGTCTCTTTTCATTAAAAATTTATTACAGCTCAAACCGTATGACCACATTTATGTAAACAACTGGTTCTTACGTCTCGGTATTATTTTGTGATAGATATTCATGACAATAGTTCTACTGAGGAAGACAGTACTTTTGTACAGAAATCTAACACCAATTCTTGCCCCAATTTTTAAAATATACAATTCAGTTGTTATTGTGAACTGCTAAGTCCCTGAATATATGGGCAATACAAGAAAAATCCTTATCTTTTCAGAACCCACAGTTATTTGCATTCTCGTGTATTGTAAAAGTTTTCATATTTACGTCTTTTTTCCTTTCACTATCTTTACCATACTCTTCCCACTCTCCATTCCCATACCTTCTCTGTTCTCCTCAGCCGAGTAAATGCTAAACATTTTTTTGTGTGCTGTGCTACTTCTAGTAACCATATAAAAGGGCACCCCCTGTTTTACTCTAACTGAATGAGGTTAACCACGTTTGAAACAGCCGATATCCAAAAACATGAATGAGTTCACTGTCAGCAATCCTAATTTAATATCTGTAAGCTAAAGACTTTAGTTTCATCCTCTTGATGTTGTACCACATTCAACCCCAAGACAGTTTTAACCTTTTGCTTGAGTTGCAAGACGACTCGCCAATCATTGCATTTCGGTACAAAATAAACAAATTTTATTGCATTCTTTTGAACTGCCCTTGAAGGGAGAAATCCTGCAAAGGCCATTCTGTGCTGTGATGCAGTCTGGTAGTATTCACTTTTCAGAATTTAGATTCAAACCTTCTATGTCAATACTTCAGATTTCAACAACCGTCTCACCATCCTCAATGATAATAAAATACACAGGTTTCTTAGCAGATGGCAAAACGTTCCATGAGAGAAGATACAACTCCACAGCCTCCTCACTCCAGCCAGTTCTGGCTTATATCTACCTGACATTCTTCATTTGCATGCGCTCTCTTTTGTACATTGTTTAAATATACAGTAAGGTTGCTGCTTTTGTAGCAGTATAAGTACACAACCCAGAGTAGGTAATCTCAGTCTCCATTCATTATTCAGTTGCATACATTGGACTAACACAGGATTTCAGTTCAGCAGCTGAGGAGTCAAGCAGCATTTTACAAAGAGCTTTTTATCTTACTTTTATGATGATTTATAAATGAAAGAAGAAAAGTAATGTCTTTCTTAAGGCTTCATTTTAAGTAGCATTTCGAGACTGTGATTGAATACATAGTTCATTCAAAATGGTAAAATTTTACTGAAAGGATACTTTTATTTCCAGTGCTCCAGTAAGGTTTTAAGGGGGTTTTGGCTCTCTTCCATTGTCAGGAAGTATTGTTTCCAAAAACTTAGAGCACTAAGTCTTTAAAAAGCATGAAGACGGGCAAAGAGGTGAACACCGTATTCTTTTTTTAAAGCCTTCTAAGGAGTAAAGGAAAGGTAGTTCAGCCTCTATCCTCATGCCTGGATCTGCATTCCTTCCTTACACAACAGCTTCATTGATCTCCCTGTCATTCCTCCCAAAAGAACTGCTGAGGTGCCTTGGAAGCCCTCTCATAACGTAACACGCCATAGCACTGGAAACCCATCGGGGAATGGCCACCCCATTATGCAGTGCAGAGTACAGCCCATGCATCAGGGCTCCCTTACAATGGCCAGCGCTTCACAAGAGCTTGTTTTAGTGTCTCCTGTAGTATCTTTCTGCTGGTAACTAAATATTTTAGAACAGTTTATATTGACTCCAGGGACAGCTGTTGAGGAGAAAATTCCTCATTTCAAGCCAAATATGGAGTTCATGGCTTAGCTCAGGAATTGGAGAGTACCCAAGAATTTGTTAGGTTTTCTTCCCCTTTGCTCTGAATTGTCCAACATCCCCCCCCTGCGCCCCCGCCACCCCCCTCCCCCCAAAAAAACCCTCAATAATAATAAAATTTAAAGCATATCCAGAGTGCTTACTATATGCTGACATTTTCTTAAAGGGACAGTGTCAGGATAACTTAGGCCTAAATTCTGGATTTAATAAAAACTCCTGAAACAAAAATGTAAAGTTAATACAAAATTTAAGATTGTTTTAAACTGTCTCAGCAAAAAGAGCAGTTCATATTTTAAGAGGCCCCTAATGTTGTTGCATTTTTAAGAAATGTCTTACTCTATAAAAGCTAACAAGTGAAACCAAATGGACTTTTTTAAAAAGTCCAACACACTGGCCTGCTTTTATTACCTAGACAGAGAAAAATGCAAGGAAAAATAAACCCTAAAATATTTGTAAATGTTCCTTTTTAATGCTTTATCTTATATTAATCATACATCATACATATAATAGCTTTTATTATAGCACTTACAACCTGGTAACCCACATCCCTTTAAAAGAAAGTCTATGCCTTGTCCTAACACTTAAGTTACAATTGGTAATGAAAACAATAAAACACCTTCCATTTCCACTAGCCAAAGGTCTATCTACTTTTCCTATGACCAATCATAACAAATACGTCAAGAGCATTAAAATACAGGAAATACTGACCAAATTCTTCTCCAGGAAAAAAAAAAAAAAAAAGAAAAACAGAAACATGGTTATAAAATGACACATATTTGTTACGGGAAACATCTCCATTTGAACTTACTGTATAAAACCCGTGGTGTTGTACATTTCCTTTCTGTCTACTTTTAACTTGCTTTAAAAACATACAACAACAAAAGAAATTTACAAGTTGCACAAGGTGTTTAGAAAATACAGCTTATCAAGATAATATTACTTTCCACAGCTAACACCTATGAAAGTTTACTGTGAATGACATCTTATATGTCACATAAGCAATGTCACAAGTCTTTCATGAATGTCATGATACATCAGTTCCAATAGAAGAGGAGCTTGCTAGCAAGAAAAAAAGAAATAGTTTTTCGGTAGAATAAGGCACTACCAAGAGCAAAAGCAAATCAGTAACTGCTAACCTCCGAGGCATGGGTGACTCAAAGCAAATAAGGCTTAATCTTACTGATATGCAAAGTATTTTAAAGATTTGCAATTTGGAATATCTAAGCAGTTATGAGTTTAAAAAAAAAAATGTTTCTTGGGTTTTATTGAGAATTCTTTGTAGAGGTAATGCACCTGTAAGATGTTAGTCCGGCTTTATTGTGATCACTCATCACGGCCAGAGAGTTCTGCCCCCTGGAAGGACAGATAACAAGGGAGGCCTGAGGTGTTTTCCTTGGTCATGTGCTGCGGCCTCAGAAACCGCCTTCAGCACCCACTGCAGCCATCCAGATTGGCTGGAGGGCTCTGTCCCTCTGGGAGGAAATGAATGAATGAACTCAGCAGTGATAAACAAGCCTCCTGCCTGGAGCTCTGCACAGTGAGGTATTAAAGAATGGTTGCAGTTGTAAGGTCCTAGTGCAAGGCACCCAAGGAAGACGTGGGTAAGGAAGCCTTTTCCACTGCTGCTGTCTTGGGCAAATGGCTATGGCTTAGATCTTCAAGGAAGATTTTTTTATGGCACTAAATCCAGCCTACCTCTGGATGGATTTATACTTATAGTCACCTGTATGACTAAAAAGTACTTAAAAAGTTGAAGTCTGTTTTCCAGACTGGTGTTTCTCTAGTCTAGTCCTTTGAGAGGCTTTACTCTTTCTCAGGATTTGTCTTAGATGTTTATTTGTGCAGAATCAGTTTGTGTTATCTCCAGACGTAGCCATCAGAAGCAATAAATGTGATTGCTGCACTATGTTTACCAAAGGAGGAGAGGATCCAGTTCCCTCTTCTCCACTCAAGCTTGTTCACTACTTCTCTGAAGTCTGTGTCTGTTACTGTTAAAGAGTCAAGATTATTTTAAAGTAGAAAAAGAAGCATAGGAAGTTAATGAAGCCCATTGTTTAGGAAACTCCATAGAGATATGTCTTAATTCTCTAAGGAAGCAGATGTCTCCTCAAGGTTTACAGCCTCTACTTCGAGAGCTCTGAGCAGCAGATAATTTTATACAGGTTATTTGCTGATATTGTGTGTTTCTGTCTGGCTTTACAGAGAGAAAAAAAAAAAAAAGAAAAAAAAAACAGCGCCTGTATAACTATATTTCCAGAAGAATCCAAGATTTTCATTGGGCCCAAGGGTTTAATCATCCTGGGAGAATTCTCAGTGGACTGGTATCCTAAGGGACCCAGGCATCACTCAGCCCAGACTCAAGACTCTTATAAGGAGACAGGTGTCGATTTTCACATTGATTAAACAAAAAAAATGATAGGGTCAGATTTTTATGTCAAAAATGGAGTCTCTTATGAGAGTAAGTATCAGATAGCAGCTAAATGGGGTTACTGAGGATGTGGCTTGGATTGTTTTTGAATTTGGTTCCCTGTTGCTGGTTCTGAATCTCTAAATAAGGGACAATAGAAGAAAGAGTTCAGACCAGGTGTTGTGAGAGAATTAGCAACACCTTCAGCTGTTGGAGCAGAGGATGCTCTTTAACTTTGAATCCATCCCTACATCCACATCTTCCTGGTAACCCCTGGATATGCCACCAAGTTAAAGAATTCTACTGAAGTGACATTATAACCTCTCTTCAGAAGAAGCTGATGTTTGGGTGGTTTGTTTTCACCTGGGGAGTGGGTTTTAAAGAAGCTTTTATTTAAAGAATTCATTGGTAGGCAGTAATAGAATTCTTGGCACAACAAAAGTTAGGAGACTTGCTTTAAGCATAATAAGCTTCTCAGCATTGTTAAACAGGAACCCAAAAGAAGGGAAACAGTCAAGGCTGGACATGTTTCGCGGATCAGATAGTCCCACACCCGCATCAAGCTTGAGCTCCTAAATCCTGTTCTGGTCTGCCCTTCTAACACGGATATGCTAAAACTTTGTTTTCTCTGACAAAACTTACAGCACTTCTGTTTAGCAGAGTACTTTTCATAACACCTACAGGTTATCACCTACTAGTGCTTTGGCTTGTATAAGCAAGGGGCCACGATAAAAAGGTCACAGCTTACACATGAGGAAAAAGAAAAACATGTAAGTGTTACTGCAGTTTTTCTAAAGTAAAGTCCTGGAAAAATTCATGTAAACTTTGCATAGCTGTCATGTGAAAGGGGACATTTGTTTCTTCAGAAGGAATTATTATGGTGCAAGAATTGTCTTGGCAGATAAACAGAACATATTTGCCCAGTGTGTAAATAACTTTTTCTCATGTAAAACTTTAAGTGAATAAGTAATTTTTGAAAGGGGAAAAAAAACCTCCATATTTTTACCTGTTCCTTTGAGAAAAAAAAAATAATGAGATTTTTAATTCTACCTTTTGACCTCAGTCATTTCAGCACAAGTTTCAAATGTCAAACCAAAGAGTATTGCTCATGGAAAGAAATTTGCTGGCAAAGGTAACTCTCATATTGAGGTCACATTCTAAAGTTTGAAGTGTGGGAAAATTGATAGGTTTTTTCCCCATTTTCCTAAGAGATTAGTCATATAAATATTTTCTAATTACAGAAAACACTACACATGACTTTGCCTATTGAAACGTATTCATTTGAGTGTCTATTACACAGTTTCACTAGAAGGAATGCCTGCCTTCCACAAATTGCGTGCAAATTAGTCCCTCCCTGTTGGCTGACCTGGGGAGGAATGAAACCTCTCCAAACCATGGCAGTTATCTGGACAGAAATTCCCCTTGAGCTCAAACCGCAGGAGGTCTGTGCTTCTGGAGACTGCAGTATGCAAATCTAGCATTACACAAATCCAGCATTACATGCTGTTTGGCCATGGACTATCTGTGTGCAGTAGCGTATTGGCCATGTTAGCATCGTATGTTAATGCCAGGCTGCAGCTCTCAGCCGGACTGGCTCTGTCAAGCCCAGAATTACAAAGGTTTTCTGCTGGAAAGGGGTCATTAACACAAAATTCACCAAGTTGATGCCAAAACCTGCCTCGTTGGAATGAGAAGGGTGAGGAAAAGAGAATTCTGCACAGTTCAGGCAAGAACTTACCCTTTTACACTAAGCTGTGGTCATCTCAGCCACCATTTTAAGACTCAGACGGAGGACTCTCAGACTCCAGATAAATATCTTCTTTCCAATTTAATGGCAAGTCTATCAGGCCATGGAACCCAGGGTCTCCCCACTGTTACACCACGAGTCATTTTGCTGCTTGCCAGAACTCCGTGAAAAAGTCACGTCCTCTTGCCTTTTTCCTTTGGACAAAATTGCTTCTGAGTTTTCTGTGGCTGGACTGTTTCATTATTTACTGTACAAGAAAGAAAAAACAAAGGTTTTCATTTACAGCCTACCAGGAGCTTGAAGTATAGAGCCACACAAGTTTTCCAAGAAATAAGCAAAACAAACCACAAGTTTTTCTATCATTTTTAGATAGGTTTTGACACTCAGCAGGTTAGAATTACTCAGCCTTTTCTCATGATTCGCAAGCAGGTCCACTATACACTTTAAAAGAATTAATGAATATTTCACCCTGCAGAACACTAATGCATGCATTATTCATTCCGCCTCAGCTTGTTTGAAATGTTTGCATGAAGAGGAACTCTAGTAGGTACTGTTTCATTTCATCACTTACAGTGCCTGCAACCTGACTGCAGTAAAATTTACAACACTGGGATCTTGTATGATTAATATACCACTGCCCTAAGAATCTGCTATGCTTCTGGTACCATTATACACATGGGTTTCTGATGGATACTACTCTTCGTGACTTCACATATCATGGATTTAAAGATAGCAAATGTTTCCTTAAAGTATTTTTTTAATCTTAGTTATCAGACATAGGAGACATTCCGTGAAATTTGTAGAAGAGCTCCTTTGGAAGAAGCTGATACAATTCAAGCTAAGCAAGCAACCTAAGATTAATCTGCTTGTGTCTTCTCATCTGTAATTTATAACTAGGTAATTCCCCCCTTCCCCCTCCCCCCTTCCCCTCCCCTCCCCCCCCAAAAGACCCATAGGACTCCTAGACAAATACACAAACCAAAACACCCAGCGAGGCCTCCCTCAGTTATCAGGCAAAGCAAGGGAGAAGTGGACAAGACACTAACCCTGACACCCCCTCTTTGCTCTATTTCTTGGAATTCTTCATTGTGTGAAGCAGAAAGTGGCACAAAACCCCTGAAATAGAACTACTTGGAATGGTTTGCTTCTGCTGGAATCCACACTGCTCAGAGGACAGAAGGCAAATGGGAAAACAAGGTGTGAAGCCATAATACATGCCACTGTCCACCTGCAGTAGCCCTCTGCCCTCCTCAAATGTTAAGAGAAACACCAGCCAAAAAGCAGGGGTGTCATAGCAGAAAGCAACGAACTGTGAATAAAGCTTCTTCTGAAAAATAGGATGGAGACCTAGCACATGAAAGCTTACCTCCATGAACAGCCATGGTGGAAACAGCTGTCTCCTTCCTTAACTGAATTCCACTGGGAACATTTGAAATTTCATGGTATAGCTGTTACAAGAAAAAAAATACTGTTGAAGTGCACAACAATGTTAAATGTGAATTTTTTATTTCTTTTCTCTCTTCCATTCCCCACATGTGTGTGATTACAAAAGCTCCATTCATATTTTTAATTAAAATATTCAGCACCAGAATGCAGCTGACAAACTGCTTCAGCTCTTGTAATCTGTAGCACAGTCCTTTAGGGCATCATTTACCAAATTTGACCAATATGCTTAACTGTTAAAACAAAATTAGCAAAGGTTTGTGTTATACACTGCTTGAATTGTATGCAATGAAGAGTAAACAAGCTCTGTTGTCTCCATTGGTATCTAATATGGTTTTATAATAACCAGACAGAGGCAGACTTTGCTGCTGGAAATTAACATTATATAGAGTAATGAAAAACTGGAACTGAAAAAACTGTAGAGTTTTAAGATATAACTGAACAGACTAAACTTTTTTATAGAATATGCGATCAAAAACTGCACATGAAAACACTCAGATTGACTAAAAGGCCCGTGAAAAGAGACCATCCTTGGACAAAAAAGCCTTTAGAGTTGGTAACCAGCAGTCACCTGAGGCTTACTTGAGTCCTGCAGTGATTCTTAAATAGCAGATGACTTCATAGAATGATAACACAACTAGAAGAGAAAAAAAGACTATTTCAGTTTTAAAAACATTAACGAAACATTACTGCAAAAACTAAAAAGTTGTCCAGAGCACTAAATAAGCCTTTAAGATAGCCAAGTGAATAGAATTTTTTAAGATAGCATAACACATATTTTCATCTTGAAGAAAAAGTCTTGGTTAGAAATAAAACTCAGAACCAATTTTCCACTGGATAGTTTTTTTAAGTGTTGTTTCCTAGATGACAGGGGACAGTTCTGTTTGGTTGGGGTTGGGGTGTTTTGTTAGAATATGCTCGCACTTCAAAATAACTTGGTACACAGGGGAAAAACCTGCTCAACCTGAAATCGTTGGAAGTAGACCTCACTTCAACAAGGACAAAATGTCATTCTACATTCTAAATACCAGTGAAATTTTAAGACTTTGCAGGAAAGATTTCAGTAGAAAAGAACATTCTACCACTACAGAAAATGTTAATATTGCAAAGGTGGCAATGATATTAACTCATTAATTATGGCATATTTGATGTACATATAGCTTATATTAAGCATTTTATTTATTTCCTGTTTTTTTATATATTTTTATACTATATTTGGTTAATATATTTAAAACATTATTTATAACTTATACTTACTAGAAAGATTACAATTTCGTCAGCAATAGAAAAGAAGTGATGGGCCAGTGTTCCCTGGCTGAGGGTTACCTGTATATGCATTGACTCATAAGCAAAAAGGACTTACACAGTTCTCTGTGGCTTAGTCAAGAAAAGACCATTCTTTCTTTTATTCCAGTCTTTTGATAACGCTGTCAGGTGCTGCCATTAGGACTGACATAACAGACAGAGTGTACATATAAGCTCAAGTGTGTTTGCACAACACATGAGCAGATGAAGTGTAACTACGTATGTCGATACACAGAAGGAGCGAATTTGACTGATGTTGACGTTGCCCACACATTTTTTTTTCAAGTTGTTAATTTCCTCAGCTAGATATTCTGCAGTGAATGCTCACAACCTCAAGAAAAGTATACTTCCTCTTGGGTTTTGTTCCTTTCTGTTTGGGTTTGGGGTTTGGGTTTTTTTGGCTACATCTTTCCTCTATTTGCCTTTGATGTATCTTTCTCTACACCCACATTTTCATCCTTAAGAGAGGCCTTCAAATGCACAGAAGATCAAAAGCACTGTTGTGAAAAAACACGTTTCTGTTGACTCAAACTCATGGTGCAAATCAATACTATTGCTGCAGAGGGGATGAAGGTCAGTACCGTAGTGGCAGAAACAGGACCTTTCTGATGGCTGTCTCATGTTAGGAAAAGCCAACATCATAGGAAAAGCCAACATCTAAACCCTATTTAAGAATCATTACAGAGTAATGTAGGGAAAAGTGAGCTACGAGCATCTTGCCTGCCAAGGTGACAACTTGTCACTTCAAATTTGCCTCTCTTGATTTTCAGATGAAAAAGCACAAGACAGAGAAAGGAAAACACTTGCCCAGGCACCATTTCCGTGTTCACTACAGACACGCAAACTATTTTCTCTGATGGCTGACTACCTTCTTACATATATTTATGTGGAACAAGTGACATCCAGTGGCCAGTACAGTCAACTGCTATTCTATTCTCAAGCCAGGTGCTTCAGCACCCATTTCTCCCTCCCTCCTGGTCACTCTTTACTCCAAGTGCCCATAGCAAGTCAACCAGTTTTTCTATCTGAGGAGTATTTCTTCAGGGCCCCCACTAAAAAAGTCGCAAGAGAGAATGACACAAGGATTAGTGACGTAGACAAGAAGAGCAGATCACAATTAAATGAGGATTTTGATGTTCGGGTTTGCAGGAACATTTAACCACAAAAGCATTTATGTTGCAGCCGCAGAAAAACAAAATGAAAATCGATTTCCAAAAGGTTTCCAAACAAAATTTGCTACCTGTCTGTGATATCAAATAAAGTGTTACATAGCATGCTCTCAAAAAGCATACAGAAATTGTTTCTGAGAAATCCCAGCAAAACTCTGCTAGGACTTGGAAAGGGAACACAAAGGAGCATTAGACATTTTGCCTGAGTAATATTGTTACAAATATCTGATATCTAAAGGTACTTCCATACTTATAAACTACATTTGACCTCATTTTTATGACTTCAAAAATCAAGCATTTCTATTCTAACTGGCTCAGAAGAGACAAAGACCAAGGAAACCACCTCCTTAATATTTTAACTGAATACTTCTCACAATAACATCATATGGGCAGAATTTATACACCAGGGAACCTGGACACTCTGGAATGATCCCAAGAAAATAGGTGATCTCCTATGACTGTCTCAAGCATAAGGCCCAGTCACTGCATCGGAGACTTACCACATTTTATTACTGTTCTTATCACTGATACCAGAACTCACTGAAAAAGGACAGAGCACAGGAAAAAAAAAAAGCTCAGGTCCCATAAAAAGGCAGCCACTGTCCATTCATGTCATGAAAGCTGCTAGAATTAATATATTGCATGATTTTGGGATGATTGAGGTTTGGGATAGTAGGTATATATTTTATTTTATATTATTTAACTATCAATGAGCGTGATACAGACTGGAACCAAGTTCAGTAATAGGAGAATACATAAGTCTGTAGCAGACTGAACTATTTTAGTTAATTTTAAAGAGTATTTGATAAAATAGTCAAATTGAATACTCTGGTCTGAAAGACATCAAATTCTAGAAAACACAATATAGAATTTTAAAAACTTGGCCTTTTTTTAAACCTTGAAATAACCTCTATATCTGTTCATCATGCATGCATGAATTCCTTTATTTACTGTAGCTTACTTCCAGTAAGATGCTTCATTTCCAAGATTTTAGGATTTAAAACAAGAAGGTTAACAAACATTGCTGCTAGAAAAAAATAAAAATAATTAAAAAAAAAAGGGCAGAGCCATTTAATAAATGCAAGAAAAACACACCAGATAGATAGAATCATAGCATGGTTTGGGTTGGAATGGACCTTAAAGATCATGTTGTTCCTACTCCCTGCCTTGGGCAGGGACACTTCCCACTTGACCAGGTTGCTCAAAGCCCCGTCCAGCCTGCTCTTGAACACTTCCAAGGATGGGGTATCCACAACTTCTCTGGGCAACCTGTTCCAGTGTCTCACCACCCTCACTGTAAAGAATTTCTTCCTAGTATCTAATATAATTCTCCCCTCTTTCAGTTTAAAATCATTACTGCCTCACCCTATCGCTACACTCATTCATAAAGAGTCCCTCCCTGTCTCTCTTTGTAGGCCACCTTTAGGTACTGGAAGGCCACTATAAGGTCTCCCCAGAGCCTTCTCTTCTCCAGGCTGAACAACCCCAACTCTCTCAGCCTGTCGTCACAGCAGAGATGCTCCATCCCTCTGATCATCTTTGTGGCCTCTGGACCCGTTCCAACAGATCCATGTCCCTCCTGTGCTGAGGGCTCCAGAGCTGGACACAGTACTTCAGGTGGGATCTCACCAAAGCATAATAGAGGGGTAGAATCACCTCCCTCAACCTGCTGGCCACACTTGATGCAACCCAGAAGGCGGCTGGCTTTCTGGGCTTTGAGCGCACATTGCTGGGTCATGTTGAGCTTATCATCAACCAACACCACCAAGTCCTTCTCCTCAGGGCTACTCTCAATCCATTCTCTGTCCAACCTATATTTGTGCTTGGGATTTCCTTGCACTTGGCCTACCACTTTAATATTATATCCCATAGCAGTGTTAGAAGGTTAGAGAAGTGTTAGAAGGTATAGGTTTGCCTGGCATACTACAGAAAACAAGTTTTGTAAGAAGAAATAGTGTAAGACAAAGCAATATAGCTGGGAAAAGAACACAGGCTAACACTTCCTTCAATCTGAGTACAAGGTCATTTCTCACTAATACAAAAAAATGAGTTCTGAAAAATATGTCTATTCTTTTCCCAATTACATCAGTTGCCTAATAAAAGATGTCAACTGTCCCTTTCATTTTTAGTCTGTTGTGACAACAGGCCACCAAACAATAGCAACAACCAACTTCCTGAGAAGGGAAGGTCGTGTTCAGAAGACAATGTCATAGCTGCTCCATTACACATTGTGCACAAGGATTATTTCTCATTGGCATTGGGAACACAAGCTAGCCAAAGAGAGCTAACTTAAATGTTTCTGGAACAAGCTTTCAAAAAAAATCTCTAAATGTACAACCAGGCAGCAGTGCACATAAAATATGTGCACTTAGATGTTCCAGCAAAATATGTTTGTAGAGATAAATACCAGCCAAAACCTACCTTTTGACAACTCACATTTGCGTATACCAATGCACATACAGAGATTTACCCCCAGTGTTTGGACCTCAATAGTATTTATTCCTACAGGATTTCAATAAATGATGACAAAACACTAGCTTTTAAAGATGTGTGGCTCATTGTGTGGCAACTCGTATTCCACATCCTGAATGCTTACATAGTGCTTGGGGTGACAAAAATCCTAATTCCTCTTGTAAAGTAGAAGTATTACTGCCACAGGGCACTCATGAGACCAACCAGGACTCCCCTCCTCAGAGTATCAAACCTTCCCTGAGACACAAACATCTGAATCATACTCTTCTTTAAGGGGCTTTCTTTTCAACCATCCCTTAATTTGGGCCCACAAAAACATTTTCTATACAAGAAATACAATCCATAAAGGGGATAAGGGTTTGGTTTACCTACAATTTAATCAGAAAGCATTAATTTCATATTTCAAAGATAAAAATCTCAACGTTTACATTTCTTACGTGCCTCTGTTTTGACAGTTTGTGAATAATAACATGAATCACAAATAATTCCTATGAGGAGCGCTGAACTTCGTGGATACAGTATCAATGAAGGGTGGATACAGTATCTTCCTGTATCTTTATTTTGATGAAACTTTAATATACAAAACATAAAATCTTCACAAAAAAAAAAAAAACAGACCTGCTTTAGATGCTCAACTCCTATTTGTCTCTGTTTCCTTCCTATTATCTTTGTATTCAACAAAATTTCATACTTGCAAACCATGGTAATTCTTTTCCATGTTTCCATTCCTATTCCTCCAATACAAAATGCAGACAATAAAGTAACCAAAACCAATTTTCACCCACAAAATGAAACCAATGAAAGTTATACTGCAAGTTCATTAGAGTAATTCCAAACCAATTACATCTATTCTTAAAAGTAAAAGCCATGAGGGAGGCAATTTCTGGAGCTAAATATACAAAAGGGAGTTGATACTACCTCTGTTTGGAAATGTAAAAATATTAATGAATTTAAACTCTGGCAGAATGCTTCGGTATTTCCTGCAAAGAACATAAGTCTTCAGGTATGGTAAACTTAATGTCAAACTGATCAAAACCTGAGCTACTTCCCTGTCCTAACCTAATATATTATTAGGTAAGTCTGGCTGAGAATCAAATCAGTATGTTTTGAAGATAAAATAAAAAAGAGACTAGTTGAAAATGAAGGCTCAAATACTGACTTTTGCACCTCACCAATATGCTTTTTGGAGAACAAAAAGCATTGCTTGTGGGAACACTTCTAACAAAACACCTTCTCACTGGCAGATCTTCCAAAGACTAGAACTTATTTCTGAATTAGAGACAAGTAGGCTAAAATGCTTTTAGAGCTATTTGCAGTGAGAAGTTGTCTTACTCATGGAAGGATTTGCTAGAGGTTTATTGAAAAATAATGGTAAGAATATCACCTAACAAACACGAAACCAACATGGGACAAGTCTGAAGACTACGTGTTCCAGGTTCTGCTGGTAAAAGACCCAGCTTCCTTCTTTTTAAGAGCTGACAATTTTAAAGACAATTATTTTGAGAATGCATCCACAGAAACGATATGTTGCTAAGGCTAATCCTTGTTTTATTTAAAGAATGGTTGCTGTTTGTAAGTCATTTTACATTTTCTGAGATGGAAGAATATAACAACCATTCAAACACTGAGATTTAACTATTCAGCCTAAAGCTACAGAGCCCATCCCTGAATCAAATGAAAGAGAATTGATTGTTAACAAAAGTGAAACTCACTCCCTCTTGAAAATTTTCTCATTTCTCATGTCATCAACAAAGGACATAAAACTTCAGACGTCGTCTTCTTATCCAGAGGGGTACACTGCAATTCATCAGGGAGACCAACCCAGCACATCTGCAGGACAAACAATGCAAGTCTTTTTACCTCCTATGTTATACCATTTGTTACACTGAGCTCTTTGGACTCTATTTTGGTCTTCACTGTCACCTCAGCTTCATCCCAACATTATTTTGCTCAACCTTTTAATAAAATACATTTTAATAAATCTGAGGAATTGCAACATGTGGCTAACATGAGGACTATGGTAACATCAAGGTAATACACTAGGGTATGCTTCCAAACTAAAACTAAAGTTTCTATTCATATAGTCCCCCATTCAGATCATATTCACCCTATTCAGCTGTTTAATGAACATAAGGGATGTACAGTACTTCAAAGACCAAACAAATCATAGAATGGTTTAGTTTGGAAGGGACCTTAAAGATCATTGATTTCCAACCCCCCTGCCATGGGCAGGGACACCTCCCACTACAGCAGGTTCCCACTTGGCCTTGAACACTTCCAGCAATGGGGTACCCACAGCTTCTCGAGGGAACCCCTTCCAGTATCTCACCACCTCCACAGTAAAGAAAAAAGAGCAGGTTTATATTTGAAAACAAATGTTAGACGAGCTAAGTAACATTTTAGAACTAACTGCAATGGTCAGTCTACAGCAGAGATGGGAAGATACCTCTCTTTCCTAGCTTGGCAATAGTTATAGATATAGGAGATTAATGTCCAGCTACTGTATGGTTTCCTGCAAATTCAACTCCACAAAAAATGCAAAGGTGACTACTACTTCCTTCGGAGGACAAGAGAAATTAGGTCACTCTGCAGGAGTTCACATTTAAACATAAAAAGCCATAATTTTAAACAAACCAAAAAGGAATGAATAGGTAAAAGCACAACTTGCTCTATCATCATTTAAAAAAAAAAAAAAAAAAAAAAAACAAACCACAACCAAAAAAAAGTGGTTCTGAGGTCTGCAGGCAAAATAAAATTCAGCAGCTCCATGAGTAACTTTAACACTGTTCACAGATCAATTTTACCAGGTAGAAAGTGTGGATTATGGTATCCCTAGAAGTTTAAAAAAAGAAGTCAGTGTCAAATCATGAGCATAACATGAAAATCATAGCAATACTTAGCACGTTGCACTATGTTGATTACACTTCTCTGGCTTTAAAATTCGAATATAATCAGACCACCTCATATTACACTGTTCACTAAACTAACATTCAATTGATACTTTTTGGGACAGAACACTGATGAAAAATAAGGATTGTTGATGTGCCTATAAATTAGAGAAGAGGCAACTTCCTGTGTTGTGTCTGCACATTAACAAATCCACCATAAAACACTTGAAAACTTACGTTCATTGTGCCATGGCCTATGACAACAATGAGCTTCTGAGAATGTAAAAATCAGAAAACCAAATGGCTTTTCCTATCCACATCTGTAATATTTTAATAGGGAGAATGGGCAACTGCTAGTTATTATTGCTTGAGACAGCTTTAACATCTGCTTGAGCTTTTTATGTTCACTGGCTGTTAGTTTCCATTCTGCCTGGGATTTCTTAAATTGTGGGTTAGACTGACCATGTAACAGAATAAGTTAATTTCATGCTGTGCTAGAGTTCAACCACAATCTTCTTTCAGAAGACACTTCTTACTGAGTGTGAAGCCCCTTCAGCCCTTTTATCCTCCAGTTCCTTTATTGCTTCTTTCCTTTAACAGGGAAAGGTTTGGATAATAACCAGTTTTATGGATTTCATCAAGAAGGGACCGGAAAAGAAGGTGAATAAGACACACAGGGCCTTTTCCTGGTCTTACACCTAGTTGCAAAGCATCACACTGTCAGTAAATGTCATATTGAGCACATCTCACAGATGTATTTTATTTTCAAAGGTATACTTACATGTGAGGTAAAGGTCTGATCTTTATGGCATGAGTACATACAATTTATTCCCCATCTTTTCTGACTCGCTTTGACCCTATATTCAAAACATGTAACAGACATATTTTGTACCTCTTGTTCACATAATATTCCAAAGACAATTGCAGTTGGTAAATAAGATTTAACAGTCCTTTTCCATACCCTTGTCTAACTGAAACTGCTCTGCAGAAGTACAACCTGCAGAATTCAAAATGTTTCATGAATTTGAAAACTAGGAATGTACAATTCAGAGAGCCATTTGTCTAACAGGTAGGTAAAACTGGGTATTAATTCATAATTTATGTATGCTGTGCATAAAACTGGAGGTTGGATTGCCAGGTTTCAGAGTGATGTACTGGGCTACACGCCGTCTTGGAGCCTACAGGGAAAAGCAAAACTGGTAACTGTCATTAAAGGAATAACACAAACTATCTACGTGTATGTTCAATGGAAGAGTATGATCCCCCTCATTCTCAGGGAAAATCTGTCTCCCAGCAAAAGTGAAGTACAGAAAACAGAGTAGTTACATTTCCTCTAACACTTTTTTCCTAATAAGTTTGTTTCCTAATGAAGAGTTCATTCTCTTCTCATTAGCTAGCATTTCTCATTATCTTTGCAACTAGAGCAAAATTTCTTTCCTTAGAAGTGTTTATAATAATAATGATAAGGGCTATAAATTAGTCCCTTCATTTCTCAAGCAATACCTTAAATTAACTGTTGAGGCCTGTTTTTTGCTACTTCAAAACATCACTTTTGGGGAATTTAGAGTTTCAAATATTACTAAGCCCATTTATGTAAATGTAGTATGTATCTTCCTCTCAGGAAGAACCATGTGTCACTTCAGTCTAACACAGTTAATGTAATGTATCCTCTGGGCAGCTACAGAGCACTTGGACTATGAACGTCATTACCATTTGTAAATTTAATTTTTTTTTTTTTTTAAACAGTCCCCCCCCCTCACACACACACACACACACTGGTGATATCGTTGGAACAATACTCATTGCAAGTCAGATAAAATGAGTATTTGAACTGCACTGTTTACATAACAGAGCATGCAGATCTCCTAGTATTCAAATTCCTTCCTGTAAAGTTTTTCTACGGAATTCAAAAGCTTACACAAAAGCACGTGTGCTAGTGGAGCAAAAAGCTTTTTTTAATGTGTGTGTGTGTGTGTTTTGTGGTTTTTTTTAATTTAACTTGTTGCAAATAATTAAAACTTAGATTAAAGAAAATGAATTACACCCTCTCATTCCCTCTTATGCTCTGGAGATCTAGAAGCCTACTTCCACAATTATTTTGGCACAACAGAATTAAACCCAGCAAACAAGGCACTCAGTGCTGAGGATATGAAATCTAATCCTACATGTTTGACAGCATTTACTGTGCTGGTTCTACAGATTGAATGTTTGTTTGCAGCCCTAATGCACCTTCAAGTTTAGTTTTAAAATAATCCAAGTTCACGTGTCCAAGGCTGCTCTGCAACAGAACCCAAAACTTCACAAGCGGAAATAACCAGTGATTCACTCCGAAAGCCAGCTTTTTATTCAAACTGAAATACAAAAGTAGGTTCAATCCCTAATTTCCCTATTTGAATGGACCAGGACTACATGCTTGCTACAAGGAATCCACATAGCAAGGTATGTATGACTCATTAGATTATGATATGGTTTCTAAAATTCCAGACTAAAGCAAGAGTTTGAGAAACAGACTGACAGATTAACAGATTCATCGTTTTGTAATCAGTGAAATTCCCCTATTTACAAGAAGTTACGAAGCCAATTTACCAGCACAAAGCAAAACTTCGTACGTCTCAGGACTGAGAGTAAACAGTGCACTTCCTAAAAACAGCAGCTTTTACAGAGTTAGAATTTAATTTCTGACCTGAATAATAAATCACTGGCTCAAGAAGGGTGAAGGGGAGGACAGGGGAACAACAGGCCAGGCAGCCTAACCTTGGCCCTGGGAAACCAACTCATGGCAGAAAGGGTGATTAGGAATTATTTTACCGTGGGCAAATCAGGCCTGACCTACCTGCCCGCCTTCGACAGGAGATGGCTGACCCCGTGGACGCAGGGAGAGCAATGGACGTTGTGTACCTTGATTTTTAACAAGGCCTTCGATGAGGCTTCCCACAGCATCCAGGCACATCAGCAACATGCAGTTTGCGCTACTCTGTGGAAAACCAGCTGGTCCACCAGACCCAAATGGCTGTGATCACAGTATGAAGGCCCTGCTCATGGTGAAGTACCAGAAGCATTCGTGAGGGGGTCAGCGTCTTTATTACTGACCTGGACAATGGGAAGGAAAGCACTCGCAAAAAGCTGACAGATTTTAGCAAATTGCAGGAACAAATTAAGTTCTGGAGGGTCTTACTGCCAGAGGGAGCTCAGCAAGCTAAGAAACTGGTTGACAGGAGTCTCATCCAAGTTCCAAGGCAAGTGCAAAGTCCACCACCCAGGATGGAATAACCACATAAAACAGGGCAGAATGGGGGCTGAAAACAGAAAACTGCCAGAAAACAGCTCTATGGAAAACAAGAGGATGGTACCACCAGACCAGAATGAAACACAGACCATCAGCACAACCTTGCAGCAAAGGCCAACTGCAAATTCGGCTGCATCAGTAAGCACAGAGCCAGCAGGTAGGAGAAGTGGTGATTCCCCTGCAGCACTTGGTTCTTGAGAGACTGTGTCCAGTACAAGAAACCACAGACATACCACACATTTGGAGTCAGCCAAACTGGGAGTCGTCATTCACACATGCCATACACAGAGAAACAGAAAGAACTGGGTTTGTCAGCCTTAGAAGGACAAGGCCAGAATCTTCCTGCTGTTTTCCACCAGAATGGTGAAAGCAGACTTGTCTGTCTGTACCATAACAAGATTAGGCTAGGCGATGCCCACAAGTTGCAGCAAAGTAAATTCCAACTAGATATTTAACAAAAATTGTTCACAATGGGAAGAATCAAACCCTGGAATAGGGGAACAGAGAAGCTGTGCAATCTGTAGCCATGAGATGTTCAAATCAAACCCTGGACAATCTGATCAAACTACATCTCTTTTCAGCAGGGGACTGGACCACATTCTCTCTACAGGATCCTCCTAAACTAAATTCCTCTGTAACCTTCGTTGAGCAACAACTTGTATGAAAAAAAAAAAAAATCCAAGGTGTCTCATGGCCATGAACACACTGCAAAGTGGAAGTTCCACTAGCTGAACAGAGATTAACGTCCTCCATCCTCTCCTATTCCTTCTTGCTGCACTGCTTTGCAAGTGCTTTGCAATCTAAACAGATTTTCATAGCCGGCTTGAAGAAAGCTACAGTAAATACCTCTTTGGTGATAATAAGTAGCTGGAGATAGTTAGAGAGAAAAAAAACCCTTCAAACTAGCAGTCAGATCCACAAAAGGGCAAAGGATATGGCTTTACCATTTGTCAGACTATAAATCTATATACTGTAGGTATATACTTCACAGGTGGGCTGCTCAGTCAAGAGGGAAGAGAGGTTGTCCCACAAACCAACATCGGGCTGCAGCCTCTGAAAGAAAACCCAAACCTCAGCGTGACCACAGCTTGAAGAAAACATGGAAGCTGCATGTCAGACTTGCGCAATGATACAAACTGAACAGACCATCAGACAGCTAACATTATTCATTTCTCGTTCACTTTCAAGGCAGAAACTGAAATCATCACAAAAAACAACTCGACCATCTTGTGGAACTAACTAACTAAGAACTGAAGCAAACTTACATGGTGTCAGGCTCGAAGGGATAGGATTCATCTCACACCTCAGCCAATGGAAAATGAAGTATTTAGCCAAGTTAGTTCTTAAACTTTTTTTTCCTTCAGTAAAAAAGCCAACACATATTGGGAACAACTTCTCTCAGAAGCCGTCTAACCCTCTTACTTTACTAGAAAAGCTCATAGTGAAGTTGCAACAGTCAGGTGACATCAGAATATTTTAAAGAACCATTCAAATTAGAAAAAGAAAACAAATCTGCATCTTTTACTATGATTCCTCTTCACTACATTCTTCAATCTCAACATCCCTGGTGACATTTTGATCTTCTAAGTCCCAGAAAGAATCTCAGACTACTTACTTACTCAGGAAATACAACAGGAGAAAAAAAGAGACAGTGATCGGTAAAGAAAAATAATTGACTTTTTTATTAGCACTTCAACAATTACATGGTGTTCCATGGTAAAGCGCAGTTTTAAAGATAACACTGGTACCTCTGATCCAACATAACAGTATGGGTTTTCTTCCAAATACAAAGGGGAAACAAATGCGTTCCCCCCTTGGTTTTGGGTTTGTTGTTTTCATGGGTTTTTTGGGTTTTTTTAAGAAAAGCTAAGTCTTACATTAGCCACTTATAAGCAGAGACATGTTGCAAACTGCAGTTAAATACTTCAAGTGTGACAAGACAAAAATTAATACTTTAGGATGTTCAATCCCTTCAAGTCCCTTTTTTGCTTAGTTGGGAGGGGGAGAGAGACAGAGAGTGGATTATTTCCCTTGTCTTTTCTCCCATTTCCCTCCTGTTTTTTGCAGGCCTAAAAGAAAAGTTGAATACAATCACAGAATCACAGAATCACCTAGGTTGGAAGTGACCTTTTACGATCATCTAGTCCAACCAACATCCAATCAAATCAAAAGGCCATACATGCTACATTCAACTACAGCTACTCCAATTTTTTAAATTAAAATTTAATTACAAGTCTTTTCCTGCAGTGTACAACATATTAATGCTTACGTGATAATTTTTATTTTGATTATATAAAAGAGATTTGTAAAAAGGGTAGCTTCTTTCATACATTGTTACATTTCTTAATGCATTACCTGTTCAAAGTCTGTGTTTTAAGTGATCTTTACATACAAACAGAGGTAGCTAAGTAGAAATACTATGTTTTATGAGGTCTCTATACATGGTGTAATAAAAAGATGGATTAATTTCAAGACTTCATAATTGTTTTTTATCCCCAGAAATGAATGCTTTAACACAAGTACAGCTATTTCTATTTAGGCTTTGTCACCATGGACAGTTGCTACATCACTACAGAAACATGGTAAAACTCATTTTATTAAGCAAATATTTGAGTTCCACTCAAGCACACTTAACATAATAAAAACAGAACAGCGATCTATGTCGTAATTTAATTTAATTCTTTGCTGAACTCATTATGGGAATTTAACAGTGCTTTTAATTAGATTAGGGAGAAATCAAATAATCAAAACACTGGATTTTAGTTTTGGTGTGTTTCTGTGCTGTCCAAACAATAGCTTATTTATTTAGAAAACTTCTAATAAGCTCCAGCATCTTAAGTATGTTCAAAAGTGCCTTTTCCAGCATCATAAAGTTAATTGGGAAAGCATCACTAAATTTTAAAGTAGCAAGTATAGTTAAAAATTTAAGTGAAAATACTGTGGCTCCAAATTCTGCTAAAAGATCAGGTATGCAAGATGCTTTACCTGTGCAGAACTGGACCATATTTTTTCTCAGACACTTAAAAGGCAATGACTGGAAAAGATGGAGAATTTAGCAGCTGCTTAAAACAGTTAAGCAGTGTAAGATCACTTGGTAGGTCCCTGAAATCCTGTGTTTCATTTTACATAATGTAAGCAGGCACTACAAAAAAGTGGAACTGTATTTTAAAGAACTTTCCTAAAATGTTCCTGATTCACAGCATCCATACAATCCACAAAAGAAATGGTTCAATTTTTCTATAGAGATTTAACAGAGTATTATGTTTAGAATCTCAAATCCTGAAAGTATCTATTTGCATCTGCTTGCATCTGTTTGCAATTTTGATTTAAGTTTTGATGAAATAGTTGTTTTGTCCATACTGGCCAAAGAACAGCTTTGATGATAAGACAGAATTCAATTTTGGCACAGTACTTTTTACTGAATTTCCATGACAGAAGTATAGACAGGAGGAAGAAGCCAATAACTACTTAAAGGCGACCACGACTTATTAGTTCCTGCTTCTAAGAGCTTAATGTTAATCCTGAAAAGCACATTTTTGTTCTGTAATGCATTGCCTCATGGGAGATTTAGTTTGAAGGGCTAATGTGCTCATCTTTTCATAAAGGTCTACACTCCCTGACTGAACTACATCTCCTAGGAGTCAATGCAGTCTTCCCCATATGCCAGCTGTTTTATTAAAGTAAGAGACTCTTCTAACTCTTGTTTTCCATGACTGTAGTCTCAATCATAGGTGGAATATGGAACATTTAGCTTTGATATGACTCCCTGACTTTAGCCTGCAGGGCATCACAAGTCTTCTTCGCATCTCCCAACAACATGGCAGTATTGGGTTTGTAGAAGATTGGATTGTCCACCGCTGCATAACCAACTCCCAATGATCTCTTCATTACAATGACCTGCAGATAAAGAGTTCATGTTTGAAACAGCAAAAACCTTTCCCCCCTCAAACAAAAACAGCACAAAACCAACCTCCAAAAACTAAGGGAGAGGAAGAGAGATCCCTGACCAAAATACAGTGCTTATTGCTTCAAAACTGTATTTCAAATTCTATTACAGCAGACAAATTGATAGACGGACCAGTTTCAGAAACACTTAATTGTTAAACACATGTCAGATGAAGAAACTGTGGACACTACACAAGCATAAGCTTTTACTTTATTCCATGTAATTAAGTCAAAGCAAGATGGGCACTGATGATTACAGCACAGAAGGTTGTCTTGGTTTCAGCTGGAATAGAGTTAGTTTTCTTTTTAGTGGCTGCTATGTTTCAGGTTTGGTATGAAGGAAACGTCAATAATGCACATTGTTTTAGCTGTTACCTCATGATGTTTATAGTATTGAAGGACTTTTTTCAGCTTCCCCTAGAAGCTGAGAAGGCACACAAACAGAATGGCCAACAGCAATATTCTGTACCATAATATAATGCTCAGGGTAGTGGGAACCCATAGTGACTGCTCAAGTCAGGCTGGGCAACCAATTCACTGGGCAGTGGGAGTGACTTTTGTCTTATATATTCTTTTGCCATTATTATGATTATTACAGTTACTTTCCTTTGCCGTTATTGTTCTATTAAACTGTCTTCATCTCGACCCACAAGCACTTTTTTTCCCCTCCCTTTCTCCCTCTTCTCCCTTTCCTTCCTGGGGGGAAATAGGAGCGAGCAAGTGACTGCATGGTCCTAGTTCCTGGCTGGGGTTAAACTATGACAGTTCTTTTTGGCTCCATAAGTTGGGCACCAAGGACTGCCATGGTTTTACCCCAGCTGGCAACTAGGACCACGCAGCCACTTGATCACTCTCCCCGAGTGGGACAGGGAAGAGAATCAGAAGAGTAAAAGTGAGAAAACTCAAGGGCTGAGATAAAGACAGTTTAGTAAGTAAAGCAAAAGCCCCGCACGTAAGCAAAGCAACACAAGGAATTCCTTCATTGCTTCCACCAGCTGGAAGATGTTCATGCATCTCCAGGAAAGCAGGGCTCCACCACATGTAACAGCTACTTGGGAAGAAAAACACCCTAACTCGGAATGTCTCCCCCTTCCTTCTTCTTCCCCGAGCTTTATATCCTGAGTGTCATGTCACATGGTATGGCATATGCCTTTGGTCAGCTGGAGTCAGCTGTCCAGCTGCGCCTCCTCCCAAATTTTTTGTTCACTCCCAGACTGCTCACTGATGAGGTTGTGTGAAGAGCAGAAAAGGCCTTGAGAGCTTAGCAACAACCAAAACCACCAGTGTGCTACCAACACCATTCTCATCCCAAATCCAAAACACAGTTCTATACCAACTGCCAGTAAGAAAATCAACTCCATCCCAGCTGAAAATATGACAAGGTTTTTGAGGCTATTTTATTTGTGAGCTCTTTTAAGAACCCGATTCCCTGACAGCAACACAATTCAGATGAGTGTTCACATTAATACTTGGTGCAACACTTTCTGTTACTTCTCCAGACTATGTTCACATTAATACTTGGTGCAACACTTTCTGTTACTTCTCCAGACTACTTCTCTGTATAATTTCATACATGGGATTTAAAAATAAAATAAAAATCCTAAAAAAAATTACAGCCAGTTTTAGCTATTAAACAAACTAGTTAACAATTGCACCTTCACAGAGAAACTATGAAGCTTTACCAACTTTAATCATGTACACATTTATTTCTCAAATTGCAACACATAGCTACATACAAACACTGATAAATGTATGCAACTACAACATGTATGCTGCCTACTCAACCAAGCCACTCATTTTTTTTTCTTTTAAGCATATTATTCATTTCTGTATTTCTATTTCAATTTTAAAGTTATCAATCAAGTCTCCTATAAACTTAAATAAGCAGGTATTTATATAAAAATGCTCCAGGTCTGCAGATGTAAGCAGAAAATCTTTTAATATAATCACATTTTTTAGTAGAAGCACTTTCATTGGTCTTCTCTACTGCAGTCATTAGTCTCACTGAAGCAGTTGCTCATTATTATAAAATCATGAATCACGCTTGCAAAGTACAACAACTATAACACACTTGTTAGACACCTTGCAGAAAAACTTGTCATGGAAACTAGAAGAGTTGGAGGTCCTTGTTATATTATCCTATAACCAATGTTTTTAGAAGCATAGTACCTATGGTAGGTACTAAAGCAACTCTTTTAATCTCACCTGTTTGGACTTCCAGACCTCAAGAACTGGCATTCCAGCTATGATAGAGTTCGGATCTTCCTGAGCTGCTGAATTGACTGTATCATTTGCACCAATTACAAGGACCAAGTCAGTATCTGTAACAAGACAAAGAAAGTAATGCCAATGAAAAAACTATCTGAAATCTGAACACTGAAGTTGATGTACACTTTTGTGTTAAATCTGGTCTTTAGAGGCAGAACCACCCCTTATGGTAAGCACTCTACAAACATCTATGGGGACTTCATGCTCAAGTATTTTACAAACTTATCAGACAACTGCTAACAACTACCTAAAGCAAACTGCAAGCATCCACAATCCCATTCCAAGGGACTCATCAGACCACTCCAGTGCTCAAAAGTTAAATCTTTTGATTTTTAAATGTGGTTTCATACATACATAGTATCATCACCTTCAAAATCTTTGTGTCTGGCTTTTCCTTTGAATATTATTTCAAAGTAACTTTTACCAGCAACTTTCTGATTTTTAAATGAAGATATAAAGCAAGAAGCTGTCTGTACAATGTTATGCTGGTTTGCAAGACATGACAGGGTCAAGACACTTGCCCTAAGGAAGTAACAGTAGTTTTCTTCTATGGACCAGTAGCAGTGATAAAAAGACAAAGGATTTCTCACTTTTTTCACAGCTACAAGCAATTAAAAAATGCAAACTCTTGTCTTGGTTCTGGAGGAAACAATTCTCACAAGCCTATTTAACCTCCCTTCAATATCTACTTCTTTTTTTTCCTGTATTCCTGCATTCAACGTTTCCCTTTGCTTTACCTGTCTGTACTCTCTGCTTCTCAGTTTTCTGCTTCTGAGTGAGGTCATTTCTTGTATTTGTCTGTGCTCACTTGCCATCAGCTGGGAGAGCACTCAGATTGCAAAAGAAAGACCGCTGATCCTCTACAATGACACCACAACAAGGCACAAAGAGAAACTGACTGGCCTGAATGAGATTCTCTACTTTTAAAATCCTTGTGCAATGTAAAAAATCATCAAATAAAAAATGACAAGATCAAATCCAATCTACTGGAAACTTATAGCTCACATACTAACCTGGGAAGTCTTCATTGATCTCATCCATTTCCAGTACAATATCATAGGGAACACCAGCTTCTGCTAGGAGTACATTCAGCTGACCAGGCATACGGCCAGCCACGGGGTGAATACCAAACCTAACAGGAAAGAAAGTCCAACCCCATTAATAACTACTGACCACTGTTTTATACAGTAAAACTGTCATCTGTGATCTACAAGGCTGAGAAGTCAAATATAAGCATACATGTGAACTGATAAAAAGAAATGGTTAAACCTTAACAATATCGTAATTACTTTTCCAGTGTTGCAGGGAACTGAGTGGGTGGGAAAGGGAATAAAGACATATAGATTTGACTCTTCACCTGGAGAGCAGCTGTTCCTTTTCTGCAAAGTTAAAAGTATGACTGACACAACAGGTATGCAAAAGAACATGCTCATTTCCCAGTAAAACTAACATAGCTCAGAGAAGGAGAGAAGACTTGTTCAGAAAGTTGTTGATTCTGCACAGTGGCTTTGGAGAGCCTGCTGGACACTTCTAGTGACAACACAGAAGGAACTTGTGGCCAGAAATGTCTGGGAACACATCATTGCAAGATGGACCAATTTTCCACCCAGTTATACCAACCACCTTTTCTTCAACCACTTTTTAAAGTAATTAAACTATTTTACCATTTTGTCTGGCTACAATCATCAGCCTGAGCCACATTACACACAGCGAGCATTTCACATCCACTTTCCATCAGTACCATATTTAAAATCTTATGACAGATACCTTTTTGCTGCAAAACTACCACCCACATTAACATGCTTTGCATGTCCCTTACATCATTGAAAAGTGAAAGCACCACAGAGTAAATGAACCCATCACTGCATAACACTCTTCACACAAAAAGCAAAAGACTGCAGCCTTTTGGAAGTAAAATCTCTCCGAGACCTAGAAATGCCCCAGCAAATGACTTTATTGACTCAGGCAGAGTATGCAGGGTGCTCATAGTCTAACACTCCAATAGAAAAATTATCAGGGACTCTACTTCAAGCAAAGACATTGCTTTGCTGAATTAGGTTAACATGCCACTTTCTTCTCATGACCGATTTTCAGAGGAAAAAAAAATAAAATAAAAAAAGACGGGGAGTGAGAAGGTGGAGAGCTAAGAACCTACACAAGTTCAAGCAAAACAATTTAAGCAATGTTTTCAGAACAGCTCAAAAGCAACTTGGAGAAAACACACTGCTTATGAGTTACTAAAAAATCAGTCACGTGGGGTGGCAACAGGGGGTGCTAAGGCATGCATACAGTTCTTTAAGAGTAAAAACCTGACAAAATTCAGAATAGAGATGTTACACTGGTTTATCTGCAACTCCAAAAGACATATTTTGGTTAGAAGCAGAATGTATTCTTCTGCTCATCTACTGGCACTGAATAAACTAAGCAGTTCACTGGCTCAGGCATTTTGTCTTTCCAGCTCTGGAGCTATCATTAAATGTAATGCTGACTCAAGCACACCAGAAATGCATCAGATGAAGGAGTGTATAGCTGAAGTGTTTAATAAGGAAACCTACATGTATTTTGTAAGAGACAGAAAACACCCAAGAGAAAACTACATTTTTGGATTTCTTAACATAAATTTCTGAGCAGAAATCCGAGTCAGGAATGCAATAAAAGGACTTCAGACTTCTGAAGAAGAGATTGTCATATATTTCTATTTTCAAATCCACTGCAATGGAAGAGGATAACACATCAGTGATGGTCTAAAAATCACAGTCCAATTAACACAGATCACTTACGAATTTAACATTGTACAAATACATCCTTAAGAGGGCAAATGAGCTCTCCATCAGCAATATAACGTTAAGACAATGCAAAGATGAGACAATTGGAACTCCAGCAACAAAATTAAGGACATATGATTAATCCACATAATACTAGATACAGCACAATTTTAAGCTCTAGATCAAATAGTAGGATAAAAGCTAGCTTTAAAAGGAATGTGTTTAAAGAAATGAACAGAATAGATTCTATTCAGCTAGTAAACATTTGGAATCCTATTGCAAAGTATAATACCTAGAATCAGAGAAAGGAGAACAAATATACAGGACAAAATATTAACAGCTTATATTTCACATCATTCTAATATAAGCCATGTGTAGTGCTGCAGCTAGTCCTAAAGTGTACCAAATTCAATCACTTACAGTACAGTAGGAGAACTCTTATTCTGAAATACACTTGAGAAAACCCATCACTCCTCTGGCAGAGAACATAGATTTTCCAACAAAATTCTCTTTTGTTTCTAATAAAATTATTTGAGCGTCTTTGTGACCAAAGCTGTTTTGGCAATACACAAAACAAAATACTCGTGAGGTTTCTATTAAATACTATATACACATACAATCTTATTTCAAGGGCTGGAAAGCCAAAATTTAAGCTGCCAAGAGAATGAATTTCACCTTTGACTTCGCTATTCCTGGCAAGAGGCAAAGAAAGAAGAAAAGGGACAAATTATCTTCGTTCAGGAAGGGTTATAGCATCAACCATCAGTAGTTAGAGACTTCTGACAGACTGCTTGAAACCACATACTGTGTATTCACAAAGTTTGAGAAACAAAAAAGCTTTTTGGATGAATATTGAAGTGACTCCCAGAAGTCTGCTTCTAAGAGCCTGTTAAGCAAATATGACAGTAGCCTGCCAGTACCCCTTGAAACTGGATATAAGTGTGTCAAAAAGAATCATTAAAAATACATTCCTCTAAGGTTTTCTTTATTTCACAAGATAAGACCTACATGTCTCTGGAGTGAAATTAGCCTGTCCCACTGAAAGCAGACTTCAGGTAAGCATAGAAAAGATATAGCCAAAATCCTCCTTCATGGCTCACAACATGGCCTAATAAAAGCTATGCATCTTCTGACTCGCATCAGCAGTTGTGCTTTGTGCATTATGGCAGAAGCATTCTGTCACACATGCTCTCCCAGATGTTCAAAATATGAACCCCATTCATATTCAAAAGCTCAATACACAAATGATTTTAAAAGAGAGACATATTTTAAGGTAAAAACATTTTACGGTGAAAAATTGTTAGGTTTCTTTTATATGCTTTTAACATCAGTTATGCAAGAACTCACTTAGGTTGGCTGGTTGGTTTTTAAATCAAGCAGAAATCTCACACTATTTTTGACTTTCTGTTTACATGACATTAAGTTTTCAGTCTACATATACTTTAACCATAACAAAGATTCACAATCATGACTTGAAATACTATGATAGTAGTCCACTGAAACACAGAATTCACCAGTAATTTTTTCTCTTGACCCTGAACGTGTACATGAAGCTTATCACCTCCAATTGTCAGGCACGTTGAAGTGAGCAGACACGTCCTTGCTACTAAGACTTCACACCTAAAAAGCATAAGTTCTATGCAAGGACATTCAGCCTTTTTAACCAGCCTCTTTTGGATACTTTTTAGCTTTAGAAAGACAACACAGCACACTCAAAAATGAGTTTGTATTTTGAACCTTTTCTTGAAATACAAAGAGTACAAAATTTTCTTTTAAACTTAAGACTAAAAATCCAAAATTCCAAACATACACATCATATCTAGGACAGCATTTTCAGCACAGAAAGCACTTAAATTCATGGGGGAGAAGGGGAAGTTACTTAAAGTAATAGAAAGTTAATTATAATAGTATGAAAGGACAACTAACACATGAAACATTACTTAAAAATCCCAGAATGGGAATTACTTTTTATACAGTTCATAAAGTCAGCATCTATCTTTATTACAACTGGATAGATAACATTCTTGTATTCAATACTGAAAGAGCTAGCACCTACCTAACCCAATGTAGAAGTGTTTCAAGATCACTTCATCCATGTAAAGATAGGATTCCTGTCATTATGCCAAAGCTGGACAGAGTGATGTAAGTAAGTAACATCTGGCTGGTTCTTAATTTAGCTTACTCAGCACTTTAGATGCTGTATATACAGAGAATAATTTGACACATGTACATGCTTAGTGTCTTCCTAGTAAGCATACTTTAGTTTCCTAGAAACTTGCATGACTGCAAGCACAATTCTTATGCTCCCATTCAGCAGTGACAATAATTTCCATCTCTATCTTATGCATACCCGAGCTAGGTAGTATTTAAAGATTGGTTGGGACAGCACCTTAACAGCTCATTCTTTAAAATTCTTCTAGATTTTCTTGTAGAGCAACAAAGAATGAGGACTGTAATTTGATATAATTACAATTTGAGTCAATCAGTTTTATTTATTAAGTTGTACATAAATGTGTTGGTGGTACCCATCCACATGTTCTATTACTCACAAGCAACGAGAACAATGGGAAAAAAAACCCAAAACAAACACATTGGACTAGAGCTCAGACATAGAGGTAACAATAAATACCAAGACCGTAGGATATATCCTATCATATTTTCAAAAATGTAAGAAACCTGTGTTTCCATGTACCCAAAAGTAATCAGATTCTCCAGCATCAGAAGACATAAAGCCAAGTCATTCTTAATACCACCTTGATGTGGACATGGACAGCATCAATTATCTATGCACATATGAGAATGTATAGTTTTAAACTGTGGTAAAATACTATAAAATAATTATGTATCTATATACGCAATTACTATTACAATTACTATTACTACTATATTTAATCATATAGAACAAATCAGAATTTCACAACTACGGGCCTCCAAGCAACACAGTGTGTGGCTGAAGAGCTTTGGTGAAGCAAGAATTTTCAACAACTTACACAGTTGTAACTTTGCAGAAATACAACACCAGTTGTAGAACAAGCAATTCCTCTCCAGGGCCAATGGATTCTAGGGACTACAGTATTTAGCCTATGAAAAGTTTTGTTGTTTTAGTCCTCCCTAACAAGGGAAAGCTATAATGAAGGCTCAGCAACATCCAGCCCTCTATGTGATCCTACTAATGCATTAAAGATGTGATCTGCCGCAAGACCATCTCAACTAAGCGATGATGTTAGCTATGCAATTTAATAACTAAAACAGTCTGAAGTTTCCAAACTCTCCCATACTTCCAAATTTAAATCCTAGTCAAAGGTTATGCATCGCGTTATATAATCTGCGCTCTTCACTAAGAATGTTATGGCTATAGGCAAAGTAAATGAAAACAGCAGCTCCTCTGGATCAATCACGAGGCATGAAGCAAAGAAAGGCCATATGACAGACGCAATTTTTCTTGGCACGGTATTGGCATTACAAATTTATGACAATCGTATGTCCACACTGGCACCCCTCCACAGCGGATGTGTGAGAGTGTCACTACATCTGGATGGTGAGCGCACTGGGGTCCCGAGGCACTCCAGGCCTACTGAAACCAGAGGGACAGCAGCTGCACTCAATGAACACCGTGGGAGCTCCGCAGAGTGATGAAAGGCCTGAATTACCACAAACTGTAAATACAGATTTATTTCATTAAAATACTAGGTAATCACTGCAGTGATCCCTTCCTGAAATTGACTCATTTCAAGCCAGTTATTTCAAGGAATCATTCACATTTCTCCCATGCAAAGCCAACATGAAAGGCAAAACCAGTAATTTTTTATTTCACCAAGGTTGATAAAAAATAAAGCTCGCCCCCACAGAAGCGCTGAAAGGAAAGCCAAAAGCACGCGACACTGTCATCACATTAGCCAAGAAAGGTTCTTTTGTTGCACAACTAACAAGTCTTCAAAATTTTTAATGCAATTTGGACACATGCAGAGCTTTTGCTAAACATGGAGAAATAAGGTGTGAAGAGAACTGCTCCAGGAAGCAGATACAGCACCACACACCCTCATTTCTCACATATGCGTGAACAAATACACTTATAAAGCAATTTTATATGCAAAATTGCAACATTCTGGGTAAACCTTAATAAGTAATTACTGCTAAACCCTACACTAAACCCTGCTGTTAGCCATCACAATACATGCTGTAAAACACTGCAAAAACTTTTATGTGAGTTTTGAACACTCTTGGAAAAAAGTGGAAGAAAAACAAAATCAAAAACCACTAACTGCTAGAATACTGATTCCAAAGGAAAGTAACTATCTATTTGAAATAAATACATGGAGATCAGAGAATGATCTAGCCAGCATCTGTCCAAATATCTTGTTTCAAATGAAAATTGAGCCTTGACTAATTTTGAAATATTAAGTTACTGTAATCAGAAAATAAGTTTTGTAAAGGAGGCATGATGTTAGCTTTCCAGTACTTTCAGTATCTATAAGGTCTGAAAAACTGAAGAAGGAAAGGACTTGAGACTAATACTGTCACCTACAAATTATGTCTGCTTCTTGGAGCAGCACTCCAGCAGAAGAAATCCATAGGACTGGCCACATGCACTCCAGTAATCCTTCCATCCAATACTCAAAGAACTCTAATAAAAGCAAGAACTTATGGGAACCCAGTAAGAGTAGGTCTAAGTTGCTTAACGAATTGGAGTAACTGTCACAAGAGGAGAAGCTGAGACGAGGGATTCTTCAGCCTGCAGAAGGGAAGGCTCAAGGGAATCTTACTACTATGTATAAATACTGATAGGCAGGAGTAAAGAAGATGGAGACAGATACTTCTCAGTGGTATCCAGTGAAGAGACAAGAGGCAATGGTCACAAATTGAAATACAGGAAAAACCTGGTTTACTTTAAGTGTTACTGAATATTGGAACAGATTGCCCAGAGAGGTTGACAGCCTTCAACCCTGGAGACTAGATATTCAAAACCCACTGGACAAGATCCTATGCAACCTGCTCCAGTTGACTATGGTTTGAGCAAGGGGCTGGCTGAACTAGACAATCTCCAGAGTTCTCTTTCACTTCTGCTACTCTGTAACTCTGCGAAGATTCAAGTTACATTAAAATAGTGACAGAAGTATATAACCTCAGGCCTCAGCCTGAGGTCCTGAGTCCCATGTTCTTGGTGCAGAAGCTGCTCCCTGATCTATTATTCTACTTCATATCAGACTGACCCCCACAAACACTTCTCCGTACTGCAGGTCATTTCCTGCCTAGGAGCTTCAACTATTCCCACTGCATCCCTTTAATTATTCCCTAATCAGAGGGGTTCATATCCTCAGGAAATTAGAACTAATAAATAAAATAAAATATTAAAGCTATTTTAGCCCAGTAAACAACCTCCCTTATTGGAGGTTTTGCAAAAAGGCAATTCACAGCACTTCAGTTAGGCCCGTGCTCTCTTCCACTGACTACAAGCATCAAGAAAAACTACTCTCCCTGCAATGAAGTCAGCTGTTGTGGCTACTCCTCACAGTAACGTATCTCCACAAAGTGGTTGCTTTCTCAGAGCTCTTCAATCTCCACCTTTAGAAAAGACTGCTAACTGTTCTCTTGAACACAATACAAAAAGCCGCATTAAAGTTTTATTTTACAAAAAACTTCACTGCTTGCTTTGTACAAAAATACTATGATATCCAAAAGTACACCCTGTGTATCTAAAGGAGCTAACTTACCTTTCAAAAAGTAAGATTTTCTTGCTACAATAAAGAAGTATTAAATTTTAAAGCCTTTTTTTTTTTTTTCCACTAAGCTTCAGCTTGAAAAACAACAAAACAAAACCAACAAAAGAATTATTCTCCAATGGCCGGGGCAACTTCCAACACCCAAATTTAAGAAGAGTGTAAGCGAATAAGGGATCTTTTACACTAAAGTATGAAATTTTTTGATATTCAGCAATAGGTTAATAAGACTAGAGCATTCCTCCAGCTAGTATATCTGAGAGAGAGACCAGCATAATAATGACTACAGAAAGAAAAATTAAACCAAAACAAAGGAATTGCAAGGAATTTTAATAGAGTGGATGGGAAAAGAACTAAAAAAAAAACCACAACAAACCACAAAAAAAACCCACAACCTGCAATAGTTTTCATCAAGGAAAGTACGTACCTGACATTCTTCCCTTGTTCTCTCAACATCTTCACCAGATCAGCTATGGGGTACTGGGCTTTTGCTGCACACAAACCGTAACCTGAAAGAATTTTGGTATTTTAAGCTATTTTTCTGTTTTACTGTTCGTTACAAAATCGTTACAGTAAGTGTACCTTACAAACAGAAGCTCTCAATTAAAAATAAATAAACAAAAAAGTTACATATATGTATCTATATATGTACTTGCATACATCAGATATTCATATATTCCTAGCCTGACCACTGTAATTCATATCTTCTTTTTGGTCTCCTAACCACTAACAATGTAGTCATTTAACCAAACTACACAAGTAACTTATTTCACAATAATAAGCTTCACAAAAACATGTGTTCCTTTCTCTATCAGAAAAGGATGTTTCATATAGGCACATTGAAAAATTGATGAAGAGATTACTATTAGGTTACCTCACCATCATTATCCTCAACAAAATTTTGGATTTGCCTAATGCAAATCTAGTAGCTGAACATGGCTTTTAGCAGCAAATAACCTTTTCAGTATTTCTGTCTGAATTAATTCATCAGACCAATAATACCCAGGAAGAAAATGGAAAGTATAAAATACTAATGATATTATCATGGTTTGACCACAGAAGCAAGAGGCAAACTCCCTGAAGATGTTTGCAAGCTTTGCTGGAAACAAAGTTAACTTCCCAAATTAGACCCCTACCTTACTGACGTTTTCGTTTAAGTTGAAATAAAATGAAAGATGGCTTTGTTATATATTAGCGTTCTTCTGATTTCAATGCTAAGATAAATTTAGTAACATAGTTATGCCATTCAGTTGAAGGAAAACAAGCCTTGAGCTACTCTGTACCTGATCTCACCTAACAGAGAATGTGCTATTGAACCACATGAGCCTACAGCCAATATAGCAGTTGAAGTCAATTCAGGGGTTTTGTTTTCAGGGTTTTTTCCTACATCAATTCCAGTATTTATTGTATACTAAGTTTTAGATCATTTTCTGCTCTTTTTTAATAAAACAACGCATAATGGAGCAAGTACATGAGAAGTGTAAACTTCTCTATTTCAGTAACTTAACAGACAGATATTTTGTTATTGGTATCACTGGTACTGTGGCAGCGCTTTGGAACTCACACAAAAATAGCTGCACACAAAATTACTTGTGAACATAGTTTACAAAAGACAGTCTTTGTCCTAAGAATTTAAAATCTAAATAAATAGACCAGAGTTTGAAGAGACACACACAAGGAAAAATACAGTGGCATACAAGTCTACAGTGAGGAACTATGACTAACCTGTGAACAAAACCAGATCACAGAATCACAGAATGATATGGGGTTGAAAGGGACCTCTGGAGATAATCTAGTCCAACTCCCCTACGAAAGCAGGTCCACATAGAGCAGGTTGCACAGGAACGTGTCCAAGCAGGTTTTGAATGTCTCCAGAGATGGAGACTCCACTACCGCTCTGAGCAGCCTGTTCTAGTGCTCTGTCACCCTCAAAGTAAAGTTCGTCCTCATGTTTAGATGAAACTTCTTATGTTCAAGTTTGTTCCTACTTCCTCTTGTCCTGTCACTGGGCACCACTGAAAAAAAGACTGCTCCCATCCTCTTGACACCCACCCTTTAAGTATTTTTAGGCATTGATCCCCCCTCAGTCTTCTTTTCTCCAGACTAAAAGGACCGAAGTCCCTCAGTCTTTCCTCAGATCCCACACACCCAGTTGATACTTGACACACTGCTGCTATGCTGCAACTGAAAGACAGGCTACAGTTATTTGCTTTATTTAGGGTTTTTGTTTGTTTGTGGTGTGGCTTTTTTTAATAATACATCCTCTGCACATCTTGCTGTATGACTCAGGGGTGTCTCACCTGGAGTAATAATAATGTTATTGGCTTCCTTTATCATTTCAACTGCGTTGTCCACATTGATTTCTGTGTGGGTTCCAGTAATTTCCATGGGCTTCCCACCAGCTGTTGATGTGGTGCCATAGCCCCCTAGAATCACGTTTGCAAGGGAACGGTTCATAGCCTGAAAGACAAGCGGTTTTTGATCAGCTAAAGTAGAAATCCGAAAATAAAGTGGAGCAGATGCCCACCAAGAAAACTTCTGAAAATATTAAAACCTTCCTGGCAATAGTGTATCTGCTGGTTTTGCCTGCTTACAACTGAAAATTTCTTAAAACAGAATCCTTTAAAGAGACCCAGATTAACAACTACAGCCAAACATGAGCTTCTAACACATTACATTTTACATGCAGTAAGACAGCATCAGCATTTCAACAAGACAAAGAACAAAAAAACAACAGCATCAGTCTCTTGTTCTTCAAAGGGAGGGATATAAAAGAATGTATATTTGATAAAAGAAGTTTTAATTTTTTTAACTTACATAGATATATATACATACACTGTTTTTGCAAGATATTGTCTTAGGTTCTTGAGCAATTCAACTTGTAAGCACAGAACTGCTATATGACCGCATGGAAACCACGAAGCTCTTACTCGTAGTACAGAAGCAAAGCTTTTACAGCATCCAAACAGGAAAGAACACAACAAAACTAAGTAGCCACACAAAACTAACCAAATGCTAAGTCAAAACAAATTGTAGTGAACTGAAGGGGGTCATTAACTTACTGGCTGAGCACCAAAGGGGAACAAGAGATCTTAAATTAGGAGCTTTAAGAGGGAAACACATCCTGAAAATTTGGCTCTGTAGATACATAGCCAGGAAAAGCGCCACTGGCTAAATGCTCACTGGCACATCTCCTTGCGAGTGTGGTCCCAAAGTAATATCTGGCAATATCTGGAAGTAGGCAAAACTTGTAACTGCAATAAACAAAACTTTAGAAGCAGGAAAGGAACAGGATAAATTGCTTCTTTAATTAAACATGTGTGTCACACATCTGCTGTGCTAGCTCAGAAACCACAGCAAAATTTAAGAATGGAGAGGCACACGTACAAAGGAGAGGAAACACCCACACAAAACTATGCTTCCAACTATCCATTTTCCACTGATATTTCAAATCAGGCAACTCCACAGGTTCTTTGCTATAGCCTGAAAAGGTATACCATTCTGTGAAATTCATCACCTAGCAAACAAGCACAATGAAGATATTAGAAGAATTTTTGTTTATCCTGATAAATCACCACTGTTTCAGACACTGTAAGGAAGGTGCACCAGTGCAGTGAAATCAGCATCTTTCTGCTGTCTGCAGTAGGCAGCAATTCAAATGCTCAAAGAACACGCTACCTTTGCCATGTATCACAGTATTAAACCTTCAAACAGGAAAATAGTCTACTCAATATATTACAGTAGTTCAGTGACAGGAAAGACAGCTGAGAAGAATGCCCCCTTCAAATGCTGTGCATGCTAAGCTTACAAGCACCTAAACCAAAAGACATAAACCAAAAGACCAGACCAAATGAAACAGAAAGTTCAAATACTATTTGAAATCTGAGAATCCACACAAAGTGAGCATGAGATTGAAACACCCTTGTCTAGCTCCTCACCAGAAAGCCAAGAAACGAGGAGGGAAGTCTGGCAAAAAAGGCGGGGGAACAAAAGGCTTCAAACTGAGCCAAAACCTACTCAACACAGGAGCCATGCAGAAACTCTTCTGCAGCCTCCTTCACCTTCTTTACCACCACAGATCACATATGAACAAAGTGCAGGCTTCACCATTCATAATGATAACGACAACCTGGCTACTAGCAAAAAGCCTCTGCTGCTGTGCATATACATGTAATACTGGCCAGGAGCTTACAGCCCCTGGAAAACCAAATCTTCGGTCCCTGACAGCTCCTGAGTCCTTCCACCGTGCCCACAGAAACCACACAGCTAGTACAGGTGATGGGCCTGCAAAAAATTTATTAGACTAACACAATTTGTCCTTTCTTTCATTCTGTTTCATTATCCCAAGTAATGACTCCTCTTTTACCTGCAGCTTTTTCCCCATCCATAACAATTCTGATACTACAGTTGCAATCATGACTCTGCAAAAAGCAAGGGAGAAGGACACGCTAATACAATCAAGTGTTCTGAAGAACACACATTGTGTTAGCATTTTAAAAGAACTCACAATTCTTATGA
>JAOTQQ010000019.1:16095176-16130349 GCA_026546715.1 Gallinago undulata | reverse complement strand
GGACACGCTAATACAATCAAGTGTTCTGAAGAACACACATTGTGTTAGCATTTTAAAAGAACTCACAATTCTTATGATGAGTGAACAGTACAGGCCTTTACTTTTTTTTGTTTTGAAGTTAAGGTCTTTATCCTTAGCTCACCCTACTCATAGGCACAAGAGGATGGGTGGTAAACCAAGCAGACAGGAGTGCAAAAACTAAGTGGTGATCTGATTACGTGCTGGGCAATGTTATCAACTCAAGCTTATGAGATTATCGGGATAGGCTCTGGTTGACAAAACTACAGTTTTATCACAAAAAGTAATTGGAAATGTTGTAAAAAGAAGGTTTCAACCACTAAGATTTTTCACAAACACCTCATCCGTACTAGATAAGCTTCAATAAATATACTGCTTTGGATGGAAGTCTTACTAAAGGAAGGTAGGGGGAGGAGGGGAAAAACTGTTGCTTCATTAGCACAGGTTGCAACAGCCCAAAGCAGAGTTTATTGAAACTCTTGAGTGTTTTTGCTCCTGAAATGCAGCTTCAAGACAATGATACTGAATCCCCTGATTATAACAATTCTTTTAAAAGTAAGGATTTCCATTAGAGGAAGCAAAGCAGAAAAGAAAAATGCTGGGCTAGAAACAAGTTATTCTGCTTATTGTGCAGAAATTATACAAAATAATTTTAATTTCACTGGCTCATCAACTTTAATTGTCTAAGCTTATGTAAAGCGGCACAAGATTTCCAGAATACTACCTTAAAAAACTCAACTTCCTGAAATTTGACAAATACATAGAAGAAAGCCATTCTGCCACTGCATAATTATTCTGCTGATTATTTCACCAGGGTTCCTACTTACCTGGAGTATTACAGCCAACAGATGCAAATATCACAGAATCACAGAACAGTTAGAGTTGGAAGAGACCTTAAAGATCATCTAGTATCCACCCCTCTGCCATGGTCAGGGACACCTCCCACTCAGGTGGGAGGTGTTGCTCAAAGCCCCATCCAACTCAAAACTCTGAGTGCTAAGAGGAGCTAACAATAAAATAAATGTAAAAAGGTGGAGACAGCAAAAAAAAAAAAAATGAAGGTATAGAGTGACTATGCTTACTGGTAACTACATACCAAATAGATGATATTTTCACCATGACATACAAGAATCTGATCTTTAAATAACATACTTTTCATCTCTGTGTTGCTTGTAAGCATCATCTTTTTATTGATATGGACTAAATTGCTACCAATATATAAAGATATATGAACATATATCTTTATATATTAAAAGATGCCCCATGAGCCACATAAACTGATTTCCTTTGGATAAAGAGATATAAAATGTTCAAGAAAGAATAAGAGTCTTTAAAATTCATACCTGGGATTGTCCATTTGAACTCACCTCCTTGAAGCTACACAAAAAAGCTTAAGCTTAAGCTTTTCTGAAATTGTTTCTCAAGAGAGATGAAAATTAATGATACTGAACATTCCTAACATGGTACCAACACTATCTGTCAGCAGAGATGAAGACCACAGACAGGGCTGACCATAAGAAGGCATCAGGACAGGAGCAACACCGATCACACAAGAACACAGGAGTAGAGGTGAAACAGAATTACACAAGAATCAGGAGGATGATAGCTATTGCACTGTGAACAGTTTAAGTCATTACCCCTCGATCTTTGAAAACTAAGAGGAGAGAGACAAGGGAAAACAACAGACTTCTGTACAAACATTCCAGAGAAAAGAAGACCATTACTAATAATGCAATATGATTTCCACACAGAGTGGAAGCTCAAGTTTGCTTTTACACAGACATTAGTACCAGCAACACAGTAACGCAAGCCTGCTGCCACCCTGTGGTACTTCAAACTAGCTGCTCTGAAGGACTAGCACTTTCCTATAGTCCAAAAACCACACATTAAATTACTAGAGAATCAAACCAAACATTATTTTTTTAAAGGAACTCACTACTTAAAGTATCTCCTGCTGATAAATTTTAAATTTAGCTTAAATTTAACAACATTTAACACACTGCAGAGTGACATGACAAAACCAAAAAAAAACCCAACAGTTGAGGACAAGTAAGAGTACTGATTTGAGCCCAGATTCAAAACTTCAATGCCCAAGTCAAAACACAGGTTTTCCTCAGTTTTGAAGTACATACCTCTCCAAACCAAAGAGAATTTTCTAGCCTTTAAACACCTAGCAGTTTGATCTTCCGATTGCTTATCTTCCTAGCAAACATGCTGAATAAGGTTTTTCATTACTTGGAAAAAAAGTAAAATTTCTGCTGACTTCTTACCACACACATGATGTAAGAGAGGATGGCCCCAGAGGAGCCAATGAGTGCACCAACAATGGTCAGCAAGTTGTTGTTCAGTAGGAAGCCCTCAGCACACAAAGCCCATCCAGAATAACTGTTCAGGACAGTAATAACTACAGGCATGTCAGCACCTCCAATAGCTGCTGTTAAAGTGACACCCTGGAAAAGGAAAGAAAATACTTCAGTATAAGCTACAACTAATGAGAACAAGCAGAGAAGACAGTCTGCCTGCAGCACTTAAACAAAATAATCTTCACTTAATAACCATTAAACTATTTTCAGTGTAGGAGACATCATGTTATGGCTTGAGAATTGAACAATTCTGCCTTCTGAGCGAGGACAGGAAGACATGCCACCATCCTCATCCTGTGCTTAGTCACATAATTTTATACCCTACCAGATCCATGGAACTGCTCATACCATTAAAGGATTCATCCTGAGGAGTCATTCCAAGAATCAGTTTACAGAACTGTTAACATTCAGCGTAAATTTTGCAACAGTTGCTGTGAGTGGGGGAAGCTACACGTGGAGATAATCTGATTAAGTTATTATGATAATCTGTAGACCCAATGCTCTAATTAGGTACATACATGCCTCTTCTCTAGAACAATTCTGATTTACAGCTTGGTTTAGGAAAGTCAGTAGTCGCTACTTGCTACTGCAAGGTAGCATACAGGCACGATGACAATCATGACTCAGTTTGCTAAAATACAATCACTAAGAGGAAACTTGCAAAGCTGAAGAACAAACTTCTTGTCTAATTGTGTTCGCCTCCTACATTTCCCCGACTTACCATTATGGCTGAGAGAGCTGACACAGAACCTAAGCAGGTAATTCCTGTAGTGTAGCTAGGATCAATCATGTACGGAACCATTCCCCCAATGCTGGCAGCCAGCAAACCTGCATTCAATGCGTGTCGACCGGGCAAGAGCAGCGGTGCAGAATTCAGGATACCTGCAATCAAATGCGTATTCAGAGATTGATACATAATTGCATGAAAGTCTGTCTCTTGCCTCATAGAAGACTGAATACTTCAGCAAAATAAAAATTTAAAGAAGAAGGGAGGGGCAGAAGATAAAATAAGTTAGTGGAAGATGAGACCTTGTGCTGACTCAGTACTGCAAGACATTTACACTTACTCTAGACTCTCAAATACTGCTGTTTATACTCATATTCTACTGCCAAATCTCACTGATGGGCTTCAGAATAATCACAAAAATCTCTTTTCCTCTTGAAAAGTCTTTTTTTTAAAAAAAAAAAAAAAAAACAACACAAAACCACAGATGTGATCTTTGCATGTTTTATATGAAGCTCTGTTTTAGGAAGCTTTTAGCTGGATGGAACTTCTTTGTACAGATATTATGTCAGTCTCTCAAAAGCTGTGTGGTTAGAAAAAAAAAAGACTACGCAGATTAACCCCAAATATAAAACACACCTGCTTTCAAATGCTTGAATTTCACCAGTACCCTCAGTCACACTTCCCACACTGGCAGAGACTTGAGGGGAAAGAGGGTTTGGTATTTGTGTGATTCAGTTTAAAAAGATAACTACATATTTATTTTCACTGTAGTCTTTTTTTTTCCCCAAACAACACAAAGAGCAAAAATAATACAAGTTTATCTGTTACTTTTGGTGTAGGTAATTACTTGCTGAGTGTCTCACTTAAGTTTAGCTAAATTCAAGGGAAAAAATGAACTGGTAGTCTCAGAACGAGGAGTCAAATTGTGTAACCTACTACCTCTACTTCAGTAGTATAGAGAAGCTTACTACTGTGATGAGATGAAAATGCAAGAAAAGGGGAGAAAAAAACAACAGGAGAGTGGGCCAAAAAGGACAGTTAAGTTCACTAGGGTCGTGCGAACAAATCACTGAAGGAGTTGGGAGGGTAAGACGTAAAGGGAAAAAAAATAACCAAGAAGAAATGAGTAACTGCTTAGCAGAAATACATCAGAAATACATACTACTGACAAATCCTTCAAAAGATTATTAGAGAAGACAGCTTTCCATCCATGTCATGCTTCCTCCTTCAATTGCTGGTCTCATAAACACTGAAGAAAGCAAACAGATGTTTCCCAAAGAACTACTGCAAAGCTAGTAACAGGATTAGCAATAGAAAGGTCTTAGCCAGAACTTCTTAGTACAGGTATTATCTCAGTCTCTCAAAAGCTGTGTGCTTACAAAACCAAAAATAAATGCAATAAAGAAACCTTTAGGTGCAAGACAATCAGGAATTAATGATTAATTAATTTAAAAAGCATATTTACTAAAACAGTAAGAGGTATGGAGCATGGAGTTTGTACAGTAGGTAAACAGAGAGTGAACTGAATGACTCAAAGCATGGCAGTCTCAACTGATACTGCAAGTTCCCCACCTAAACGAAACCTGCAATGCTACAAACAAAATCCCATACATATTAGTAGTGCTCACTGTGTCCAGCAACACCAGGTTTCAATTAAAAGGTCTGCTCAGGAAAACAAAATTGTGATCAAAAAAGTTCAATAAAATCCATTCGAGAAACAGCATGAGGTAGTGTCTTAAAAACAATAAAGCAACACTTACTTCCAGACAAGATGAATTGAGGAAAGCTTACATGACTTGGTAATTAATAGCAGTGGTATATCCAAGCACTGAAGACAAACCTTTCATAACTAAAGCTGTACACAAATTAAATAGAATTAAAAAGTACTCTCATAAGAATTAAACATATGAACTTTTACCTGATGCAAAATACAAGGTTTCTTTCCAGTTACACCAACCTAAAGGCTGAGCTAAACCCTGGGGGTAAAAAAAAAACCCCACTTTAACACACATTTAATTGTGAATGGAAGGTCTCACCTTGCAGTTTTCCATAGGCAACAAGAGAGCCGCTGAAAGTCACTCCACCAATGTACGTGCCAAGGTAAGCCACAATCCTGGTGAGGTTTGCAGCTGGATCAGTAGCAAAGTGAGGATATTCAATCATGTATTCTGCTACACAGGTGAGCACAGCAGCCAAACCAACCAAACTATGAAAAGCAGCCACAAGTTGAGGCAGATCTGTAATCTGGATGCGCTTAGCAATCGTCAAACCTATTAAGAGTTGAAGACAGAAGGTAAGTCTTATAAAACACAACCAATATGTGCAGCTAAAAATTAACATATCGTGGTTTGGTGTGTAAGGAATACATGCACACACAACCCTCTTCCAGTGGAAAAATCTGTTCTACACTAGACATTGCTGTGGTAATTAAGTGAACTGCTTATGTGTATTTTGTACAATGAGGATACCACAGAAATCAGACAATTAAAGCATATCATGTTCTTAGATATGTCACTATATATTGAGAAATTCAAGATTTTTTGTGAATAAAGCACAGTGTGGGAAAGGGAATTTGACATCATTCAGTCAGGAACTGAAATATGAAGTTGGTCAAGTTCATTCAGCTCTGCATATCGAGTTTTCCTAACAGAGATGACGCGCTTCTGCTTTTCCACCAGTCTGCCCATTCTTTATCACATCCTGATGCATTAACAGAAACTATGGGACTTACGATTCTTTGTTCACATATTTGCAAAATAACATACCCAAGCCTTAACTGTAAGTCAGTCAATTCACCTGTGAGCTATAGAATATTTTATGTATATACAGCTTGCACAGATGTATGTATACAGCATGTATTGTTGGTTTATAGTATCATACACATACCTATGGTACTGCCAAGCGCCATTGCACCTGACATCTGTGCCAACAATTCAGGTGAGGGTTTAAGACCTCCAAGAGTTGCTGCTAAACCTCCTGCAACACCAATCATACCCAAAGCATTTCCAAGACGAGCTGTTCCTTGGGTGGACAAACCAGCCAGGGCACCAACACAGCATAAGCCTGAGCCCAGATACATCATCTTTAAAATAAGAAAAGCATCAATAGCCATACATGAAGTAGAGCCAAATTGCATAATTGTTAAAAAAAAAAAGAAAAAAAAAATCTGATTATAACACAAATGAGCTGATTTTTCCAGAATGTGTATACAATACAGTTCTTAACTGAAGTTAAAACTCTTGACTGTGAGAAACTCCTGTAGAGGATGTTATTTTGGCTAATTAAAATGTGATATCTTTTAAAACTTTTCCCCCACTTTATGACCTTGGTTTATCTGCACCGGGAATACTAAATTTTAGTCAAGCCAATTTTCCTCATCAGTTCAGAAGCAAGTTTTTATTTAATACAAACCCAAAACTAAACTATTCTGTTCATTATAGGAACGGTTTCAGAATTTGCTTATGGCACATCTGAATTGAAAAAGTATAAACAAACCTAAATGAATGAATGAACTGCTGTATGTCTACGTAACTGAAAAAACTCAAATATATTGAAGCCCTCGGCATAAATGTATGTTTGAATTCACTTTTTCCAAACATAGAAGGCAATACACATTGATTTTTCTTACTATTAAAACAAATGCAATCAAAAAAGTTTACCATGAGAGGTGCTATAGGTACAATCCCTGTACATCCTTCAGTGCTAAAATCTCATCCCATCCAGATGTACTGTCACACTAAGTTGTATTCTCAGAAAAATTTAAACGAAGACTGATTTCTGCAGTTGCTCTAGAATTTAAACTGTTATTTAGGAAAACTGTTAAGAACTGTTAGAACTGGTTTTAGGAAAAAAAAAAAGAAAACCAACCACAAAGCTTTTAAAATTTGCAGATTCAGCATTTGAAGTATGTTTGCAACCTTCAAGTTAATCAACTTCAGACTGACTTTGTGGGAATATGGAGTTGATTACAAGACCATGTCTAACTTGCTCTTTACACCTCAAAGTAAGCAGTGAAGAAGCATACCTCGCTGAGAACAGTAGGCTAAGAGCCACCACATTATCTTCTTACCTGTTCAATATTATAGCCACCATTGAGAGCAGCTGCATAGCCTCCTACAAAGACACCACCAGGAAGTAGGTACAAGTAGTTGTACTCGGGAGGATCTGTGGGACGTTTGAACATATCCAGCATCCTCTGTGTAACTAGAAACCCACCTGGCCAAAGAAAAGGAACAATTTTACAAAAAAAAAATAATCTGAAACTAAGCATATGCCAAGCTATAAGAGAATCCTCTACTATTAAATCATACTACCACAAAATGTTAGCAACTGACACCAATAAAGCCTCATAAAAGCTAGTAATCGGGAAAACCACTAGGAAACAACGGCATAATCAGGATGAGATCCTGTTGTCTTTTTTAACCCTTGGAGGTAATTCATAAAAAGAGGAGCTGGAAAGCCTGGAGGACTTGCTCTGACTCCATACTCTATGCCAACTGCAGGGTACAGCTTGGTTTATAACTGTGTCTCTTTCCCTATTTAGTGTAGCAAAAGCAGTATTTTTAAGTCGTATTGCTCAATTTCTTATCTTTTTCATTTGTGAAGGTGGGATTTCTGAAGCTCAAGCAAGCAGAATTTTGTTCTATGCCACTAGTATATTTTTCAAGCAGGAAAAGGAATACAGAGACAAATGCAGTATCATCTTGGGATAGACAAGAAAAAATATTTTATATAATCATAAACCAAAGGACACTGTAAAAGAAAACCACACATTTAAACGCTTCCCTAAGAAAAAGTTACACCACAGTGTATGTAACCCGGATACAATAAATATTATGAAAATTTAAGAGGGAGGGGGGAGAAGGGGAGGAGGAAGGTGTTCTTTATCCATGGATGCTCTCAGATCCTATTTCTAGAACAGTATTTCTGGAATCTATAGAATTAAAGACCTAGTAGGAAAAAAAAAGAAAGAATTACACAACGGCTTTAAAGTTACCCTTAGAAGAAAACTTAACATTCATACCTGCAATATTGACTGAAGAGATAAAGGTCGAAAACACTGCCAGAATTTGAGAAGTGTTTTCAGGGATGTAGTTTCCTCCCATCAATACCAGCCCACCAACTGCAGTTAGCCCTATTTAAAAGGAAAAAAAGTGATACGGAACCTTAAACGGCTCTATATGTATAGAAAGTTTCCTGACAGATGTCAAACAGCTACCAGCCAACACAAATTTTGACCCCCTATTTTATACATTACTATTTAACAAAGACTACCATCATATTTTTCAGCAATATAAACCAATTTCAATAGAAAAAGAAAAGTACATTAACATAGTTTTGAAGTACAGTGCCTCAAGCACAGAGTCAGCCTCTGAGTACTCGTTTGATAAAAGAAACTTTAAACAGTCAAAGTAGATTGGCCTCATGACCTGCCACATATATAGGAAATACTACATGTTTACAGAGTTATGAATCCTATGAATGTTTTCACAGGATTTTTTTCTTTTTTCCCCTCTCTCAAAACACATAGTTTTAGAAGAGAAAAAAAAGAATGCAGAAAATTTGAAAGGCAAGTTATTTTCAGAGCAACACACTGGAGAGGTGGGAGGAAAGATGTGTTCTGTGAAAGAAGAGATTAAAGTGCTCCAAGTAAAACAAACTTTGAAACAAACAGGTTAAGAATGAAAAACTTAGAAAAATTTGCCCTTCTTTTAAGAAAACATACTCTCAGAAAGAGTATGTTTCAGATGTCTTCGCTCATTATGGAAGTAAGCTCAAACATGTGAAGTAGTCCTAGGCTTTTTGGCATTTTAAAAGGTGGATCAGTAGACTTCTGTTTAAAGCTTGAGTAAAAGGAGCTGTGCCTACTTCAAATAGGAAATAAGCAGTTATGTGACAGCTACTTACCTGAGATAGCATTAGTCACTGACATGAGTGGAGAGTGAAGAGCAGGAGTCACACCCCATACTGTATGGTAACCCACTATTCCAGCTAGGCCAAATGTTGTCACCATTTGCGTGAAAGCAGTATTAGGAGCTACAATGCCCAGTCCTAACATGGTGGATAAGCCTAGAATAAAAGCACAGCAAAACTTTTATGTAACTTTTCAATGGTTTTGTACATTTAAACTGCATACAACAGAAGTCCAGAATTGAGCTAAAGGCAAAATGGAGTTTTGTGCATGAACTTGTTTCAAGATCAGCTGTATCATCTTTGTCAACTACAAGGCTCTTTCAGCACTAGTATTTCTTTTTCAATGAAAAATAGAAGCACAAATATAATACACACATCTTTGTTATGCATGCACACAATGCAGCAAAGATAGGTTTCTATGCCAACACTGAATCCTGCCACTCTCCTGTTCTGGAGCAGTAACATGGATCAGTCACAATCACATTGAGATAGTACTTGGAAGACTCAAAGCATGCGTATGAAGAACAGGAGTTAATATTAAGCATACTCAATTCGCTAATTACCTCATGCAGAAGTTCTGATGCACACAGAATATCAAATGACATGAAGAGCCAATATTTATTTGTTAAGACAAATGTCCTATTCTCAGTACTTCAGTAGATTATGGGCATTTAATGCACAATCATTAAAGTTTGAAGAAAGCAATGGCATTGAATTGATTCTACTATAAAATATGGGCAGATTCCGTATCAGGAGTCCAAAATTCCCTATGAATTTTATTAAAACATCAGTAAAATACTTAAAGACAAACACACATACATGCACATAGCACGAGTCAGCATTGTTTGAAATAGTAATAATTTTGGTTAAATTTCTAAAATTTTAATTTCCCTCTCAGCAGCAATTATTACACTACACTGATTTTGCACTAGATATACCATCCAACCAACTGCTCTCCCAACTAGTTATTAAATTAAATGAGTGAGATGAGGAGTCACTTAAAAGTATTAGCCAAATGAGGAGCACTCTGCACTGATTCTCCAGCTCTGGAAGTTGCCTACCTGCTGTGTATACGGATGCACTAGTCATAGTTTTTCTAAAAGGTGTAATAGTAGCTGCTTTTTCCGCTTCCAGCTCTGCTACAGTCTTCTGCTTCACAGGGGCTCCTTGAGGAATGTTATTTGGTGGAGGTGCTGGGAAAATCACCTTGCCATCCTGACAAGAAATATTTACAGTTATCCCTAACATGGCAGATGCTTTGTAGTTAGCGGAGCCTTCTCTTCTTAATCCTGCAACTCTGGTGAGTCTTAACATCCTACAGCCACGCCAGAGGAACCTTCCTTTTCTGCATCAGCAGAAGTTGCAAGGCTGGATGATCAGTAGAGCCTCACCAAATTAACCTTACTGGTTTACACTTTTTTCAAACAAGATTTGGCATCGTTATCCAAGAGCACCTGGTGGAAACACAGCACTAGGCTTGAAAGTAGGAACCAAAACGAAGAGGTAAATGAAAATGAAAAACATTTATGCAAACTAAAACAGGGTCTTGGAAACAGCAAAATCTGTTACAGATCTGAACTGCAATCAGAGCCTGCCCAGACCTCAGCTAGGTAGCAAACCTGATGTCTCATATTTCTTGCTCCTCTTCGGGCCTCTGGTGGCATTATTGGAGGAGCTGCCAGACCTCAGCTGTACACACCACTGCAGCAGTCCGGGAGAGATAAAGTCAATGCAAGCCTTCTCCACAGTAGATATCATAAGCATTACAAAATGTTGTCAACATTATGGAGCAAAACATAACAGAATTTAACATCTCTTATCTAAATTGCAAGTTTTTATTTCCTAATAGTTGCAGGAGAGCCCATACTGGCCCATGTCCTGACTTTATTCTATAGTTTCCTAATAGAGCTTAAAGTATTCTGCATATTTTATTTCCACCCGTTTTTTTCTGAAGTTACTCTTATAGTAACAGAAACTTGTATTTATTTAAAAAAAAAAGAATGTTTTTCTGATCCTGTAATAATTTAAAACATGTTTGAAACATAACTATGCTTCTATCACATGAATACAACATGCAAATTTAATCTTTTTCCTATTTTTCAATAGTAGACGTTAGAAATTTGTTCAACCATGACAAGAAGGCAAAAGCAAAGAAGTTTCCCTTCAAAAAAAGGGAGAGGGCTTTTCAGCTGAATACAGACATGATTTCCCACACTGTTCATCAAGCCAGATCTAAAGTCTATTGGCATGCAATATATTGGAATGCATTTTAAAAAGACAACACTGATAAACGTAGAAGTATGTGCTCACAAATTAACAAGATAATTACTCACTTACCTTCATTACTACAGTTCCTCTAATAACATGATCCAGAGTCCCATAATCAAACTCATCTTTTGGATCAAAGTAGAAGTTCTCTTTGTCGGGACTAATAGCCTTTAGGAGTTTGATAATATTATTGGAATACAGAGTACTGGCCTGAGTAGCCATTCTGCTAGGCAGGTCTGTGTAACCAATGTGTGTAACACCCTGAAAAAAAAATTCAAGTAAAATATTAAGGATTACTTCAGCCTCTGAAGACGCAGCATCTTTTCCAATATATGATCTGGAAATACATATGCAAACTGTTTCACTTATTTCTGTTTTTAATCCCTAGCTAAAACTGTTACCTGCAGCTCTAACATTATTAAGTTGGGGGAGGATTACTCACAACAGTTACAGAATTCAATATGACCAAACCCAACACCTTACATGCCATTAGCAATAAGCCTACACAGAGAGGAATATATATTGGTGCAAGACCTCATCCTCTCCTAATGCTAGTGTTCTCTTGCAACTCAGCTTCCTAAAGTAACCAGGGAACAGATCATCCTGCACAATGCTTGGCATCTTCTCAGTCCTTCTGAAGGGCACACACTGGATGCAACTTTCTGTATGACAGAGGATTGAAAGGAGCTTCCTCAGAGCTAGCTAGCTTTGCAAGTAATATACCCAGGTTAATGTTTATGTAACGATGTAAGATAATATATTCACAATGTTTAAAAAACAAATGCAAGTATATATGGCAATCCAACTCTTGATCTTTTGAAAGAAGGTATGGGAAACTGAGGCTGGCAGACACTATTCATGTTCAAGCAGGCTTGTGTTAAAAGACTGCTCCCACAACTTACAGGCACACTTCTAGGAACTCTGGCTTATTAACACAATGCTCCAGCACAGTGCTAATAATTCTGTACTGCTTCTTTTTTCAGCAGCTCAGTGCCAGTACACTATATCCAGGGCTAATATTCCTCTGACTAAAAATGCTCCATATAAATTCTTCATGCAAGCATCTGCTTATTTCTGTTCTACATACTCTTAATTTCAGTTTTTAAGTGATGACATCAAAATAAAACCACAAAACCAAATACAATGCATGACTCATGGTATATACACTCGCAACCCTGCTTATATTAATGACAACCATGGCAGCAACATGTCCTACAGGCTTTGCTAAATCAGCATAACAGCAGCATTATGTCCTTACATTACCAAGTAACCTTGGAAATCTGCTACTTTAAATTTTATCACTCAGATTTCTACAACTGCTAGCAGATTTTTCACAAGTACCAAAAGCAAAACCCAAAAAGTGAACGAAAAAAAAAAGCTCTCAATTGAGTCAGCGAACAATGGAACAAAACCAAAGTAGTTGGTTCAGTCCAGAGCAAAATTGCTCAGTTTAATGAAGCAATTCAGGCTACTCCTAGTTTAGGTTACAAGTGGTTTGCATACTATAGGGCAGACACACTCTGTTTGGCAAAGCTACAGACACACAAAGACAGCACCCTCTTGAAGCTGAAATTATATTGAACTAAGCCAGAGACTTTGCTCTGAAGTGAACACTGACATAGCTTACCTGTGACAGGAACTGTTAACCTCCAGCTGCGGGAGGTGATAAGCAACTCAAAGAAGTTACTGCTACTGCTGTCTCTTGAGGTAGACCAAAAAATAGACATCAAACCACACTCTCAACTCAACAGAGACTTATCACTGGACTTGGAAGTCTAAGTTAGTAACACTTCCATACTTGAGAACCAAACTAACACCATACAAAGGTATTTGTTGCTTTGAAAATCTTCAAATTCTTATAGATGACTAGTTACCAAATATAAATGTAAAGGATTACTTAAGCCTGAAGAGCAAAATCAGCTACTCATTTTCAGCATAGAGCTTACAAAACACGATGTAAAATCACACAAACTGAGAAAGATCTGCAGATTAAAATGCTCACCTTATGAACATACACTTCTCCAGGCTTTGTAGTCTCAATGTTTCCACCTGCTTCTGCAGCTAAATCCACAACAACTGACCCTTCCTTCATTGATTCAATCATATCTTTCTTAAACAAGACGGGAGCTTTTTTGCCTGACAAGACAGGGGATAGTAAGTTAAACACAAATACAGCACTAGAGCTCAGAAGATGGGTTCACCTCTCTTCTCTCTCAAGCTTATTTTTTTTTAAGTAATTTCAAGCAACATTTTCAAGCAACTGGAACTTAGCATGAAACGTCACAGAAGATTTTATACAGACAGAGAAAAGAGATGGTAGAACATCTTGCTCCCAAGCATATAGAAAAGGTATGCATGGGCAGTCTACCAAGCACACTGGGAAATCCAATTTTGTCCTTAGTAAACAGCCCACATCCAATCTTACAATTTAAGTCACATCCAAAAAAAAAAAAAAGCCAAAAAACATCATCTCCTAAGTTCTTAAAGGACAGTATTGTGCAATAGAGAGCACTAAAACCTAAGGTGTACCTTACAGTGTTTCAGTTATAAAAACACTGGACTGTTTCCACTGGACTTGCTTCAGTGCACATGCTGGATAGCAGAAGTAGCAGTGATGCAAAAAATACGCAAGAACATTATATATTCTTACTTTATTACTCTCTACTCCTTGTTTAAGGACACATACTGATATTTAGTCAAAGACTGCTAGTTTCTGAAAATAAAAATTGTAAAAAAAAGGCATACACCTTAAAACTAGGCATTTATCAGAAAAATGAAAAGTTACATGCTCACACAGACATAATTGATTAATACCTCTGCTTTCACTGCAGGCACAGCTCCAAAACATGCCAACTTCCACAACATAAAACAAAAGTTAACATCTTGCACATAAAATATACCTGGAATAAGTGCTGTAGTGATGATAATATCAACATCTTGGCACTGTTTGGCAAAGAGTCTCATTTCAGCCTCAATAAATTCTTTGGACATTTCTTTAGCATAACCACCTTGTCCCTCTCCAGATTCCTTTACGTCTACTTCCAAAGGCTCAGCACCAAGAGACTTGAACTGTTCCAGAGCTGCAGCTCTAGGAAAAAAAAAAAATGGGGGGAGGGAAAAACCACCACTTTAAAAACCCATCATGATTTTTCTGGTCTTTGTAGTAGCAGTAGTCTTCAGATAAGAGATCCAAAACTTATTCTAGGATTAAGGAGACCATAACTAAACTCCTCAACTTTATTTAGCGAAAAATGCAATTCCATCACTAATTTTCCATCCCTAATGAAGATTGGATAAGGAACGAAGGCAGTCTACTATTTCCTGAATAGTCAACTGACTTGCTCTAACAAAAGTCTTCAAGCTGGGAGCTTGATTACTGACTAACTCTACTCACCCATTTCTCTTGTCATGACTAGGTCAACTTACAGCCCAAACTTAGATGCCTAAAACTGGTGATAAATACCCAACTCATGGCCCTGTCTTTAATATGTGAAATGGAAAATACCAGTAAGTCTTATCTTCACAGGGAAAATGTTGGGGGGGAGGGGATGGTGGGGGGGTGGGAAGAAGGAGTGAGGAACTAGAGGTGATGGCTGTTTGTTTGGGTTTGGTTTTTTAACAGTTATCCTGTAAATATGTGGTTTATTATGCATCATATGATATCACAGTAAGTAATGAGACTAAATTTCAGTGTTAGGTAAACATTCACAACATGCAGAGGATTTAATACAAACATTCTTGCACACCAAGATAAAAGTATATAGGATGCTGAAAGAAGGAAATTAAATCTAAAAAGTTTTAGACAGATTTTGATCATGCTTTTTAAAAAAATACTTTCCAGGGTTTTTTTAAGGCATATGCAGATTTTCTAAGAAACCAGAGGAAAGTTTTTTCATATTGCACGTCATAAATTTATAGATATATTCATTTTTATTCTTTCATGTTACATATAGCTAAATAGCACTAGATTCCACCTCTGTATTAACCCAAACATATATAAGTAATTTTAATGCAAATGCAGCAATTTATGCAATATTAAGCTTATATAAATTCAAGGCCATTTAGAAGAAAAGAAATTTAATCAAGTTTGCAGTCACTGTAGATATAAGAAGACAGACGTGCTTTCTAGCTTTTCCAGTCTATTGCTCTAAAAAAATGTCTATGACACAAAATAATCCTTTCAAACATGAAGAAGAAACCCAAGGAAAGCAGAATTTAAAGCAGCTTCAGCTGCAGTTTCTGTTCGTTCATACCGAGTTTCATAAATAGAATAACTTGATCTCTTTCTCTCCTTCAGCAGATTAAAACAAGCATCTATCTGGGATACTGGCCTCTCTGGGATATGGAAAGTAGAGGTGAATGAGAGTGTGCAGCTATGAAACCTCACCAAAACAAGCTACAAATGAGGGCATTAAGACTATTTTCCCTGTGTCCCCAGAAAGAACAGGGACATCAAACTCTGGATAAAAGCCCTACCTTTCTCATTTTATAAAACAATGAGCTTTTTACTCATATAGTTCTAGAGGATATAATGAGAAGGACTCTGGATAGTTTGGTTGTTCTGAGGTAGAAAAAAAATGGAGGAATAACGATGGAAGAAAAATGGTAGGAAAGAAATCGTGATTCAGTGCAGTACGAGTGCTTTCACTGTAATACAGCCACAAGGTACTTTTAATATTAAAATATTTTCAGATTGCTACTATGATCTGCACACACATACCTAGTATCAAATCCACGAACAACTGCACCCATCGATTTAGCTGCTCCTGCAGAAGCCAGACCAGCAACTCCTCCTCCAATGATCAAGATCTAGAATAACAACATCATCAATGCTTGCAGCATAAAGTAACACTGCAGCTGCTTAGAAAAGCAGCAACATTGTACTGCTTTCACAACTTCATTTAAACAAGTTATCTTAGGATACAGAACCCAAGGTGACTTTGGTAAAGGTGCCCCTTAAATCTAATAGTTTAAAAGCTGTGACTCCTAACTTTACATATCAGAGAGCCAACTCATCTGTAGCTAACAGTTTATGTAAGCACAGGTTTTCTTCTTATCTTTTTTTTCTTTCCCTAATTCTACTTCATTTTTCTTCAACCCAATCCACCTGCAATTCAAATCAAGCAATCCTTTCCATCACAACCTTCAATGCACCAGATATCCCAACATCTCTGACTTTTCTTAACTGCTTCCTTGCCTTTCCCCATTTGAAAAAAAAAAAAATAAATCATCCACGTATAGTCTGATGTTTAAAACTAAGTAAACTTAAAATAAAACTCAAATTATTCCATTACTTCCAAAAAACAGCATACAGGTAGTGAATAAAAATTGGTGTGGGAGTAACTACAGGGGTTTCTAATTTCTCTAGAATTAGCCCCAAGGCAGAAAAAAGCCTTTTAACACAGTTTCAGCCATAGTTAGCTGCAATCAGGAACTCACATATTCTTCTGCCACAATATCCATTTAGCTGCACATACCTTTGCTGGAGGAACTTTACCAGCAGCTGTGATCTGACCCGTGAAAAATCGACCAAAGTGATTTGCTGCTAGTACCACAGCCTTGTAACTGTCAATTAAAGATGAACATATATCAGCATTTTCCCAGGCTCAGTACAATTCCATTCATAACAGCAATCAAAAGGATGAACATTTGACCATGGTAAGTTTAATATTTTACTATTGAACACATATCTCTTTGTTCATTTATTGCCTTTTTTTTTTTAAATCAAGGAACGTGTTTTCATACGTGATTTTTGGACTGAATGTTCACGACTACTCACTCTCAAATAAAATTTTACCTAGACAATAATTGCATCGCTTGCCAAAAGTGGTCTTTGAAGGTACCTTCAAAGGCTGTAATCCGAGACTCGTTAGGAAAGAAAACATGAACAAGCAATTGCAAAACCAGACTACTTTTGCAGTAAGCTCACTTAGACAAGCAAGCACACATTCAAAAAAGATACTCCAACTCCATCTCTGCAGAGCTATATGGCTTATGGCACAGTTTAAAACTTGCTACCTCTTTTGCCCCATTTGCTTTGTATCCATGCAAGAATGGGAGGCTGGACACCAAGTTAGCATCAGTAGAGCTACCTGAAAATGCAGATTAATGTGTAATTATGCCTTTTCTTAAAAATGGTGCATATTTTCTTGCATTTTTACTAACAGCGATGTAGTTCTACAGTCCCATTCCACTCTCTTTCCTGTCTCTAGCAGGGACACATGGAGGTCTGTATGCTGTAAAATTAGTTCTAATTTGGAATACAGCTTGTAGATTTGAATATATTATACATGTCTACATTTTAATAAAATCACAGAGAATGAAAACTCAAGGAAGTAGACACTAACAGTATACATGTTTGGCTAAGTCAAAAAAAAATTCTAAAAGTGATGAAGAATCTAATAACAGAAATCAGCTTGATGACAACATTTTAATTCACTACAATACCTACAGTAACAGTCACAAAGCACGAAGATGGTTGAGAGTATTTGGTCTTATGTTTATATCTGCCACCGCAATGACATTCAACTGGGCACTATTTGGGTTCACTCCCAACATCAGACCCCAATGAAAGACAATCTGTGTTCAAGATGTCCTCAGGATATCTTTGAACCTGCTCTGATCTAGTTTAGATCACAAAGGCAAGGGACAAAGTCATCCAGGAATTAGAAGAATTGCCTTCAAATTTATTTATTTTTTTAAAGGCCTTGCTCTGATCTGCTGCAATGCTGACCATAAGAAACTTAAGTTGTTTGGCACATCCAACAGTGACATCCTGCTGGAAAAAGCTATATGAAAACAGAGATGCAGAATTGTTTTAGATATACCTACTATCAAAGCACATAGCTATAGTTACTCAAGGGGGGAAAGGAGAAAAAAAAAAAAGACAAAGTAGTAAGATTCATACCCAGCAATGTTGGCCATGGAGCTAAGTGCATCATATCCCTGAGCAATGGTGACCCGTGGAACCTGATCCATTGCCAAGACAGTAGTGTTTTTTTCTGCAAGTTTTTTCAGGAGGTCTGGATTTTGTGCTGGGTAGATAAAACTAATCAGGGTAGCCGCCTTCTTAAAAAGATCTGCCTCGTGTACACCTAGAGCCGAGTTATAAATAGGAGCCCTCACCTGAAGGAAAAGAGAATTTTCCAAATTAATCAGAGGAAATAAACCAGAACACGCTCAACTGCCTTTCTCCCAGCTTGCAATCTGCCCATTCCCACCCACAAAGTACACATGGAAGTATATCAAAGGCTGTTTACACAACTGAACTGAGTAACTGCACTTCTTAACTGCGGTCCACATATTAGAATTAGCTATAGGTGGATTGGTGACAGGCAGTAAGATTCAGCATACACCTCCAGGAATATCCCATGGCTTCTAAAGAGCAATTACTGGCTTTTATGACAGACAGCTGCTCCAAAACTTGCCACTTTAAGCAAAATTATTACTGAACAGGTGTGCCAATTCAGCTCTACAGGGTAAGAATCACTGATTGCAATGCCATTACATATAGGGAACTTTAAGCATGAAGTCCAGAAGATACTCATCTTGATCTGTATTCACCTCTTTTGAGTTTCTCACTTCTCTTCAAAAAGAAATCTACTTATAAGGGTTGTTCACAAACTAGCTCACAGAAATTCTATGTTCAATCCTGACAGAGTAACCTCAAAGAGGGCAGTTAAAGGGTGCCTTAAAATCAAGTTTAAGGCCTTTTTCCTTCAGGACTCTGCACAACCTAATATCTCTCAAGCAACTTCTCAAGCAGTCTTCCCAGATCAGCTACAATTCATTTAGTTACAAATACTTTTGAAACACACTATTGCTGTGGAATTGTTGGATGTCTGGTTGAGAAAAGTTAGAAACTTGCATCTTCAAAATTCTAAACAACTTTCTCTAAAGAGTAACTTGAGTTGTACGTTTCTAGTTTTGGAGAGAAAGTTGAATTAGAGCAGGGATTTCATCTGATTGAAGTCCGGAACTAGTGTACTTCATTCTAGAAAAGACAACTCATCCAAAGTAGTTAAAAACTTTTTTCAATGCTGCTAGTTTATTACTGTAGGTGCACACCTAACTATACCAAAAAAAAAGAAAACCCCCAGACTAAAACTGAATAAGAACTGAGAATGGAAAATATTAAAGTAGCTTACTTACTGAATTTTTAGCAGACTGTTAGAAAAAAATGACCTATATGTTTCTCCAAAAATAATGTAATAAGAAAGATATTAATAAAGCAATTACTTTGACAATCAAATCAGAAGCCAGGACTTCTTTGGTCCCCTGGATCTTTGCTCCAGCTTCTCTGTAATGGTCATCAGAGAATTTGGAAGCTTCTCCAGCACCAGATTCCACCACAACATTGAAACCTTGTTTAACCAAGGCTTGAACTCCAGCCGGTGATAGAGCCACTCTCTTCTCATTCTCAAATATCTCCTTGGGGACACCCACAGTCAGCTGTTTATAAGGAATTCCTGTAAGAGTGGCAGATAAGATAGCATTAGTTGCACTAAAAGTTAATGAATTGATATTAATGGCACTCTTCAGTGTTGTACAGACACATGCAGACATGTCACATTCAGCAATTCTCCCTCCTAAGAGAAGAGGAAGCAGAATAATACTTTGTAGCAGTGCAGTTTACATTTCCTTAAATCACACCATCTTGCTCGAGATCCCTGTTCTTTCAGGAATCAGCAGGTCAGCACAATCAGCCACAGAAGCAGTAACAAGTCTTTGGTGCAGTTCATATCCATCCCAATTTATACAATTCTGATTGTGTAATTGGCGTTCTGATCTATATAATACACAGTGTTCTGTTTATAACAAATTCTACCTGGGGTAAGAAGAACTGAAATTCCTCTCTTGACTAGTTTTTTCTTCTTATTGTGAAGAAAAAAACAAATTATCTTGAACAGCTGAACTGCATTTTAACTGAACATGGTTTTAATGTCTATCAAACTGCATTTGTCTCTTATCACAATTAATGAATGTAATTTACATACCACAAAGTACACTGAAAAGCACAACTACATCAATAAGTACCCTGAAAGTTGCTACAGAACTGAAAAATTGAATTCAGGAGTAGTTGAAGACTAACGAAGAATCTTTCTACTAATTTGTTCAATTATACTTCTCTTCAATGTTATCTCCTTGTCTAAACTTGTTCAAAGCTTTACTAAAGAACACCAGTAAACTGCTGAAGCTGCAATTTATCAGTTTTAACTTAAGGTGTCAAATTACAGGCATTTAACATTATTCATGTACAGTCTGTGGGCTTTCTGTCTAACATCTGAGAGTTAAGCTTCTCTGATGCAATCAAGTGTTTAAATATATTATTTATAAATACACAGACTCAAGCAGAATAATCATGTATCAAACAACCACATTGCTTCAATTACAGTAGACAGCATGCAGTCCAGCACGCAGGCCCGGTTCTGTGCTGGCTTTTACTGATGTCTATCCAGAAATTAAGCCTGGATTGTGACATTTGTACATGACACATTTACACCACATATATATTAATGAAATATAACTTGAGCAGTCTAAGCAGTCACTCATATTAAAGATCAAGCATCAAAAAACAAAACCTAAACCAATTCCCCCTCCCCCCCCAAAAAAAAAACCACCCCAAACAAAACAAAAAAAAAACAAACCACAAAATCACCAAACCAAAATACCGAAACAAACACAAAAGGGGAGAAGGGGGGTGAAAGGCTTCTTTTATATTACAAATTTGCTTGTATTTTAGTCACCGATACTATGTATTGTGCTACAAAAATTGCACTACTAGTGATGTGTTGCACATTTAGGAAGGCCTCCTTTTCACTTTTTTTTCCTGTTTGTTTTTTAAGACAGAAACAAGCAAAACACAACCAAAAACACAACACATTATAAGAGCTTTGAGGAACTGAATCTAAAACCTATCTGTGAAATAAAACTCGGACTATAGGGTGCTTAAAGTTGAACATCTGAAGATGGTTTAGATTAACCACTTTCAATAATAATATCAACTTAGAATGTTGCTAACATAGTTCCTAAGAACTGGTACTAAAATATCTACCTGTAGTTGCCAGTTTTCTAATCCATTAAAAAAAAAAAACCACACATCAACCATCCAACAAGAAAACAGAATGAAAGATCACCAAAGTGTATTACTTATAATTATTTTTACTTTTTTTCTTTACTTTTACTCTTCTCTTTGAAATTAAATAAAACAGTAACAAATAATTTGAAGACACAAGTGTTTTGATATTTCATACATTGGAAAACATAAAAAAAATTCTTTACAATACAAAAATCAAAAACCAGGAAATATGCTTTAAAAGAACACAAAGTTACAATAGGAGCAAGAATGCACATCTAAAACAACAGATCCATAAAGCTAATAATGCTTTGCAAAGATTTGCTTCATCAGCATACATCACACCTAAACGTTACTGTGCAACTCAGAGCATCCCTATCACAGCAGCACTAACCACTTGGAAGCTGTTGCTGTCAGTCATACGAATTACCCTTGTCATTTGAAGAGAACCTTCTCCCATTTCTTCTAATTACTACACTAATAAAGTCCTGCTTCTGATTTTCACTAAATCAACTCAGTGGAAATGAGCTCTCTTTAAGAAGCAGAAATGAAACCTAGCAGATTGACATTTCCTAAAATAACAGAGACCAATGACAATTTCAGAAAGGAAGTAGCTGTAGGATAGAAGGCAAGAAGCTTTTCAAGAAGCACTGAGAAAATAAGAACGGGAGTGCTACATTCCCTTTCTCCTTTTTGAAGTTTTTGCAGCACACAAGTGCAGAGGAAGGAGGGAATAAATTACAGCACACAGGGAACAGAAGGATGACTGCAAATTTAAAGGCATGCAAACGCTTAACTAAAGCTGCTATATTATATAGTTCTCAAGGAAAAAAAAAATAACTTTTTTTTTTAGCTCCTAAGGCTCAAATAACAATTGATGCTTCTGATTTTTTATTCACTTGCTTTTGTTTGGGGTACCACAGTAGAAGAGCAAATGGCTAGGAGGGATGTGACAGGAATATGGACTTGCTACATGCCAAAAGTACCTCCTTATTTCTTTCTTCCACTTTGTTACAGCTTGCATATATAAAATATAAATGCAACATAAAAACAGGTAAAACTTTTCCAGATAGATAGTATTTGCACCTTATTTGGTAAGCAGAATTATCAGAGACCAATACTGACGATTGTGCCCTCCTCCAATGCTTGAGGAGATCAAATCCAAGATAACATTCAACAAGTCTCATTTGCCTCTCACCTTCTTTTCTCCTTTGTACCACTACCAAATTTCTAGCAACCAGTGAATACAGAAGCAAAAGAAGACAGAAGCGAACAGATGTCAGTTTGCCAGCCTTTAGCTAGAGCAGGTACAGGACATTTCTCAAGCAGACTACCCTGCTGTGAGCTATCACATCGTTCAGCACCAAAACAGAGCAGACGTTCGCAACTGCAAAGCAAAGATCTATGCTAAAACTTCAGAACAGGTATCATAAATACTATGTTTGAAGGAAGCCATACTGTGAACATGGATTTGGTTTGTTGAACTCAGAATTTCATCGAAGTTACTAGTTTTGAAAGGTTGAAAGCTAGAATTACAGACTTGGGATCTTGATTTAGGCTTTATTTTGAGAAAGCACATCTGCTATACTTCACATGGGTTTCAAACTGCGTGACAGTGTGAAGTTCCAAAGTTGCCTTTCTAAGCCTCCACACCAGTTAATCTTTTTAAGAATTGCTCCGAGTACATTTTAGTAACTAACTTACGGCTTTATGACATCAAGACCATTTTCCAAAAACAGACTGATAAACACATACCTTGAGTCACCCTTTTTGAGTCACATGAAGATGTTCAATGTATTGTTCATTGAGTAGGAGATACATAGTACTTCTTTTGATACAAAAAAATCAACACCAAAAGGATTCTGCCACTATCAAAAGTAGAATCATTAAAATTCACAGACCTTGGAATCTTAGTATGAAATGTATATAAATAAGAATTTAAAAAAACTTAGTAAGAAGCTACTCTCTTATTCCCTTAACAATCTCAACTCTGTAATGAGGACATATTCAAAGCAGTCTGAAACTTTAAATAAACAAAGTCTACATCTCGAAACTTCAGAAATCAAACAATTAAATATAACTACAAAAGTAATTTTCTCCATTTAACTTCCACCTACAAACTGGAGTGTTTAAAGATCCTAAATTAAAACTATCAAGGAAACTCAGAATATTATGTGTTAAGAAATAGAGAAAAATACAGGTTCTTATCTCCTTAACTTGATTTCAGGAAGTAGTCTGTAGCAAAACAGTATCAACAAATATTAGAGTCTTAGAGGAAAGAGAAAGGAGAAGTTTTAGCTATATGCCACGTGTTCTAGGATGGGAAAACAGGATACATAACCTGCCTAATTTCTAAGTTACTCTAATATCAGCTTTAAACAAACCATCTCACCTGTTCTGAAGATGAGGACATATTCCGAAGAACAGCAATATGATGTTGGCAAAAAGAAAAGACAAAAAAAAAAAAAGAATGGTACAGAAGATTAAACAAACACCTGATCCTTCTTCTTACACAAGCAAGGAGATACAAAGATCCCAAGGAAATTAAGCAAGAATGACTATTGTTTACAAATAATGCACAGCTTATCTAGAGAATTAACTGACAATAAACTGTTACGGATTTTAAATTTCTGCACGATTTAGAGAACAGGATATCTTAAGAACGAAGCATCAAAATAAAATGGACATTCAAAATCCCAAGACAGAAAGGGGTAAAAGTCAGAGCTGTAGAACAAATCCATCTGGAAGTGTATTGGAAACCTCAGTTGGCCACTCCATAAGCACCTTTGGGTGCTTGGGCAAGTTTTGCATCTGTTTCTGAAGCAACCGGTGCTACTGACTGACTAAGATAGGCTACAGGAATACTTGTTTACTCCTGTTTGAAAATTCCTGTTTCTAAGAAACAAAGAAAATAGCAGCAAAATAAATAGCAATAAGAAAAGTATCAATCCTCCAAGTTTACTTTTCAACTGATCATTTCTTCAATCCTCAAGCAGCTGTTATTCTGGTACATAACATGTCCTGGACTAAATTAAAGCTAATCAGAACAGAAGTAATAACTACAGGCTTAAGAAGAACTACTGTGACTGTTAAAAAAGCCTGCTTAGTATTACAGTGATTTTACCAAGTGTAACTATAATCAAAGATAATTTCTAAAAGTAAGAATTAAATGTAGTTATTTTATATGCTGCTAAAATTTCAATTCAAGAGCGCTGTAAAAGTGTACCAGGCAACAGTACTGCCACTAATTTGTCATTCAATGGCTGTTTTATCCTTGATTTGTCCTCTGCTGAATGACAAATCTCATGTTACCAAAATGAGCTATAAGAACAGCTTAATTATCAACCAAAACTTACCAGACTTGTAATTCTGCGCATTAAATAACTGCATTGCACGAATGGTACCAGCACTGAATGCTTGAACCCATGACACTAATCAGAATTCTCTGTCCTTTCAGAAAAAATTCTGAAAAGTGATTCATAAAAACAAGAAAATGCACTCACACAAATAGACAAGCATACTTACTTCGGTAAAGCTGAAGAGATCTTTCAGTTTCATGATTAAATTTGTGGTCAAACAAAAAGATTTACTCTAAACTCAAACAACACCAAGGGCACTTACCTGGGACATCTGAGAAACAATTTAGAACCTGGTTTTCTACACCCCAGGTTAATACTCCCAACCAAGGGACAATTGCCATACCAAATCAGACAGATGTCTCTTTCATTCAAGAACTTAATATGGAAAAAACATAAAAATAAAAATTGGAGTACCACAATTCATAAGATGGCAAAACTATTACCTGATCAGTTCTGACAGACCTTAGATCCCTGGGCTGTCAGTCAGAGCAAAGAAATTCAGATTTCACCATGCAACTGTGGTAAAACGCCATGCGGTACAGATTATCAGGGGCCCTCAGAATAAAGAAACTCTTCCTCCACATCTCCTCAGAAGCATCAAAACATTGGATAACCGATTTGAAAGGAACTTGAAGGGCTCCAGCCACTGTTAGTATTGCCATAAATTCCACTCAATAAAGGCTTCTGGGAGTTACACAGTCTAATCTTGTGTCCTGTGTTTTCACAACCAGACACTTCTGTTCACAAACACCACTAATTTTCTAATACTCTAAAATATCTAATGCAGTTACCTACTGTGTATGGTGGGAAGAACAGTACATGACATGTACAATCAATCTAACTCTCCACATTAACCTGTCGCAGGCTGAGAAGACCCTAGATCTTACACTGAAGCACAGTCTCCAAATTCCTTCAGGGAGACATGACCCATTGCAGGAGAGTGGACAAAAATATCATTAAGACAGTTTTATGTATGCTCTGGTCTTCTAGCTGAGCTGTCAGGCTACGCACAAGATACAATACAGCAAAAGATGTCAGTTCTGATTTTCATACACCAGTCTCACATCATAAACTAGAACCAAGGATGCCCCCATCCCCTCCTTGTTTATTTTTTCCTGAAAATACCTGAACCTGCACTACTTTAGTGCATTACCTGCACTAAAATTGAATTAGTGCAAATATGCCAACAGACCCTACACATGAAGATGCAGATCAAAAGTTCTTCAAGGTGGTACAACACAAAAGTTTCCTAAACAAAGTTAAGAGATTTTTAAGATAGGATAATTACATCGATATATAGTCATGCTTGCAGATGCTGTCTTTGTGGGGGCTGTATTTTCCCCTGCCTGCACACAAAGAGTTGCACTACCAAAACGCATGGGGAACGCAGACATTTAACTATGAAAAGCTTTTGTTTAAATGCTTCCTACAAGTAAGCTGTCAGGAAGAGTCTGATCTTCACCCATAAAAACTATCTGGATCCAAAGTAATCAAAATAAACACAAATAACACAAATCTTCTACATAAGCCCTTTGAAACCAGTATGAAATTGCAGTGCACCTGACTTAAGTATGCTGCTGACATGATTTAAGAATCTTATTTTGATTTTACGTCATTTCTGTACTAATGTGTTTCTGGAAGAAAAACTCAAGCTATCCTCATATTTTAAAATAAATGATTATTTACAATAGTTCCATTAGTTTACCTGGCTTTGGAGCTGCCTGAGAGTTGAGCATCTGGTGGGTTCTAAACATGCGCAAACATGGCATCTTTGCAGAATGCACCTTAGGTGGTAACACATTGCCAAAAACAGGAGTTGAGCACCCACTAACAGCAATCCGCAGAAGGCTCGCCATTTTGCCCAGACCTCACAGCAGACTCCTTGCCGCGTATGGAATCCCTGCTGCACACGTAAAAACAACAGAAGTATTAATGACACTAGACAAAAGGTATGTAAACTCAGCAGCTGAAGTCTGGTTGACTGCCAGAAACCGTGAGATGATAACTTCTTACCCACCTTTTCTTCCTAGCTAGAAAAGAAAATCAACTTTTTTTTTTTTTTTAAGCTGAGCGTGACAGCTATCAAACCGAAGTGACAAGTCTCATGTTACAGGCTGACCTCGAGATCGTATTTCTGTGACTCAAGGCCACCTTCTCTTCACACCCCTGCTCTGAACAAGCAACTCCGACACGTGAAAGCCTGCGCCCCGAGGAACTAGACGAGCAATTCAAACCCCAGCCCCAGCTCCCCGAGAGGGACGGGGGCTCAGGAGGGTTCGGAGCAGGACCACAGGGGACTTGGCAGGGGAGCCGGGCCGCCCTGCCTGGCAGGTGGCCGCCGGCGGAGGAAAAGGCTCTTGGCCTGAAATCCTGCCAGCCACTAACGCGCCGTCCCGTCCCGTCCCGTCCTCTCCTGCCTTGTCCCGTCGCCGCTCACGGCAGCGGCCCATCGCTCCCCGCCGGCCCGGCCCACACGGCAGCGGTCCCGCTTCCCTCCTGCCGCTATTTATAGCCCGAGGCCACTGACTGACCTTGGGCGGGCGGCTCGCCCTCCGCCGGCCCAGGGCCGCCGCCCCCCACCCCCACAACGGCCGGCGACCATGGCACCCGCCCAGGGGCAAGGGGGGTAAGGAGGCCCGCATCCGCCACTTCCCCGCCGGGGGGAGACCCTTCCCGCGCCACCCGCCTTCTCCACAAGTCCTTCCTCCCGCCCGTCCTTCCCGCCGCTCCCCGCCGCTGCGAGAGCGGGACACCGCGCCCTTCTCCTCACCAATGGCCGCCCCCCGGCCGCCCCGGGAGAAAGCCGAGGGGCCTCGCCCCTCTCGTCCTGCCTGGGCCCAACATACCCTGAATCTCCGCACCCACCAGCCGTGCCGCCGGCGCCGGCCCCGCCGCGGCACTGACCGACCTTGGGGCGAGGCGGGGGAGGCGGCGCTGCAGCCCCGGGGAGGGGAGGGGACCGGAGAGGCGGAGCGGGCGGGGCGGGGGCGGAGGCAGGGGCGGTATATGAAGCGGGGGGGGAGAGGTGTCCCTGCCCGCCAACCCGGAAGAAGCGAGGGGAGCGTGGGGGTCGGAGCGGAGGCGTCACACAGCGTCCCCGTCCCCGAGCTGAGAGGCGCCGGCGGCCGGAGGTTGGTCACGTGGCTCCTGCGTGCTGTGACGGCGGCTCGCGCCCCTGCCCGCGCCTCGGGCGGCAGCGCGCGGCTGAGAGGCGGCCCGGCGGCTCCCCCCGGTACGACGGCGCCGGGTTGTGCCGAGGGAAGCTGAGGTACCGGCGGCGGGGCTGAGGTCGCCGCAGCCGCTGGGGGAGTCTGCGACGTATTGGGGGGGCTGGGGACGGTTGGCAGCAGCTGCCGCCGTTCGGCCGTGGCGCGCCGGCGGTGAACGGGGTGAGGAGGTGAAGGTCGAGGGCGGGTGACTGGCGAAGGGACTTCCCGAGACGTGGTTCTTTCACGTGGGCAAACGCCACGGCGTATAGGTGGTATCCTCTTTATTATTGCCGTTATTTATTGAAACGTGCAATAAAGCAGTGGTCCGGTGTACGTACTGGACGTAGAGTGGTGGATACAGTACGGGAGGATGGTAGAAAAACAGTAAGTCTGGCAACTGTTAAGTAAATTTGTCGGAAAGATTCCATTTAGGCTTACAGCTCATGTGCTAATACATGTGGTTTATGTTTTGGTCTCGGTAACTGTTGACTAATGCAATAACATGCCTCATCAGTAGTATAGGGATCGAGATAGTTTCAATTATTATTAACATCTTCAGTTTTAAAAGCTAGAATAACCCCTCTCCATTTTTCTGGTTAGAAATACGTTGTCAAATCTGCAAGTGCTTGAGTTCTGAATAGTGACAAAGTTGCGGTTGCTCAGCAGGAGGCACTGCAGGTGTGTACAGTATTGCTTCTGAATTAAGTTTTAGACTATTAGGTAACACACTTAAGTCAAAGCAGGTAACTCCTTTAGTGGTTATTTATAAGTGGCCATAACTGCATTTGGCGAAAGTTTTAATCCAGTCATTGGGTGCTTAGGATATGCCTTACTAGCTTAGCTAGCTAAGGTTTCCTGCTGTTTGATGATAGAGGATTGAAGTAATTGACTTCAGCTACTCATGTCAGAACATTCTAAGCAGACTTTTAGGCATTGTCTAAAGGAGTTGACTACTGTAGGTAGTATTTGGGGATTGTAATTTTAGAACTAGCTGCCTGAAATATATATTTTATTTTTTTTTAAGGTGTCTACATTGGTGAGGACAAATTGGGTTCCCAACCTAGCACAATTACTGTCATGCAAACTTCAGTTGTGCGTCTGTAACAATAAGATGGATCTGGGATCAAATTCCACTCTAAACAGTAAGTAGTTTCCAGTCATTAAATTAAGATAATATAGAATGTCTGCTAAGTGAAAAGGATTCACATTTATCATCGAAGGTGGAAAGTTGTCTGGTTCAATAATGATAGCACTTAACTCCTCATAGGTATATACCTATGTGGTGGTAGTATATACTAATGTATATACTGTGCCAGTATATAATGCTGATTTTCTTAAAGCCTCAGGATCCTGAGACCAGTGACTGATAATCTCAAGTGCCTTTTACACATTCATGTAAGCTTTTCATTCTCTTCCCAGTAAGCTAAGGTCTAGAGATATTATCAGAGGTCTCAACAGAGTCTTTAAAACTGCAGCTGAAATAACAAAAGAATGCTGAATATTTTTAATATAGTTATTTTAGTAGCTAATTTGTGATCTTTAAAGGATTGGTAGTACTATTTAAATCTAGTTTTGACAATTGTTTACACAAGGAAAATCTTTTTTTTTTTTTTTGAAAACTTATCCAGATCTCCTGCATTTGCTCTCATTTCAGTTGCAGGGTATAGATGTGTTAGTTTACCAGTCTTCACTTTCAGTAAGGTTGCCTAGGAACAGTTCTCCCATGAGCCTAATTAATTTTAATTGTGTCACCTTTACTGTCTGGCCAACTTTGACTCTCACCAAAAATCAGTCCAATTCATGCCTTGGGGAAGAAACAAATATTTTACAACCTACCCCTCCCCCCCATTAATAATTGAAAAAGATAAAAGGCAGTAATAAGCCAGATAGGAGTGTAACTTCTGAAGACAGCATGTTACAATACGATTGGTTGTTTGTTTCTTTTTGTAAGTACAAGACAGTGCTATTCCAAATTTTTTTTTATAATGTTTCATGCATAATTTTCATCCCCTTGTGACTGACAGAGTTTGACCCAGCACCACACAAGCCTTTAGCTTTGGCTGTAGCAGGAGCAGGTGGTGAGGCCAGGGTGGGCTGGGCTGCTCAGGGAGACAAAACACAAATGAGTCCCCGGCAGGACCGGCTGAGGTGTGCGCTGGGCCACCCCAGACCTCGGCCACCTTCCTCATCCTGAAAGCAGGTTGTGATCGGGGGATTGCAAAACTTTCTGGACTAAAATTGAGCAAAAAGAGGTGAATTTGATTTGGAATAGGAATGGGAATTGCATCATTGGCAGTTAAAGCAGCCATGTTAGGAAAATGCATGACATGGACAGTCTCCTTCCATTAGTTTCCTGTTAGCATGGAAGGTTTTAAAAATGAAATCAGAAGAGCATTTGTTATCATGTCATGCATAAATCGTACATAAAAATACATTATTCTGAACAAACAACCTAACAGTACAATGGTATTGTCATGTTGGAGGATTAACTTTATTGGCTTAAATTTGTAACTTAGCTTTTCTAGAGGAGCCCCTTTCTTGTGTGAATGGCCATATGTATGCAAGAGCATGGCGTGATATACCTGCAGCTACAGGTCTCTCCTGCGAGGTGTAGCTACAGCCTTGGTCCCGTTACGGTCGCCTGGTGCTGTTTGTTCCTGGAGGGAGGCAATTGCAAGAGGGTATTGTCCATTCGAAATTTCCGTTTCTGAGGGAGGTGTGGGGCCGTACCTCCCACCTCCCCAGCCCGTGCCTGCCGACTCATCAGTTCTGAATACATGAGGTTGCCAACGCGGCCCCCAAAGCCGGGCCAGAGCCTCCCACCCGCGATAGCCCGGCCGAGGCTGCCCCTGGGCCGCGCTCCCCGGTCGCTATGGCGACGGGCGCGTCCAAGCCGCCAGGGGGCGCTGTCGGCCGCGCCCGGCCGCGACCATCGCGGCGCCGCGCGTGGGGGTGAAACTGAAAGTGAGGGGCTGGAGCCGTGGCGAGGCGGGACCGCTCTGCGCCCGGCCCCCCCGGGCCCTGGCCTGCCCCCGCGCCCGCCGCCGGCTCCCTCCCATGAGCGCTTGAGCCGCCCCGGCCTCAGCATGTCGGAGAGTTTCGACCGGGCTCCAGGTGCTGGCCGAGGCCGGGGCCGCGGCCGGGGCCGCGGAGGGGCCGCTCCTCTCGGCGGCGCGGGCGTGTCGGAGAGCGGCGGCGGGGCCCGCCCTGGGGGCAGCGGTTCCCATAGCTCAGGCTCGGGCGAGGAGCAGCAGCACCAAACGGGCGGCCTCTTCTCGCAGCAGGAACCATTGCGGCCTCCGAAGACGGCGCCGCTTAGCACCAGAATCGCAGGTACGGGCGCCTTCCCTGCCCCCTCCGGTGTCGAAGGTGTCGGGGAGCGGCCCCCTGAAGCCTGCCGCTCTCCGCCCGTTTGCCCACACCGCTCTGTTCTTGGTTCGGTTGTCTCCCCGACCCCACCCGCCGTCCCACTGAGGCTGGAGCCATGGGGCTTCCCCCCCCGCCACCTCCCTCTGCCGGGCCACGGGACGTGTATTTTTCCCACCCCCGCAGTTAGGGGCAGAAATGTCACCGCGGCCTTAGGGCGAGCTCTCTGCTCACCCCGGGCACCTACCTGCCTGACTTCTCTCGGCGCTGAACAGAGATGAGCCACGTAGGGGCACCTGCAGCTTTCCTCATGTTTCTGGGTTATGGACTGGTGCCCAGGTAAAGGCATGATACTGTATTGCAGTCACTCGCCACACCTCTCTGTCCGTTCCCCCTTTTTGTGCCCTCACGTCTGTGTGTGCGCTTTATCCATCTGTTAATCTGACCACAGATGGTCTCAGCCTTTCCATTATTGAAGAACTCCAGCCTAAAGATTGGCTAGAAAATAAACCCAACCCAACAGTAACACAAAGCGTTGTTTGTTGGTTAGCTTTTTCAGATAAGGATTAGGTTCTGTTTTCAATAAATTTAGGAGCTAATCTAAATAATTTCATAAATATACATTTGGAAAATGTGGAAAATATGCTTTTAAAAACACTTCTGTTGGGTTTTTTTTTTTTGGCAAATTGTGTACCAGAATAATGATGGCTAAGTGTCTTTGAGGATTGTGTTCAAAATTGTTAAAAATTAGTGATGTCTTCCATTTATTGCTGTTCAGAATCTTGCGTTTGTATGTGAAATTATGAAAAACCCACAAGATGAGCAAGCATATTGTAAGCAGACTTACTAGTTTCTCAGGTTAGCTCTTTTAGAAAACATGTTTTAATAGGAGAGGAGAGAGGGCTTTTTATTTTTTCCCCTTTCTCTTCCTTTTTTTTTTTTTTTTGGTCAGCTTCACATGTACATTGTATTTACTCTTTTTCATGTATAAAGGCATCTAGAGTTTGCTAAAGTGAAAACTTTATCCTTATTTAAGAAAAACAATGTATTGGAAGTATACTTGTAAGTATATTTATAGGAAAAGTATATCTGAAATCAAAAAATGAGATATTCTGTGTGTACTCTGTGTAAATACATACTAACAAAACCTTTTCAGAAGACCTGCAACAGACAGGAATTCCATCTGGATCACAAGATAAAATGTCAGTTCCTGATTCTGGACCAGAAATGGCTGAACCTCAGGTGGCTGTAGCTCCTGTGGTAACATCAAAGTTGTCTGCTAAAGCACCTGAGTTTTATCCATCAGGATACAACCAGAACTTCAATCAGAACTTTGCAGTGAGTGTTTATTTTTCATTCTTAACATATACCAATTTACTTATATACAATTTAATAATGGGTTTTTTTGGTATCTTGTATGTCAGATAATTTTCATGCTGCATTTGTTGACGAGATCTCAAAAATTCTGATTATAACCTCCAGAGTTGCAGTCAAAATGTTAAGTGGTGATGTGTGAACGTTATGGTGTACGTGAGGGCCCTTAACATGGGGTACTTGGCTAAATCTTGTCGCAGATAATCAGTAAGGGGTGTGGTTACACCAAGCATTGATTACAACAAACATCAGAGTAAGCTGTCTTTTTGGCTACTGCCTCTGTTGTAGTTACATCTACACTGCAATTTAAGTAAAGACTTAACTGCACTTTTAAGTAGATTTGACAGGTTTTTGAAGCAAGTATGGGAGAAAGCTTAAACTTTAGCTTTTTTGAGCACAGGCTTTACCTTTCGTGAAGTTACTGTGCCATGAATATGATTGGCCATGACTGCCTATCTCAATATACCATCATGTGTCTTTTAATTCATTCAGTGGTATTGTATCACTAAAGGGCAAAAAAGTAGGGTTAGCCTCATTCTGAACAGTTATCTACCCACATGCCTAATAAGAAATATATATGAAGCCAGACTAAGGGTGATCTCAGATAAATATTGTAGATGCATCATGTAATAAACGTTGTTACTTCTTATTTTCTACTCCATTGACTTCCATGTTATTGCTTTAGTAATTCTACTTCAGGGAAGATCTTTTGTGAGTCCTTGGAATATTCTTTTGTTATGCAAGCAGCCAAACTCTGGTACTATATATAAACAGGTGGGAACTATTACTTTTAAAAATACAGTCAAGTGAGTAAAAAAAAAATTATACTGAAACAAATAGATTTTTAATAACTTAGCATTCAAATCAAGTATTTTCTCTAAATATGGAGGTTTGGTGTTTTGAAGTCTTTTCCTCACCAGTAAAACTGATGTTTTCTTAATGTTGCCAGCTTTGGCAGTTCACTGAGTAGAATTAGCATCCTGTTTAATACAAGCCCACAGCCAGTATACAACTGTTAACAAAACGCAGACACAAACATGCTTCAGTGAATGGATGATCTAGGGGAAAAATAACTACTTTGCCCCAGTACATGGTACATGTTTTCTGTAAATAAGGGATTTCCATTTCAAGACCAAAAAAAAAATGCCATTTAGAATGGCATACATAATGTGTACTTATAATTACAAAGTTTTGAGGTTGGCAATGTTGCTTTTCAGCTGTTTTGCAAAAACATACAAGCATGTGGGAGTTCCTGGTTGCTATGTTGTAGGAATATGCTATGAATGTGACTCACGTATTAATAACGGTGTCTCTTATAACGCTAGCAAAGCCTAGAACATTTATTTGGAAGTATGTTGCAGGGACCTTAATCTAATCAGAATATAGTAGGCATAGAATAGTGGTGTTTCAGACTGTCATCCTCCACTATTACAAAGTTTGGGGTTATTTTTTATTTTAATGACTGAATTAATTTCATAAACTGGACTCACTTAGAATAGAAATAGTAAAGTGTGCTAAATTTCTTATTAATGCAGATTTTGACCATGAGTTTGAAAACATTAATCAAAACAAAGTTTTGAGAAACTCATGGTTTTCTGACTTTAAATTTATACTTTATAGTTTTCATTTATAAGGTACCCTGGAATTCTTAAATTTGAAAACTTTCATTTCTCTTACAAAATAGACAGTGGTTTTGCTGTTAAGGATCTGTCATCTTAGAAATAAAGTGTTAATTTCTTGCTTGATCGTACATTATTGTAATAATGGCGAGTCATGACAGACAAACTCATTGGCCTTCTATAATAGGGTTACAACGTTGATAGATAAGGGGAGAGCAACAAACATTGTTTACCTGGACATATGCACAGTGTTTGGCACTGTCCTACATGACATCCTTGTCTCTAAATTGGAGAGACACGGATTTGATGGATGGATCACTCGGTCGATAAGGAATTGGCTAGATGGCCACTCTCAAAGGGTTCAGTCAATGACTCAATGTCCAAGTGGAAGCAAGTGATGAGTGGTGTTCCTCAGGGGTCAGTACTGGGATTAGTGCTGTTTAACATCTTTGGCGATGTGGACAGTGGGATTGACTGCAGGGTCAGCGTGTTTGCCAGCCACACCAAACTCTGTGGTACAGTGGACATGCTGGAGGGAAGGGATGCTGGTGCCATCCAGAGGGACCTGGACAAGCTTGGGAGGTGGGCCCATGCAAACCTCATGAAGTTCAGTAAGGCCATCTGCAAGGTCCTGCAACTGCATCAGTGCAATCTCAAACATGGATACAGACAGAGGGATGAAGGGATAGAGAGCAGCACTGTTGAGAAGGACCTTGAGAAGGTACTGGTGGATGAAGAGCTGGACATGAGCCAGCAATGTGCGCTCACAGCCCAGAAGGCCAGCCGTATTGCAGGCTACATCCCAGGGTTGGAGCACCTCTCGTATGAAGACAGTCTGAGAGAGTTTAGGTTATTCATCTGGGAGAAGAGATGGCTCTGGTG
>JAOTQQ010000019.1:16059526-16085188 GCA_026546715.1 Gallinago undulata | reverse complement strand
TGCAGATGGCCTTACTGAACTTCATGAGGTTTGCATGGGCCCACCTCCCAAGCTTGTCCAGGTCCCTCTGGATGGCATCCCTTCCCTCCAGCATGTCCACTGCACCAAACAGCTTGATGCTGTGAATCATACATCACTGTCACTTAAAATGGTGAGAAAAAGAATTTACTGAATAAATGTAAAGGCATCTAAGACAATGTGGGCAGCACCCTGAAAGCGGCAACATGTCTTTCAGAGTATATCTACTTTATCTCCATGGACATTTGACTGCGTTAAACTACCTAAACCATATCCTAATATATAGATTGTGTAACTGTCTTATAATTTTTACATCTTGTAATTTGCTGTGTTTCACTTTTCTGTCTCGGATATTTCAGTGCTTGAAAACATAATCAAGTAATCATATGTATTAATCTCAAAGAACACAAATACATGGTGTCTTTCTGACATCCTCTCATTTCTTGAAGTCATACTTCCCAGCATTCAGCGTTTAATAGTTTTAGTAAGTTCGTTAGCATTCTGTTAAGTGAGTAGGATGTTATATATGTTGGGATGTCTACCGATGACATGATTTTGTTCTAATGTTTACAGGTGTCGAACAGAGTATGAAAACAGAGATGAAGCTACCAAAGGAGATGAGGCTACTCGAAAACAGTTTCATGCCTTTGTGCTGTTCTTAGCTGAACTTTACCTTAACCTAGAGGTAAGAAGAAAGTTGCGTATCAGGTGGTTCTTCATTAATTTCTTGTTGAAAGGGAATATAATTTGAGGTGTTTTTCTAAAGGGAGAGGACAATAAAGTAAAAGAACTTTAGAACAATTTCATTATAATATGCATCCAAGAAACAGATAAACAAGGACATGACCATTCAAAAAGAAGTTTATAATGATTAAAAAAAAGTGTAAGAATTCATAAAAGAATCAACCATAAGCCACCTTTGGAATGAAACTTTTGGTATTTCCTTTTGACTGGCAAAACCCCCAGATGACTACACTTAAAGAACACAGGAAATATTACAACCTAGCAGAAGCAGATCAGCATCAATAACCCATGTAATTTAGTATTCAGCCACTAATAGGAGCTATTATCAAGTCCTTGAGGAAGATGTGGAAATCCTTAAAATGAGCAATTAAAAATGCAAACCCTTAGAAAAATTTCTTCTGAAGTCTGAGTCCTTGGGTTGTGCTTGTAGCATGAAATCTTGTATTTAGAAAGTTTTTTGTATCTGATACGTATGAAAAAGTGTATGTACTTATAAAACTTCTTTGACTTTTAGACCTATAAGTTCAGTAACTTCACAAAGTGCTGTAGTATACTTAAAGTATATTTTTGACTGGATTATTTCAATGATTTGATTTAAGAAGGCACTATAAAAATGTTCTGCTGGCACAAGGAAAAAATACTCTGACTCTTCCATTTCTGTTCATAAGTGGGGCTTGAAATTTGTTTTTCACTTGCTAGAAGTGAAAAAGAAGATATGCAAAGGGTTTGGGCAATGAGTTGTTGTCCAATTCTGCAGAGTATTCCATTTCATTTTAAAACCATTTTCTATATTTTTTTTAATACATAAATAATGTCTTCTAGAAGTAAGTCACTACAGCTGTAGAGAATACATAATGTAATAAGGGAAAGAGCATGGGATTTGGGGAATTTGAGATTTTTGTAGACCACTTGCCAGGCATTTAGGAGCTTTTATTAGCAAAGAAACAAAATGCTAGACATGCATTGTTACGTATATGTCAGAATTGTAAGGGTATTACTCAAAGTCTACAAAGTAGTCAAAGTGTTCTAAAATAGTTACAGTATTTGGCATGTTCTTCCAGCTAAAGAGCTCAACTGTGTTGATCACAAACCAAATCATACAGCGTTCAAGACAGAAAATGTGAATAAATTAATTTCTAAAACTTGCATCTTTTTAATGTTTTTTTAATATTTATTTTGCAGATCAAAGGAACAAAGGGACAGGTAATGCGAGCAGATATTCTTCAAGAAGGCCTTCGGGAATTACTAAATGCGCTCTTCTCTAATCCTGTGGACAGTAATTTGATATGTGCAGTGAAACTGCTGAAGGTGAAACAATAGTTTTAAAAGAAAGTTTTTTTTAACTGTCTTACTTGTGGGAACAGTGGGGGAAACTGCAACACAAGGAAGTGTTTATAGGGGTTTTTGCATTACATCATGAGCAGAGCAGTGTTTGCCTTTTTTTCCTTTCCCTTAGTAACATTATGAAATTGAGCCAACAAAAAGGTAATGCACTGCTCTTAAAAGTAAAATGTGAGGCCATCTGTGTAAGTACAAGAGAAATAGAACTGAAATCAAGGTGCAAAGAAGTTAGCAGTCCCTTCAGGTCTCCTTTGCTGTGTCTGGTGTGGGAGAAAACTCTAAACAACTTGATTGAATTGTGGGGTTTGGAGTATGTTCTGTGCTCTGAAGGACACTGAGCAGTTAGGGTCTACCACCTTCTGCGACAAAGGGTTCTTGATATCCTTTATTTCATACTGTATTGTCTGCATCATTACTAGTGTAGAAATATATATATTTGCCTTTCATGAAACAAAGCTCTTTGCTCTTGAGTTTTACTTTTTCTTAAAAAAATTGTTAGCCTCTGTGCAGAGAGAAACTTAATGGTTACATTCGTATGTGGGAAAACACAGTTTATTTTATGAATGAACATTAAAAGCTAAACCATATTTTTTTGGAGTTCCGTTCTTTTGTGGTTGGTTGGTTTGGTTTTCCTCATTCTTCTGTCTCCTTCCCACTCCACTATTTTTCCATCTCTTCTGTCTTGACTTCCAATTCTAGCAGCAGCTTTTGATTTGGTGAATAGGGAAGAGAGGTTTTACATCTTCCAATTTAAACCATTTTCTGAAGTTTGGATATTTAAGCAGTTTGCTTCATAGCACATGTGAGGTTGGGTCCAACAAGCACATCATCTCCTGTGGTAGGCCTTCTATTGGCAGTGCTTCCCTGAGGCAAGGCATTTCAAAAGGGCAGTACACAAATCAGGAAGCTTTCCAGTACTGATGTTTATTTATAATTGTTCTCCAGAGAAGATGTAAGATGTCTCACTGTTTCTGTGGATATTCTAGGAATATTTATTTAGCTTCACAGCATCCATTCTAAAATAAAAGACAGTGATATAAGTTACTTTGACATGCTGCTAAAGGTGTTACAGAAGAGAGTTGGGGGGGGGGGGTTTAATGCAAATAGTTTCTGATGTCTTATAGTATTTACATATGTTGGAGTACATCTGTAGCTAGATTGGGCTACTAACTAAACTAATTTTTTCTTATTTAACTCTTACTGTGCAAGTATTGAGCAATGAAGTACCAATTCTTAACATAAAAATGTTAAGAATTTCATTCTTACCAGCAGTTCTTTCATCCACTGCAGTTCTAGACTGCTGCTAAAGTTCTCTCAGCAGCAGCTTCAGCCTCACAGATTTTATGTATTAAAAGTCAGGCTGGCTTGGTTAAATAATTCCTGCCTTCTATTATATATCCAGGTGATATTCTGAGGCATGTCTGATACTAGCTAAGTTGACTGAAGTGTTTCTAAAGCTTATTAAAGTATTTGTTATTCTCAGTAAGCTAGTGGCATCATCTACAAAAATAAGGTCTCCTTTTTTATAGCAAGTATTTAAATTGAGTAAGATCTGACGAGTGTCACTAAATAGTTGCTTCAAAATTGTATTTCAGGACTGAAAGTGCAGAAGTAGCTGTGGCCTTCTAGGTAACATAAACATTGGACATAGAGCTACCATACTGTCTATAGTCTACAATAAACTATTTACAAGGTCTATTAATCTATTTAGCAAAAAGATGTAGGCAATGGGGAGCTTCAGCCCTCAGGCAGCCGCATCTAAACATTATAAATCTAGATGAATGCATCTAAACATTATGAATTGTTACAGAATGTCTACTGTTAACAGCTTAATAAAGTTTTGTAATTTTCCTTAAAAATAAAAAGTTAAACCAACTAATCCCTTGCCTTCAGTTGACAGGCTCAGTTTTAGAAGATGCCTGGAAAGAAAAAGGAAGGAATGATATGGAAGAAGTGATACAGAGAATTGAAAACGTTGTGTTGGATGCAAACTGTAGCAGGTGAGGAGATAAATTTATGTGCAGTGTTTGGGTTTTTATATTAAACAGAACACCTTAAAAATCTTCAAGAATAATGAACATGTTTAAAACATTATCTTAACTTTTTTACTAAAAGTAAGGTGATATTCAGGTCACTTCCTGGGTGAAAAAAAAAACACGTATTTTTCAATTAAGGAGGCTTGGGAGTGCTTTGGCAGTTTGTGTTTTTTTTTCATTTTTGTATTTCATCTTTTAACAAAGATGCATGTTCCACTCTAATGATTTGTTTTAAATCTTCCATAAGATCTAAGTGCTTTAGACTCCAAGAGCAAGTATCTATACAAAGAGACAATAGTGGCGATATCTCATAGTTCATACTTTTAAATCTGAATTTAATACTATTAAATATATACAAAAATATTAAATATGAAACAGTATTAAATCCCTGTAAGTGTAAAGGCAAAATGGAAATGCTTTGTGTTCTGTTCTTTTGTTTGGGTTTTTTTTATGGAGAGCAGGGTGTTACTGGAGCCTGGAAAAAAAAGAGTGGTTGGCTAATGTATTCTGCTTTTTAATTTGCACTCAACTGCGTGCATGAGCTTATCTGATTCTGCTGTACTTCTGCTTCTTGCAAACTTACTAAAAACCTCTACAGAGAGTTCAGATGCTGTGACCTGATCTGTTGCCATATGGAGGGAGGCCAACAGGTAGCTTGTACCATCTGTGCTTTGTAATTGAGCTGCCTACAGGGAGTAGGAGGAAAATTTTGCTTCAAGAACTAGAGAAGATTGATAGTGCAAGCTGAGGCTTCAAAGAGACAGAAGGACAAACTTATTTTAATAGAGAAAGCAACTGAATTTATTTATTTATTCCTTAATGAGACTGTTCTCCATGGACTTGCTTAGAAGAAGAAAGCTATTTCACTTACTATTAGGGATGAAATGCGTGTTGGTATCTAATGTATTGGAGACATCAACAGTGAGAAGTTACTGCAAAATTTTAGTGTGATTGACAGCTAAAGTTAGAAACACAAATTAGCTGAGCAAAATACAATTTGGAGATCTTACCCCTGTTTCTCCCAGTGCTATCCTTTAATCAGAAAAGAATTTGTTCCTCAACTTGTGCTGCAGGTTTGGCATCTTCATAAAAACTGTAGCAATTTCTGTTTCATATGAGCTCCTTACTTTACCACAGAGGAAGGGGAGAGGGTGAGTGTCTCATAATTAAGTCTCATGTTCATAAAGCATGTAGATTTGCAGGTGAAAAAAAAATTAAAATTATCTGCAAACTGGACCAAATTTTGTCCTTTTTAGAGCTTGGGGGATTTAAGTATCTGGTATTTGCAAGATAACAGAAACCCAATTTCATCCTTAGCATGAAACATTCTAACTTTTGTAGTCCTTCTCTTTATTTCAGAGATGTGAAGCATATGCTTCTGAAACTAGTAGAACTGCGATCAAGTAACTGGGGTAGAGTTCATGGAACTTCTCCACATACAGAAGCTACCCCTGAAAATGACCCAAACTATTTTATGGTAAGAACGAAGAAGCACTTCAGATTCCTTAATTTAGTGAATTTAATTTGATTAATTGACAGTGACATTGCTGAAAACTCCAAAGAGCTGTCTCTCTGAACACATATAACGTTCTGTATAACTTTATTCTTAGAATGAGCCAACATTTTACACTTCTGATGGTGTTCCTTTTACTGCAGCAGATCCAGGTATGTCACAAGCTTGTATACTTGTCTTCTCAGTCATCTTTAGGAAGCTGTAATTCAATTTATGTCCTGTCGAAGTACATAAAAAGTTGTTCTTCAAACATCTAAAACTCATACAACTTAAAATACAAAATGATTTTGTGTAACACATGCCTTATTCTGCATAAGGCAGAAGGTAAATGTTTGAAACAGAGAATATATGTTTGAGTTCATGTAGTTCAGAAGAATTTGTGCCATGGTCCTCAGCACTTGGTCTCTCCGTGAAGCCAGAAATCTTCAAGTCTTCTTTTGTTTGTCCACTGCTTTGTTTGTCCTGTAGTGAAAAGGGCTGTTTCTTCCTTGTTTTCTTCACTTTCTTTAATCTGAGCACAACGTGGCATAACATCATTTGAGGTAAAGACATCTGTGACTACCTTTACAATTCTCTGGGAAGACAGGTATCATTATCATTATATTCCTGATCTACTGATCAACAGATGTTGATTGATGTCCTGAGAAAACATTGTAGCAGGAATTTTTTTCTATAATGAGTCTGTGATTCTGTGACATTAACTGTTTCCTAAAATAGGCTATTTTGAATCTGTATAGATGTATGTTAATTTAGAGAATTAGTGTTATATATTATTCAGTCTAATTTTCATTTTGCCAGATTACCAAGAAAAGTACCAAGAGCTGCTTGAAAGAGAGGATTTGTTTCCAGATTATGAAGAAAATGGAACAGATCTATCAGGATCTGGAGAGCCGTATGTTTTCTTTTTGAGTGATAGCTTTTTTAATACTAGTAATTTTTACTGCAGGCTTAGGAATCCAGTCTTGACAAAAATGAAACTAATATAATTATTATTTAGCTGTACAATGGAAATGTTGGCATGTAAGTTGGTTTGTAATCATCAGAGTTATTTATCCACCTGAGTAGGGTAATTAAATTTCAGATATTTATGCCATGTGGAAACATTCTTCTGCATTTAAAAAATACATTTGCAAGCAAAATGAAGCATCAGGCCTTCAAGTGTTGGTAGTGAGGCAACCTCAATTCATTTGACTGATGCATGTACACATCCCAGTTAGACATGATTACAAAGTTTTCAGTCTTCCAAAGGAAAGAGTTTAAGTTCACCTCCTCAGGATAAGGAGTATCCCTCAATTAAATGGATATTTAGTATTCCTGAAGAACAAGAAAAGCAACCTAATGGCAAAGGAGGAAGCAATAGGTGGGAATGTAGTCTGACTTTCTGACATCAGTTTGTAAGAATTTAATAGGAAACCAGTAAAAGAAATATGGTCTAAAATAAATGCTCTTTGTACTCTCCTGGCTGAGACAGGACTTCAGATCATATACCTAAGTACATTTTCAGTGTTATGCTTATGTGTGATAAAGAGCGCTGGCCTGTATCGGTATTTTTGTGAGTAAATTAGAAAACTTTTAAATTGCACCTAATTGATAGGAGTGGCAAGAACTTGGGAAGATAAATTAGAGATGTCATCAGAAATCAGCAAGCTCATACTGAGGGGAGGAAAATACCCATGTGAACCTCTATGGTTAGAAGAATAAATTAAATGCAAAGTGGAACAGGCAGCAGTTAAACACAGGAAATCCAAAGAGTGACATGTGGAAGGCTGAGTCAACCTTCATGCAAGGTGACTGTGGAACCTTCTTTGTTGAAGGCTTAAGAAAAGCTTAAACAAACGTGTGCTGATCCTCTGTCAGCCATTTTTCATGACTGACATCGGGGGAAGGGTTCTGTGGTGAGCCCCTTCTCAAGTCTGTACTTCTACAAGGAAGAAGGAGCAAATAAAATAGACATTTAGTCTGCTTCTTCAATGCACAGTGCTAAAGAAAAAATATTTCCCTCACACACTTCTGTGCCTCTTAACGTGGTTTTGTGTGAAACATACCATATGTGGCCTCTGTACAGATGAGATGTGTTGATTCCCTTGTTCGGAACTAAGCACAGAAGACAATAAACTGAGCCCCTGAAATTAACATACTTTGAGTCAGTAGCTCCTGACTTTTTTTTTTTTAAGGCTGTTTAGAATTAGACTATCATATTCAAGGTTGTCCTAGTTTATGGTGATGATCACTCCAGCTGGACATAGAGAAAACAAGGAACACTCAAGTTACTTCCCAATAACTGTGGGGAGAAAGAAAGCTGAAATGCTGCTCACCACATCCCAGATTTACTTTGAAGCTCTACGGTCGTCTCCACTCTGTGCAATGCTTAATACTATTAATGGGATCCAGTCTTTCCTGTGACTTAAATAAGACAGATCTTTCCCGAAAGACTGGGTACCATAGGATAGAAGATATTATAATGCAGATGCAATAGGGAGGTGAATTAAGGTTGCCTTTTTTCATCTATGAAAAAATAGGAGTGCAGGTTTTCTATATAAATATATGCTTGGACTATTGTGCAACCAAGACAGTTGATGCAGTATTTGAAGTAGGATGTTCACCAGCCAAAAATTATTTAACTAATATGATGCTATTAGATATTTTTTGCAAATAGAACAGTACAGATACATTATTAAATTTTGGGAAGATTGGAATGCATTATTGCATTTTCTATAATCACAGGAACTCTTTCTGTCTTTTAAGCTCTGGACAGTATAAGAAAACCTGAAATGGTGACAAACACTGTAGCTATTTGTATATATATATGCTGCTTTGAGGTTTCTGTGTATTTGTTTTCCTAGTAGCCATGACTTTTTTTCCTCTTCACCACATTTAAGAAAATGTCATCATTAACTGCTGTTTATAAAGCTCTACTTTATTCTTGACAGCTGTGTAAATGTTTCTGAAAATCTGTATGTAAATGTAACATCTTTAGTTACTTTTTTATTTATATTTTTTTAGGTATTTTGATGACATTGATGATGAGATGGATCCAGAAATTGAAGAAGCATATGAAAAATTCTGTCTAGAATCAGAACATGAGAGAAAACAGTGAGATGTTATACATTAATGTTAGTTTACTTAACCAGTTTAGATATGGTTAAAATACAAGGGGATATAAAACATTTGTACCAAAATAAGGAACTTGAGTTTCTCAAAGTACTGAAGTTATACAATTTCCATTTTGTTTAACAGAATCTGCCAAAAATTGTAAACTTATGCCCTGTAACTTAATATGTTGTGTATATATCATAGTTTATTTTATGTACAGGTATATGAACAATGTTTTGGCTGCAATAAAAATTATTTTAAAATTATCATAATGGAAATTTAAAATTTAATGGGGAACCGTCCCATAAATTTTTCCGTTGAGGGAGAAAGGGGAAGAATAACTTCATATAAATGTAATTGCTTGCTTGCTTGTTTTAGTATATATTGAGATTTACTTATCCTTTTCCCATATGCAAGATACTGGTATTTAGGGGATTTGGGTTTGGTTTTTTTTGCTAAGGGGAGTAGGATCCCAAAACAGATTATTTTTTTGTAAATCACAGTCATGAAAAGTGGTTTGTGAAAGTTTTGTTAGGGGGATTTATTTCCTTTTTCTTCCTGTTCCAAAACTCATATAGGTGAGGTCTAGACTTTTTTTTTTTCTGGAATAAACATGTTATATGTCAACATGTGAAAAAGCAGGCAGTATTTTGGTAGTTGTGTGCTTTCAAGACGTTTGGCTCAGATAAGCTTATTTTCAACTTATGCAAGTAAAAGCTACCCTTTTTAATTTGTTGTGTTCTTCAAAACTAGGTAAATATACTTGTTTTAACCCATGCTTCTCAAGAGTATGTGCAGTGCTCAACTTGTTTGGGTTTTTTTAATGTATCTAATATGTCTAACCTTCTGGCAACCCTTGTGAATTCCTCCATTCTTCTAATTTTATGTTGTTTGATTTAATTTTGTAGTTGGAGTAAATTCATGTTTCATAAATGTTAACATTCCGAAGCCAACTGCTCTTTTTTGACACCCTATGATCATGTTAGTTTTCCTAGGGTATTCTGTTGGTTTTGCCAAACTCAGTTGTACTGTTTCCTGTTACCTGTTACTGGTTGACTGAGTAGAACCCCTTTCCAAAAACAAATGGAACTACTTTCCAGAAGTTAGCTGCTGTAAAGAACACATGTTGTAAATATGCATGTAAATAATTCTGTTAATATTTCACTGTTACTTGTTTGGTTAAATAACTTGTGCATCTGCTAATAGAGTGAGCACTCACTGTTTTCTGGATGTTTATTTAACATACTTATTTAGGTTGGAGTTTTGGAAAATAAAATTTAACTACCTTTGTTTCCTTTGGTATAATTGTACAACTTCTCTTTTTACTTTAAAAAAGTTGGAGGTTTTTTGTTGTTTTTTTTGTCCTTTTTCTACCATTGCTTAACTTAACACTCTTTTATTTGAAGTACACAGTTGCAGTGTTCTCTTTTAATACTCAGTGGAAAAATAAAATGTATCAAAGGGCGTTAGTCATATAAGCATTTCAAAATCTCTAGATTAAAATCTAGAAACTAGAAAAGTGAAACATTAGATTACTTTCACACATGTTTTTCATACAAAACTTTTAATCCAAGTATAGGTCAGACTTCCTACTGACTTTACAAGCAGTTGTGGAAAACACATTTACTCAAAACATAAAGTCCCAAGGGACAAGCATCCATATATGCATTGCTGTAAAGTAACAGTGTCTTCAAGGAACTCTGCTTTACATGTTTCAGTTCTGCATCTTTTATAGTGTGTCTTTTTTTCTGTAAATTAGGTGTCAGACTTGAGATGTATACTCTGTCAGCTTGTGGAGACAGTGTGTCTTACACGTAGGTAAGAAGTCACCAAGTCATCCTGTACAAAAATGTTGGGAACCTAAGGATTGCATGTATGAAGCAATTCAGATCAAGGTTGCCAAAATAAGCTTTGTCCTCCAGGGAAATACTGAAAAATCATAAAGTGAGACTTAGTGAAGTTTGTGGTCTCTGTACATATGAAGCTTTTTCATAAGCCTGTTCAAGCTCCAGCAGAGTAGGTTTAGACTGAACATTAGGAAAAAGATATCTCACAGAGTGGTCAGGCATTGGAATAGGCTGCCCAGGGAGGTGGTGGAGTCACCATCCCTGGACGTGTTTAAATCGTTTAGATGTGGTGTTGGGGGATATGGTGTAGGGGAGAACTTTGTAGAGTAGGGTAGATGGTTGGACTCAATGATCCCAAGGGTCTTTTCCAACTGAAATGATTCTATGATTCTGCTTCAGTGAGGAAAAATTGGTTTTAACTCTGTCCTACTGACTAAGGAAGACAGGATAGTCTTTGCCTCAAACACTTAACGACGTTTCCTACCTGTCTTAAATCTCAGAGGAGTCATAGATGAATTAGTGATAGTGGAATGAGATGCAAGAGAGCAAACGAAAGCAGCAGGTTTCATGCTGTCATAATTGTCACTTGCTGCTTGTCTGCCCCCTTTTAACTGCTGCTAGTTCTGTGTATGGTGAAGATGAGTCTTGAGAGGTTTAAAGATTATTTCACCTGAATTTTAGCATTTACAAATTTTAAGTGCACTGTGTAGAAGTGTTTCTCATCCACAAGTTTCTGACCAATACCTTGCAGATAAACAACCCTTTAAAAAGGTGTATTTTCTTTGTGGCAAAATGGTAGGGCCAGTGAAGGCAGCAGCATGGCAAGCAAACCTTGGGGGACAACCGAAGGAAACTTCTTTAGCGCTGGTTGTGATAGGAAACATGCTTCCCATTTGAATTCGAGTACATGACCAAGCTTCACACATCAGAAAAACTATGCAGAGCGTTTGCCACTCCTAACAAATCAACAGTGATTTAACAAGAATGTTTCATATTTGAAAATCTCACTTTGCTTAAAGTAACTTCAAACTGGGCCACGAGAGGTGCTGCTTTCCACGTGCTTTGCTTTTCAATGGCAGTTACACATTCAGAAATGAAGTCAGCTTTTTCTCGGTAGTTCTTTTCAAGCATGTTAGGAAGAACTTCGTATTACTGGCCTACTTTTTGGGGGGGTTTTTTTAGGAAAACAGGTGGTCACTGGGTTTTTTGAATATTGGTTGTACGTATAATTGTAGCACTATGGAAAGAAGCAAAACTGGCTCAGCAACATCGGGTATCACAAGTTATGCATAGCTAGGGGTTATTTTTATTTTTAATTTGAACAATATGTTATGGCAGTGAGTGTTAGTGACAGTCAGTCTAGTTTGTAATAGTCATTTTTATTTCTGCCTAGGACAATAATTCCGTGTTATGTTCTGCCTTTCCTTCCTACGACACAGAACTCATTTAGTGATAGCTCAAGTTCACAACTTCTCTCTGACTGAATTATAGTTCTAATCATCTAGTGGGGTGGTGGCCTGTGGGTCCTGGAAGTTAATACCGGAAAAGAAAATGACATTCTGGCCAAAAGTCAGGGAAGATACTGCACTGTTTGTACTCAATGGTAGCAAAACAGCAGTTCAGCTTCAGCCTACGTGACCTGCTCCCACAGTGCCTACACGGAGGGTTCCACCACAGCAGTGAAGTTGCCAGCAAAATACATAAATAATTAAAAGTAATAAAAGATTTGTAATCCAAATATATACTTTGAAACTCGAGTCAAGCAAGTATTATGAGGAATGTTATTCGTTAAAAAGGGTACTGCAATTAGAACCAGGTCTGCAGCCACCTGACTAGGATGTTGATCCACTTTGCTGGGAAGGTAGTAGAGAATGGAAAAGCCCTGCTGTGGTTGCACACTGGTCTGAGATGCCTGTACCTCCATGGGCAAGGAAGCATCGTTACAGCTGGATGAGACCTTACAATCCAGTATGGCCTGTAGAGGAAAGGATCTTGAGTTACACCTGCTTCGTGCTTTAAGCAGGAATTGATAATAAATTGTCACGTAACAGTTTACATCTCTTCCAAAAAGACACAGCGTAATTTTTTAACTGGCCTTTGGGAAATTAGCCCTTTAGTTTATTCAGCTGCCTGCTCTAAGAACACGGGTGCCTGTTAGATTTCCTCCCTATGAAAGCATGAATATACGGCAGGAGGGAATAGTTTATCCTTAATCTGTCTTTGGGGTATGTTGTAGGTGTGCAATCTGCCGTCTGGGCCCAGACCCCGAAGCCTCCTCCTCCCTTCCCAGAGGTGCACAACCGCCCGGCAGGAGTTCTGTGTCACGGCACCCGGCCGAACGAGGTGTACCTTAAAGCAGCACAGTTACAGGTAAATACAGTTTAGGGGGAGGGGGGTTGACTATAGTCTAGGCCTTTGTACTGCTAATTTTCCTTTCTGGAGCAAGAAAAAAGGCATGCCTATTTCCAGCAGAGAAAAGATAAGGAAAGGGAAGAAAAAAACCAAAGTGACACCGTTTCCATCCAGCTTGTTTTACAAGCTTTTATATAAATCAGGCCAGGGTTTCGCCTTGTTCCCTGCTGGCCGGAAGATAACGTTAACTTATCGAGCGGCGGGGAGGGAGCCCGCCGCCCCGCCCGCCGCTTCCCGCCTTGCGCCGGCGGCCGGTTCCCCGCCGAGCCCGCCCGGTGGGCGGGGGGAGGGATGGCGGCGGAGCGGCTGATGGTGCTGTTCGGGGACGGCTCGGTGGAGGTGCACTACGCGGGGGGGTCCCGCCTGCTGCTCTCCCCCTGCGGCTGCGAGTACCTGCACCGAGCGGCGCTGCCCGCCGCCGCACACCCCCTCCAGCCGGCGGAGACCGGCCGCCAGCGGGTGGCCTTCGCCCTCAGCGCCTACCGGGTAGGCGGCGGGTCGGGCCCCGCGGGGAACCCGGTGTTGGCTGAGGGGAGCAGAGTGCCCGGCCGCCGCTGGGGAGGGAAAGGAACGGACACCCCCCGCCCCCGCTCCGCGCCGCGTACCGGCCGCCTGCGGGGGAGGAGCGGGTGTCGCGGGGGAGTCCTGGTCCCTCCGCCCAACAGCGGAAACAAAACGGGTTCCTCTCTCTGCAACGGAGGGTGGTTGTTCGTTTCTGCTACAGAAAACATGAAATCATCTTAAAATTTTATCGCAGCGTAGAAAAACTCAGTGTTGCTTTGCTTTGTTTTGTTTTTCGTCACGCTCCCGACAGGAACGAGTTCTACAGGCTCTAGATTTCCGGAACCGGTTCTGTTCCCCCCCGTACTTACCGTCCCGTGTCATACCTCCGGAAAGGAAAAAGGTGAGCGTTATAACGCGTGTAGTGCTTTCCTAAGGTGAGCTTGGCCAGCGGTCCGGCAGAGCGGACAGGCCGTGAAGATCTACGGACTACAGTTAGCCAGTGCGTTTGTCAACTTGGTTAGAGTACTGCCATCTTAAATTACGTTTCTAACTGTTACTTAGTCCTTTATTTATACATACCCTTCGTAGCCAAACAACAAAGAGTGCATTTTCTCCTACTGAGACTAAAACCTAGGATTTTGTACACGTGATAAAGTGAACCGCTTCGTATCATCACTTTTCTACACTCCAAACCTTTTAGGGAAGACTCAGTGAAATAGGAGAGTGTTTTCCAGGAGGCTGTCGGGTTCAGAATCGTGCTGTTTCCCCTGCGAAGGGCCTGTGTGAGTCTGTTGCGGGAGCCTGGGGCAGAGTGTTGCTCTGTGGGAATGGCTGCTCCAGCTCAGCCTGGGTCATACTCTTCTGGAAGGTGGCTGGGGTTATAGGCACTTTCTAAATTACTGCTTCCGCTGTGTCCACCCGCTTCAGGATATTGAGAGAGAACTTTTCCAGGCCATAGCAAGTGCCTTATCCTGTTGCTTGACTCTTTTTTTTTTTTTTTTTCCTGACTTTTTCTTAAAGCAAAAGCAGACTTTTGGTAGCTCTTGAGATTGTGCTTCTTCAGTAATTCACTATCCCTTTATTGTTCTCTGGCTTCTGTTTTCAACCACTGCCCATACTTTCAAGGCCTTTGCTATTTCTCACACTTCATTAGTCGCTTATAATGAGGTAAGGGTTGTCAAGCTCCAGTTCACTCAGCACCTTCCCATAAGCCGCTGGAACTGGGAAGCCCAGGGCCTGGCACCCTGGGCACAAGAGACAGGCAGCCTGTGCCTGTGGCCTGTTGCTAGCAGAGGCAATGCTTTTACCGGGCCAGTGGGTACAAAAAGGCCTCTAGCGTTACACTGGATTATTTTGGTTATGCTTGAATTCAGAGCAGCCCAGTGCTGCCCTCGGCTTAGGCTGCACTGTGGCAACACTCCACCAACAGCTCCAGGCAGCTGGAGGAGGGGACCAAGTGGTGTGGCCTCCTCAGAGCTGCAAGTGGTGCTCAAAGCACAGGTTAATCATCAGTGTATTCAGTGGAAAGGCTGTACTTTCTGTCTCAGAGTCCATCCTTTTATATGTAAAGTTAGGACTGCTTTTCCTCAGTTCTCCGCTGAATTTTTATGTGCAGGATTATTGTCTGGTCACTTGATGGTCCTTTTGCAGTTCTGTATGGTAAAATTTTGTCTTTAGTGCCCTGAATACCTTCAGCAGGTTTACCCACCTTACTGGCATGCCAGTGCTGCTGTGTTTCCTTTATATTGGACTCCAGGCTTTTCCAGTGCTGGGCCAAAGTATGATGGGGGCTGAAGCATACCTGATTAAGGGGCAGTCAAATGAGAAAAAAGCTGGTAAAGTGGAGATAAAACAAATTATGAGGAGTGTGAATACTCATTTACTAAGTTTTTTTTCACACCTTATTGGAGTGGGTTTGCATTTCTGTGTTTATTTGGGATCCAGTGCTTTACCTTCAGTTGAAAGATAGTTTCTCTGTGGGGATCAGGTATAAGGACCAGAAAAAGGAAAATACCTAATTTTAGAGCAGAACTGCAGATGGCTAGAAAGGCATTCTCTTTCTTGACAGAATGTTTGTAGTTTCAGAAGGTGATTAATGCATTTTCCAAACAATAACTTAATCTTCTTTTTGGGCACAGCTTTAATCTGCGGCTTGAGGTAGGTGCAGCGCTTGTTCCGAGCAATTTGTTTGGAATCCTTGGCTTCTGTTTTGTAGAAGGGGTGGCACAAGGCCATATGCTGTGAAAACATTTTTTGTTTGTTTTGAACAAAAGTGCTAATTGAAGCAGCAATCTGTACTTGAATATCACAGCAGTAAGATGACATTCTTCTTTTGAAACTTTCCAAATATTGTATTGTGAAAGTCTAAAATCTTTATTATATTTTTTAAATTCTTCTTCAGAAATATGTTTTATTCACATCCTAGCAGTAACAGTGTAACTTAATCTGCAGTGCTGCAGGATTAAGTAAGATTACTCACCTAGCTGCAAAACATTTCCAATAAATTTTCATTTTGGTAAGAACACATAAATACATGTTACATGCCATTTTACAGGCTTATTTTAATTTTGTAAACAAAGATAAGATTTCAGAGTACATGGGTTTCTAATGTGCACAATTCTAACATGGGCTTTCCATGAAGCCTACTGGTAACTGATGTGATCAAGATAATTTAGGCTTTCTCTTCAGTGTTTCTTAAGATGCAGTTGGAAATAAATACCTATTGTCTGTGGGCAGTTGTGCCTGGTCAGTTGGCCATGTACCTTACTAGTTTATGAATGCATATCAAATTAAAACACTACAGCTAGATAGAAGTCTGTTAGAACAGGAAGCAGATATGAAGGTTAGTTTGCTTCCTCTTGAGTTCACGTATGCCAATAAATACAGAGTAAAGTTTCTTGCCATACATCACCTTGCAGAAGGACTGAATTTATGTATATGCAAATCCTCTATTGTAATTTCTGGGAAGCGGGTCATTCTTGTCTTGCTGCAGATTCTAATCCTTTTTCTTTAATTAGATTCTTTCCAGTGATATCTCAGAAATTAGATGGCCTGACCCTGCTACGGCTGATCTGACAAGATGTATAGACAATGGCAGGGTGAAGATCTCGTCAGTAGATGGTTATGCTCACCTTTACCTGTCAAAATTGCAGCAAGAATTTACAGTGGAGTTCTTATGCAAAGTCAGCCAGTCACCTGCAGCATCCTTACGCTCCTCTCAAAAGAACAGCAACTACCACACCGGAGATCAGTATGGAAAATCAAATAAAAATTCTGTTGCAGAAATGTCATCGAAACAAACAAGGACAGAGAATGAGAAGAATGAACATGGTTGTTCTGAAGGTACATACAGACAACCAACCCAACCAAGAGACCAGAAAGACAGAGGTGGAGTCCCTGTGTTCTACACAAATTGTTCTTTTGAATACACGTGGGTTACGCAGTGTTGGTCTGTTTCCTCCTACCCAGAAGAATGGAAATACCCTTTGTCATTGGCACTAATGTGCTATAACTTACATACTGGTAAGAACATAGTGAAGACATGTGAGAACAACAACCATACATCTATAGAGGCTGACGTGTTAAGAGATCCGGGAACACATGAAACAGTTTCTCGTTTACCTGCAGCTTTGCCACTCAGCTGCAGAGCCCCACATTTGCACAGGTAATTTAAGCTGTTTGCTTCCTAGTTGTCAACATATGTTTTACAATTCTGCAATTTGGAATTTCAACCTCTAGCAAAATAGCTGATTTCTAGCTATAAAAAATAATTTAAAAAAAAAAAAATCATATTCTTTTTTTTTTTTTGTTAGATAACGTGGGTGGTTGAAAACATGGTGGTTGAAACACAAAATTTGGGAAACCAACATTCTGCATCCTACTATAATAAATATATAGAGATTAGTCCAGTGAAAAATAAACTATTTTCTCACATACTGTATAAATGTGTAACTGAAAAAGAGAATACTGAAAAAAGAACACAGGCTTTGGGTTGGTTTGGGTTTTTTTCATTTTTGAAAAGATAATACTTTAGAGGTGGGCCAGTGGCATACATTCTCCATCAGCACCACTAAAAATAATAATAAAAAAAAAACCTGCAGGTTTGAGAAACCTTAACACCCACATCAGTTACCAAATTAATTATCAGAGGACTCTGAAGACATGCGTCCTCTTCTTGTTTGAATAGGTGTGCATGCATCTGTTCTTGGTACAGCACACAAAAAAAACAACCCTTAACCTTCAGATTTACTGAAGCTTTTATTTTATTGTATTTTATACAGGTGGACTTTCTGTGACTTCTTTCAGAATCAAGATACTGGAAACTATTCATGCCCTCAGCTAATTCAAATTGTATGGTGCCAGGGTGTTTTTTATAGGTATGTAGGAGATTATGTGTTTAATTTTTGGAAGACTTCTTTTATATGGGAGTTAAGCTTTAAGAGGAAATATCTTACTTTTTCCCTTTTTCAGTCTTTTTGAGAAATTGCACACAATCTTCGTGTAAGTGCCTGTTCATTCATTAGACTCCACGTTTTTCTAGAACAGTGTATTTTCAGGTCTGAAAGTGGGTATGTCTGAAACAATCAATCTGAAATCATGTTTAAGGCTTTTAAAGAAGTGATCTGATTATCTGATTTCTTCATGGGTTACTGGACAGCTCGAGCTCCCACAGACTTCACTGACAATTATGGTGCTTGCTTTCTTTGCAAATTACATTTCTCCTTTTGATGCTGAAGACTTCAGGCTTTAGAAGTGTTTGTCTAGGTGACCTACATAACTTTCATGTCGCAAGCAGCTAGACTGTAGATTTTCCTACCTTGTTCATATGCTTTAAAAAGGAAAATAAAAGACTTTTTTTCTTTAATTGGCTTCTCAAATTTGTTATACAAACTTTGAAAATGCTACAGTTGCTATCAGCATCTAAGAGTCTTTAAAACTTTAATTTTTCTGCCCAGTGTTCTTCATTTTTCTCAGTGCAATTCCTAAATTTTCATTTCATCTGAACAAAACATTTAGCAGCTCTTCAGTGCTATACCTCATTTCTTTGGAAGTATGGTGAGTAGCTTAGTCTTCTAAGTCCCAAAGTCCAGGCACCTAACCAGAGAGTTGCAGAACTGGGTCATTAAATGGATTTTAGGCTCCAAGATGCCATGTCACCGCAAGTTAAAGACCATTTCTCTTAGTGAAAAACACAGACCTTCAGGTTGTTCAGGAATCATTCAGTCTGACAGGTCTCTGTGTAAACTAGGTAGAGCTTGTCCACTAAGAAAATTGGATTTTTCTTTTCCGAATCTCTGTATTTTGTTGCCAATGGAATGAGCAGCTTTTGTGAGATTTTATCACAACATAAAAGCAGCTTTCCTTAATTTAAACAAGTAACAATTTAAACACCTTAAACAAGTAACTCCCACCCTCCATGCACACATGCAGACAAAGAGCCTGGCAATTAATCTTCTGTGTTAAAAGATGTAATTGGCATACTCTGGTATTATTGAAAGAGTAGAAAGTTTTTCAAGTCAGAGTTCTGGTGGAAATTTGTTTCTGCTTAGTGCTTTCTTCAAGTGTACTAACCTGTTTTGTTTGTCTAGTGACATGGCATTTTAAATACTTATTAAAAATTTTCTTATTTCTCTTAGATTTATCCATGGTAGTACAAATGTCACAGAAATTTATCCTGGTGATGACTCATTTTTCAAGTCAGAGGGAGCATTTTTGGGAAACTATTTTGTACATTATGCAGTCCAAAAAGGCACAAAGAAGGTATAAAACTATTTAAAAATATGTTCTAAATTACTTCAAGTTAGCACTTTTCTTAGTTTTAAGACACTTGGCTATGTAGTCTACAGCAAAGTCTCTACATTAGTAATTAGTATAACAACTGAATCAAGCAATTGGTCATACAAAAAAAAAAAAAAAGATTACTCCTGTTTCAGAATATATATTTTTTAAATAAGAAAATAAGAAGTAAGAAAAATCTTACTCATTCTAACGTTTATTTAAGAAGCTCAAGTATGTACTTGCTAAGCATTAAGAGTTTACAATAGCCATTTCTCACTAATTTAGAAGAGAAGATTAGTCTTTAATATATTGACTAGATTTTAGTCTTTGTTTAGTACTTGGTCTAAGTATCAAGTACTTTGTCTTTGTTTATGTACTCCAAAGTGTTTTCCTTTTTGTTATACAGAGACAGAACCTAGAAGATGCAGGTTCTGTTTTGCCATGGACCAGATGTTCAGTCCTGAAGAAATGGTTTTGTGTCTCTCTGTCTATTAAGTTTCCCCAAAGTAGGGATCCTCTTAAGTGCTTATGCAGCACTTTGTATTTTTAAAGCAGAATTAGGGGATTAGGGGTCAACTTTGTACCTTTTGAACCTCTCCTTTAACTTGTAGTCAGAAGTAGTTGCTCAGTAATGAACTGCAGTCTGATAAGAGAACTTTTTTGGTGCATACTGAGTGACTGCAAGTGTATCTTCCTACAGAAGTAGGCTTAAAGGATACAATTGCATTTTTTTCACTTTACAAGGAGATACTTACCTGTTTTCTGGGAAAAATTTAACCATGATTATGGTTGCTTTCCAGGAGGTCAGAAACTTTATATCTTGCAAGCTTTTAATAATGTTTTCATGCTACAGTACCTGTAACTAACTCATCTCCTTTCTGCTGTTTACTGCAGAGAGAAGAAAAGATGTATTCGGTGAACAGCCTGCCTCCAGATGTACCAGGAAGTCCTTACTCTGTATCCTCCATCATTAATCAGGCAACCAAGTAACTTTACTTTATCTTTGTTACATTAATTCCCCTGACTTTGAAAAGACAATTAAAATTACAAAAAATACTTATCATGACATTAAGTATAAAAATTAATGGAATTTATATTAGTACTGAGGACATCTATAAACTTACAGAACAGAGGTCACAACTGTTTAGAAGATATAGTAGGAAATGCTTAATATCTTGTTTGTTTTTTTTTCTCCTCAGAATACTTCAGTACTGCTACAAGACTAAACTGTCATTAACTCATAACTATTATCTCTGCTGCTGGAAAATGGTATGTAGCTGAAGATTTATAAATCAATCAGTGTTATAAGGATGATGTTACGGGCTATAGGCAATAGGACATAATCTAGAGGGAGTAATGGTGAGTGTATCCTCAAAGGTCAGAACGTGTGGAAAGCAAAAATAGGCAGCATAAAGGTATACTTGTGAAGCAGAACGCAATTGAACGATCAAGAGAGCTGGCTGTGGTCTGGAAAAACAAGTTAATTGAAAATCTGGGCAAGATACAAATAGCTGCAGTGGTGTAAGTAACCTTCCCTCAAGATTTTAATGTGTTTGTTTGGTTCTAGGTAGCTGAGACAGATGGACGAGAAATGTTGCCAGTTTTGCTGTATGAAAAGGTTGTTCCCAATGTAGGAAGACTCGTCGTGTACTCAGATCATAAAGTCCATGCTGCTTTTTGGGATGGGGTGGCCTTGAATATGGTCTGGGATTTCAGCTCTTCCTCTAGCAAGATCCAGGTAACTCATGAGTTAGAGGAATGACTATTCTTAAAACTTTTCACGAGGAAGTGTCACAAGGAAACAAAACAGAAGTTTTGATGCCTACAAAATATAAACTGAAGTCTTCATAACTCACAGCAGCTTGCTACTGTGGCTTACTCTTGAGCTTGTATAGTAACCCAAATGAAAATAGAACTATCTGTAAACACTACTGTTAATATGTTGCCAGTATTTTAACAAGCAATGAGGAGGAAAAATGTTGTAGTGCATAACTGATACCTAAAGAGATAAATAAAACATCCTTTTAAGAAGCTATTCCCATTGATCAAAGAAGGGAGGTTTTTTATTTCAGTTTATCTATAGATGAGAAAATGGATAGTGAGAAGTTACTTGGAAAAGTAACCTTGTGCATATAGTATTCCATATACATTTAAAAATCTACTTAATATAGAATTAAAAAGATTATGTTGATTTTTGCAAAGTGGGATTTCAGAGTGAATTATCTAAGTGTGGGATTCAAGGTTGACTGCTAAGACTTTTGGCTTCTGTGTCTTTGTTTATTACACATAGACATGAAAAAGACGTTGAAGTGCCTGAAGATATCTGTGTTATTGTTCATAAAAAATGTAAATATGATAGTAGGAGTCAAAAAAGATACAGTGTAACTTCCTGATGTGAGCTAGCTCAAATCTCTGTACTCACTTATGATAAAAGGAGGAAGAACTGAAAAATTCTACAGGTTTGGAAACATTTCTACATAATTCTAGAAATAATTTATTTTTTAATAGCACAAAATGAATGTTGAGGCCATGCCAGGTGTTTTGGTTTGTTTGGGTTTTTTCCTCCCCATTTGTCATAGCAGACTATATCAAATCCTGTCCTTAGCAAAACACAAACTTTTAAGTGTTCAAAGTTGAATGTTTATAGATACATAACTCTTAGATTGGCATATTGTACTTGTGGTTTTTTCTTCAGACTGCAGCAGACAATTAATATTTGCATTTTTTTTTCTTCTAAGGTAAATGAAGATGTGGGCTGGTGTAGGTTAACTACTCCTGATGGCGTACAGCAGTTAATACAAATGAGTCACCCTGGAGTCTATGAAAGGTATAAGTAATTTAAACAATTTAAAGCTAAATATAAAATAATTCTGTTCAGGTCCTTTCACATGAACAAATGGCACTTACTGAAAATATATTGGTGGAGAGGGAGAGGAACCAAATATGTAATGATAAAAGCTCCATCTCATATCTGGCAAAGATTCGGGACCTGTATGACTCAGGACCTCTGCATGCTGCCATTCCATTATAATTGTTACAGTAATGTCTTTTTTAAAAAATATCTAGAGCTGCAACTTGGCAGTTACTTCAGTGGATAAGTGGAAAAAAAAAATCTTTGTCCTATATGGAGCTGATACATAGAACTGGATAGCACTTTATCCAATTTTTGATTTATTACGGCTGTTGACCTCTGCCTGCAGATTTGTGTCTAATCTTCTTGCTCCAATTACAGCCTCATTATGGGAATCATCAGAAGCTTACTGCACTGCATTTTAGCAAGCAGATATGCACAAACAAATATTAACATTTGTGCACTATTCATTACAAATCATACAGCTTTGTTATAATTTTCTATAACTGCATAGATTTAAATATGAAGGAGATTCTAGACAAGAAGCAGGAATCAAAAAATGGCAAAGAAACCTAGAGAAAAAGCTAGATTTTGAATCACGTTTTTTTCTTTCAGATCCGGGTGTATTGCTTAATGCCTTCAGTTTTTTGCTTGAATTAATAGTGTATTTCTCATATAAATAATTACTCTTTTCTGAATTTTCCTGTTAACATAGGTACATCAGAACAGCAATAGAATGGTGCAGAGGTTTGAATGAGAGGAAGGAGATTCCTGAATACACTGCATACTCTGTAACTGAAGGAAATTGGTATTCATCTTTATTCTAAATAACTGACTACAAATTATATTGAAAGTAAAACTCCAAAAGGTTGTGAATTTTATAGACTGCATTTCTGAAGGGTTAAAAAATGAAAATTTTAAGTCCAAGTATTTTGTGCATTTTCATATTTTTCTTTCAGTGTTTAAGATGTTAGGTAAGTTGAGTTCTAGGTGAAGTTTGTTTCGTTGTGCTTCTGCCTGCCTTACTTCAAAGTTGGAATTATGGTGACATTTCTGAAGGAGGATTAATGTTAGAGAAGTAGTATCTTGCAAGGTGAAAAAGAGAAACTAGACTACAAATGGTGTCTTTTAACAGAACACCAAGCAGTTCAAAATAATACTTTGAACTGATAAAGGACACTTGTATCTCTTGCTAATATATTTGTCCTTTTTAATACATGCTCCAGACCAAAGGTCTACTGACGTCATATACGAAAATATAAGAGTATTAAAAAGGTGTTAATTGAAATCGATTACACTTACACTTGTACTGTAAATTATAGCAGATTCAGTAGCTGAGGAAATGAAAATTGCATCTATATTTATAGTATATGCAGCAGAGAGACTATTATTAGAGCAGTGCCCTGATTTTTGGAAACACAAATGATTGACATCCAGCCATTGACTAGTGGTATGAAAGACAAAAATAAAGCATTTTTTTTACTTGGATTTTGCTCATCTAATTTTTCGGTATTGCTGGAACCTATTAAAAATTAAAATCTGAAGTAGGGAATACATTTGAGAACATTTTATGATACTAAATCATTTAATAATCTTTATTTTCTTGGACAGGTCTGCTGATGCTGAGCTCGAAAAAATACAGAGATTTACCTGTATCCTTTTGAAAGCTGTAAAGGTTTTCTACTTTTCTATTCTGTTGTTCATCTGCATATTCAAACCCGCATTTTATATCATCAAAGTCTCTCTATCCTGTTGGCACTTTCTTCTACCATTTTACCCACTTCTTAAAATTTCCACTTTAAGGCATTATTTGGGGTTTTTTATTTATCATTTTTGTTTTATTGTTTATCTTGTCCAGCTCCTGCAGCACAGCACCAGAAACAAAAGTGCAGAGTGCAAAACTAAAATAAAAGAATCACCAAAAAAGGAAGCCCTCTGGTGGGTATTGCGTAAGTTTTGCTAACACTCATCTGCTGATCCACTTTTGAAAGAGCAATGATGTGGTTGCCTTTGGGCTTGCTGTTGCAGTACAATACCTTTCTGTTTTATCAGATACCTCAGTATTGTTTCACTGTGTTCAGAGAGCTCAAAAAATTGTGCTGCGCTGCATGTGCTTAAAGCCACTCCATAATAGTCTTTAAGCCAGTGTTTGATTTTACTAGTATTAAACGTGCACGATGTTTAACCGTGCAGTGTAACATCAGATAGTTTCCTTTTTTAAAGTAACTTTTGGATAAACTGAAGTCTTGGAGACATTTTTCATAGATGTTGTAGACATTTTAAGAGATACACTCTTTTCTTTTTTAGCTATATGTAATTACCATGCTAGGAGATGTGAAACTTTGCCATGCAGAACGATGAATACAAATACAGAGAAGTATTTTTCTCATTAGGAGGAAGAGTTTGATACTTTTTTCCTTAACAAAATAACACTAGTTTTACTGGATAATAGCAATGTTCTGGAAGGGACATCTGCTGCAAAACCCAATCCATGTGTTATTACTGTCAGAAAAACAGAAAATAGGAGCGAGACAGAAGAAATCAGTGAAGCGTGCGTCTTGGAGGCTTTGGAAAAAACTTCCAAAGCGATTCAGGATATTGAGTCTCTGCTTGCAGCTGCTGGGAAGTGAAGCCTCATCACATAGCATGTGAAGACCTGCATCCCTGCCTTCATGGGACCTGCCCTGGCTGTATCTGAGGAGGCTCTGAGGTGCCCAAGGAAGGGAGGCTGAAGGATGAGCCACCATTCCAATACCACAGCGGACCCACACAAAGCCTTAGGATGCCGTGGTTGTGTATTGTGGACAGGCAAAAAGAACAGGTGGAATGACCAATACATCGCGGCTGACCTGATAGCGCTGGTTTTAGGTGTAGGAATGCCTTTGGATTGTTAGATTTTGCAGAGGATTCTGCAAGCCACTCGCTCTGCTCAAGCGAGTAGGGCCGAGGACAAGGGGTTTTAACTAGAAAAACGTGGTTTTATTCAGAAGCTTACACCCAGTACCGAATAAAAAGTTTCTCGTAACGCGTTCTACTCCCCTGTTGTGTGGTAGATAAATATTTTATTTCAAGCCTCTTCAGCCCTTCCCGGTGTGTGGGCTGGCGCAGCGCATCTTTACTGATCAAAATACCAGCCTTTCACCCTTGGTTTCTCTTCCAGCGGTTTATTTAATCCCACCGTGAATGCGGAAGCTCTTTTTTTTAACAGTTTACTAAGTTTTTACCTCAGAACCGAGCCCCGCTCGCCTCACAAAGGGCGCGGAGAGAAAGGGGCGAGGCGGCTCTCCCCCCCCTCTTTCCCTTCAGCCGCGGCGCTCTCCCAGCCTGCTCCGCGGCCACGCATGCCCGCTGGCCCCCGCCGCCAGAGGGAAACCGGGGCGGAAGGCTCCGCTTCACCTCATGGGGCGGAGGAGGAGGAGGCGACCGACGGCGGCAGCCGCCCTTCAGGTTAAGAGGGTGGCGGGAAGGGGATGGGAGAAGGGGGGGACGGCGGCGGCGGTGGGCGGCTTCCCGCCTCCGCGGGGT
>JAOTQQ010000019.1:16022549-16059426 GCA_026546715.1 Gallinago undulata | reverse complement strand
GAGGGGGGCTGCCGAACGGTAGCCCCCCTCACCCCGCGGAGGCGGGAAGCCGCCCGCCGCCGCCCGGGCCGGGCTTCTCCTCACGAAGATGACAGTACTTTTTTATTTCTTATCGAGGGGGAAGAGGTGGCTTTCCCCTCAAAATTGTGTTGCCCGTCCTTGTGATTTTATTTTGTTTTGTTTTGTTTTTTTACAGCTTTTCTCTGCCGCCCGGCGGCTGTCTTGCCGCCCCCTCCCTCTTTTGAGTTCCACAGGCCGGTTCTGTTTTAACCTTAAATTGCATTAGCTGGTGGTAATGATCTGGGTGCGGTTAATGAGGGTAGTACGTAAACTGCTGGAGCTTTTTTTCCCCTTCTTTTTGTTTGTCCAGGGTGACAAATGATTTTTTTTTTTAATTTTTTTTTTTTCTTTCACTGGGTATTGCTCTCTTCTGCTTCCGAATACTTTTAGGCTATTTTTTTCAACTCTTTCTGTTTTGTGGTTGTTGTTTTTGTCTTTTTTTCCTACTACTGGGTAGTACTTTGTTCTGTTTCTAATTACTAAATATTGTTAGGCTATTGCTTTCAACTCTTTCTGGTTTGGGTTTTTTTTAATTTTATTTTTTTTTTCCTCCTACTGGGTAGTACTTTGCTCTGTTTCTAATTATTAAATATTGTTATACAAATATACACAAATATATTGTTAGGCTTTTGCTTTCAACTCTTTTACATAAATATCTCGGTTCCAAAGTACTTTAAGGAGAAGATCTGTATTTTGGTGTATCTGCACTTTGGTATTTCTTGTCAAACCCTTTAATTTATGGTCTCTGATGTAAACAATTTCATTAAATTCTGGGTTTATGGGCATTTTATTTGTTTGTTTAATTTCCTTGTGGCTTTAACTCATTCTGTTCCTCAATATCTTGGTAAAATCCTACCGATATCTTGCACGCTTTTGTCCTTTTTCCTTTTCAGCCTCCTTCCACCCTCAAACCTTAATAATGCATTATAATTATCTGACCAAAAAATTATTTGCACTATCAGTTCTTCAGGTTGTTTTAGGCTTGGATCTGCTTTTCCATGCAGTAACACATTAAAAGTTTGAGTTGATGTCTTAAATGGTCATTGTACTTCCTAGAGTTTTTTATATAAAGTAACATCTAATATCAAATAACGGGGTTTTAGGAGTTTATAGAGTTATAATGGACTACTGTGATATTTTGACTTCTTGCATAAAGTGCATAATTCTACTAATTTTGTGCATTCTATTCCTGTATGTATTCATGTACCCAGTAACTTCCTGCAAAATTGGGACAACAATTTTGGAGAGCAGTATTTCGAAATGATAATTTTAGCTGGTGGATTTTTGTTTTACTCTGACAGCATGAGTTGAAATGCCTCTTAGTGTCAGCTATTTCCCCAAATGCTTATCTACAACTTTGATCTAAATTTCTTCTTCAGTAATTTACAAGGTTAACTGTCCTTTTATAAATTTTTTTTTTTTATAATTTTTTGAATGAAATTAAATACATCAGTAAAATTACATTTTGTAAGTGTAGGCTGAGAACATGCATAATATTTTATCTTGTATGGAAATGTCGCAAGGAATCACAGCTCTCAGTAGTGTTACTCTGTCAGCTGTTCTGTGCATGTGTTTTATGTAAACCCAACCTAAATCTTTCCTTCAGTGTGTTTAACTGGTCTGACAACCCATGGGTTCCTGAGCATTCTTGTGTAATAAGTGTTTCCCACCGCTCTGTTCTAACAAGAACGTAAGCCCCACAACTATGCTTTCTGAGATCTGTAGGATAGAAAAACCTATGACACTTTATTGTCATATTTTGTAAACAGTCTGAAAATCATTATTTTTCAGACAAAAAATACAGTCTCCAGTTTTATGTTAAAAAAATGTTAATTTCAGGGATTATTTTGGTTAAACAGAGTTTTGTTTTTTCTAGTCTGATTTCACTCTTGATCTGCAGAATATTTATACTGATACCATTGTACCTGGGAATGTGACTTGGACACAGGCAGCACTCGGTTTTGTCTATAAAAGATGGCAGAGAAAGATTCTTTAAAAAGAACAGTTATGCCATGAGCATGACTCTTGACTAAGGGTAACCTGAAGCCCCATTTTTGCTTTCTATTCTTCGTCCTGGCTCAAAGACACCCATTCCCAAGTTGTCCTTGTTTTCCAGTTGGCATTGTTACCTGTGTTTCATGATACATTGTTCTCATATCATACTTATTTTGGATTTTCCTTTTCCCATGTATTTTATGTAGATGTTCATAATATTAATCACAAAGCAGTGTAAGCCTGCCACAGAACTGACAGGGGCCTGTGTTGCTATTTGAATGTGTAGGTCCCTGTTTATTTATTCCAAGGTCACTAATTGATGTGATGAAATTAAAGACAGATCCCTGAATGTGACTTATAAATGTTTAATTAGGTGGGAATCATTCAGGCACAGAGCTACAAGGAAAAAATCTGTTAGAATAGTTATCTGTATATTTTGAAATGCAACTACTTAGAAGGCTGGAGGTGCCCTTCTCTGACTTTAGGACATTGGGGTTTATTATTTTTTAATTATTACCTTGTTCTGTCTTTATTTGTCCCCCTCACTTGTTTTATGGTCTTTTTTTTCTGCTAGCTGAAATTACATCTCGTTCAATTGTAGCTGTTCAGGAGTTCATAAAAATTCTTTCACTTTTTTTGACTGTTGTTCAGTTTTCACGTATGTTTTGTAGAGAGTTGGAAGAGCTTTGTGTATTACTGGTGCTTATTGCTGCCTGGTTTGATTTCTTCAGGATGGAACGAGTGGTGTTGGGTCTCTCTTGCACTGGACTGGGCAGACTGGATTCAGAAAGGACAGAGCCTCAACACTGAGGCATAGACCATGTTTGCTACTGGAATAAGGCAGCAGCAGTGGAAAAAATATGTTCTCCTAATCCCAGGGTGAGTTTGATTCTGAATACTGGTGTGCTTTTTAAAGGTATGTTGCTACATCAGCCCTTCAGACTGGATTCTTAAACAGCTTTTATGGTAATTTTAAATAAAATCCAGTCTGACATGATGGTTTTATAGAAGAAATATTTGTGAGGAGATCACCATTTGTTCCTTAAAACGGAATTTATTCAGAAATGTACTGTATATTGTAAAGTCACCCACCAGAAAGTGGCAGTTCCAGTGTTTCAGGAAATACTTTGTGTATATATGTTCATTCAGAAGAGGCATGGTCATGGTTAACAGACTCTAGGCTTGACCCACTTTTTTTTCATCTGTGTGCAAACTCTATGTATTATTCATGCTTTCTTCTCTCTTTTTTTTTTTTTTAACATTTTCCAAATAAATTATTTAATGGGCTTTTTTTTTCTATAAAGTTCAGTGCCAGTAGTCGTGTCTTGTGGATAATTTTACAATAAACAGGCATGTAGATAATCTAGAAGCATTTTATATTTTCTGGGGTTTGTAATCAAGAATGTGTTTAAAATTGTAAAATATTTTTGTGTCAGCATTGTTAAAACTATTAATTTTTAGAGGAAGTGTAGTATATTCATTAAAAAAAAAAAAAAACAAAACATTTAGAGTAAAAATTTACCTGATAGACTTGTATGAAGATTATGAAGATTTAATGACTGGCACAGAAATAGCAACCTCCTGGGGAAGAATTCATTTTTAGATAGGATGTAGGTTTTGAAACTGTGGTCTGTCTCCATGGCTCCCCAAAAAGACAGAAGAGTGTAACAGTTGAGACAGTTGGAATTGATACTGTCCTTCAAAGACTGCTTCTCAGTGTGTTTAACATAATGAAGCTAGGGAATACATAATTTATATGAGGATTTTTATTTCAAAATTGTTCTTTATAATGTTATCACAGAAATCTGGGTATTCTCTAATTTCTTCTTGGGAGTGGGGTTTTAGGTGTCTTTAAGATCTTGAATTATTTTTGGAATTTCTATTGAGGTCTGAAGTAGTTATTTAAGAGCGGTAATTATTCCAAGAAATCACCTTGTACAAGACTGTTTTACAACAATTACAGAACATAAATAGTTTTTAAGGAGTTTTAAGCAATTATTAACACTAATAACAATGCCTTTACTTTTGAATTACAGTGGTCAACTTTTGAAAAGTAAACTGACCAAGAGTTGTTAATTTTCTTTTTTTTTTTTTTTGTCTGCAAAAAGAGGTGTTATGAGGGCAGTGTGGCAAACAACAAACAAGTCCTAAAAATAACAGCAGAGCTTGCTGCTGGAACACATACTGAGGAAAAGAACAAGTATGTTGTTTTGTAAAGAATTAGTTTTGGTTACTTCTCCTTGACTGAATGGTTGTTGTCTTTCTGTTTACAATAAATAGTTAAGATACTGTATGGTGCCTGTTTTTCTTAATACCTATTTTACATGCCAAGCTGAACAATGAGTTGCTCAGAGAGGGGTTGCAGGGTGATAACATTTACGTTTACAAAGTATGTAAATGAAAATTGTGTTTTGGATTATAGATTAGAAACTGAGTTTTAACAGTTGTTGCATAGAGAGATTTGGAATTCTTAACTACCAGTCCAAAGAGTCCTCCAAATTGATTTTTTTTTTTTTTTTTTAATTTTTTTTGCTGTTGTTACAGTGTAAGGGATTTAATTGGATGAATGTCACACGTTTAAGACCAGGAGGAATCTTGAACCATATTCAGTGTATTATATTTTGTAAAATTTAAGATTTCAGGAAGAAAATTGGAGCTCTCCATGGTACAAAGGTGCTTGTTCTAATTAAAACAGAACAAGTGTTTTAATTCAGAGCTGTAGTGCTCAAGTAAAAGATTAACTTAATTGAAATAAAAAATTCCCTAGGAATATTAAGTGCAAGCATTGAATTTGGGCCTTTTTTGTGCTCTATTGTTGCTGTGATAACAAATGCTTTGTGCTAATGGATTTTTTTTCTTTACTAGTTTTTTTTTTTCCTGTTTTCTCACATTTACAGAATAACTGACGGTACAAAGGACAATGCATAGTGTATATCCTGATGACATTTTGTGTGCTGTGACATGGTTTTTGCCATGGCATCTGAGACTGACAAGGCCCATGCCCTTCTCCAAACTTTCAGCACAGCTTCAGTTATTTCTAGTCTAGCTTTGGGGATATTCTGCTTTGTAGCAGACAGACTTTTGCAGTTTTCCTTCATTCAGCAAAATGACTGGCTCCGAGCCTTCTCTGATAATGCCGTACACGGCATACTGGGCATGTGGTCCTGGGCAATAGTGATTGGTCTCAGGAAGAAAAGCGACTTCACTGAAGTCACTCTGGCTGGTTTCCTTGCCTCTGTCATTGATGTGGACCACTTCTTTCTTGCTGGCTCCCTGTCGTTAAAGGTAAGTCAATAGATCAGTGATAGTTTATTTTCTTTCTTAATCACTTTTTACTTTGTTGTTCTTCTACCACATCCTAAACAAAAAAAGTTCCAGTGATGCTTTAACTAGATACATGGGAATTGTATTTGTATGCAATTGTTAGGATTTTGAAAGCCCTAAAAATATTTTACACCTACTGTTAAGTTCTGCTCCTTACAAGGCCTTGAAAGAAGAGTTCTGAAAGCCCTTGTACTATCCTTGTGCTATCCTATGTGTATCAAGTTGCTTTGTTAAACAATTAAGTGTTGCCATGCACACTTTTTCTATAAAGTGGATTATTCCACTTCTGTTTACAATAAGGGGAGGAAATATCTCGAAAGTAGATAATCCAGCTGCAGTTTGATATCATTCTCTCTTCCTGAGTAGTACCTTTGGCTTTAGCCAGCCCTAAATATCTGTCCCACAAACAAGCTATATAAATAGCTGTCAACTTAAAAAAGGTAGTCTGAGTTTGCCCTTAAATAAAAAAAGAAATAATAATAAAGCAAGTGTACAACTAGTTAATGAGCATAAAAAGATGATTTGGGTCTTGTTACAGAATCTATGTGATGGTCATCCATTTGCAGGACAGAGTTTCTCAACAGGATTGTACTAGCAGACAATGGCATTCTTTTTCAGTGATTCTCCAGTGATTTATGTGTGTCCTGTTCCCACTTCCCCATTTCCACTCTCATGCTTATATCCCTGTCTTCTTGCCTGCTCCAAATACATGCACCCAGCTTTCACTGACCACAACAGTCTCTTCTGTATGGTCTCCAAAACATTTGCACTTTCTGTAAGCTCCGGCTATGCCAGCCCTGGCCACAGTTCTCTTAGCCAGGCTCTCCAGATCTCATACCTCAGGCAGACACTCCTTGGCCCCAGTTACCTCGTGGTCCTCGTTGCTACAGCCCTGCCCCTCTGCTTGTTATCAAGGGTTTGCTCTGGTCAGCGACACAAGTGCTCACAGTTTGATTATGCTGGTGTTGCCAGCGTATACATACATTCTACTTACTCCCCTCTCCCCAAAAATATACACCTCCTCCTACAGGAGGGACCTGCACAGGAGAATGGGAAGATACTGACCTTTATCCATTCAACAAGAGAATAACTGAAGTTGTTTGTCTGTCTCAGCTTCTTTCTCCTCCCCCAGCTTGCTCATAATGATAGAGGAAATAGCTTCTAGGAAGCAGAGGAAGGAAGGAGGTGGAGGGAAAATTGCTGTTCTTTGTAATTCTTTAATTAAAGAAGAACCATGCAAGATGGTTTACCTTTTTTTTTTTTTTTTTTTTAAATATGCAGGAGACGACTAAATGCAAGAAGCATTGCTTATAGCTGAGATGTAAAAATCAGACTTCCGATGGGAAAATAATTTTTGTTTACGTACAACATCACTATTGGTTGTAATGAAAAGATGTTTTCCAATTTGTGCATTTGGTCAGTTTCCCCCTTATATTTGTCTTTGACAAAGAGGGTATTTTCACAAAATCACAGGGTGGTTGCAGTTGAAAGGGTCTTCTGGAGGTCATCTTCTCAAACCCCACTGCTGCAGCAGGCTCACCTGCAGCCAAGTGCTCAGGATCACGTCCAGAGAACTTTGAGTATCTCCTTGGGTGTAGACTCCACAGCCTCTCTGGACAAACTGCACCCATGCTCTGTCACCATCACAGTGGAAGCGTGTTTCCTTCCATTCAGGAAGAACCTCCTGTGTTTCAGTCTGTGCCTGTTATCTCTTGCCCTGTCAGAGGGCACCACTATAAAGAGCCTGGCTCTGTCTCTTTACACCCTCCCTTCAGATACTGGTATGGCTTGATGAGAGCTCTCTTGACCCTTCTCTTCTCTAGGCTGCGCATTCCATCCTTTCCTCATACACAAGATGCTCCAGTCCCTTCAGGATATTAGTGGCCCTTCTTGGACTCGATCTGCAGTAGCTCCATGTCTCTTTTGTAGTGGGGAGCCCAAAACTGGACTCAGCTCTCCAGGGGTGGCCTTACCAGAGCTGAGGAGAAAGAGAAGGAATAGCAGCCCAGAATACCACTGGCCACCTTGGCCACAAGGTCATGTTGCTGGCTAATATTCAATTTGTTATTCAAGTTGATCCTTCAAACTGCTTTCCAACCTGTCAGCCTCCAGCATGTACTGGTCCCTGGCTTTGTTTCTCCTTCGGTAGGCCTTAGTTCTCCTTTTTTTCTGTACCTTTTTGAATATGTAAATACTGTAAAACTATAAAACTGTATAAAGAAAAGGAAGATTAGTTTGGTTGATTAGTGAGTCCTGTAATATTAACATTTGGTATATCATTTAAATTTGTAATTATTCACATGCATATTTTCTTATTTTAAAATCAGAAAATGCAAGTAATGAGTGGCTAGTTATTATAAAGTAGTATTAAAATGTTATTGCTGCTTTTTCTTGCATTTGAGATTACCAGATTTTTTTTCTTAATTATGACCACTAGATGACACTCTTCACCAATCTCTGTTTAGAAAGTTGAGTATTGTATTGTTTCATACACTTGGGAGGTCACCTGTCTCTTGACTGCTTTCAGTGAGGCCAGGTCAAATATGTTTACACTTTCCATGATGAAGAATATTTGTGTAGCCTAGCTGTAGTATCCCAAACATAGAAAATTATTGCAATTTCATGACTTAATTTTCTCCTGTGTTGTTTTACTTCGCCAGCCTGCTAGCAATTGTTTTTCTAATATCCAGCCAGTATTGTTGTTGGCAGTTAGATCTTATTTTCTTATTTTGTTCATGCCTCTCCACAACAGAGAGCTGATTGCTGTGGTCTCCCAAAAAATATTTTTCAATTCAGAAATACAAGATGTTGCAGGTAGAAAAATAGGCCTTTAGTAACCAAACTATTAGGAGAAGGCAAGATGCCCCAAGTCTTTTTCATAGTCTTTTGTTTGCAAACTCCCCCTGCCTTCCATACATTAGCTGGGCTAATAAAGCATGTTCAGCTGTAAACCATATCCATTGTTGGTCTCTTGACCTTTACAGCAGTAACAGCATTACTCTTGCAACTTGCAAAACCATTATGCTTTACAAAAAGTCTCTTCTTGACTAACTAAATTTTAAAAAAAATCTGAAGGGCCTGCATTCATGTCTCTGTTTTTCTTGTTGCCTCTGGGTTGCTAAATTATGTCTGAAGTGTCCTGCCCCAAACTGTGTATAGTGGGTTAGGTGAGACTTCATATGAGCCAAATAGCACAGATTAACTTCATTTAATGTCACATGCATACAATACTTCTGTCTTTCTAAAACGGAAAAAAAAACCCAAAAAACAAAAAACAAAAACCCCACCTTTTTATGGGTTTCATATCTCCTTGCAATGCCATCAGCATCTTTTTAGTTTGTGATCCAATGTAATCCCCATAAATTTCACAGCTGTGGTGTTGCTTGGCTAGCTAGACCTGATTTTAACATGTGATTTTTTTCTTTCCTCAGCTTAATATGATGCACCTTTCCGTTTCATGTTGTAATTTCAGTCTGTTGCCTATGGAGTTTGTTACTTTGTGGGATTCTTTTTTACTACATATTTGTTGCAGCTCCATTTGTCTTCTTTAGATTGCAGGATTTAAAGTAACTGATTTGAGGCTACAATGTGTACTGCTTATGCAACACAGTACTAACTAACTAATAAATTAACCACACCACTGTTACTAATTTGTAACAATAGTACTTTTCATATTACTCTACACAATTATACGTAAATCGTTTCACCATCACCCTGAAATCTACTGACAAGCGATTTTTTTTGAAGTAACCCTTCTATGAAAGCACAAGGCAGTATTGCCTTCTACCTACGGTTGCTACATTCACACTCCTGCAGTCACCTACTCCTGTTCCTGCTGACACAGCTCGCTGCTTGGACTATTTGGCTATTGGGCTGGTTTTTACAGTGTCGTCGTTATTTTTCTGGAGTATTCAGGGTAAATAGTCACCTGTGGTATTTATACGTTTACTCTGATAAATACTTGTGTACCAAGTAGCATGTGATCTGCCCTTTTACCCACATTATTTTTGCAACAAGGATAAAGTCTACAAAGACTTTGCTACTTCGAATTCATAGTTCTTTGTATGCCGTGTAGTTTTTACTGTGTATTATATGCACACAAGTGTTAGAAGAATGTAAGAATCCGTGTTTGAAGAATCTGCCTCATTGACCACCTCTAAAGGTAGAAGTTGCTGCAGCCTGCTGTCGTCCTCAGCGTTGCTGACAAACGAGAACAGCGCGATGGGCTGCTCCCGGTGTCCCACAGGACTGTAGCCCAAAGGCTCATGTTGCAGAGCAGATGTGCAGAAATTGCTAGCTTGCTGCTTAAAACTCACCAGCTTCTGAAAGTGTAGAGGATGCAGCAGGTGGCAAACAAGACTGTACCAGCAAACATATGTGACACAGCTGGTTAATGTGCCATTGCTGACCAACCTGGGCTGCACAGGAGCATTTCTGGAACTGGAGAATAAGCTTTGCGCAGACACAATTATTTTACCATTGAATTTATAGATCGGCCTCAAAACTAAGGACTTCAGGCTTGAGAAGCATCACAGAATATGACTGAGGGAGCCTGTGGTTTTATGTAAATTCAAAGTTGTCATTTTGAACATTAAAGCAAAACGTTTGCTTGCAACCTTCTGCTTGTGGTGGTTATCTCCTGTCTCCAGCTCCTCATTGTAGTGTGTGAGAGGGGCTGGAGGAGCAGGAACTTCAAGAAGATTTTGCACCTTATTGAACATGTAGGGAAGGTAATTTGTGTTGTGAATAAATCCTGTTTGCAACAGCAACCTGATCTCTCTCATGGCAGACTTTTCCCTAAACCTACCCAAATCACGATCGTATTTTTCCAGGGGACTTAAGGCAGAAAAGGCTTGTACTTTTTTTTTTTTTTTTTTTTTAAGATCTAGTGATTTCTAAAGCCGAACAAATTTGCCTATTAGGAGAAACAGCTTATACTGCCAAATAGAACTATGTGTCTGCCTCTTGGACTTGACGACTCAAGGATGTAGATGTTCATCCAGTCACACAACATAAAAGAGAAAACAGACTGTTATTCTCTCAGAACTTGGGCAACAGCGTTTCAGGAGCCTGCAATTATACTGCAATTATAAAACAGGGTTTTCTTTTGCTAAAATTGAGTGCTCAGGTTTGCTGAGGATATGTGCCAATATGTATCACCATCCAGCGTGGTTTATCAAAATTAGGCTAGTATGAAGTTCTTGGGCTCTTGCTGAGAGTAACAACAATCTGACTATCTTTGTAGGGTAGGTGATAAACAATTTCACCACCTAAGATTTTTCTGCTTTAATCTGTGAACAATCTGCTTGTATAAAATGGAAATTAAGTTCTAGAAAATATACCCTTTGCAATGATTTAAGATTTTGGGTCACTGCTATTACAGTTAAAAATTAAGACAGTTTGTGAGCTTTTTAATCACTTTGCCTGATTGAGAGGGTCACAGACAAGCACATGATGAGACGCTAATAGAGCAGAGCTTTCTGCTAGCCTTTCAATGTTGGCTTTGGTTTAAAGCACAGACTGTTATACTCCAAGGTAGCCCGTAAGTTTCCATCTCTGTATTTCTTGGGCTAAGGCTACATCAAAGCTTCCTTACAGGTTTCAAGCAGTTGTCTAAATTATCCATGAAAACTTGATGAAACTATTCCGGAGTCATCCTGCCAGGTGCCGTAGCGATTGAATCCTGCAACAATTAGCACAGTTGAAGCATTAATGGGTTACTGGCTTGTGTCTTGGCCTGATGCTTTGTTTGCTTTCTGCAGTAGATGCAGAGATGGATGTGTTCAACATAACAATCAGATGCACTGTCTTGTTCAAAGGGTACGTCTCTGGTGCCTGTTGCAGTCTTTCCAAATGTTCACCAGTATCTTACTTGAGCCAATTAATATTACATCAGCACCTTTATAGGTCTTTTGGTAATGTGCTATCATTTCTCCCTAGCTTACAGAAACAAGAATCTACTTATTTGTTGCTTTGAAATCTGATTTTTTTTTAATTTTTCTTTACTATCTTTTAATTTGTGGAGGTAAGTACATCCAGAATGTCTCAAGTATGTAAATTAAATTCATAACTATCACTTCTTAAAATGCCTAAATTTAATCTCAGTTCTAGACATTCACCTTAATTAAAACCAAATACCAGGCTTTCAGCTGAGGTAACGTTGAACAAGTTGATATAAAAACTCCAGTCACAAATAATTCATATGTTGGTTTCTGAACTTGTCTTTTACCTGTCCATAAAGAATACTGTGTCGAGGAGATCAACTTAGATCATATTTCTTTTGTATTGGAAATTACTGTTACGTTTTAGATAGTGTCCAACTAAAACAACTTCATGAGTGCTAGCTGTAGTATGATACAGGATGTATTTTTGAAAGTAAATGCTGTTAAAACATTAAATGTTTCAAGTAAACCATATTAAATATTCCAAATGCATTGCATGGTTTCTTTCTTTTTAATCATCTTGAAATTAAATACATATAGTCAGTGCAGCAGACTATACAAGTTCCTCTATGCCACGTGACTGTATGACAAATAACACGCCTCATCCCTCTCCCTCCCTGTTTTGCTGTCAGTGGTGCTTAGCAGGATGCATGATTCATATCATACAGTAGAGAGACAGGGCAGCACACAGCTCTTGACATCTAGATAGTTGTACTATCTAGTGGGACTACAGTGGGAAGGAACAGTATGTTTTTCTTTGCACTTACACTTAGCAGCTTGATAATACACTTGTAAACATCCATGAAACATTTCTTATCACTGTTGTAGCCATTGCCAATTATATTTTTCTTTTCCGCAGGCTGCTCTGACTCTTCCACAGAGACCACTTCTTCATTGTTCTACTGTGATTCCTGTTGTGGCTCTGACATTAAAGTTTATTATGCACCTTTTCAGGCTTAAGGATTCATGGTGCTTTCTTCCCTGGATGTTGTTTATATCCTGGACTTCTCATCATGTCCGTGACGGGATTCGTCATGGCCTTTGGATCTGCCCGTTTGGAAAAACTCCTCCTTTGCCATATTGGCTATATGTGGCAATTACAGCATCTTTACCTCATCTATGTTCATTTATTATGTATTTAACAGGCACTAGAGAATTAATGTCCATAAAACATGGAATCCGCATTGATGTGTAAGAATGATGGCTCTTAAAGGATGTTTATATTAGCACTTGAAATGTGCTGTCTGTTTATTACTGAAGTGGTTTCCTTATGTTTTCTACAACTTCCAAGTCAGGCATTTTAAGCCTGTGGAGCCAGTTATAGCTCCTTTGTCAATTCCTTGCGGTCATAGAAACCCATGTAATGAATGGTAATAATTTCATACCTATACATTCCCCTTGTAAAGCTGTGGTCTACCATTATAGTTCATGCATAGCTAGCTGATTTATGAAGTACTTAGTCTTTCTCTGTAGTAATTATATTACATTTTACTGTCACAGTACTATTCATGTGATCAGCATTCATTTGGGATTTGTATTCTGCCCATAGGTAATACATTTCCTCTAGACAGAATTTGTATAGCACTTTAAAAATGTGAAGTACTATATAAATGCTAAGTATTAGTGAGAATTTAGTAGTGTATAGCACTTCCAAAAAGTATCAGTTAGCCTTTTAAATGTATTTATTTGTTTTCCTGCTGGACTCTTGTATTCAACTGTTTGAAAAGAAATGCTGTTTGTATTTCACAGTGTGCAACTGTGTATCTGCACCTCTTTGAACACTGCTATCATATAGTCTTTCTACTAAATTCTATTCCTCTGTAGTTGGTTGGTGCTCAATTTGCAGATAATTACTAGCTATTATTTGTGGTTATAAAGACAGTTTGGTTACAGTATTATGTGTCCTGGCCAAATTGTTGAATTTTAAAAATATCCTAATTATGAATATTATTTAATTTGGAACTAAGGAATTTTAGTAAATATTTAAGGATTGTGTAAAGACAGACTTATTTATTACAGTAAAACATAAGCTTTAGGAAAGAGTCAGGAATTGCCCAAAATGTGAGTTTGCTTAAAGACCTTACTACTGTATTCATAAACAGGATTTTTAGTTAATAAGTGCACGATCATCTTTATTATGGTTAAAAAAAATGCATTAGTATTATGCAGAAATAGAAAATTCCTCCTGAATAAGTTCCTTAAGGAAAGATGTTACTATTTTGCAGGTTTATACCATAGTAATTTACCCTGTGGGCTATTCAAAGTAATATTTTCCATTTACAGAAATTTCTCAGAAAAAGTCCCAACATAAAAATTAAGCTTTTGTCTAGTCTGCAGTGTGCAAGCTGAGAAACATCTATTAATAATTGTTTTTTTAAAATTTTCAATTCATTGAACTCCATTGTCCATTAAGGAGAAGGGGCCTTAATTATTCCAGGTTATGATAAATAGTTGTCAAAGGGGATTATTTTTACGGAAGAGCATACATAGGGTAGCATGTGCTGAACTTAAAAGTTATCTGAGGGTGCAAAGATTAGGTGAAGTGTTGATACTACATTTATATTAGTACATTTATATTAGTATAAAGTACAAAGAAATACAAAATATGTATACTGGGATGGCTGGCTGAATGGCTACCAGAGACCTTCTGTGGCTGCAAAGTCTAAAGTCTCTCTGCCACACACTGAGCTAATAATGGAGGGTGTTTCACCCTTTTAAAATGTGCCTTCCCACAAAAAAAATCATCTTTGTCCTATTTGTGCTTTGTGTTAGAAGTATATGCCTATGAAAACTTGTCTTGGCAGTACAGTGGGCTTGTTTAGCCTTTATAATAAAATGAGTAGAGAGAGTTTTTTCTTGGAAAGAAGATTTGAAAAGCAGAACATTCCTTAAAGGATTGTCCTCATATTGTGGATTTCTGTCTTTTACAGTATGTAGAAGTTTCCCAGAAAAAAATTGTCTTGCTGTAGAGTCCTCAGAGCAGGAACTGTCTTTTTTCTGAAGGCATGACAGCTTAGTAGAGGAGGAGCTCGTTCATTTACTTCTAACCTGTATTTTAAACTATCGACTATGACATGCCAATAATGAATATACTTTGTGCAAGAAGTGAACACTTAAATCCATGTAGAAGATTTTATGTGTTCTTGATTCATGGTGTAATATTTGTATAATTTTGTGCTTTATTCAGATTTGTTGCAAAGGGAAATGTATATAGGAACAAAGTGGAGAATCACACTTTCTCATTTTTAGATGGTAGCTGTGGCTTTTTGTGCTAACTCTATGTCCACCAAAATCCTTATGTTTGGTACTGTACTGTTCTACCAATGTTTAAGGATCAGTTAATGGGTACATCTTCAGTAGTTTAAAACCACTTTTTTTCATTCTTTGTATTTCTAGCAATTTGTGTGGGTTTTTTTTACAATAATATTCAGCTCTATTTTAAATTATTATTTTTCTGGTCATGTTCTTACACTACTTCTGCCACAGCAGTAGGCGAACACTGCTTAGAAATGCGTTAAGGAAAGTAGCATGCACTTGTGGCACGTGGCTTCTCTCTCCCTCCCGACACACACGGTAGAGTCTCGCACCTCCTCCTGACATTTACACAGCTTTAGCTCAGGTCATTGACAAGTTTTCAAGGTAAACTGACCCGTTGCATGTAATGCTGTAATTTGTGGGTAGCCAGATTGAAGAACAAAGAAGTTAGATATCTGTTTCAGGCCACGTCACTGAGAAGATGCACCTGCCTATCACAAATGAATTGCCTAAAAATTCCTTGCCAGTATTTTATGTACATTTCAAATATATTGATATTTACAACTATGCATTGATACCTGCCACGTGTAGCAAAATCATGGCAAAAATAAACCAAGATACTGAAATCACAATGAATTTGTGCTTTACTGCATGCATTACTGTAAAGAGTAAATGTGAAGTACAAAAACCATGTGAAATACACAAAAAATTGTAACAAACTCAAGCTAATCATTTCGTGCACGATGTATGATACATATCACTAAATTATTAATTAGTCCAGTGGTTCATTTACTATGCAAATCTAAACTTTTCCCATTCATTCTCAAGTTTTACTTACACAGTTGAAGAAAGTGGGGGAGTTTTCTGGCTTAATTTTTTTGTTAGAACTGTAATGCTTTATTTTTCCTGCTTTAATGGATTGCTGTTGTAAAAAGTTGGTACTATTAATTGCCAAGATATTGACAATTTTCTTGCTAAGAAAAACCTTAGAATGTTTCTTCTCCACAGTCCTTTAGAAATAAGATAAAATTTCTCCTTTAATCCCATAGAAGCCTTAACATAAAGAGCAAACACATTTCCTATCACTTTATATCCTAGTTTAAAATGTAATCTCTATTTTCACATGACTGGTACCACTTTTTTCTACAATAGAGTATATTGTAACATGTGCCTTTAATTGATAAGTGAATTATTCATAATTGATGCTGTACTCGAAGGGAAATGCTGGTGAGCTTGAATTAAACTGAAATAATTTTAACAGCCAGGCAATTGGTATTAGCTTATTACCAGAAGAACATTTCCTTTGCTAATGGAAATAAAGTTCCAGAAAGAGAGAAGAGGGGGAGGAGTTTAAAAGTCGGTCTAAAGGAAATGTTAGTACATAGTTAATTTTTAACATGTATTTTTATTTTATCAGCTACTGTCAGTATGAAGCTAAATGGTGAAATGCATCAGAAGAATACATTTCTGTTTAAGTAATTGAGCCAATCTAAATCCTGTTAAGTTATGTATGAGAATTTCTTCAGAGCAGAAGGAATTTTCTATTTTGTTATACAGTATGGGCTTTGGTCAACTGGTAATTTTGAGTCCACAAGCTGGGTTTTGTTTCCCTGCTACAGGCAGACCGGGTGTTGAAACAAGGTAAGAGCTGTCAGGTTCAAGTACTGTTTGCATTCATTGAAAAAAAAAAAAAAAAAAAAAGTAACGCTTTTCCTCAGAATAATAAATTGATGCCTTCAGTTCTTTCTTACATTTCCCCGAATTTTACATCCTCTACATGGAATTATAAATTTGAATGCTGTATTGTAGAACTGTTTTCTGTCACTTAAAACTCAGAGCTCAGTTGGCAGGGATTCCTCGGGAAGCTTCCATGGGGGATAAAGGAGCTAGCAAGTGCTGGGAGTTTTTCAAGAACACTCTCCTGGAAGCACCAGAACATTTCATCCCTTTTAATGATAAGGGAAGCAGGCAGAGCAAGAGAACCTCTTGGCTTAACTGCGAGCTTCTGAGTCTGCTCAAAACCAGGAGAGTCGCGTACCTGAGACATGAAAGTGGATAAACACCCATTGACAACTACAAGGGCATTGCTGGGGTGTGCAGAGATGCAGTTAGAAAAACAAAAGCTCAGCTCAAATTGAAATTGGCCAGAGGTGTCAGAAATTACAATGAAGGCTTCTTCAGGTATGTAAACAACAAGCAGAAACAGAAGGAAAATATTGAACCACTGTTAAACAGGAGAGGTTAATTAGTCATCAGCAATGTTGAGAAGGCAGAGGTTCCCAACACCTTCTTCACCTCTCTCTTTACCATCGCTGTTGGGCCTCAGGCCTTGGGAACTATAATCCAGATAGATGCCAACAGAGACCCACCATCAGTGAAAGAATTCATGCATTAGCTGTTACAGGAGCTGGACCCCTACAAATTGATGGGCATTGACAATATCCATTCAAGGGTCTTAAGAGAGCTGGCTGACCTCATTGTGAGGCCTCTCTCCATAATCTTTGAGAAGTCATGAAGGTTGGAGAACATCCCAGAAGACTGGAAGAAGGCTAACATCACCCCCACAAGAAGGGCTTAAAGGAGAATCCAGGAAACAGCAGACCCACTAGTCCTTGGGAGAATTATGGAACAAATCCTCCTGGGGGCTATCACAAGTCAAATGATTGGGAAAAGCCAGCATGGATTCACCAAGGGAAAATTGTGCTTGACAAACCTGATCGTGTTCTACGACAAAGTAATCTGCTCAGTTGATGTGGGGCGAGGGGTCGACATTGTCTACCTGGATTTCTTCAAGGCTTTCTATATGGTTCCTCACAGCCTCCTCAGAGAGAAACTGGTACTTTACAGTCTGGACAAGTGGTCTCTGAATCATCTCTGGATGATGGGATCAAGTGTACCCTGGTGAAGTTTCCCCAAACTGGGTGGGGAAGTGGACACTTTAGAAGGGAGAGCCTGGAAAGGAGAGCAGGAAGACCTGGATAGGCTGGAATGCGTGGGCTAACAAGAACCTTATAAAGTTCAACAAGGACAAATATGTAAGGTCTTACACTTGGGAAAACGCAATCCAGGAGTGCAGCACAGACTGGGATCTCCCTGGCTGGGAGCAGCTCTGTGGAAGGTGACCTGGGGGTCCTGGTGGACAACAAGCTCAATATGAGTGAATGGTGTGCTGCTGCAGCAAGAAAGCCAACAGGATGCTGGGTTGCATCAGCAAGGGGGCACCACCAGCAGAGATAAAGTCATTCTCCCACACTGCTCAGTGCCATACCTGGAATGTGCAATACCTGTTCAGTTTTGGCTCCTGCTATACAAAAAAGATGTGGACAGGCTGGAGAGGGTCCACGGAAGGGCCACCAAGATGATCACAGGACTGGGAGCCTCCTGTGGCATAGTGGGTTTCCTCCCACTATGAGGAAAGGCTGAGCAAACTGGGTTTGTTCAGCCTTGAGGAAAGGACGCTCAGGGGACACCTTAACACCATGTTCCAGTCTCTAAAGGGTGGGTATAAAGAAGATGGAGGCTCCCTTTTTACTACTTTTTACTTACTACTGCTCCCTTTTTGCTACTACTTAGCAAAAATGTTCTAACACAATGTTAAGGAAATCTTCAGAATATTGAAAACTAGAAAATAAATACTGTATTCCTTTTGGCAGAAATATTAAGTAGATTTCTAGGCAGTTTGTAAAAACAGATTTATTTAATCAAAGCTAATTGACTGAAGACATTTGTATTAGTAAATACTGGTGAGCAATCTGTGTGAAAATGAATTTGCATACTGAACTGAGTAATTGGCCAAGTCAGGCTGTGTGCTGTTGCCATATCCACCACAGAAACAACTGCTTTCTCCAAGGACCGTTACTAATGAACCTGGAGCCTTCCTCGTGTTGCCAGGGGAATTCAAACTTAGTTTATTTCAGTCCAGTTTTCCCCTAAAAACTGCATAGCATTGAGTAAAGGTTCCTGGACTGGTATGGGGTAGTTTCCTTGATCTGCTGTCCACTCCTTCACAACAATTTTTACAGATGAGCTAAAGAAGGTGGTGGTTGTGAGTCCTGGTGCAGTAACTGTGCTAAAGAAATTAAACAAAAAATAGCAGAAACGACAATGACGTAAGAAATTTACAAGGTTATAATGCTGCTAGTTTCACTTTTACATTTCAATTTAAATTGTTGATAGTCAAACAAAACCAACTTCTTTTTACATATTACTGCTAACAATTTGGAAGCAAATTTTGTGATCAGTGCTCTAAAAATATGAAGTGCTTCTGGGCCAAATGAATTCTGTACAATTCAGGTAATAAGACTATATCAATATATTTTCAGCAGTATCACCTCTGTCTTTTTGTTCATTTACCTGTATATAATGGATGTCTTACTATGGAAGCACAGTTGGGGCTTGGGGAGTTTTGATGTAGAATACTGTAGCCAGCAAAGCCTTTTAGCATGACTTATTTTTGTTTCATTAGTCCCTGAAGAGACAGATCTTCCCTCTTTCTAAACATGTTTTGTTCAGATGGAAGTTCAAGTGGTTTGCTAGCATCTTTTGGATGAATGTGCTGTATGCCTTGTACGTCAAACACAAATAAACAAAGCAAATGCACTTACAACTTCGTACCATAAAAATGTATGTACGTGATTTATTTATCTTTTTTTTTTTCTCAAAGTGAAAACAATTTACTATAGAGTCATAGAATCATCTGGGCCAGAAGGGACCTTCAAAGGCCATCTAGTCTGACCCCTCAGCAGGGACACCCCCAACTAGACCAGGTTGCCCAGGGCCTCATCGAGCCTCACCTTGAGTGTCTCCAGGGAAGGGGCCGCAACCATCTCCCATGGTGCATCTTGCACTTACATGTCTATGTAGATGTTGACCAAGTGGTATTTCTGGTAATTTTATGTGGCTGCAGATCCACCAGAAGTGCTTCGTGCACTCTCCTGATGCTGGACTTACCTCAGGTTGGGTGAAAGCTTCTGCTTCGATGTACCTGGCCCAGCTGGGTTCAGCAGGCCGAACAGTAGACGTCTCCTTCATGGCAAACTGTCCTAGAGTCCCTTTGTGCTCAACATGTAGCCACTCAGTCTGTTCAGTGGTGCTTAAAACATGCTTTTATCTCTTCCTAAAAATGATGCCTGCTTCTGGTGTGCTGGGTTGCATTCTGCTCACCACAGATTGTACTAAAGAGATGCTAGCTGACTGAAATTGGGATTGTAGATTGGGCTTCTTTTCCTGTCATTCACCATGATTTCCTGCTGCTGGAGAAGGAAACCACCTCTTCAAGGGGTGTTTTATGCAGGAGATTCTTTGACATATAGTGAAACATGAAAAAGTGAAAAAACTAAAGGTGGCTCCCATGAGGCACTTAACATCACTTCTAGACCGACATACTTCAGCAGAGGGGTGATCAGCTTTCTTAAATGAGTTGTAACTTTTAAAATGCAGAAGAAACGCTTACTGTAAAATCAGACCATTTTCTTTCTCAAAATCTGTCCAAAGCCAGGAGTTTATCTTTAAAAGATTTGACAATTGCAGTTAGTATACTATCTATCATGGCTGAAATTTGCAGTGCTAAGTCTGTGCTTCGGTTTACATTTCTTTGAAAAATATAATTTGCTCTTGCTCCAGTGTATGGGGACTTGGATTAGCAACTTGGAAGTGGTTAAAAGATTGCACCTCTTTCTCCCTTGCACGCTGACTTGGAAGAGGCTCTACTTGTGTAGAATGTACTAGGTACTGTCAGTCTCTCTTCTAATAGCAATATATAAAAGCTGATCACCTGTTATTGTATGGTAAATATTTATTGAAGTTAGAAACCTCTCATATTACTCCCTGGTGCTATCATGGAGAAGTGGGATGGTACTTGCTGCTGCCACCTCCACACTCAGTGCAAAGAAGGAGCGCTGCAGTGTGAGTTAAGGACAGCCATGGCTCGAGTACGTGGTGTACAGGGCTCCGTGCGTCAGCTGTTTCCGTGGGTGTTGGAACCTGCTGCTGTTATGAGAAAACCCCAAGTTTCAAAAAAAAAAAAAAGAGGTTTTTCCCAGTGGTCTTGTTGAATGATCAAATTTCTTTAAAACTCTTTTCACATAAGAAAACCAGTTTGGCTATTACTTGATTTTCAAGTCTGCTGTCTATTTCAAAGGGATGAATGTTGGCACATTTCTCTGGTTCTCTGTTGCCTGCATTAGCTCTGCAAAAAAGGCGGTGTATTCTTAGTCATCAGGAGTGTGTTTTCCCTCTTTACAGTGAGCAGGTTTCGAAATATTGAGTGCAACTTTTTTGCCTTTGGCACTTGTTCACAAATATTCACTGAAGGGCCACAAAGATGATCAGAGGGCTGCAGCACCTCTGCTGTGGGGACAGGCTGAGAGAGCTGGGGTTGTTCAGCCTGGAGAAGAGAAGACTCTGGGGAGACCTTATAATGACCTTCCAGTACCTGAGGGGGCCTACAGGAGAGATGGGGATGGACTCTTGATCAGGGAGTGTAGCAATAGGACAAGGGGTAACAGTTTTAAACTGAGAGAGGGTAGATTTAGATTAGATATTAGGAAGAAATTCTTTACTGTGAGGGTGGTGAGACACTGGAACAGGTTGCCCAGAGAAGTTGTGGATGCCCCATCCCTGGAAGTGTTCAAGACCAGGCTGGATGGGGCTTTGAGCAACCTGCTCTAGTGGGAGGTGTCCCTGCCACCAGCAGGGGGTTGGAACTCGATGATCTTTGAGTTCCTTTCCAATCCAAACCATTCTGATTCTATGATTCTGTCTATGGTTACAAAAGGTATTAATTAAAAGATGCTTCAGAGGAGGCATGCACTGAGCATTTCATCAGAATCTGCCCAAACTGCTTACACAGCAGACTGTAGACGCATCTCCCCAGAAGACAGTAACTGATATCTTAAAACAGGCTATTGAAAAATAAAGCATTGAAGACAGAGTTGCTTTGCTCTGGCTTTTTATTTCCTCCAGTTATTCCTCCCCACTAGCTTGCAGAAGGGAGGGCCTTGTTCACATGGCCACGGCGTGAACACCTCTAAGCTGACACGAAAGACGAAAGGTTTTGGGTGCACGGGTGAAGGTGAGTTGCATGACTATATCCCAATCCTCTGTTCTGGAGCGGTTGATGGGATGCGATACCAACCGGGGCGAGGTGGGGAGCATCTCTCAGAAGGGTTACTATTGACTGAAGGTAGAGAATGCAGTATTTCCCTGGCACTGGGGATGTTTCCTTATGCCAAGATATGATTCCAGTTTCCCTGGCAGGAGTTACTTTATTGATGGAGATAAAAGCTTTAGTTTTCAGTTGAGATTCAGCTGATTTGGCACATTGACATAATTGCATCTACAGAGGTAACAAACGTTGATTTTCTCTGTGTAACTTCTACTAAAATTTTCCAAATTTATATTATATCCAGACTTAAAAAAAAAAATGCAGCAGAATACTTTTTGTTGAAGACATTTGAAAACACTCTCCTCTCTCCTGACATGTTTTAAAAGTGTATTTGCTATTTCTGCTTGCTTTCTATCAGAGTAACCCATGCTTGCTGGCCTTTAGGAATAATTGCATAGCCTACTTCACAGAGAAGGACAGGCAAAAGTACATAGAGGAGAAAATGTTTTACCAACGTTCTGGAGGAGGTAACTGCTAGCCTTCAAAATCAAAACAGTTGAACAGAAGTGTTCTGTCACATGCATAAAATATATTTTAATGCTATCGAATGTTCTATCCCTTCATAAATTATCAAAGTAAAACTTCTTTACTGACACTTATTTTCTTCCCACGAGTATTCGTATCTCCATGACTCTCCTTGTGGTAGCATTTCATATTTATCTCCAAAGTGCTTTATAAGCATTACCCAATCTTACTAGGTTACAGGAAATTAGTTTACAGGGAAAAAAAATATTTTATAGTCTTATGTGAACAAATGGGTCAGATAAGTGTGTTCAAAGGTAAATTCTTCAAAGCTGAAGAAAGAGAACTGACTTGGGAATGTTAGCATGAGATGTATTTTCTCAAGACTGCTCTAGAAAGGAGCTTTTTTCAAACTCTCTGATTCCTAGCTCAGAATGTCATGGTTCAATGATACATACCAGTCACTTCCTGCTAGCTGACCTAAAGTGATGAAATAGTTTGGGTTTTAAAACTACAAAAAGAGAGCACATTATTGCAAACAGCTTTCCAATGCCAGGAAATAGGCTTTGGAATAGAGATGAGGAACTAAGACAGCAAATTCCCTTGCCAAAGTAAACCACCTCACTGCCCCAAGTTAGTCAACAAATACAAATGTGCAGGACTCTTTCCGTCCAAATATTTGACGGACTGGAAACCATTGGAAAAAAAAAAAGGCAGTGAAAGAGATCACGGGGAGAGAGTGTGCATAATGTCCTCTGCAGGGCACGGAGCCACCCCTGGGGAGGACACTCAGCAGTTACTGCAAAGTGCTGATTCCTGTTGGTTTTTTACTGCAACCTAAGGACTGGCTCCCTGAAGGAGCAGACAAGTCAGGGTGGCCCATCTTTGACAGGCAGGGTACAGTCAGGTGGTACCTGAACATCGATGAGATGAAACAAAAGGGAACATTTACTTACCCAGCTTCAAGTGGTTAACATAACCCAAACAAGGTTTGAGTGCTCATCTGTTCCCTGTGTATTTTCCTGCATCAGTTTTACTCTGTTACAACAGGGCAGCCCCTATCTGCTGGCTGACAGATGTCACCTGGCTGACAGGTGTCACTATGCAGGTTTCGTAGTGGGACCTCAATTGCAAAGGAGGAATATGGTGGTGATCACGTTTCATTCCAGTGGAATTCACAAGAAAAGCAGGCCAAATCCAGCAACCAAAGCCCTTCCTGGTATTAGGGAGTGAGAACTACAGAAGCTGGCATATTATTAACAACATTCTTATTAATAACGTATTTGTTCTGGGTAGTAGCAGGAAGGTTTCAGTCTCTCGTTATGTGAGCTGTTGTGTAACAGTAAGACAGTCCCCGCCCAAGTAGTCTTACAATATAAATAATCTGTTTTATATCAGGTAGATAACATTTAACTATGAAAATATGAAAATCGAGGAAGTTATTCTGATCTTGTTTGTCTTGAAATAACAGACTTCAGAAATGCAAATTAGAACTAATAAATGCAAATTAGTATTCTTTTTTTCAAAATGATGGTATTTCTCATACACCTTGGACTTGTGAAATTCATGTATCTGATATTCCAAGAAGAGAGCTGCTAAGAAGAGTCCCATGCATTCTATTTATTATTTTTTAAATCCTCTTTAAAAAAAATCTGAAGTAGATTTTCCACAGACAGTGACATCATGGAGGAGGACAGGGAGGATCTATAACCGCCTCATGCATCATTTTACCGTTCAGATCTTTACTATGTACGTCTCCCTTTTGTCGTGTGCTGAAGTTCTTTTGTGCCCCTCTGGGAAAAAGGAGCTAAGGAAATCAAAAAGGCATGGGAAAGAGCTGTTGTGGATGAATGCTCCTTACACAGTGAGTTTTGCCACTCCTGCCAAGGTGATGGATGGGCATTGGTAGGAAATTTATGCAAGGTCTCAGGTTGAAAAAAACCCACTCTCGTTTCACAGCTGGTCGGCCACGGGCCCCATTCAGAAAGGAAAGATCCTTCATTAGAACCACCCTATTATTTATTAGCCCATGCTATGAGAAGCATAAAAGAAGTCTTGAAGCTCTCTTTGTTCTTCCCCAGCTTCCATACCTACACTGGGCTTAAAGAAAGTGTGAATTCAACTCTGTGACTGAAAAACCATGTACACTATGTGACACAAGGGAGTGTGTCATAGCCCCAGGGCTGTGAGGGCACCACCTGTTACCTGGCAGATGTGAGATCGTGTGAAGTTGTGTAAAAAATCTCAGTGCTAGCTAAATAACAAAAATGTCACATGTGGGCACGATGGTTTATAAGGCAGAATTTAATTTCCTGGTATAAACAAAGGCTGCAGCAAGAGATCATGGTTCAGGGTTAATACTGACTTCACAAGTCACTGTAACAGTCCGTGAATTTGGGTCAGGAAAGAGGGACAATCACGTTTGTCCCTTGTAGTACTGGCGCAAGGCTGTTGATGCTCACGCATGGACGTGATGCGGTGCACGTGCTCCACACCGCCGTCTGTTAGCATAACCTCCTGCCACCGTCCTGTTTGTACTTGGCCCTGCGTAAGTCTCCTGTGACCGTAAACATGTTTTCAGCCCAAGTGTAAAAGACCAGAACATTTGTGCATTTATTTATGTTAGAAGAAACGTATGTCGGTAGAAAAGACAACGAGCCTTTTTTTTTTTTTTTTTTTTTAATGTGATGTAACAAGTTTCCATTGAACGTTTGCCACTTTTTGTTATCTCCCTATGTCGTTTTTTAAAAGTAAGGGAGATCAGAAGAGGTGCTCAGAGTACATGTTGTCCTGAAAGCCAACTTCAAGCTTTTTACAGCTCAGGAGAAGCAGGTTGGAAACAAAGCATCACTGCTGAACCAGACTGCTGATCCCTGTAGTCAGATATTGCTTCTGCAGGGTGTGAGCTTTCACTGACTGTATATTTATAAGTGCACCTTCTGTACATCCCCATTTTGCTTTTTGCCTTTTAGAATCAAAATCACAGTCTCACTTCCTTATTCAAAATGTCAGTTACGTCATAGGACAAAAAAAAAAAACATTCAAAACTTAAGGGGAACTTGGTCCTTGGCACCCAGCTTTGTTATGAGAAGTCTTTTGGGAGGCAGAGCTGGGAAGAGGCTGTGCAGACAACTCATGTATAAACATATCTTTTACTTGGTTTTTTAGAATGACTAAGCTATGTGATCAAGCAAATATTTTTATTTTTTAAATAATAAGGAAGCATGCAGAACTAATGGTCTTTGTTCTTTTAAGAAACACAAATCCCGATGTACTTATTTCCTGCTTGTGTATCTCAGGATCAGGTTTTCTCCTGAGCCAGCAAACCATGGAAAACATCTGTCATGCTTTCTCTTCAGCACCCACAGATCCTCTCAGCACACCTCTGGTAGTCCTCCTCTAAATTATGATTGATTTTTTTTAAAACAGAGATCGAGAAGGGAAGAGTCTTCAGCTTCTTCTTTTGCTCACTTCCTCAATGAATTAGGTCCTTTTTCTAAACCTACATAACAGTATGTCAGCTTTTAAATGTCACATTGGGTGTACAGAAAGGATTATAATTTGGCTATCTCAACTGATGGGAACAGGCCATTGGAAGCCAAGCTTTGCAGGTCACCAGCAATGATGTACTCCTGGGCAGTCTTGAAGACAGTTCTTGAGGTGAATCCTGGGGCTCTGCTCGGAGGTGACTTCCCAGGACTGTTCAACATCTGCAACGCGATGCTAACACAGCTTTCCCTCAAATGGTACTCCTTGCTTCTTCAGTAATTGGATTTCTGGGTGTCTGCCTCCCATTCTCTAGCCTGCAGCATTTTTATGCCCATCTTCCCTGCAGTCTCTGTTTCTTGCCTTCACAGAGGAACAGAGTCACAGAACCTTATCAGCCTCAGTTTTCCTCCCTCTTAGTTCTTATTTCAGAGAGATTTTCACTTCCCTTTTGAATGCCAGTCAGCTTCTCGTCTGTGACAGCACCTGAGCCACAGCATCCACTCCTCCTTGTGGTTTGGCCTCCAGAGTGCTGCCCTGTGAGGAACGATCCCTCTTGCTGTGTACTAGTGGTAAGGGCTTTCTCTATGTGTTTTCCACTGGTGATGATGGCTACCACCACAGTAAGAGCTAAAATCCAAGTAAAGGCACCTCCAGGTCAAATGTCTGAGTCTTAGGTTGTGTGTGTATGTGTGTGTGTGAAAGTGTGCAGTCAGCCACTTCAGATGGAATGCAAAATACCTGTAATCAAAGTTTTATTGAAATGGCCAGTAGAAAATACTAAGCATTTCTCTACAATTTTGGCACTACAGCCTGCACCTTTGTCTTCTTGGTATATAAACCCTAAAACTTCTTCTTCAGGACAAAATCCTGTCCTCTTCCAAAGAACTCAACTTTCATCCTATTCTATCATAATTTAATGGTCAGAGAGTGGAATGTCCTTGCTCCAAGTGCCCCAAGTGCCAAGAAACAGCACAGGCTGGGACAAGGTTCCAGTTCCTCCTGCAAGGGCTGGAGCTCTGTGCAGCAGAGAGTGCAGGACTCCTGGGGAGGGCAAGCACAGCAGGAGCGTGGGAGCATCATCTGCTTGTTGGGACATCCAAGTGGTGGGAGGGATGCAGGCACTCCTCTTCCCCCTCGGGCTTCTTCTCTGTTTAGTGTGTTAATAAGATGTAGTGCTGAATGTAAAATAATACGCCCCTGGGGCCCTAGCTGGCTGTTGGGGCAGCCTCCCTGAGACATGGGTGTATCTGTACCCTCCCTCTCAGGCAGAAAGTGCATTAACCTTTAAAATGTTCACAGCTCAAATTTTTCTTCTGGACTCATTTTTTTTTTTTTCTTCTTTTTTTTTTTTTCCCCCAGAGGATACTACCCACAGATAAATTTCTGGTATGCGCAAGGCTGAATGAGATTTATACAGAGAATTTTAAATTCTGGGGTTTTACTGTAGGCAGAGGACCACCTGATTCAGTCTAGAATAGGGGACACCTGAAGAGGTCACCATTTGGGGTTTTGGTACCCACACAAACAATTGGGCACAAGTCCAACGTACAATTTTAAATTATATCCTATGTCTATTCATGATTTAAGCCAGTCTAGGAAAAAATACATTTATTTTTGTGAATTGATTATTATGGTTACTTACAGGGTAGTAGGAAGTACTGCAGTAACAAGTAAGCCTATTGCAACTATTAATATGTTGAAGCTTTCATCAATCAAGTCTTGCTGGAGACAGCAATGGTCCAAAGTTATTTTAATGTGAGTTATCCTGCTTTAATGAGTGGTCAGTGGTTTTTGTCTTCTTCAGAAACCAGCACTACTGTTGCAAAAGAAGATTGCCTGAGGGCAAGGAGTGGGTGTAAGAAAGTTTACTCTTACTTCTGCTTGAGTAACTGGAGAAAGCCATATATAACCGAACGCATTATATTACAATGCATATTAACACAGAAGAAGTTACAATCATTAACCTGTGCTCAAATATTAAAGGTTTGGATTTAAAGAACTGTCAGTTTTAGCCTTTCCAGCAATCTGACATTCAGAAATAAAAGGTATAACTTCAAAAAGGATTTGCTTGGTTTCTCAGTGTAGAGGAATGACTACCTTCTCATTTGCAACACTTTCTGCCTGCAGGTTAGCACTTTCATTTGAGCTTTGGATGCAGTCCAAATCAATATGTCAATAAAACTCTTCACTTTCCTTTAGTTGAACTCGTAACTAATGCCACTGTCAACTATGTCAGTGCAATTCTCGGAAAAGAGTTTATGGGTAACTTGTTCTTCCATTGTAAACTGGATGGCTGCCTGCACATTTGTGTGGAGCCATAGCACAATAATTGCTATTGTTCCCTGTCTTTATTTTTGTTTTTAATTTCTCAGTCTCATAAAACAAAGTTTTTTTCTCAGTTTACATTCTGGCCCGTTCTGATTGGTTTAGCATTTTAAACTGTTGACACATTATATGGCCTCCATAAAATGGCAAGCGTGTTCCGGGTCTGACATGATCATTGGTTCCTTGCTGCCCTTTCTCATTGAAGTAAATACACATTTACTTTATTTGGACCCATAAAGGACACCATGAACTCTGAGGGAACACAAAATGTAAACTTGAGCTCAAATTAGTAATGTGACTGAAGAGAAAAGTTTTATTCAGTATGCTCTAGTTGGTTGCCAGCAGCAGAGAAATGAATACCTGCAGATATATATATTTACTCTGCATTTTTGAGTCTGTGTCTGAGCAACCACCTGGGAACATGTTGGAGTTGTCACTGCAGGAACTGGTCCTAAAAAACGTGGAGTGCTTTTGTTCTTCCCCTGTCCCCGTTGCTCCTACAGCTCCCCATACTCCATGCTCCTACTGTGGTGAGACTCTTATAATCTGTATCAGGCCTGTAAAACTGTATCTGGAGATTATGTGCAAAGCATTTGCCAGAACCAACTAGTTAATTATCTGCAAGGACACAAAGCACCCCGTTTTGCAGTGTCAAGCAGACACTGGAATACAAACTTTAATACTGACCAAAGCTGTTTCTTTCACATGTTACTCCAGTAACACCTGCCTCACTGTATTTCTTTTAATCTAGTTTGTTCCTCTTTGTGATACTTTGAAGGACATTAATGCTGCTAATAGGTTTGCCCTTATCTAAGTTCACGTTATAACGGTGTTGTGAGCTGTCTGAGCCTTGATTGCGGTGGTTTAGCTTTCATAACACAGATGTGTCACTGTAATTAAATGGTGACAATGAGTAAGCTTGTTGGTTTCAACATGAACAACTTCCCTGAAATCATACGTTAAACAGCACACATTATTATCTGCTACTCTTTCTCCTCTTAACAGCAGACTTTCATTTGAAAGTGTTGTACCCTGCATTTGCCCCATTCTCTTATCCTGGTAGATAACAGCGTCAACCAGAAACCAAGAGCTACGAAGTAAAACTGTGATAGCCAGAACATTTGATTGCACTATATGCATTGATTATTAGATGGACTTGGAAAACTGGTGTTGGGACAGTGTAAGCGTAGATTAAAATCCCTGAGGTTAGCAATTTCTTCTGTCATGTGTTCTGGAAATTTAGGAATGGAAAGAACGGCTGTAGCGAGGCAGAGCAAAGGTGAGCTTGGTTGAACAGTGTAGGCACTTCCCAAATGGATTCTCTAGTTGGCCCCTGGAAGAGGTCAAAGCAGAGAGCCTGCCCTGCAGCAGCAGCGGTGGAGTCTGGCAAAATACGGCAACTGCCCCCTACCCGTGTAGCCAGAGTGTTCAGTGCAGCCAGAGACCGCACGGTAATCTCTTGGGGTTTTAGAGGATTTGAACCAGCGACATATGTCCAGTGTAGCAAGAAATTCCAGGAGTTATTTTCCTCAGAGACAGTCAGAAAAAGCCTTTTCTGATGCGATTCACTGAAGCGCTACAGAAAATATCAGCCTCCACATACGTAACTTTCGTTTTTTTTTTTCCCCCCACTGAAAGCAACAAGTTTGTTTGGGTTGAGTGTTCTTTCAGTATCACAGGAAATTATTGGAATGGGCTGCAGAAAAAAGAATCAGGAAAAAAAAGACTTCTGGAGATGCAACAGTCACAGTCTCTCTCCAGCTGCCTTTCACCAAAAAGGCTGCAATGTCTCTTCCGTGAGCAGCACGGCTGCTGCCCGAGCAGTTGGGCAGAAAGGGAGCGAGATGTGCTGAAGGACATGGCCCTCGCTGAGGCTCCTCGCAGGCTGGGAGCGCATGGGTCAAAAGCAAAGCTATTGCAAAGCCAGGGTCTCCCCAGGGCTGCACCTCTTCATACCACTACCCTGTCCCTGGAGGTGTCCAAGGCCAGGCTGGATGGGGCTTTGAGCAACCTGCTCTAGTGGGAGGTATCCTTGCCCATGGCAGGGGGGTTGGAACTCGATGATCTCTAAGGTCCCTTCCAACCCAAACCATTCTCTATGATTCTATAATACAGCAGGTTTGCTCCACATTAAAAATTGCATATTTAGCTCTCATAGAGATGATACCTTTTTTTTTTTTTTTCTCCTGCTTTATTCCTGCAAATATTTGTTTCTGAGGCACTTGTAGCCTTGGCTTTTCAGTTGTTGAAGAGCCCCACCAGTGAGGAGGGCTGAGAGGACCCGTCCATAAGGCCGTGGGGTTCTATGTGAAAAACAGCCTACCTTCCCACCCGGCAAAACCCTTAACCACGTGCCCGCGGGCGAGAAAAGGAATCCTGCTGAAGTCCATAGTGCCAGCGGGGATGTCGAGCTGCTGCTCAGGGTGGGGCTTTGAGTCAGGTTGGTGGCCGGTGGCGGGAGGTAGGGCCAGTCGTTGGCTCCGGCAGCTCGCCCGCCCGCTCCCTGGCTCTGCTCCCACCGCTCCCGCAGGGATGGATGCAAGCTTAGTCACCCTCCTGGCGATCCTGGCCGTCGCAGTTAGTCAGACGTCCCAGAGTAAGTACATTTTGTGCTTTATCTCTTTCTCTGCTTAAAACTCCCAGAAGCAAAAGAAAGACCCGAAGGGCACCTGCCTGGAGCTGTGCCTGCTTGGTACCACAGGTGACAGCTTAAAGGTCTGTGCTGTAGCGTAAGGAGATTTAAAAAGTGAAACCCGTCTGTCTTAAACTACACAGAACAATCGGCGTCTGTCTCAGTGTTCAGGAGTGAACATTTCCTCAACGCTTCTCCAACAAACCTGGGCTCTCGGTTCCGTGAAATGGCTTAAGCAAGGGAAAGCCGAGTGGGTTATTTGCCATGGCAAACATCACCAAGAACATCGTAGCTGAGAGATTTTAACTGCAGAAGGCATAAGACCTTTAAAGCTGTGATTTCCTGAGGGAACACCTAATAAAATTTCACTGTTTGTTTAAAGGGATCTCTCTAGTTCAGCTGAAATTTCCTCCTTTCCAAGCTCCTCAAGATGGAATATGGTTAGAAAATCACTTGATCTTTTTCCTTTAAAGTTAAACTGCCCTGGATAGCAGAGATTTCAAAAAACTTTTTATTACAAACTTCACGTAACTGATTTCTCTCTGCAGAAAATTGGTTTTGCATGCAGCTTTGCTCCACATTCGGTGCAGCATGTCTTGAGGATACGGGAGATCTAATAACATTTGCTTTTCCATCAGCATTCTTCCATTTTCATCAAAATTAAAAAAAATTTCAAAACAGATTAGTCAGTGTTGTGCTTGAATTCTTAGTTTTCTTTTGTGATTTTCCACTGTAAAATAAGCTGTGTTCCCAGAGAAGATAACTCAAATTCTGGAAGACTTCGGCCTTTGAGGTGTTCCTTTCTCAAGTTCCACTGACTTCAGTAGGAGCAGGAATTGTGGAGTTCCTTGAGGATTTAGTCAATGCATCTACCTTAAAATTTTATCCTGTTAAAATGGCCACTGCACCTGCTGGCGTGGGAAGGCTCCACAAATGGTCTTCTATTAGATTTATGATCTGGCCAGTCAGCAAGGTCTTGCACAATAGGTCTGGCATGTACATGCACAGGTCAAAGTAAAGGTTCTCTTGGAACACGTTCTTTTGTACTGAACCACCTGTCACAGGGGAAATACCTTCACCCCCTTAACTTTCCTCATGCAAACATACTCCATATGTAGCAGCTTGGCCCCAACAGGAGAACCCACAATAAAAATGGGCAGAACTGAATGTGACTGTCTGGGTACAGGCACACCCTACCCTTATCTGAACTACATTTAGGGTCGACCATAACTACAGTTAGGCTTCTTAGGCTGGCCATTATGCATCCATTCATTTCAGGGCCACGGCACAGATATACAAGTGAGATTTGGGCTGGCACATGCAAACTTGCAAAGGTTTCCTTTGCCTGGGGATGTGAATTGGTAGCTGTTGACAGAGGCCAGCAAAGCCATCTGGTGGCCAAAATTGCAGCCAGTCACAGGTAGGAACACGGACCTGCCAAGCAGTGCCAGAAAAGGAGGTCAAGATTATTCTGTAGAGTGTGACAGGGATTTTTACTCCCCCATAATATAATTCAAAAGAAGTTTTGCAGTTTTACTGTAAAAACTCCGTGGTAGTCTTCAATCATCTCATCTCAGTGCCAGGGATTTAGGGAGCACCCGGAGGGAAGTCAGCAGCACAGCATGACAGACCGTGCAGCAGGGTGGACAAGGGAACTTATTTCAAGGTGGTTGTTTTGAATTTCAATTTGAGGAGGCAGAAGTTCTCTTTCAGAAACTCCTACATATATTTTATCTTGAAGATATGAAAAGTTTTGTAAATCCTTTACGGTAAAAGCATCTAAAAGAAGTGTTGAATGCTCCAGGGTAGGAATAACAGCTAAATAAGGCTGTCCATGTCTTCCCAAAGCAGTTAGCTGGAGTTATCCTAGTCAAGTTATTCCAGTAATGCTGGCCTGGCCAGAGTGAGGGTGACCTGTGCAGTATGGGAGATGGATTCCCTCTTACCAGATTGCATTGCTTTATAGAAAAAAAAACAAAACAGTTGTATGCTCATCTGTGACAGCTTCTTTGGTGTCTTAATGTGAAAGACATTATGTGGTTTGGTTATGCTAGAAATAGCAGAAATTTCACTTTCTGATAAGGCATTGCATACTCGTGTTTGTTTGACTACATTGATATTACACACTGTTTTGCCCATTTTTAACCTGCATTTCCTTGATGATGTAGTCCAGAGCCATTGAAAGACCCATTTGAAAATCATGAGCTATATGGTGTATCCATATGTCCATCTTCAGTCAGCCTTCCAGTCTTGAAAATCATAGAATCACAGAATTATATAATAGTTTGGGCTTGAAGGGACCTTTAAAAGTCATCTAATCCAACCCCCAGTTGTCCATATTAACAGCAGTCCTCATAGCAGAACAGGATAAGCATCATTATATAACTTCATCCATATTTATTCTTGACCAAAAATATTTATATTTTATGATTTATACTTTATTTACGGTTCTTTCCACCACTTCAGCAGGTGTAGCATAGAATCCCTTCTATCTTTAGTTTATCTCTCTCTCAGAATTATGCTTTATCTGTGTGTATACCCATGCAGCCAAAATAGTGGGATGCACAAGAGCATTTTTCACTATTTGAGTTTCCCTCTTGTCTCCAGCTATTAAGCAACCTCCTTGTTTTTACAGAGTACAGCTGTGCTACATTTGCCAAGGACTCTAGCATCCTGCTAACCTCACCTGCCTCCCGAGTAAGGAAATAGCTACTGACTTGCTTTAGGTTAAGCTGAGAAGGCACTGCTTTAAGGTACTGAACTTTTAAAATAGCCTCAAGTTGTTTTTTGAGAGACACATTTTCTGGCAGCTTCATGAGCAAATGAGTGCTAAATGAGCTGCCTTACAGCAATTAATATAAAGTGTAGGTGATGTGATAGCAGATTTCTTTCTAAGGACAGATCCTGGATTCTATGTTCCTAAACCAACAACAACACTGGATTAAGAGCTGTCTCTGGAAATGGCTGTATTGAGACCAGAGCATTTCAGTAGATATCATGTTCTGACTAAGCAAGACATTAATCCGATTAATCAATGGAAGGGTTGTGTTGTTTTTTTTTCCCCAGATAGACAAAGCCTACTTTGTAACCACAAAAGAACTCCATTAGGAAACACTAATGCTGATAGCCCCAGGTGTGCCAAAATTGCGTAATGCCTGTGGAGCTGCACCAGCCCATGGTGGACCTGAGGCACGTTAGCAGCAGGTCTCACATTTCAGCATAGGTATAGAGGGTGCCACGGGTTGGTGGATCTCACTGTGCGAGAGAAGCCATCCCTCAGACCACACAATACGTTTGTGAGATCCCATCCTGCTTAGTAACTACGTGCTTCTTTGCTGGGCTCCCTTAGTTTGTGGAAGTGCAGGAACCATCTTTCTGGGTTTTGGGTTACGTAGCAGAACGTCTACAGCGTGGCCTCTCACCCAGGAATCCATGGGTCACATCCAGTTCACGGAGGTCAGCCAGGTGCTCTGCCAGAAATACTGGCAGGCTCCGCTCTGCTGCCAGCAGGACTCAGGAGGGACCACCAAAGTCCTGGTCAAAACACTAACTTCTGGAGTGAAGCCCATCAGGAAAAGAGCTTCAGAAGGCCTGCCCAAGGCAGCTGAGTTGGGTCTGAAACAGAGAGAAATGGAGAAAGGGACCAAAAAATTCCTTTCCCACTCTTCTCACCAGCAGCCCAGCTTTTCTTATCTCTTTCAGTCAAAAGAGACCAAAATGAAACCAAGCATAGTTAAGAGCAAGCAGAAGGGTGGGGAACACAATGGCTCCATCACTCACCGTCTATTGCAATGTGCTTCATCTCCTCCTTTTTCTCCATCTGGCCCCACTTCCTGAGGCAAAGACCTCAAGACCCCCCTGTTGTGTTTAATTTTCTACAGAAAATCCTGGCTGAACCAATGACTGCTGTGTTTCTCCTTGCCAATGGTCTGCCCTACCCATACTGAGACATTAATCCATTCCTACCTACCCAAAAACTGCAGCCAGAGAACAGCAGAACAGCCACCAGCTACTCCCACAGCATGCCATAGCAGGGCTCTTCATCAGGCACTGCAGTTTCCCTAAATGGGTAGGCAAATCTCAGAACATGAGCTCGAAACTGAAGAAGGAGGGAAATGTTCTCTGTTGCCTCAGAAACAGAGCAGGCAGCAATAATAGCTTTTAATATTTCTTGCCTGAACTCTAGATGACACGACCTTCCTCAGCTGTTTAACGTGGCTCTCAAGTTTGAGAATGATGATGGAAAAAGCAAAGCAGAAAGGATGAGAGAAGTTTCTATGGACTGGGTTTGGACAGGTAGAAGACAGAAATAGAAAAAAGAAACTTTTGTCAGTCAAAGAGATGATACTATCAACAGCAGTGTAAAGGCAGGCATCATGAACAGTACTCATGGAGGCCTTGATCCACCAGAGCCGTTGTTTTTTCTGTGCTTCGTTCTCTGGCACTCCACTGCAATCACATCAATTCAAACTCACCGAGTCCCACAGACTTTGGGGATCTTTTCCACTTAGGAGCAGTACTTTACTAAAAGAGCTTCTATCAGATCTAGCCGAATGCAGGTGAAAACAGTAATCTCTAGTTGCCAACGACTTTCAGGTCCTTTTTAGCCCTAAGAAAGTGACTGACTACTGCACTACCAAGATTTGGCAGGCTTCCAAGGAAACAAGCCATCATTAGAAGTTTAAATCAAGTTCTCGTGCTACATTCCTTGAACAACAAGCACTGTTTCACAATAATTCAGAATTTCAAAGATTTCTTTTTTCTCTTTTCTTTTTTTTTTAAAGAAAAAAATCAAGTGTTTTTTTTCCAAATGTGTTAAAAAACTTGTTCTCACTAGAAAGGCAAAGCTTTCTTTTCTCTCCATCACTTTTGAAGTTGATAAAGCTATACATAGCATGTTAAGTAAGTCCAGTGGAATGAAAAGATCAGCACTATTGTATTCCACAAGCCACATACATCTAGGAAGGGGGTCCTTTTTAGGCATCCTTGAGGGAGAAGGCAGGATGAGCGAAGGTATATTTCCAGTTAATTAAAGTATTTAGATGCCACTAAAAAATATAAAACAAAACTTCAAAAAGTAATAGGTCTTTCCCTGGTGAAAGTTCCCAGAGAAGAAATATCACAATAGATAATACCAGCTGCTGAAATAATGACACAACAATGCCTGAGTGGACCTGTCTCAAGATCTATTGCTGGGCTTGTCAGCCCTTTCAGCAGCTCCTTTAGCTTCCTGGTTAAAGAGGCTTAAATGTCGGAAAACAAGTCTAAATAATTTTTGGGTGGATTTCTGGTTATACCATTAAGCCAGAGAGGCAAATGAAATGAGCAGCACTGAAAAAAATTCTCTTTGCCTGATAAATGGCACACAAAAGTACATGCCAACATCCTTGTGGAAAACCACAGTTCTTTTCTTTTAAACACTGTTTAGACCGGTGATTACTAATAAGCCTGATCTAATTGCTGAAACCACAAAAAATTTATGGTATGGGCTTGGGCTGAAATCATTAGCTTTGCTTATTACCTCCTGGTTGCTTCCCACCCGCGGGATTAGACCACAGTTACGGTAATAATGGATTGGGCAACAGAGATGCAGGATGGCTCAGAGCTCCAGGAGAGCAGCATCTCCTCTCCTGGGGCTCTGGGGAAATACAGGAATTCCTTGGCTCACTGCCCCGATAGTTCTTCACATTCAGGAAAAAAAAATATTAAAAAATCACTTTTAAAACTGACTCCCATGTAGAAAGGTACCAGCTATCACAAGTGCCTCTGTCAACGCAAGGCTGCTGGTGTCACTGTCGTGTTGTCTGACAAAAAGACCCTGCTGCCATGTATTCATCTGTGATTCAAAGATAATTCCTCTTTTCCATATTGTAGCTATACTTTAATGCACAGAACCAAAACTAAAAAGATATTTAAAAGTGGCGGCTTCTCTTTTTTTGTCAAAAAACACCAATGCAGATCAGAATTCCTCGAAGTAAACACCCGTACCAACCTCTGAAAGCTAGACAGCCTCCCGAGGCACACACCTCAAACAAAAAGCTGCTAGCAGGCTCTCAGTCTCCACAAGACGTGCTTTTGCCTCCTCAGGGAGAACAGGGACAACAGGGACTTGGGGGTGCTGATGGACAAGAAGCTGGACATGAGCAGGCAATGTGCACTTGCAGCCCAGAAGGCCAATCGCATACTGGGATGCATCAAAAGAAGTGTTGCCAGCAGGTCCAGAGAGGT
>JAOTQQ010000019.1:16009744-16022275 GCA_026546715.1 Gallinago undulata | reverse complement strand
GAGACATTCAAGGGGAGGCTCGACGAGGCCCTGGGCAACCTGGTCTAGTTGGGGGTGTCCCTGTGACTGCGGGGGGGGTCAGATTAGATGGCCTTTGGAGGTTCCTTCCCACCTGGACCATTCTATGATTCTATGATAAGCACTACCTCATTCACATTTTATGCAGAATTTCAGTCTGCTTTCTGTGGGTGTGTTCACCAGTTTCACACCCAGTCTGTGGCAGGTCTTCATGCTGAGAGGCCCAGCTTTTTGTGCAGCTGGATGAATTAGATGTCAGTGGCTTTAATGCTCCAATCCAAAGGTTGGCTGAGCACCAGGTAACTGAATTCACTCTAAAACTGCTACTCTAGTTATATGTGGGATCTAAACGTGCAATTATAAACAAGTTTCTAAAAAATGCAATTCCTGTTGACTAAGTTCCTTGCAAAAGGGCAATCTTTCACAAATTGCCAGTGAGATACTCAAAAGCCCACCTGGATGCATCAGGAATTTTGCTTTATTTTACTTATGTGGGTTTGTGTGTATTTTTCCTTATAGAGCTATGAAAGTACATCAATATTAATTTCTTATTTTTCGGTTATAAAGCATACAAATTACTCACATAGTGCTGCATTTCACTATAAAGTGCGATACAGATGGTTCAGATCTGGAGATCAAAGCAAGTGATGTCTCTGGGCACACAAGGTGGGATGAGGGCAAGAGGTGGTAGCCGGGCAGCAGGTAAAGCAGAAGAGGAAGAGTTTGGGAGACAGCTGGCTCACCCTAAGGCCTTACTTAATATCCAGCCATTCCATGGGGGGGCTGGCAGCGCTGGCCGTGCCAAAGAGGCCCAGGACTAGACCTCTCCAAAAAGCACAGCCAGCAACCTCTGACAGAGTTTAAGGTATAATTAACCTTCCTTGAGTTTTTATCCTGCATAATTCTTCTGCCAGGAGCTGACTGGCGACAACAAAAGTTCATACTTTAGTGTCACCAATGCTGTCTTGAGCCCTCAGAAAGAACCGATTACCATAGCGGTGCTCAATGAGCTGAACTCCCATTTGCAGACATCAATTAATTGGCTTCACAAGCAGTATGCTACAGAAGCGAGACAAGCAAAGGACAACAGGAAAATAACACAGGTAACATTCAACACTTAATTAATCCTTCTGCACCGTGTGATTATTTATAGTCCTCCTCTCTGGGCTGCTGAGAAGGCAACTGCTAGGCCAGATGCTTTTGTCCAGCCTCCCTTCCGGCTGTGAGACCCCAGGGCTCAGTGGTCAGCCCTACCGGCAGGATAGTCCCCCGCAAGCTGCCGTGGGTCGTGTGGCTGGTCTCCGTTGACTCCTGCTGCACTGGGGCTGCGCAAGCCCACGGCTACAGCTTTGCCAACATCTGTTATTCCAGCACTCAGCGAGCTCTCTTGTAAGCAGAGACAGGGCAGACAATCTTCTTGCCTACGGGAAAATATTTCAACAGACTTCTCATCTCCTGCTTATGGGAACTGAAATTGATTCTCCTGCTTCTTTTGTTCTTCAGCCTTGAGCTCCAAGGCTAAATGATTACTTAAGGAACAGCATGATTTACAGGCTAGGAAAAAAAATATTAGTCAAAACAAATAGGAAGAAGACTCTCTCCCCACTTCTCCGACATTAGTTCACAGACTGGGACACAGGGATCCTTGCTGTGATCACTTTGATCCTGAGACCCTCCTATCCTAGATAAACCCCTGTGCCACAGAGCTTTGCTTGTTCTTGAGCGGATCGAGGGAATCTCTTTTAGAAGATCTATTTCTGTGCTAAAGCAGAAGAAAATCAAATTCCAAAATGTTAGTATTTTTCATCAACATACCTTGAATTATCATCTGCTTCTTAAGGTTCAATGACTTTTTATTTTCAAGATGGTATTAGCAAGCAGGAAGAAAATATGCAGGAGATCATTCCCTAGTGGACACACATTCAGCCACGGGAGCCCTTGGGGCAAAAGAAAACACAAACCCCAGCAACAGCATTAATAATTTGAAAGATAAAAGATAATGGGCCTGATTCAGCCTCACAAGGCAGAGCTTTTAAATTCTACTCCTGACACTTTCTGTGTCATTAATATTAGTGATATTCTTCCACAAGTATAACACACATCTTTTTTTTTAGTTATTTTGATTTTACTGTAACAAGCTTTTAAATATGTGTGCACAAAAAGAGGTGGTGGAAACTGTTCTTTAAACAACAAAAACACCCATCTGTCTTGTGGGAAAAGCTGGGAGAGCTGGACCCTATAAACTGTAAAGACAACTAACCCTTGACACCTGTCTGAAATGCCCTTCCACTAATGCATGCGGCATGGAGAGCAAACAGGAGGAGTCAGAAGTTTGTCTGCAGGTACAGGACCTCGCTGGGACCACGGAGACATGGTGGGATGGCTCACCTGACTGGTGTGCTGCAATGGAGGGATATGGGCTTTTAGGAAGAATAGGATGGAAGGTGAGGAGAAGGAATTGCCCTTTATACAAAAGAGCAGCAGGAATGCATGGAGCTCTGCCTGGGGATGGATGGTAAGCCAACTGAGAGCTTATGGGTCATGATTAGTGGGCAGACTGATATTGGTGACCTTGTAGTGGTTGTCTGCTATAGACCTCCTGACCAGGAGAAAGTAGATGAGGCCTTCTTCAAAAAGCTGAAAAAAGCCTCACGTTCACAGGCCCTAATCTTCATGAGAGGCTTTAACCACCCTGGTATCTGCTGGAAAGATAATACAGCAGTGCTCAAGCAATCTACAAGATTTCTCAAGGGCATTGATGACATCTTTCGGCTCAAGGAATCAAGGAACCAACAAAGAAAAGTGCTGAGCTGGACCAGATACTTACAAGCAAGGAAGAACTGGTCAGGGATATGAAAGTCAGAGGCAGCATTGGCTGCAATGTCCATGAGATGGTGGAGCTCACAATCCTAGGAGAAGTGAGCAGGGCAAAAAAGCAAGATCACAGCCCTGGATTTCAGGATAGTAGATGTACAACCTCATCAGAGACCTGTTTGGAAGAAACCCATGGAATATGACCTTGGAGAGAAGAGATGTTGAGGAGGCCTGGCTGATATTCAAGTGTCAACTCCTCCAAGCTCTAGAAAGGTCTGTCCTGACAAATAGAAAACCAAGAAAAGTGGCAGAAGGCCTCTGTGGATGAGCACAGAGATCCTAACACAACTCGAACATAAAACCAAAGTGTGGAATGAAGGGGTGGAAGCAGGGGCAGGTGACCCATGTGGAGCATAGAGTTGCTGTCTGTTTATGCAGAAATGGGGATAGAAAAGCCAGGGCTGAGCTAAAATTGAACCTGGCAAGAGAAGTGATGTGCAGCAAGAAAGGATTCCGCAAGTACATAAATAGTAAAAGAAAGAGGAGGGAATATGTGAACCTGCTGCTGAATGGGGCAGGGCAACTGGTGACAAATGACATGGATAAGGCTGAGGTACTCAGCGCTGCCTTTGCCTCACACTTTAACATTCAAACTGACCTTCAAGAATCCCAGGTCCCTGAAGCCAGAGGGAATATCTGGAGCAAGAAAGACTTCTCATCAGTGGAGGAGGATCAAATTAGGGAGCACTTGAAAAAAATGGGCCTACATAAGGCCACAGAAATAGATGGGATGCACCACCCACCAGTGTTGAGGAGGCTGGCTGATGTCATTGTGAGGCCACTGTCAATTATCTTGGAATAGACAGGGCAATTGTGAGAGGTTCCTGAAGACTGGGAGAAAGCAAATATCACTCCTGTCTTCAAGAAGGACAAGAAGGAAAATCCAGGGAACTATAGACTGGTGAATCTCACCTCAATCCCTGTGAAGATGATGGAGAAAAACCTCCTGAAAAACACTTCCAAGGATCTGAAGGACAAGACAGTGATCAGGAGCAGTCAGTGTGGATTTGTGAAGTGGAAGTCATGCTTGACCAACATAATAGCCTTCTACAATGAGGTGACTAGCTTGGTGATCAAAAGGAGAGCAGTGGATGTTGACTTCAGTAAAGCCTTTGATACTGTCTCCCATCACATCATCATAGACAAAGTACAGGTTAGATGAGCAAATAGTGAGGTGGACTGAAAACTGACCAAACAACCATGTCTAAAGTATTGTCATCAGTGGCACAAAGTCCAATTGTAAGCAAGTCAACAGTGACCCCAGGGGTCAACATGGGGGCCAATACTGTTCAAGGTCTTCATTAATGACCTGTGCAATGGGACAGAACCCTTGGCAAGTTTGCAGGTAATAAAAAACTGTGAGTGGTGGCTGATTCACCATGTGGTTTTGCTGCCTCAATAGGCTGTAGGAACGGGCAGAGAGGAATCTCATTAAGTTGAACAAGGGGAAATGTGAAGTCCTGCATCTGGGCAGCAATAACCCCAGGCAGCAGTACATGTTGGGGGCCAGTAGGGAAGGGAAGAAGAACTCTGTTTGCTTCCCCTCCTTGGTTCACAAGACTTTCAGGGCCTGATAATGAGGGTAAGGGAACGAATATGTGACCTGCTCAGTCACAGAGAATGGCTGCTTGCCTCATAAAATGGCATTAGTTACGCTAACCACATTGCCAGGGGTGGGGAGCAGAGGGTACCGGTCACAGTGTTGAGGAAGATGATCCTTCGCTTCTACTCAGGACTGGTGAGGCCACATCCAGAGTGCTGTGTCCGTTTCTGGGCTCCTCAGTACAAGAGAGACATGGACTTACTGGAGAGAGTCCAGCAAAGGATCACAAGGATAATGAAGGGACTGGAGCGTCTTGCATACGAGGAAAGGCTGAGAGAGCTGGGACTGTTTAGCCCAGAGAAGAGATGACTCAAGGGAGTTCTCATCAAGATGTTGTAACCACCATCCCCATACCTGATGGGAATGAAACAAGAGGGAGCCTGGCTCTCTAGTGCCCACTGACAGGACAAGACGCAATGAGCACAAATTAAAACACATGAAATTCAATTTGAACACAGGAAAACACAGGTGGTTTTTGCTCTGAGAATGGCAAAACAGGTTGAGTATCTCCATCCTTGGATATTCAAAAGTTGTCTGAACATGGACCTGGGAAGTGGCTGCAGTGGGGTTGGTTAAGATGAACTGTCCCCCTCATATCTATGTTGTTTCTAACGTTGTTATTACTCTTTTTAGCTTTGTTTCCTGGGGCCTTTAACTGTTGCACAAAAATTTCAGATGAAATTCCCAAAGGAATTCTCCGAAGAGTGGAAAGGTTTGAAATGCAGAAAGCGGATGGCCTGTGTCACCTAGAAGCTGTTATGTAAGAGATGTTTTGGGTCCTTCGCTGTGAAAGGGGTACTGTCAAGTTAACACCTACTAGGTGCCATTTAAACAAGTAGAATCTTAGAATGCCAACAAAAATTCAATGAAAACTAAAATTGGGTGTAATTCAAGAACTGTCCTTCCTTGTGCTGTTTAAACTTCTGACTGCTAAAATTGCATTTCCTTTTCAGAAATAATATTGATCATTATTCAGCCTACACTAACTTTGACACTTGCTTTATTCTCAGAACTGAAGAATGAGTCACACACCTTAAGACTTCTCTGGGTTTTTTCGAATTGTTGATCCTCTATAAACCTTCCCTAAACTCATTAAATAAGCTTTACTTTTGTACATAAGCTATTACTTTTTTCTTTTTTTCTTTTTTTTTCTAGTACGATATCATATTGTTTGGGTTAAATTGAAAAATTTCAAAGAAATCTTACACTTTTTTATTTCTATACATTTGCATTATGCTCATGACAATAATAATAGTAAACTGATCTACTTAATTATTGGCCATGGAAATGTACTGGTATGCACTGTGGTTCTTTTCAGAGCCACTGAAGTAGTAAAGTTTTTTTCAGATTCTGGAAGACAAGTGTAATCATGTAAACCTTAGATCCTAACTTATACATATTTGAAATCAGACAAAAGTGAAAAGACCCAGTATAAAAGATTAACCAATTCTAACTCTGTGGTCTTCATAGGCGAGTGATAAGTATGATTGTTTTAAAAAGTTGGGGGATCAATTTTTTTCTTTGAAACTGACAACCAATTTTTGCTCTGGCAGTCTCTACATAAAAGACAAAAAGTTCTGTGTGAGCCCACGGATTAGAAAGCTTAAAAAGTGGATGAAGAAGAACAAGCACAAGATTCCCAGAAGAAAACCTCATGTTCAAAAGCAGAGAAGAACCAAAATTATTAAAAAGAAAGAAAAGAAGGAGTAACTTGAGGAAAAAAGCCCCATGATGAAGGCACCTGTGGCATTCGGCACGGCGAAAAAGATACCAGGCTTCATCAGCAATGGATCATTGTAGCATCAAAAAGACTTTTCAAATACCTATGGGCTAGAGAAAGCAATAGCAGAAAAAATCACCTGTAGACAAAGACAATGCTGATCAGATTAACAGCCAAATGACAAGGTGTTCCCCACAATGTCTTGTAGCAAGTGCTTGCTGTACCTCTTAGATCTATTGGTAGACTGAAATCCTCCTCTCTCCCACCCCGCTTTCATGGCAACCTGCCCTGTGATTTCTATTTTAACATGCCAGTACGCCGGTCCTTTTTATTGCTCCATTTTCTCAGTGATGATTGTTTGGAGTCATCTTTGGGTTGTTGCCCGTTTTGTTTCTATTCTTCCAGTCATTGATCTTTTTTTTTTTTCTTCTTACATAATTTTATGGATACCTTTCCAGATACTAGTTCAGCTTAAGTTGGCCAATACCCTGTATCTTTTACCTATTCCAAACAATCTCTGCTCCCAGCTGTTATCATCATGAAATACCATTTCAGTGATAACTGAGCCTGGCCATTGGGCTCAAAATGTGGCATCCGAGGCTATACAACAAATATAATCTCTATTGCTTTTGTTCATTCAATTCCCAATTAAAATCCTTCAGCTGGGTCCTTCCTACCCACTTTGCTGAATTTTTTTGTAATTAGCATCGAGGATTGCACATGTCTGTCAAGGCCTTTCTTTGAAGACTGACGGAGATGCCAGTCTGGCTACCCACTCCCACTGCAGGGCACTGCCTTCTCCCCTGTGTCACAACCTCCAACTCCCTCCCTCCTTCCTTGGAAACTTCAAACTACTGTAGTATTTCCAAAAAGCCATGTCAGTCAAAGGCACTTTTCCTCAGAGACGCACAAGTGGAAAGCAGCAAATGAAGGAAAAAAGAGATTTTAAAAAGAGTAAGTGCCATAGAACACATTCTTAAAATATTTACCTAGTGAGCCAAAAATACTTATTATAGCAGCATAATTCTCTTCCTCCTCCTCTTCTGCTGCTAATTACTGTTTGTTTTTATTCACTGCATTTGACTTAAATTAAAAAACTCCTCCAAATTGTCTCTTGTATTTGTTTTGTAATTGTTATGTTTAACTACACACTGCAAACACGGGAGAAAGCATGGCAGATGACAGTGGACTGAATCAGCTGCTGATGCACTCCCTAAATAAAATAAAGATGAACATCCATAGCAAGGTCACCACAGAATAGGTAGCAAACTCCCACAGATGTGTATCTGATGAAAGAAGCTGACTCCTTCCAGAACAGATAAGAGAAAACAAGAAACACAATTATCTTCTCCGATGAGCCAACAGCCTCCTAAGAGGGATAAGGCAACTCATCTCACTCTTCTTCCAGTTTCTAGGGAACACTGTACAACACACACACAACATACATGGCTCCGTCCTCTGCCTGCTGAAAGGGCCTGCAGGAAGCCTTCTGCTGGGAGAAGGAGCTGGGATTGCTCTGGCTCAACGTGCAGAGAAGCTCTTCCTCCTGAAGACCATGTTCGGCAGGCTGGGGAGGCAGCCTGGGGTGCGACCCTGGCTGATGCAAGCTGCAATGGCACACTTTTTCCACTATTTCACTCGCACTCGGATGCTGCACTGCCTGGACGTCACACGGATACAGCCAATGGCTATTAGAATCCAATCCTTCTGGGCCCAGGTCAGCAGAGCACCAGGAACACTAAATTGTTGACACATATTACACTACAGTACCAGTATCTCACTATTTCTGGCAGTTCTATTTATTTTCTTCTTCATGTTCTGCTCTGAATTCCAAATTCTACCTTCATGCTTCCCTCTTGAGCAACAGGTTTCTAGGTGGGTTTATGGTGACATCTCAGCTCCTCATAGCTTTTCCATCAATACAATCAGTGGCCTTTAGAGTGTATAGAGTGTTCCCTAAATATTACTTAAAGCCTGGAGTGTACCCCAATTTCCTTGCCTCTCCTACTGGAGATATTCAGCATTTTGCAGGATTAGAGTATGCAACTAACTTTCCAGACTGATGCAGAATCATTAAGTATTGCCAGTTGCTGAAGGCAACTCCGTGAATTTTGGGAGACTGGAGAAAGAAGGGAGCCAAGTCAAGCTGACAGTACGGATAAGAAAAAGTGATGCTGTGGTTCCAGATGAGATCAGCACAGCACTGCCATCAGGAGTGGGAATTCCTGGATACTCAGCCTGGGAAAGGGAAGGGAAGGGAAGGGAAGGGAAGGGAAGGGAAGCAAATGTGCCTGTTGGTTTAGGTAGAGGCTGCTAGGAAGCTCCACACGTTCCTGGGTTGCAGACCGGTCCTCTGCTGGTTCTACCTCTGGTTTGGAGAGAAGTATCTGCTTCCTGGTGGTGACAGCTTTTTGTACTGTCAGCTTTCCTGGCTCCCAGATCTTAGATTCTTACCTGTTCAACAATTACTGCTTTGTACTTGAAATTTTAAAGCTGCTGAAATTCATCCTCATACCCACACTGTATAAAAGCAGCAAGGTGTGATTTAAACGCATTTTTATAGCTTTTCATAACTGGAATTGCTACAGTTTTAAAAATACTTTAAGACCCAGCCAGATCTGCAACCCAAATGCTAATGAAATACTTGCATTTACTGGACCTACTTTAAGAGACGGGCCTTGATAATTTTGTTCACATCTCCCAGTTCTTCAGAGTGTGTGTAATCTCCTATCAGGTTCTCTTGGATTCAGTAGATCAAATTGAGAGATTACGAGGTGACATAAGTCCTGGCTGCCAACCGTGTTTCAAGTTAGGGTTCCTGTGCATTCTTTTGGGAATTGAACACTTGTAATTTAATCTGAAAAACTTTCTTTCCCGATGTTGGCCTATGAAGGACCAAACCAGCACGTGGAAGATGGACTGTCTGGTACAGCTTCATTTACCCCTGAACCCTGACACAAATACACAAAAACCTTCCAGTTTCCAAACCTTCACTTAGGTGACCTCACACTGTCTGCACCTGAGCATTATTTTTGACCTTTGCTATTTTGTACTTGGCAACAAAATAAAATCAATGTTTTTTCAGTGAAGTCATCTCAGCATTTTGTTTTGTGGAAAAGACTGTTATGGCACATGACTTTGTGTTTTCCCTGAAAATGCTGGCTAACGCTCTCCTTTTGATGGCACCTAAAGATGTAGTTGGTCTATAGTCCAAAGCTGTAGTTTAGGTAGTTTTGAGGCACCTAAAGATTCAGTTGGTCTGAAAACCCCAGTGAGTATTTTAGTGACTTAGCACTGTAGCTCCCCTTGAATTAAATCCAAACTAGGCCTGGCATGAATATTCTTGACATTTCCAATAAATTAATTTTTAAATAGTTTTAAGAAACAGCTTTAATTGTCTGGCTGTTTAATTTATTTTAAGCATTATTAACTTAAACTAATAGGAGGCTTTAGGAAAAGAAAGTCACAGATAGAATTGCTTAAGAATTACTAAACAGAAGCAAAGAACCTGTTGAGTCTATTGAGACAAAGCCAGCACCCTAAATTTGATACACTGGCTTAGAACTAGAAGTGAAGGTGAGTCACCTTTACAGCAAATGCTTTTCTTTCAAAACAGTCTTGGATTAGGAGATCCCCCCAACTTTTACACAGATGAAAAAATGGCAAGAGACACTCAAATTCAAACTTCTCTTTTATCAAAACAGACTGTGTTTTAATGGAGGAAGTGCATTTGTTCTCTCATTGGCAGCACCTGAGCATGTTTCTGCTCCAAGAGCATTCCAAGTTATGCTGAGTTTCTTTGGTAAGACCATCTTTATTCAATGGACCTCTCCTTCCTCAGGTTTCAAAGTTCTAAGGTTACCGAGGCACAGCATTCATTTTGATACACTAGTTCCAAATCACCAAAAACAGCCTCGACTGAAAAATCTCACTGGACACACTGGCTAAGTTCTAGAGCCACAAAAGGAAAATTCTCACAAGCTGGGCTGGATATAGTGGCAATCATGTGTCTGGAGCATAATTTGGTTAGAAGGCTATAATTAAGTACCTAAGAGGTCTGGAACAAGAGTCATCAACAGCTTAAATGTTATTACAGCAATCTTTCTGAGAAATCCATACAAAGTAATTGTAGTCTATCGCAACAGCAGCATAGGCAGATCCTTTCTTGTGGAGAAATAATAACAATTTTGTTGTAAGTATTCCCTTGTGACAGGAAAAGCAGATGGGAGCTTCATAAAGCTGAACAAAAAGAATAATGATATTGACAAGAATTATAAAATAAATTACACTGATTAGTAAGAAAAAGTAGTAGATCTAAGGCTATAAAGAACTAGCCATCGAACTAGTCTGCACGAGGATGATGTCTAGACAAGATGTAAATTACATCTGGATTCAGAAACATCCTGAGGAGAAAAACAGAATACTTCTAGCAGCATAGATTAGAGATCTGATCTGTGAATTTAACTTCAGATAATTATCAAAAAACTGGGACTGCATTGTGTCCTCGACCTCAGTTTTAAAATTCAGAAAATCCAGCAACTAATTGTCACATTTTACTTTTTAGCTTTATCATCTGCAGGGTGTAATCTTTAAATGTGCTTCAGTACCGGCACAATAGGAGAACACGGTTACAATTTTATTGGCTACATGTGGCGGTTAATTTGGTGGAGGTGGGTTTTTTTTGCAAATACATAATTTTAAATTAATAGCCACAATTCAATGCATGTCTGTGTCATCCCATCTTCTACAACACAGAAAGTTAATGTCAAAGACTATGGGACATCATTCATTACTTCATACCATGGACCACAGAAAAGAAAGCAATAATATGGATCATCTTCCCCAGCTAATCTTAGCCATTTTGGCACCTTTTTTTGATCAAATCTGTGAAGATGTAACAAGGATAAGAGGATTACTAGCTACATCTGCATTTATTGTTGACTAGACACCAAAAAAAAATATTTGCTAAAAACAATTCTGCCATTGCCATTTTGAAAGCAAGTGTGGCATAAATTAGAAAAAAAACAAACAAACCACAAAACCACCACTTCCATGTAAGAGGAGGCTTACAGGCAAGCAGATTTCAGCTCTTGGGGCAGCAAGGGCAGAATGCTCTGCAAGGGCTGGCGACCCAGGAGCTGAACGCGACAGGTAGGCAGGTAGGGCAGCGACCTCCCTGGCAAGGGCAGGCTGCTCCCGCTGTGCCCAAAGGAAACAAAAAAAATCAGAGCAAGGCCAGCGATGGCAAGTGGGGTCAGCCAAGGGGCCAGCTTTCCAGGCAAGCCTGAAGCAGAGCAGGTTAGAGGTGAATCTGGGAAGTCAAGTCAGTGGGTCAGGACGGGCGAGGGACGCGACCAGGCACGGCCACACGTGCGGCACCACTCAGGCAAGGGCCCAAGTTCCAGCGCAGCTCCCAAGAGAAGGGGAAGAGGCCACTGGGGAGGCTCCTCATGGCTCCTGGTCACACAGCCCTTCACTGCCATCCCACCCTGGGCTCAGTGAGCACCTGGTACCGGAGCCAGACGGGTACCCCCGGCAGCTAAGTCTTGGGGAGTGGGGAAGAGGCTGCAAGGTCCCAGGGGGATCTCACAGCCCTCATGTGAAGCTCCTGCTTATTCAAGATGGTCTAATTCATCTCCTCGTGAGTGCCTGGGCTTCTCCAAAGCCAGAACAGTTACAGAATCACAGAAACACAGAGTATTCATGGTTGGAAGAGACCTTTGAGATCATCCAGTCCAACCACAAAAAAACCCAAAAACCAACCAACCAAACAAGCCAAAAAAACACAAACCCACCCCACACCTACCCACAGACAAACAATACCCAACAATCTCTGGCACTAGAGCATGCCCTGAAGTGCCATGTCTACACGTTTCTTAAATACCTCCATGGATGGTGACTCCACCACCTCCCTGGGCAGGCTGTTCCAGTGCCTGAACACTCTCTCAGTAAAGTAATTCTTCCTAATATCTAATCTAAATCTCCTCTACTGCAACTTCAGACCATTTCCTCTGGTCCTGTCATTATTCATTTCGGAGAAGAGGCCAACCCTCACCTCTCTACAGCCTCCTTTCAGGTATTTGTAGAGGGCAATGAGATCCTCCCTCAGCCTCCAAATTAACATGCCCAGTTCCCCCACGCCAGGAAACATTTTGCCAGCAAAGCATGTCATGAGAGGCTGGTGTTAGGAAACCATTCTGAAGTCTAGAACAAGGACACAGTTCTGTTTTGGAGTTTTCTTGTTTGTTTGTTTGTTTGTTTGTTTGTTTGTTTCTTTCTTTCTTTCTTTCTTTCTTTCTTTCTTTCTTTCTTTCTT
>JAOTQQ010000019.1:15998585-16009644 GCA_026546715.1 Gallinago undulata | reverse complement strand
CTTTCTTTCTTTCTTTCTTTCTTTCTTTCTTTCTTTCTTTCTTTCTTTCTTTCTTTCTTTCTTTCTTTCTTTTCTTTTCTTTTCTTTCTTTCTGGTAGGAAGGGAAAAGAAGGAGGAATCGAAATTTTAGATGCCCACAGCTGAAGTTCAACTTTTCCAAGAAGAAGTTCCATTTGGTCTGTAGGCACAGAAGATAACAGCGTGTCTACATTATGTAACTGTGCCATCACCTATTTTGTCCACGTGTTTTTTTCAGAATTACAAACAGAACAGGCTTGAACCCAGACTGGCATCAGCTTATCAGAAGACCACAGGGTAACACGTGCAAACAAAATCTCTCAATTTCTCAGTAGCATTTCTCAATCCTTGCACTACAAAGAGTTAGACAACAAATCTGTGATTCTACATGACGATAACAGAATAGTTACACGTTCAAAACAGAATGAACAAACACAATAGGAGCTAACAGTTTCTATGACAGTTTTTTACTTTCTTTTGGCATTTTTTTTAGCTGCCCCTGAGATGGTGGAAATGACACTGTCCTAACACCACTTTAACTGTGTGAGGTAAGCAAAGTGGTGTCTTCTGCTAGCTGTAGCAGTCAGATCTCTCAGGGCCTGACACCAGCTGCTAAGGGGGTGGATTTCTTTGACTTAAGCAGTGTTTTACAACCAAGTTACCCAGGCTTTAAAATTTGTGTGTGATTTTCCCACCTGCAACAAAGGTTTGTACCCCCAGCAGTTCTGTCCCCCTCCTCCAGGGACACCTGGTGACCTGCGCAGCAATGGATGGATATAAATCACCACAGGGCCTAAAGCGTACAAGAGGCTGGCACGTGAAAACCATCCATTAGCTAGTTGTCCATTCACCAAATAACAATAACGCCACGAGATGTGGCTTGGTGCACCGTGGGCCTGACAGGCTGGGCAAAGACTGTGAGAGAGGATCTGTCGGGGTGGGGGAAGGGACATCACACCCTCCCTGAAGCAGTTTCGCCGGATGAAACCCCCTGCGTGCCCCCAGCCCCTGGTCCCGGCCCGCCGTGCGACCCTGCACAGGCAAGGGAGGTGACCTGGGGCGAGAGACCCTGTTTCCAGGCCCTCACGGCCTGACCACCCTCAACAGCCCCCGCGCCTCCGCTCAGACGCCTCCCAGCCCCTCACCCGCCGCCCGGCCTCAGCCCTGGGGTGTCTCTGAGACCCCCGGGGCCGGGGCTGGGGCCGGGGGCCGGGGCGCAGGCGACGGGCTGGGCGAGCCCCGCCGGAGCCGGGTGCGCCTCGCCGCGCCTCGCGTTGCCAGGCAACGGCCGTCCGGCCTCGCCGGGGCCCGGCAGCCGTCCTACCCTCACCCGCGGTCGGCAGCGCGCTGCCATTGGCTGCCGCCGCGATGCGCTCGGTTCCCATTGAGCGCCCGCCGCCGCGGCCGCGTCCTCATTGGCGCGCTGCCCTCTGGCCACGCTGCGTCACTTTCTCACACCATTCCCCCCCGCCCGCGCCGGCGTGCGAGCCGGCCGATGGGCGGGACTCGGGCGACAGAGGGCTGTGATTGGTCGGGAGAGCTGCTGCTCAGGAAGCGGGCCGGCGCCCCGGCGGCGGGGCTGTTTAAAGGCGCCGGGCTCCGGCGCTCCGTGTCGTTCCTTGGTGCGTGCAAGCGGGCCAGGGTGCGGAGCGGCGAGCTGTAACCGGGAGCCATCACCTCCGACAGGTGAGGGCGGCTGGGCACCCCCCCCGGACTGCGGGCGGGACGACGGCCCCCGTCTTGCTCGTTCAGCCGCGGCGGGGGACGCGGGGGAGCCACGCGTGGGGAAAAAACACGCGTGGGACCGCCCGCGGTGCTCGAGGGTGGGTCGGCGTGGCTGGGAGCGGTGTGTTGTCAGGGGGTGCCAACGCGGTTGAAGTAAGTAGTGCCTGCAGTGCGGCAAGGGGCAGGGGAGGGGTGAGAGATAAAAATAGAAAAAAAGGGAAAAAAGGATGAAAGAAAAAAAAATAACCACAAAGAGAAGCGTGTCTGGGTGCCTTTTAACGCGGGCGCCACCCCCGACGGGGTGAGCGGCGGTGGGTGGCTGCTCCGGGGCTCTACCCCTGCCTCGGGGTCCGCCAAGAAGCCTGAAAGCGGCGTCTTCTGCGTGTCGCCTCTCAGTGTCGCGACACAGGCGCCCACCCGGGTCGGGGCGGGCGTGCCCCCCCTTCTCCCCCTCCCACGCCGACCCTCGCGTCGCGCAGGGCGAGGGCAGCCGGGTGTTGCCCCCGGGGATGCTGTCGCCTCCTTTGGCGGTGATGGCGAGTGTCGCAGGGGTGTGGGCATCCCGGCGCCCAACCCCCTTGCGGCTGTCGGGGGTCCCAGTCTGGGATGGAGGGAAGGCGCCCGCGGGTGGGTCCTCCCGGGTGGATCCGAGGTGCCGCCTCTGCCGTTTGCTGTTTTGACGCATTTTGCCTGTTTCCCACGTAGCTGCATCCCGTGGGCTGGAGATGCAGGGGGAAGGGGGTGGTGCGTGTGTGCCACGTTCACGCAGGGACACGGGAGGCTGTGACTGCTTGTGGCGTGGCAGGCATCTGACACACGCATGGTACCTCTCGGCGCGGTGGGGAGGGTGGCTGGGTGATGCTGAAGCCACCAGACCCTTCGCTGTTCCAACTTCGGAAAATCAGCCTGAAGCTGCCGCCCGTGAAGTCTCTTCCCCAAACCCTCCAGAGGCAGGAGGGCCAAGGCAGCCACCAAACGCGTGGCTTTTGGCGAGCAAACAGGCTCGGGTGGTGGTGGTGGGGGACGACGGGCGACACCGTTTTCTGACTTTGTCAGGTGGTCTCTGTGAATTAAAAACAGTGGAGTCAAATTATCGGCACGACACGCTCAGATTCTCAACGAAAGCCCACACAGTTGTGGAAGAAAGATGTATTTCAGGCAACGCTGGCAGAAAGCAGTGGCCGTTTGTGGCTGCTCGCTCGTGCCCTACGCGATGTTAAGGGGGGGGGGCACACGACACAAACCAAAGTAGGTTTCTCATTTTTAATATGTGAAGCCCTTTGGAGCTCTCAGGTTTTCTTTTTTCAAAGAAACTGTACTTTTGAGTACTCTTTCATTTTCAGTATTAAAAAAAATAATAATAAAAAAAAACCCAACAAAACAGCCCGATGATGGGATGTCGTTGGCTGTTCAGCTGGGAGGACAAAAGGCTGTTTGTTCTACCTCAAGAAAACTTTTTTTTTTTTAAATTTTTTTTCCCCCCTTTAATGACTGGCTGACTTAAGATGTCAAAATGCCCCATTTTCTCCAGTGACCGGAGCAAGCTTATAAATGTATTTGGTGAGCTTTGAGAATGCCCCTTCGCGGGGGTGCGGGCAGGACCGGGAAGGGGCGTGGTCATTCATAGAGGGGGCGTGGCCACAGTTATAAGGGAGGCGTGGCTACCCAGAGGAGGCGTGTCCGCGCCTGCGCACTGCCCCATCTGGCGGGCGCAGCGCGCGTGCGCCATACTTCTCCCTCCCCGGCCGCCCTCAGTGCCCTCAGCGCCCTCAGCGAGGCCTGGGGCCTGCGGTGGCGGCTTGAGGTGAGGGGCTTCGTGACAGGGACGAAGGGAGCAGAGGTGCCCGTCGGGCCGCGGCAGCGTGAAGGGGGGCGGGGGAAAGGAGGAGGCGGCCGGGTGAGAGAAAACAGCGCGGAATGGGCGGGGGGGACCGGCTTTAAACTGCCCTTTTCTGTGTGTGTGTGGCTTTTTTTCCCCCCCCGTGTGAATAAAGGCTGCACGACAAGCAATTGATAATTAAATGGGTGGTCTTAAGTACCTCATAGGTTCTAGTCGAAGCTTTGTTAGAGGCGACCGAAGCGAGCGGCAGGCCCTGCCTATGTCCGTCGGGCTTTAGTCATTACCTAAGGCTTCTTGTACCTGTAACGTTAAAATATTAAAACGCTTTAAATATTTTCCGGATTCTCGTCTTAATGTGCGTCCTGCGAGGCCCTCGCTCGTCAGCAGCGCTGCAGGGAGATGCAGGGCTTGTCCTGGGGTCTGGTGATGGTAAAGCGTAGGGAGGCTTAAAATACGAAAGCTTGGTCTGTTGGGGGGGGGAGGGGGGAGGACCCCCCCCTGTGTGCATCCCAGGCTCTGGAATACTCTTCCAGGCCTGGCGTTAGGCGTCCCGGTGTTAGGGAATGCCAAAGCGGGGCATGCTTGAAATAAAATAAACAAAAAAATCCAACAAAAAATAATAGAAGAAAGCCCCCACCAAACCACAACAAAACCCACACCAAAAAAAAATTCTGCTGTCTTTGTTGCAAGTATAAACAAAATGGAGAGGCTTAGGTCACTGAACTTAAAAATAAAAACTTTTTTAAAAAGCCCTAGCCTGTTTCAAGACCGACATTTACTGGTAAGGATAAATGTTAAACTTCAGTTCTCAATGACCAAGATCTTACAAAAATCTAGTCTTTCTAGCTTGGCTGTGTAGAATTGAGACTTTGCGTGTAAACAAAATAGAGTAATGAACATTAGGGCAAATTTCTCAAGCATTTGTAAGTATGTGTTTTACTTGAATGAAGTAACTTGGGCTTAACGTACAAATCTTCGTCTCCAGGGCTGAAATTTGTATTTTCACTTAAAAATACTGCTTAATAGAAAATATTGCAAAACCTCTAATTATGTTTACGCTATGCTCAGACCGAAATCTCCCTGGAGGAAAAGGCTTGCTTTCTGCAAATGACCTAGTAGGATATCTGAAATTTAACTTTTTCTATAAACCTACAGAAAGTAAGTCTCTCAAAATGGATGCAAATAAATCAGCTGATTTTGTGGTTTTCTGTTTGTTTTTGTTTTTCTTAAAGATCTACCACAATGCCTGGGTCTCTTCCAGTGAATGCTGAATCCTGTTGGCCCAAAGATGTGGGAATTGTTGCACTGGAAATATATTTTCCCTCCCAGTACGTTGACCAGACAGAGCTGGAGAAGTATGATGGTGTGGATGCTGGGAAATACACCATTGGGCTGGGCCAGTCAAGGATGGGGTTCTGCTCCGACAGGGAGGATATAAATTCTCTCTGCTTGACTGTGGTTCAGAAGCTCATGGAGAGGAACGGCCTGTCCTATGATTGTATTGGGAGGTTAGAAGTTGGAACGGAGACGATAATTGATAAATCTAAATCTGTAAAGACTGTCCTGATGCAGCTTTTTGAAGAATCTGGTAATACAGATGTAGAAGGAATTGACACCACCAATGCATGCTATGGAGGCACCGCTGCTCTTTTTAATGCCATTAATTGGATTGAGTCCAGTTCTTGGGATGGTAAGTTAAGAGAATTTTCTTGTAAAGTTACTTCATCCTCTGATATTGGGTGATCTGCCTTTATAAGAACAGTGTTCATGTTTAACCATATAAAACCCAGAGGGTAAACTGTTTTTCTCTTCTGAAGTCTTTTTTCTTAAATCCTCTGGGTATTTGCTGCTAGTTTAGTTACAGTCTCCAAAATAACTACGTGGCTAATAATGGCAGGTCTTTTCCTGTAAATTTCAGTGGCTTTCGGGAAATTAAGATGGGGGGAGAGGGGGAAGTCAGGATTGAAGAGCCCCTTAAACTTGGGGTCATCTCCTTTGTTACCAAAACCTAAAAATTGCTGGTGGATATTAAAATGTGCTGGACGCTTGGCTACTTCTCATCATTATTTCTGTGTGTTTTTCCCAGGACGCTACGCACTTGTTGTTGCTGGAGACATAGCTGTGTATGCCACTGGAAATGCCAGGCCAACAGGTGGAGCTGGTGCGGTTGCTATGCTGGTTGGTCCAAATGCTCCATTAATTTTTGAGAGAGGTTAGTCCTGGGAGAAAACAAATTATTGTTTGGGCCAGATGACAGATCCATTCTGAAGCCTGTCCTCTGTTTTTTCTGTGTTGCTGGGGGGCGGAATTGATTCCTGCTTATGTCAGAAATTGTACTTTGTCTCCTCTTGCTCTGGGCTAGCTTGGCCGAGTCCCATTATAGGAGGCAAAAAAGAACAACTAGTGATTCCCACATCTGTTTATTTCCTTGGAGATTGTTCAATAAAATTATCAAAGAGTGGACTAGAGCTGAATCACACTTCCATGGTGAAATAATGGCAGTCATTTGTTACTTGTGTTTGTCATGCTCAGCCCTATCATACTTAACAAGGAATTGAGAATTGTGTGAAACACTGCCTTAAAGGCCTGGAGTGCTACAAAAACCTGCTGGACTGGGCCCAAATATTACTTGTTTCCCCACTATGTTTTAAGTGGTACATTCAAATTGACTCAAAGCAGCTGAATAAAGTAATTTTCAACTTTTGTCAATTTCTCTCTGTCAGGTTTGCGTGGAACCCACATGCAACATGCGTATGACTTCTATAAACCGGATATGGTCTCTGAGTATCCTGTAGTTGATGGCAAACTCTCTATACAGTGCTACCTCAGTGCACTGGATCGCTGCTATACTGTCTATCGCAACAAAATCCATGCCCAGTGGCAAAAGGGTATGTAGCCTCACCTGATGGCATTGTGAGATCTGGCAAACGCTGGACTCTGTAACTACACAGGCAATGTATTTTCAGTCTTTAGCCTCTAGTCTAGAGACTTGTATACGTTTCCCTTTCTTTGTGTTTGTGTGTTCTGAGGCAATTGGAATGTTTGCTGTCTTCCATAAGAAGGGTCTTATTTCTGTTCTTGTATGGCCTGATAGTCAGTAAGCAGTGGTCTCTACAGGGTTTTGTTGGTGTTATGTGTAGTGCCTTGCTTAAAAGTCCGTCATTCTCCAGCTTCCAGCAAGGCTTTTAAGACAGTCAGGTTGACATCTAAATGTTATGTAATGATACCAGTTTGTTTTTTTTTTTTACCCCATATGCTTAGTAATTGCTTCCCTCAAGAAGCATAGGTGTAAAGAGTAGATAGTTAACTGAAGTAGATTATTTTGTCAAAATGCTGGGTAGAAATATGGAGATTCTGCCCTTTTTCTTCTAGAAGAAGGGTAAGCATTGTCAGTTTCCTACTGATCTTTCCCACCAATTTTTAATTAGAAGTAGCAGTATTGTTTTAAATGAAGTTGACAGCAATAGTTAGTCTTAGGGTTCTCTAACATGCTGACGCGTTATGACGACTGTTATCCTCCCACCCCCCTATTTTATTTTTATAGTTGAAGTGAGTACTAAACATTAGTTGTAACACAACATTTCTGCCATTTCCAGAGGGGACAGACAGACGTTTCACCCTGAATGACTTTGGATTCATGATCTTTCATTCTCCCTACTGTAAACTGGTACAGAAATCTGTGGCTAGGCTCTTGCTGAATGACTTCCTCAGCGACCCAAACCCAGAAACAGCAAACGGTGTTTTCAGTGGTCTGGAAGCTTTCAGGTGAGAATGGCTTCTGTCTTCCTTATTCATATAATCTTAATTTGTTACACATCAAAGGTGTGTTTTTACTTTCTGCTATTTTAGTAACTGTTTCTGCACTTTTTTTTTTAAACAGGGATATAAAACTTGAAGATACATATTTTGACAGAGATGTGGAAAAAGCTTTTATGAAAGCCAGTGCAGAACTCTTCAATCAGAAAACCAAAGCTTCATTACTTGTATCCAACCAGAATGGAAATATGTATACCCCTTCAGTCTATGGTTGCCTTGCTTCTCTTCTAGCCCAGTAAGCATAAAATTGGAAAAATACTTATAGCTCTTTATATGTAAGGTCATAAAAGGTTCTTGTTTGAGAAATCCTTTTGTAAAAGCACCATATAGCAAACCTTTTCCTACTAGAGTGTCTTAAGCAGAAAGACTGAAGTTGAACCAATTGTGTGTGCAGAATAATTTAAGTGACAAGAAGATTCAGATTTTCTGTCAGAAGCTGATCTGAAGCAGTTATTTACTGCCTTCCAAAGTAGGAACTTCTTTGCAAGATGGTGTCTTTTCCTAGCTTTGACCTTCTCTCCCTCCACTCCCTGCTGAAAAAAGAACCAAACCACTGCAGTGGGAAAAAGAATCAGAATGCCTTGTCTCTTTCAGTATAATAACCAAATCCACACTAAATTATTCTTGTCTTGCCCGTTTATGTATTTTTTTTCTTTTGCAATGACAGACTTTTACAAAATCGTGTCAAGTTTCAATTATGCCTTTCCTCTTGGTTTCTTTTTTCTTTATTCTGACTTTGCCTTCCAAGATGTGGTTGTTAGTTTTGGGCTTTAGGTCACTGAAGAATGAAAACTGGCTGCCTTCTAGATAGTAATATTCTGGGCATTTATTTGCTCTGTTTTGCTTGGGCAGCTTTGGAACTCATAATAGCAGTGTTTGAAATTGTTTTTAAAAGTCATCATTTATGTGCATAGCATGCTAAATTTGTATTGTAGCCAGTATAATTTGCTGGCTGCATGTTCTCAGCTAGCTGCACTTTTTAGTTATTTAGAATTGGCACCTTGGCTTAATTCTCGTGCTAACCAACTGTTGCTTGCTTTGCAGATACTCACCGGAGCAGCTCACAGGACAGAGAATCAGTGTGTTCTCATATGGCTCTGGTTTTGCTGCGACGCTGTATTCCATCAGAGTTACACAGGATGCCACTCCTGGTGAGTGAAAGGAAGAAGTGTTAACTCCCTTGCACTGCTCACCTCTAAATACCTTGTTATGCTGCCCACTGGGGTAGGTAAACTTGCAGAGCAGTGCCTCATGGCAGCAATGGTAAACTGAAGATGTACCAGCTCCAGGGAATGTTTGAGTGTCTCCTTCATCAAACTCTGTCAATGCTTTGATTGAGTAATTTGGAATATTTAGAAATTACTAACAGTGTAGCTTCTGCAATGCAAAATATTTTTAAAGGACTTGAAATGTTGACGCGCTGGTGTTCAGTTCTCAGGACTGGTGCCACCTTATCTGATGGTTTTATGTTGTAGGTTCTGCACTGGACAAAATAACTGCCAGCCTTTCTGATCTCAAAACAAGACTTGACTCAAGAAAATGCATTGCACCTGATGTCTTTGCTGAAAACATGAAGATTAGACAGGACACACATCATTTGGGTAAGATCTTTTTAAATATAAGTCATTCCTACTCTTACAGCAAAATGCTTATCACTTAATTCACCTCACTTGAAATGATTCGGGTGTAGGATGAAGGAAGTGTCCAACCCTTTCTGCTTCTGAATTGCTTGTGTTCCTTGGCCCAACGTGCCTGAAATGCAAATGTAGACTTCTTGTTTCTGGCTTACTGTGTCCAAACTGCAAAGGCCTGTGTTGTGTAAAAACCCTTGCCTGGCACCAACTAACAGCGTGTCACTGGTTTTTTTTTTTTTGCAGCCAACTATATTCCACAGTGCTCTGTGGAAGATCTCTTCGAGGGAACGTGGTACCTGGTGCGTGTGGATGAAAAACACAGGAGAACTTATGCGCGACGCCCAGTCTTGGGTGATGGACCCCTGGAGGCCGGAGTTGAAGTTGTCCACCCGGGCGTTGTTCATGAGGTGAACACTCAGCACTCTTTTAAAGTTTGATACAAATGGTGGAACGGTTTATGTGCTTGTCTCAGCATGTGCATGTATGTTAAACGAGGAAGTGGTTTAACAAGTTACTTTCAATACTTTGTTAACATGTGTAATATACAAGCCAGAAGTAAAAAATTGAACATGGGATTTTAAAAAAAGTACATTTCATCGTAACGAGAATGAAGCTGCTCAAGAATGAATACAGGAACAAACTGGCTCTTTTCACATAATCAATTTGCATGAAGCATGACCAGTTTGATTGGCTTAAAGACCAAGCTGTCCATTGTAGCATGAATGTTGTTTGAGAGTTGGACTAGCCATGAGGTATGAATGTCTGTGAACTAGAAAAACTCTGTTTAATGTTTTTTTTCCCTTCTTCTTAGCACATCCCAAGCCCTGCTAAGAAAGTGCCAAGAATCCCTGCAACAACAGAATCTGAAGGCGTTACTGTTGCCATTTCCAATGGGGAGCATTAAGATACCTCTGTGAGGTGGGGAATGGAACAAGGTGTGAGGGTAGGCTGAGAGAGAGAGAACAAGCATTGCAGTAGCGCTGAAGTTTCAGTGCACGGTAGTACTTCACTGGAGCATGAAGAAACTGTTCAAGCTCCTTGAAAAGATTTGTCATAATATGGTGTGCTGATGTAGTATTTTCAGAACACTAAAATCATGAGTATACTGGAGATGGAGGGAGATGCCAGGGGTTGTGTGGATTCCTTAACGTGTCTGAATTTTTTTTAATTGCTGAGTTGTAGCTGTAGTCTATTACAAGGTCTTTGTACCTAGGAAAAAAAAAAAAGATCTTCTGCTTGCTCTTTCCATGTAAAATGACTTGAAACCTACACTGTTACCTTTTACTTGTATTTAAGCGTGTGGCAAAATAGTCCAAGCTTTTAACATTGGGGATCTCAGTGCCTTGACAGTGAGCAGTCAGCCTTCTGAATACTGCACTTCTTCTCTTTCCCTTTGTCACCTTCCCTTTCTTCTCCTAGCCTGCCTCCCATCACCCTTGCTTTGGAGGAGTATAGAACCAAGAAACATCCTTTGCCAGCACAGAATCTCTCTCCCCTGTCAAAATGACTGGATTAAGAACAGCGAGACTGACAGGTGGTTTTCTTCCCAGAAACTCTGTGACCCTCTGTGTTACTTAGAATCATAGAATCATTTGGGTTGGAAAGGGACCTTACTACGTAACTCCTCCCAACTTCCATGTTTTGTGATTTACACCTGCGTTGTAAATCATCGCAGCCTGGGAGGAAAGAGGAAAAAGAAGGGAAGTAGTAATTCTTCTAAAGAAACAGGTTCATTGATTTGTCACCTTTCACATTGTTTAGTGGAAGTGTCTAAGGCAGCAGAATTTTCAAATAAAAATTATAGATATTATGGAGCTGGTCTAATTGGACAAACTGGAGAGTCTTCATGAAGTTCAATGGGAGCAAGTGCAGGGTTATGCACCTGGGCTGGAACAATCCTCGCCATCAGTGCCAACTGGGTGATGGGGCATTAGAGAGCAGCCCTGAGAAAAGGGACTTGGGGGTGCTGATGGACGAGAAGCTGGACATGAGCAGGCAATGTGCACTTGCAGCCCAGAAGGCCAAT
>JAOTQQ010000019.1:15978276-15998485 GCA_026546715.1 Gallinago undulata | reverse complement strand
TGGAGACATTCAAGGTGAGGCTCGACGAGGCCCTGGGCAACCTGGTCTAGTTGGGGGTGTCCCTGTGACTGCGGGGGCGTCGGACTAGATGGCCTTTGGAGGTCCCTTCCAGCCCAGATGATTCTATGATTCTATAATTGGCAAACGAAGGCAGGAAGATCACTTTGGCGCTCTGGCCTCTCGCTATTCTTTATATAATACCTTTCTGAAAGAATATTTCTAACTCTGAATTTGGCTTTGTACTTTGAAGTCCTTCTCACTATTGGTGATATTGTAGGAGTGGAGTCTCTTATTCCTTTTTTTTTTTTCCCAACACACAAGCTGAAAACTATCCATTTTGCAAGTGGTGGATATCCAATCTTAATGGGGATGCCATTCTGGTGGATTTTTAAAGCCAGATTGGAAATGAACTATGACATGAGCCTTGTAAGCTTGTAATATATATTTAAATTGAGCTAATGTACAGGATGAAGTTTTGTTGAATTTATTCGTTTGCTAATTCTCCAAAGCTACATTATCTAATATGAAGTAGCAAAAAATGATTTGTCTGTTGAATTACAAACTTTTTTTGGTGTGTAATGAAGTGTTTGTATTATCTGTCACTCACCTGGATTTGATAACTTGCTGTATTTGTACAGTCAAGCCTTGGTAAAATAGTTGTTTATTATAAATTGATGAATACTAATCTGTTTGTTCTGCTGAAAATGATGGAGCGATGATGCATGATGATAGCATTCGCAAATATCTTGGTTCAGGTTGCTCTCGTGAAACTTACCTTGGCACCAGAAAAACAAATTGCCATGGAACAAAGTCCATTGCTGGCAGTGGACAAGCCAAGAAGGGAGCTACTGGCACAAAGTTAACCACAGGGACCTCATGGTCTGTGAGGTTGATCCTTTATTGAAATAAAGTTTGAGATATTTGAAACTTGTTGGAGTAGTGCTGACTTGTTGGGTTTTCAGGATGCATATTTTTTTTCTTTAACAGGAAAGACAGAGGAAACTAGCCCTGTGAAAACTTGGAAGTTGTGGGTTCACGAGATGTGTGGACCTTTTGGATCTTTCTTCCTAGTATTCCATTACAAAAGTGGAAAGAAAGGATTGCTTAGGCTGGTGCAAAACCATTATTTCAGGGCTCTGTTTCAAGGTAACAATGGCTTTCATATCAAAACTGTTTGTAGTTGAGGAATTAATTCCAGCTTATGAAATACAGTTCACCTTTATTACTGTCTTAAGACAGACGGTATGTATTATCCCCGTCAGGAAAAACTATGAAGGAGGATTGGTTCTTGCTCTGTACTTAACCTGAGCCTCACTGAGTCAGGTTTCCTATGGGTGGCTTTGCAGAGTCGTTCTGTTGCTCATTTATAGTAATTGCTCCTCTTAATGTCAACTGATGATTTCATTAGTCCCCATAATAGATAAGGGTTCCTGCCCTTAAATTTGAAAGCACCGGCTGTGCCTCTCTAAACCCTCTATTGGTTTCCCTGCCTTAACTAAAATCATAGGAGCTCAACCCTTAGCTTAGGCAGGTCGGCGGTGCCTGTGCAGGGCAGGACAGCTCCTGCACTCTTCCACTGTTTGCGCTGGAGCTGATGGTGTTGGAGATTGAAGTATAAAATTAGCAATTAAAGCTGAAAATCAGAGAACCAACATCTTAGTGATGCTGAGATCAGCTGGGAGTTGTCAGGCTATCCAACCTCCCACTTGCAGTGGTTAAGAGTGTCAGAGTCGGCATTGTGCCAGCCTTTGCTGCCAGAGTAGTAGGGTCAATAAATAAGCAGATTTTGTTAGTGGCTGCATTCAGCTCACTGATTCCTTGTGCTAAAGCAAGAATTAAAACTATATGAGTTTTGGAGTATGCTGAAATCTTTATTGGAATGCAACTGGAGGGCAAGAAGTTCTAGGCTGTCAGAGAGGTGAGAGGATGGTAGCCCAGCCAGCTGCGCACTGGGAATGGCAACCCCACACGCAGGGCTGAAGCAGCATCTAGGAACTGTGGTCAACAGCAGCATTGCTGTTTCTTTAAATAAAAATTACGATCATTTTATCATGTTTCATTTGCTGAAGAAGTTTTAAAGGAGAACTTGCAGTTGTTTAGATTATGGTCTGGTTTCTGCTTAAATTTTAGTTCTCTGCAAAAGCTCTCCTGCTCTGCAGTGGTAAAGTTGTGTCAATCTGAGGTACAACTTTCTGAGAAGTTAGGTGTTACATGCCTGTACTGAGAGCGTCCAGGTGTCTTAAATGCAATTCTATTTGATCTTTAATGGAAAGATCACCTCCAGTAATGATCCCTTGTCCGTTTCACTTACTTGGGGTTCTTGCACTGGCTATACCATGTCGCTGGGGGAAGGGACAAACAAATGCTCTGTGAGCATCTCACTGTGACTTGAGAAACGCAAAGGAGATGAGGCATTTTTAGTTTATTCAGAAATTACAAAAAATGTAACACCAGAACTCATGAAGAGTGAATAAATCCTTTTGTTAAATGTGCTGAGCATAAAGCCTGCAGTACAACTTACTTACAAAATAGAGCACAGCTTGGATGTGTGCTTCATCCCGCTGTAGGAACTGATTCCTCTCCTCAAGTCTTGTTCTTTGGGGTCTGGATGGGACATGATAGGAACACACTCAAGTGCCCTTTTCTTCTGTACTTTGTGCAAAATAATTCTGTAGACTCCTGTTATTGAGCTGCGTGAGTCTCTTCCCCGGTTATTTTGAATGTGCTCTTCTGTGATTCCCAGATCTTCCAGAATATTTTTCACTTCCATTTCTTCCTCTTTGAGTGTACTGGTGTCTGATAAGTACTTCGGATCCAGTTTAAATGGCTGCAGAGGTTTGGGGTACTGTATTCCTTGCATCCACTCACTGTTCATAATAAGTTTGATGGAGTACCGTTCGGTTGGGACTGGCTGGAGGATTCCTTTTACCAGTTTCTGGCAAGCTTCTGACAGGCAGGGAGGCAAACTGTACGTCCCTTCGAGAATGCACTTTTTTAGTTTGGCCACTGTGTCTGCCCGAAATGGCATGATCCCTGTTGTCATAAAGTATAACAGGATTCCCAGAGCCCAGATGTCTACGTAGATGCCAACATAGTTTTCATCTCGGAAGAGCTCAGGGGCAGCATAAGGAGGAGAGCCACAGAAAGTATTTAAGGTTTCGTCTCTTTTACTTAACGTGCTGAATCCAAAGTCTCCCACCTTCACACAGGTATTACTGGTATAGAAGACATTTTCTGCTTTCAAGTCCCGGTGAATGATATTGTGCTCGTGCTGAAGAAGAAAATTTGATATTAGCTTGTTCACAGTAAATTCTTGAGTGACTAGCTGGTGTCATTGATTAATTACCACATGGGAGGAAGGGAATTATCTTGGACCAAGTCAGAAATAAGCACTGAAGACTTAAAGTATTTAAACAAATTTAACTTAATTCTCTACTGATACAAAAACAATAGCATAGGTGCAGAAGGTGGGAAGAATAATGCTGTGGGGTTTTTTAAAGAATAGCAGTATCCTGCTAACTAATATTAATTATTTTCACAAAACAGATTTGTGATGGCATCATGGCTAATCCTACATGGCTAGGTAGGTACCTTCACGTGCAAAATCTGTATCATTTCAGAACACTTGCTTTTGCAATGACCACATGTCATGATCTAAGTAAGAAAAAATAATTTATTTTTAACTAGTTCCATTTTATTGTATATTGTAAGCTTGTGACTTAAAATGTGAAAGCCTTTAGTTCACCAAGTGAACAAAATCGCAGTAGGTTGCTACAGTGCTGGTGTGCGATCTGATGTCCTGTGAGGAGCTAGTGGTGCCAGAAGAAATGGACTATGGGCTTCTGCCTTGTGGTGTTTCATGTTGTTGCAAGACACCAAGTTCAGTGGTGTCCTCTAGTTTCAGAAATCTAAAATAAATACATACAGGGTAACGTGCTTTTTTTTTATTTTCCCTTGGAAATGGCAAGTGGTAGCCAAGGACAGAAACTGAGTTTGTTCTGCTTAGTGGTGATATACCTGTCTTGATTAGTTAAGGGTTTATCTTCATCTTTGAACCGAGGTATGGATGTGCTTGAGCGCTCTCTGCCCTGCCCTTTAAAGTGACAAGGGGCGTGTGTCTGGAGGCAATTAAGGAAACCCTTAAAACGGTCATCAGTAACAGGCAGGGATCTTCTGTCCTCGTGTGGACTGGCAGCAGTGACGTGTGATTTAAGTAGCCCAGATTTGATGGCTTAGCCAAAGTAAAATGTTTTGCAGGGGCGTATGTGTACAAGTGAAGGGATTGCCCAGCTTGGCAGTCTGGGTTTAATGCTAAGAAAAGACACGATCTTCCAACATGAAGTACCAGTTGGTGCTGAGTGTGTGTCCTATGGAAAAGGTGTTGAAGCTCATCCATCGGTTACAGGATTTAGGATCATTTTGTACAAAATATCTAAAAGTTAAAGCTGTTTATATATGGCAGGAGCAGTCTGTAATGAGTTTCTAGGTGTCTGACCTGGGGACATCCTTGCTTTTGCCTCCGCCTGAGCCTGTTACACGGCAAGAGAGTACGAGCCACCGGAGGGCACCCTGAGCTAACTTTAACAAATACTCCTTTCACATCCCAGACTTGCAGAACAGTCTTCCTGTGTTTTTTATGCTGGTGTTTGAAGCAGCTGTAGTTACTGTGCAAGGTTCAGAGGAGATGGTACCAAAGTAGTTAATTACTCCTTTTCTGCCTTTATAAGATGCTTTGCCCTCTACGCAAATAGCATCACCCTAAACCCAGTTGCAATATCGACAACTTGGCATGGGGAGGTGACTTACTGGGTGTTAACTTCACAGATTTGTGCCAAAGGGAGGACTGGGAATTAACTGTCTTAAGCGCCAGACTCCCAACACTCATTAATAAGCAAACTGGATGTTTGCAACACCTAAGCAGCTTCTTCTCTGGAACACTTTGTTCTATTGGAAGAGTGACTGATCCTATGTATAGCTGGAAGGAAGAAATGAAGCTTTGTTAGCTGATGCCTACAGCAACTTAAAGCAGACAGGAGAAGGCTGTTGCTAAAGGGATGGTTCCACCCACCAGGTGTTCCCTGTGCAGTCTCCTCACAAAAGCTGTCAGCAGAGAGGCAGTAGTTTGAGGTAGAAGTGAAAACTCTCTCAGATACCTTTAAGACAACTCTTCTCTAGCAGTCTTGCGCTTCAGAATTGTGGGCCTGAAACCCTGGTAACTAGTTGAAAACCAAAAGATGCATCCAGCAAATCTGCTAGAGTAGTGAGGGGCAACATGTCTGTGGAAGAAGAGCAACTTACCATGTGCTTCACCGCAGAAATGATCTGGGAGAAGATTATTTTACATTCCATTTCTGGCAGCTTCCCTTCTGTGCTGACTTTAGTGAAGAGCTCCCCACCTCCTGCGTACTCCATCACCAGGTGCAGTTTTGAGAGTGTCTCCACCACTTCGTACAGTCTGATGATATTTGGGTGATGCAGTTTTTCCATGCTGGATATCTCACGAGACAGCAAACGCTGAGTCTTCCGGTCTAGCTTTGTCTTGTCCAAAATCTTAATAGCAACTTTCTCTGAAAAGAAAGAACACTCGTCCCTGTTGTTAAGGGCGGTACAAACGGTAATACTATTTACTTACAGCGATGCTTGGGTATGGAAGCACAATAGGATTTCACCTCTGATGGGTATAATCCCAGCTGCAGAGGCCTGCTAAGCCCCGCTGTCTTTCACGCACACCCTTTTCCGTTGCCCCTTTCCATCTACAGCATCCTGCTGACTGCTGGGGCAGCGAAAGGCTGTCAGAGTGTTGGCGAGGGCTGAGCAAGCACCTGCTGTCTCAGTGTGCTGCGCTGCTGTCGGGATAGTTCCTCTCTGATGGCCGCACAGGCAGCCCCTGCTTTCCGTATCTCAAGGCTGGTAATGAAAGCCTGTGCTTTCTCCTCCCTCGCTAGTGGCTCAGAGCTCCTCGGTGGAGCCAGGCCCCGAGCCTGGTACTTGCAGGCTGGTGGAGGAGTCAAATTTAGGTGCTTTGTTTTCAGAGCAGACAGACAAACCCCAGGGGTAGTTTAGCGGTGCTGCCGATGGCCCTGCAAGGTGACGGTGGAAAGGTGTTTTTAAGTTGATGTGACTTACAGAGCGCTTCCCTAACTTCTTAACCCATGCCCCCACGAGTTCTCAGTTACCAAAATCAGCGCTGTAGAGGTTTGTCTTTCTCAGGATAGCTGTGCCAGTTTTTCCAACACGTTCATGTATGAGTGAGTAGTTCTTGGTACTGTACAGAATACAGGAAAAGGACATTTTTATGTCTATATGCCACAGAGTGGGCCATGAATCCACATCACACACAGACTTTATTCAGAGGAAGGGTAAAAAACAGTGAAGCAGAGTAAGTTGCAGGAACCCTGTAAGAGAGCAAATCCAGCTGTCTTAAGCTGTCCTGGTAATCCAAAACTGCTGTTAAGTTCTACGTGTTTCTGTAGCCTATCTACAGCGAAGCCATGGCAGCTGCACCACATCACCAGGGTAGCTCAGAGCAGTATGAACAGGTCAATCACAATTGCCCTTATATTTCTGTATTAATTGGTAGGTTATGGCTTTTGTCTTTACTCTGTTGAATACAGCTGGTATTTGAAGGATTAGGCTGGTTAAAATAGGTTTACAGTGGCTTTGTATAACTTGTCAGGACAGCAAAATTAGACTGGATTATGGCAATAAAACCAACTGTTTATTCCTGGGAAGAAGTGGGTTTTTTTCCCAAGAATATCTTAGTCAAACATTCACAGATTTCTTAGCAATTAATTACTTTTATTGAACCATTCAGGAAAAAACCTCACCTTGATTTCTAGTACATGGAAGTAAATTTAGAAAAAAAGCCAGTATTGTTTACTTGTTTCTTCAAGAGAAGAGTGACAAGACATTACATTTTACGTGTGTTATGGTATAAAAGCGTTGAAAATGTTTTTACTTAATATTATGAAGCTATTTAATTCAAGTTTTGTATTTCATCATATCTCAAGGAAGTGTTAAGGTTACATATGCACGTATCTGTACAGATCAAGAAAACTCCGTGTTTGGTATATTTACCTTTTTTAGTAACATGCATGCATAAATTGATCTCCCTACTGAAGTGCAGCAGATACTCAGTGATTCCTGTGATTCAGCAAGTCAAGTGATGTTTGTGATTCAGCAGATGTCATTCCTGTGAAAGGTGCTGAATGATCCCCTGATATGTCTCTTTTCAGGAGGAACCGGTGCTGGTTGGTAGCATAGGAAAGAGCATCAGCTCACAGTAGGTAACATTTGCACTCCTAAATGCTTAGATATCACAGGGATAACAGTGATAACCTAGAAAAAACACTTCTAGGTTAAATTTCTTCCCTTCCCTTCTGCTGGAATCTACCGATCCTCCTTGGTCAGTTTTGCTGCAAAATTTTAAAAGGAAGCCGGGGCGGGTGCGGAATGTTTAGCAGTGAAGGGCACGATCCTGTTCATGCACTACCATAAATCAGGACCAAGCTCTATTAAATCTGTATCTTTGCAGTTGCACATGCATGATATGCAAAGGAAACCAGCCCACCTAAAGTGTAAAAAGCCTAACACCCCCCTTTTCTTTTCTAAACTCATTGCCTCTGCTTCCAAAAAATACTTGCTTTACAAATCCTGTATTACCCTGGCATAGCAGCCATGCTGAACAGAAGGGCATTTTTAGCAGGGTGCTTATTTACTGAAGTACTAAAACTGGCTATATGCAGTGTATGCTGAGGTTTGAAAAGAGCTAGCTGAAATCTTAGGAAGAGAAGTTAAGAAAAGGTTGAGAAATAAATTCAGGAACAAGTGGTATATGGTATGATGGTGAAAGGAAACAAAATACAAACAGAACTAAGTTTAAAACGTTTTAAAAAGCTCTCAGAAAACTAAGTGCCTGGACATCACTGCCTTTGTAATTGATGTTTCACGTTAGACTGGCTTTCTACTAGCTGTAAATTTTACATGCTCTTAATTGCATCTATTCAGCTGTGCTCTCTCATTGCATTTGTCAGCTGGAAGATATATCAAATATAGGTTACACAGAGCTTAGGAACCTAATGCTCCTCAGTAAGCAACTCCGCAGGTCTCTGGAGAAAGTCTGCCAAAATTCAAGTTAATAAAGCAGGTAATGCTCCTGAATAACCCGCTACACATCACAGCACCAAAGATTTTCCTGCATCCTCTCAGCAACCAAGGCAGTTCTTGTGAGAGAAACAAGGTTCTTCATCCAGAAGGATCCTGCATGTTTCTCTTTTCTCCGTCTAGAAAACTTTTTTTTCATATCCTGCTGCTACGGAGCAGCACACACATGTAATTGTTACAAAAGCTCATCTTAGTAAAGAACAAAATTACTTCCTTTTTTAATATAGGGTGACCATACTTGGAACTTAACACTATGACAATAACTGAGGAGTTGAACGTCTCCCTGACACAGACACCTCCCCCTGCCACCAGGACCCAAACAGCATTAATAATGAAGCCTTTGTATTTTATAACCAGCAAAAAGACTTGTACTCATTAGCACTGTACAGGGACATCACTTCATTACCAACACAACGATGTGCATCTACTTGAAAAAACAGAATCCTCTTTGTGGGTGGTGTTTGGGGGTTGTGTGTGTGTGCATGTGCCCGTGTGTGTGCATGTGCCCGTGTGTGTGCACGCGTGTGCATGTTCCTATTCTGTCCTCATACTGTATTTTATGAGGACAGATAAGCTCACAGGCAGAGATGAGTCAGAAGGTTTTTAATGCTTCATCTTTCCCTCCTCATGACTGTTGCAAACAGTATCAAGAAATTAACTTCTTGCCCAGTAAACAGTTTAACCAAAAATAGCTACTAACGAAACAAAAATAATTTGAGAGTTCTCTGATGAAAAAAATAACCTTTACAAGAAAAGAAATTATGATTTTGGTATTATTTTGTCCAAACTTACTGTATTCACTGAAGTTCAAAATTTTTTAATCAGCTCTATTCAAATGCTAAAGCAACCTGTCTCCTAAGTAAGTTGAATAGGTAAAGGATTCATCCAGATCAAATTTATAACTTCCTTTCATTAGCATTCTTCCTGTTCATTAGCATTCCTTCCCTGTTACAGAAGCAGCACTTCCTCCAACAGTATGCACAAGACAGTTTTCTCTGGAAAAAAAATAATCACAGAACAGAAGAGGAAATAACTTGCTGTGGGCCAAGTAGAACAGAGACGCTTCTCCGAAAGAAGCAAAACCAAAAAAACCACACCTAGTTAAAGCAGCCCTTAGATGTAAGCAGGCTTAAATTTTGGGAAAAAATAAATACCATCAGTTCCCTGCTTTGATTCCCAGTGCAACGACTGCTGCACATGAGGAACAGATGAGAACTTCCACACCTCTGCAGGCTGGGCAGAAAGAGGTGGTTAGAGAAAATAACAATGGATAATATGGCATGAAGGATCTGGGGTGCATTGCGTTCTCTCACCTGTGAGATGATGGAGGGAAGAAGAGTCAGTCAAACTGGAAAGGAAAGACTATGAGAAAAAAGAACAAGATAGTAGTGTACAAAGATGAGGGGAAAACTAGTTATCCCTGAGGGAAAACAAGAACAGTTTTTGTTATTGTCAGTCAGTGGCATAAGAAGAAACAGGACAGAGGCAAACAAGTTCTTAATTATAACTGAAGTGTTTGCTGCAGTTAACCTAGCCTTCTTAGTTCTTCCTAGAAGCAGCACATAGGGTGCCCTTCTGTACTTAAAAAAAAGAGAAATAATTGACAATTCAGCACAAACCTCGCTTTGGCAGTACCAGAGCTCGTTTCCCTGCTCAGCCCACGCCTATAGCCCTGCCCCAGCTTTTTACCATAATGAACCACCTGCAAATGAGCCTGTAAAGCAGCCACAAAATTTCTCACTAACATTGATGTGAGCAAGTAAAAGCTTCATCCATGCCAGTGAAATTTGCGCTGAGCTTAGGAGACCAAGGCAGCCTTGCTAACCCCATCTGGGGGCAGGAGCAGGCCTCGCCAGGCTGCCCTGGGGGTCTGCCACCTCCAGCCCCACAGTCAGTGAGCTGGGGCAGGGGAGAGGGCAGGTGGACAAGGCCGAGCAGCAGGAGGGGAGGAACAACATCATGCTTCGAAGCGTGGAGTGTCTGAGCCGTGGGATGAGATGAGATGTGTTAACTCCATGAAGTGCATAGGTGAACTTTTCTAGTAATAGCTGCCGTCTGGTTTCTTTAAAGCCTACTCCAAACCTGAGCGTTTATCTGTGACCCTGCCTATAGATTCACTCAACAACAAGAACAAAGACACATATACATGTATTTAAGGTTCACACAGCGTCTTTCTTCCCAAAGAGTTCCATTTGCATACACACAGAACCAGGATGTTCAGCACTCAGGCGACTCACACAGCGGTGCATACCTTTGGTTAGGGAATGAATTCCAAGCTTCACTTGCGAGAAATTCCCACTTCCTATTTCTCCTCTGACTCGATAGAAGCCAATTCTCTTTCCCAGGGTTAATTCTTTCACCACTTTTTCATTGTGGGACATATCCTGCATCAGTTTCTCAAATGGGGTCAGCCTGTGCTGCCTGCCCTCTTCATCTGCTCCATAGCACTCCGTGTGCCCATCGTCTTCTCCGCTGTCCTCACGATGCCACCGCGAATAGCGGTGTTTTCCAAGACTTCCTCCATCCACATATCCTGTTGTCATAGTCTATCGGGTAATCACTTCCCCATCTAACAAGATGTCCCGATAAGGAGTTTAAATGAAATAATTCTGTATGAAGATGCAATCCCACACATAGTGGACGCTGTGACAAACTTGGGAAAAAAAAGCAGCTTACTGAAAGTCCAAGGATTAGTTTGGAAATTTCTTCAAAGACAAATCTGGCATCTCGACATACTGGACTTCTGTTAAAAATCAGAGCTAAAACTGGAAGCTGTTTACATCCATCTCTCACTAACAGATCTAGTGTGTCAGGATCTCCGGCTACAGGGTAAAGAGGCTTTGTAATTAAAACTGTAAACTTTGTGCAAGAAAGCGGCGAGATGCTGACTGTCTATGCAGTACCCTTGACACATGCAAAACATTTGAGACAAATTTCTAGGCTTTAGCTTGCTGCTTTGAAAACTACCTTCGTAATTAAAGCTCACACAAATAGCTGATTAACTACTGAATAAATCCGGATGCTTCCAGTTCATTTTGAATAGCTGACCTTAAAAGTGTAGTTCTCCTTGATTCTGGTACCAGTCCAAGAGATGAACGTAGGGTTTGACTTTTGATTCATTCTTCAGCCCCTGAGCTTGTCACTGTGCCTTGAAGCCTTGCCGTAAGAAGTTTGTCGCTCCTGTTTCCTCCTCATGGCAGGTTTAACAAAGCAACTGATCATGGAAGATGACAGGAAAAGCACAATCTGTGCACCAGGCAAGAGAAAGGCTGCACCTCAGTATCCCTGCAGTCACATGGGAGGACAATACAGGATTAAGTAACTGCAATGTCACGTTAACCCTCCTTTATTTAGATGAGCTTTCTTTAACGCCTTGAGCCTTCTCAAAATTTTGCCAGACGCATGGTGTTCCTAAGCAGACAGATGAAGAAAGTAATTAAAACCTTTACATAACAGCCATACGCTTCACTAAATGACAGAACACACAACTTCACCAATTTAAATCTGTTTGGCAGCACAAAGTCCTTACTCTAAACACACAAGCAACCACTTACCTTTAAAGCAGTACACCTTTTTTTTTTTTCTTTTTTTTTTTTTCCTTCTTTACCTTTCTTCTTTCACCTTGAAAAGCCTACTCCAAAAAATTAGGAGCTGCTAATCAAGCATCTGAGGGTGGTGAGCCAGGCAGGAAAGCTCTGAGACAGTGCAGGCTGTGGCAACGCTCACCTCCCCTGCTTTCAGGCTGCAGCACCACCTGACTGAGGAGTGCGGGGAGACACCTCGCTGCCGCCCTGCACAGATTCACCGGACTGAGGGGGAGAGAATTAGGCCAGTCACTCCATGCCTGGAGCTTAGGGAAGGTAGACAGTCACCTAAGGCGCCACACTATAAGAGGGCATGTGACACTGCCAGGTGGAGCTGACCTCTAAACCCCACTCTCCTGCATGAGCGAGAGGAGGAGAGGCCAAAGGCACCACCTAAGGGCAAAGAAAAGGCAGCTGGGGACAATTTCGTTAAATGGGAATCGGGGTGGCACAGAAGCACCTGCCTGCTTCTACAGGGGGGTAGAGGACAGAGGCGACAGACCCGGCCTCCACTCCGGGAAGCTGCTCCTTGCCCTCCAATGCACAAGAAGGATTTAGCAAGTCACTTCTCTTCTGGCCCTGGGGAGAGGCAGGGAGCCTGGCTTCTCCTGACCCTCAGGGTACAGGAGGCTCCATCACTTCTCCCTGTCGCTTCTCCGAGCCGGGGATGCTCCTAACCGTGCTTGCTGCCAACGTTGGGCTGACACAGTTTGTAACTGGAACAGAGGGAAAATGTACTTGTTCCATGAAGCCTCTGAACTCTCATAACTCTTTTTGGTTCACTTCTTTCTGAAGAAAAGGGCTGTTCTCACAGTTGACAGGAAAAAGAATAAAATAATAACAAATAATTATATGTTATCCTCTGGATCTGAATAGAGCCAAAACCCTGACAAATACTGCATATGTGCAACAACTATTGGCCAAATCCTGAAATTGTTAGTAGGGAAGAGACTGAGTGGCAACTGAACAAAGCCTTCAGTATTCTCCCATCAAACCAGCCTCACTCAGCACCAAACGTTCCCTCTAACTTTATTACTTGATAGCAAGGAAGAAAAATCTACGTGGAAGGACACCCCCTCCCCAAGCAACCTTAACATTCTCTATTTGTTCTCCACCTCCACTTGGGGAAAAGATGATTTCTTGCAGGTTTGCCTGAATTCTGGCCCAGAGTTTTTTTTCTGTTTTAACTTGTTTCACATCACAATTTTAAGAGTATTTAAGGGTAACAGGAAACTTGTTATATGAAACTCAACTGTATTTCAGAGTTTTAGTGGTGGACAGCACTCTGGCAGAGCAGGGCTTTATGAAGCTACTTGTCTGCTGTGCACCACCACAGTGATTCAGATATTAGAGAGGCCAAACTCTGTTCCCATTCTGCTGTTTGGCGTTGAGGAAAACCACAGCCACTCAGGTTGTTCATAGGAAAGGTGTGGAAAACTCTGTAAGCAATGTCAGAGATGCCATGTACAAGCTACAAACTGTTATTTAATTTAGTACCTTTGGATGGACAGTGACATCCTTGTCACCTTATCAAATAATCATAGAATGTTTTGGGTTGGAAGGGAACTTAAAGATCATTGAGTTCCAATCACCCTGCCGTGGGCAGGGACACCTCACATTAGACCAGGTTGCTCAGAGTCCCATCCACCCTGGCTTTGAACACTTCCAGGGATGGGGCAGCCACAACTTCTCTGGGAAACCTGTTCCAGTGCCCCACAGTAAAGAATATCTTCCTAATATTTAATCTAAATTTCCCCTTTTTCAGTTTAAAACCACTACCCCTCATCCTATACAAGCCCCTCCTGAATAGATTCAGTAAAGGCAGAGAAGGCAGCCTGCCCAGTCTGTGTGAACATTCAGTGTCACGGGGACAAACACACCACATGGGGATGCCAGGACCTTGCGGGGACAGGGGTGTCAAGAGAAAAGCAAAACTGCATTAGGGCATCAGCACATGGCTCCTCCAGAATTTGCCCTTGCCAAGTTTCTCCTGGGGCTCAATGTGCTCTTTTTTAGAGCACAGCCTGCCATTGATCTCTCTTTCAGGCTTCAAGCTAATTGTCAACCCTGCAATCTCCTGGCACTTGGCCAACTGGCTAGGTTTCCCCTGCCTTTTAAGATGAGCTATTTCAGTATTCCTGGTGTTAGCAGAATATATACCATCTATTTACAGCTGATGTTCTTTCCTGTAATCTAAACCAGTAGAATCCACCCTGATCATACTAAAGGGCACTGACTGTAAAAGAAAATAATTCTGAGAGAGAAGGAAGGAACAAGGAAAACAGAAGTCATCCAAATACAATGAAGGATAATGATTAATATTTTTCTTTTCTCCAGTCTGGCTGGCTGGTGACCTGAAAAGCTTCAGGAGAATGTATCTGCCCAAATTATTTCTTTTTAAAAAAATAAACAAGCAAAATAAAGAACACTACAAAAAGGAACACAAGACAGAGTGAATAGATGTTTCAATCCTTTTAGACCTGTGTCAGCTCAACACTGCTCTTGTTCAACCTTGTTTTTCAAATATTTCCGGGTACTGACATTCTGGTCCTATTCTAGGAAGTGCTAAATACTCTCAGGCTTCAGCTGAAGGCTCAGTTTAAACCCTGCATCGCAGCTTAAAGACAATTTAGAATAAAAAGGATGAAACCAAAAGAAAAAAAAGAGATTACTGGATATACAGACTTCGGTTGCTAAAATCCCATTTTGGCAGGTATCTACAAGTGACCCGGTTTTAAGAAAGTGTGAATGGAGCACATGGAAACATAGAAGCAGGTAGACCAGGGCTCCAAGCACTGTGTTTTGCAAATTGGTCGCTTTTATTAAACCTGTCTCTTGGAGCCGCAAAAAGCCATTCAGCTTTGTGTGCTTAGACTGCAGCAGCTCCTATCCCAGTGAACAAGAAAGAAGTCACACCAGATGCTCTCCTACCGCTCAAATCCTGAGAGTAACAGGGCTTGTTGTAAGGATGCCACTGGATATTGCAACACATTCACTGGAGTTCCCTTTTCAGCCCCGCTGCTGTCAAGCCTGAGGAGAGCAGGATTTTGGAGGTATTTCCCTAGAGTGAGGGATTAGCTTCATTTGTTTGACTTCCCTTGAAGAACAGCTTGTCTCCTGCTACACAAATTGTATGCACCATGAGTCAACTGTAGAACCAAACTGAATTTAAAGTGGTGTGTTTTTTTATTTTAAGTCACCCATAAGAAAAATACTGACCTTTTTATTTTCAACCATAGCTTTGAAAGTTCAGTTATTGCAAGAAAATACCAACAACCTAGTGTCCTAGTCCTATGTTTAGAAGACCTATCTTTTACAAAAGGTGAGAGTGCAGCAGAACAGTGGACAAGACCTGTACCAGACCAAACACAACACAAAAGGTCTCCTGTGCAGCCACACACCTTGTTCACTGACACAGGAAAAGTAATAGCTCCACTTTTGTACTTCTGCTCAAGTTAACATTGGTTCAGTGCATGGCTGTTGTGGCCAAGGGAAATCAGTGTTTGCTCAAGGTTTGACCTGAGCATGTTTTTTTGGATTTGAGTAAGAAGCACTCTCAGTGTTACTTCCATGAATGCCAGAAAACCAAGTAACTATATGAAAAATGCACCCCAGAGCTTCATGTGAGTTGTTAAAAAAAAAAAAAGATTCAACCCCACAATATAGGATCATAGAATGGTTTAGGTTGGAAGGGACTTAAAGATCATCTAGTTCTAATCCCCCTGCCATGGGCAGGGACACCTCCCTCTATACCAGGTTGCTCAAAGCCCCATCCAGCCTGGCCTTGAACACTTCCAGGGAAGGGACATCCACAACTTCTCTGGGCAACCTGTTCCAGTGTCTCACCACCCTCACAATAAAGAATTTCTTCCTAATATCTAGTATAAATCTCCTCTTTTTCAGTTTAAAACTGTTACCCCTCATCCTGTCACTATATGCCCTGATCAAGAGTCCCTCCCCATCTCTTCTGTAGGCCTGGTTTAGGTATTGGAAGGATGCTATAAAGTCTCCCCAGAGTCTTCTCTTCTCCAGGCTGAAAAACCTCAACTGTCTTAGACTGTCCTCACAGCAGTGGTGTTCCAGCCTTCTGACCATTTTCATGGCCCTCCTCCAGATCTGCTCCAACGGGTCCTTATCCTTCCTATGCTGAGGACTCCAGAGCATTCCAGATGGGGTCTCACCAGAGCAGAGGGGCAGAATCACCTCCCTTGACCTGCTGGCCACACTTCTTTTGATGCAGCCCAGGATATGTTTGACTTTCTGGGCTGCAAGATACAGCAGAGTTGCACATAGCCGTATGTTCCCAGCTCAGGTAGGAGGAAATATGACCACTGCATTGACTGTGGAGAGCCTCCAGAAACAACTTGCTCTCTCTGCCCAGGCCCACATGCCACCCATTTCAGTACATGCCTGAATTACTACTGTTAGTGAGCATAACATTCAGTTTAACAATTATTGTTTCAAGAAAACCAGACATGATCAACATCATTCTTAACCTTGTAAATAACCTCGCCTAAGACAGGACATCTTTTTTCCACACATGGAATATTAACATACACAGCAGTCCTGGCCAAGGCAATATTAAATAACACTGCACACACTTTTATAACCATGCAAGTACGAGTGTCGTGCCAGATGGAAATGAGAGTTGTTTAGGACAGTGAAATGGGAGACAGGCACTGTACAACAGACTATGCTTAAGTTCTATTTACCTTTTCAGTTAAATGTAAGCCTATTTGTTTAATATAAGATACATACCACAATATTGTAAGAGAACGACTGTAACATGCATTGGAGTGAATTACAGCACTCACTCCTTCCACCTCCTCATTTAGCCCATTTTAGACTGTGACAAGGCACAATGGAACCAACACATCTGGGTCACACTCTAACAGCAGATCTTCTGACAGTCTGACACAGCACCTAGAGGGCTGTCACCTTCACCTCTGCCACTGACCTCCCACTGATGCCACACAACAGCGTTCAGACACGGGGTGGCTCCAGTCACCGGAGACAAAGCTGTGCCCACACATCAACTAGAGTGAAGCCAAAGCACTCTGCTATCCTCTGTGCACGTCTTAAACAGACACAGATGCAAGACTACTTCCAAGATGACAAAGTGAAAGAGAACGCTACAAAAAAATAATATTAAAGATAATTTTCCTGCTGCACATCACTTGGTGAAAGAGAACACAAACACCTTCTATGGCTTCCGTGCAAAACCTCACCTGATGGCCACAGCACCAAGAGGGGAAGGAGGGAGAGGTAACAAATGGCTGTATTTGTACTGACTCCTTCACCACAACAAAAGGCCTATTCTATGTGCTGCTGCCAAATGAAGGAAACAAGAAATCCTAATGTAAAAAGAAAAAAAAAAGCCAACCAAAAACCCCACCTGGGAACCCCACTCTAGCTGCAACTCATTCTACAATTGTAGATAAGAAGGAAAGCCACAGACTTTGCAACCTATTTAGAAGTTTAATAAGCCTGGGGTCTCCATACTGAAGCAGAATACAGGTGGATGCTTGTTCAAGTTCCTCCCCCCCCAGCCTCATCAGTAAGACTGAAATCCTAATCTTTTGGGTTAATCCTGTATTCACTCTGGGATGGACCTCTAAAGACAAACCCAGATATTTACCTGATGGAACCTAAGCTCTCACTCAAGGACATTACCTGACCAGCCCACTCCCAGAGCCACTGACCAGGGACAGGCCACGAACATGGACACCACCTCTCAGCACAGGTCACTGTGGTGGAATATTATAGATTCAAGCAGGATCCTATGTTCTAACTTCCCTCTCACCAAGAGACAAGAAAGAGGAAAAACCCACAGGTGTGCCCTAATCAGCTATCCACCCCTAGAAAATCTCACCATGACTTCTACTAGGTAGTCACTGGCTGTATCCAGAGAGTGCTACAGCCTGGCCCACAGAGAGCCACCTAGTAGGTGGACCAACAGGCTGGGCTGCCATAAGCCTACTGACTGGCCAGGCAATACCTGTGCCAGCATCTGTGTGACAGCAGCAGCTCAGAGGAGTCCTGCGGGGCTACTGACAGGCTATTCTGGCATTGGGGTGCAGCACACAGTCACCTTTCCACCTCCCCAGGAGTTATCTGCTGACGGGCTGGAATAAGCTCTTGGACAAGAACATCAAGAAAGACAGGTTGCACAGAGCCCTCAGTGCTGAAAGGAAACCCCCAAGTCCCCACCAACACAGGTTGGGCACTGCCAGCTGGTAGAGTCTGGCATCAACCCCCCAGTCTGTAGACTGTACAGGGTATATTGAAAAGAAAATAAATGCACGCAATCAACATCACACAAACTATACTAAGCTAATACAGTAAGACCTGTGAAGTTGAAACTAAAACACGGGGGGGAAAAGAAATCCCTTTCATCTTTTTGCAGCATTGCATGATAGAAACAGCTAGAGAGAGAATTAATTAGTCTTTGAATTGCACAGAGACTTGCATTAAAAGCAAAGACAAAGAAAGACTTTATTAGTAGAACCCATTGATTTCCTAGGTCTTTGAAATACATGGGAGGGATTAATTTGAAGTCTGACTGCATTTTGAAATAAAATTTACCCTCTCAAAACTTCAACTTGACCAGTCTCTTTTATTTTGTTCCACAAGGTATAATGTAAATCAGCCACTTTCCCATGGAATTGTTCTTCCAAGTAAACACGTATTCTGCGGTAACAGAAGTGCAACAAAGTCTTTATTAGCCTTTTAAATAACAGGACAAAGCATACATCTAATTCAATTACTTCACTGGAAATTAATTTGTCTCATAGGTTTTCAGTGAAAACAGAATAAATTATCTGGAAAAAACAAGCTATAGTACAAGAAGTAAGAAGCAAGGAATACTTTGAGTCCCACTGAAATCACTGAGGAAATGAGCCTTTACTTATTTCAAGAAATGATTGTCTATTTAGGCAGATACACATCGCTAAGCAGATGGCCTGCTATAAAATTACCCTGCTGTTATTTGCAGGAAAGAGAAACCTAAAATGTATTTCCATACAAAGAAAACAGAAAATGTTCTAGTTTCTGTTGCCTTTCACAGTTTTCTCTCACTATTCCCCACTTACTTATTAGGTGGGCCCCAGCAATTACAAATAACTCTGGTTACGTCTTATAAGGTAATCAAATTTAGTTGCATCAATATATATGCACTCCTCAAGAGTACTAAGTAGTAAAAGGCTAAGTATTCATAAGGTAAATTTTAAATGGATCTGGGCAGAAGATAAGCAGTTGCTCTCATTTTCCAAGGAAGTATCTGGAATGATATAAATCCTGCACTGCACTTTGAAATGTCCTTTATACTGCCTGGCATCACAGTTATTCAGAATAATGTCTGAGGCATTCAAGATTTATCCTCAATCGTCATTAACAAGCCACTGCATCACAGTAATTATCTGATTGAGTGTGACTGAAAGCAGGTGTAGACGTAGATGTACAATACCCATGCAAGAGCCGCAGGAGGCATGGAGAAACACAGAAATGCCATAGAAACTGTCTGCTTGGTTTTAAAAATGGCTGAAGATTGAAGAACTGTCCCCTGAAAGTGTCATTGCAACTGCTCTACCCTTACCAGTTTTAAACATCCCAGTGTGACTGCAGTACTGAGAACTCTTAGAACATTTAGAGAAAAAAATCTAGATAGAAAGACACATATAATTACTTTTTATCTAATTGACAATTAGACCGGAAATCTCTAAAACCCATCAGAAAACAACACCGAAATGGAAAACAGTCTATTTCTCCAGCAATAGATGAGCATGCTGCCTTCTCAGACCGATGTGGTCCTCTCTCCATGCAGAGTGCCTGCTCCTCACACCAGCTCCTGCCTCTGAACCTGTATTTGGACACCACGTACTGAGAAACCTCTGCACCGGGCATTGTCCTGCTACTGGGTCTGCCACATGAAATGTGCTCACCAACCTTTGCAGGCCATTGCCAGGGAATAAGCACAAACTCGCCAGAACTGCTGAATCTTCAACTAGCCTCTGGAAACTGCTTAACGCATAGAGAATCTTCAAGACTCGGCAAGAAGCTTAGCAGGAAGCGATCTGATCTTACGTGACAGATCCTACAGGTAGTAAGTCACTAATGTCTGCATATCAAAGAAATGTTGCCTATTAAAGGCTCCCCTTTCCACTGGAGTGAGAACAGAAGTGAAATTAGAACATGCAGCTTTGAAACTGGCATCCGGAGAAACAGTATAATGGGTATAATGGGCAACAAGCGACATTCAGGACAATTGCACTGTCCTGGCAATTGGACTGTTCTCCTGGCTTCAGCTGCTGTGGCACACACTAAGGACCCCCACTAAATGGGGGATATTAACCCAAACAAGATGGAGCACAACTCTAAATTTTAGTCTTCTTTCGCAACCTTGGCTTCAATATAGCAGTTAAATACTTTGACATGGATCCTACTAAAATAAGCCTCTTCCCCCC
>JAOTQQ010000019.1:15955128-15978176 GCA_026546715.1 Gallinago undulata | reverse complement strand
CCCCCCCCCCCCCCCCCCCCCCCTTAGACTTGTCTGGTTTTGGAGCCCTGGAAAATTCATAATATTGTCTCTCAAACCAAATACCCAAATACAGTGGTGTGCGCCAAGGAGTCTGTACCCCAACACGTTTAGGCAACTGCCTTGTCCTTCTGCAAGGCTCAGCAGGGAAGCCAGGGTTTGAGGGCTGCCAGCACTGGAGGGCAAGCACGGAGCAATGCTCCTCTTGGTGGGAAGGCGTGGAAGGGGAACACCTCAGGGCAACACACAGCTTGCTACAGGTCCGCTGGCAGTCAGGGTCATGCTAAAAAGTTGCTACATCCCAAATCCCTAAAACAAATCCTGCTTTCAGATCACCTTTGAACAGCAAAAGCTTTCCTGACTGGAATGAATACTAATGTTAACAAATTGGTATTTAACTTCTTTAGCTAATCTTATTGAGATTTGTTGAGTATCTGCCCTGGAACGCAGGCTATTATTTTTTTTGTCAAACTGAAGACTTACATAAACTGTGTTCTATTAGAAAGAACAGGGCAAATCTCAGTATCCAGCAGCATTAGGAAACCAGTCAGTGTTCCTTCCATTTATTTTTTCTAATTAAATCCACTGGAAAAGGAATTGTTTTTCCAAAGATTTTTGGAACTGCTAAGTATATATCATGTGGCATTTGAACTGCCATACAAAAGGTTGTAAAATCTACCACACAGAAGACCACAAAACATGTCAAAAGCTAAGACAGATGATACTCATTAACATTTTAATAAAACAACACATTCAGTGTTCGGAATCAGACTTTGACAAACTTGCAAAAATGGAAATTAAGCCTAAGTCCAACTCCATGGTATTTTCACAGATAAAAACTACATTCCATGGTTTCAGGAAGCAGAGGTTCACTAATGAAGCAAAAAGCCAAGATACGCAAAAGTAGACCAATTTTAGAACATCTTTACACCATGATCTTCCCTGCAAAAACCCACTCCCCCTGATGCAGACAGTTACACGGTGTCTATACTTTCACAAACACCATTCACCTCACATAATCCAAAATCCCAAGTTAATGCAAAAGTCTATAGGTAAGACACTCCAGTTCCTCACCTTCCCTCAATTTGAAGAAATCTGCAGGAGAATTTCAGATTAGAATCCAGAAATGCATCTGAGAATAGAGACACGCCGAAGAGTTTATAAGCTATTCCTATTAGACTGAAGTTCTGGAATAGCAATCTATTTTTAAATAGATGACAATATAATGCTTCTAGCATTTCATTCACTGACTAATCTATCCTGGATTCACTTAGTGCTCTCCCCTTTCTAGCAGCCTTCTATCAACAGAAGAAAAGGCAGTTGTCTGAGTGCAGTGGAACTCAGTGAAAGGGAAGAAACTCTCTACTTCCATTTCACTCTGTAAAGTGGCAAAAAAAACCCTAGGAAAACAATCAGTGGGACCAGCTCATAATTAGTGTTAAAGAAAAAAAAAAGAGTGAAAGAAAATGTAGAGGGTCAAAAAAAAAAAGAAAGAAAAGAGAAAGAAGATGTAGAGTCAAAGTATTATGAATCTGTACTACTTTAACGGTGTTAACTGCTTCAGCACAACAGATTTTTTTTCCATTTAACATTATAGCTAAACTAGAAAATCTGTTGGGTGAGGGTTTTGTCAAGACACTTAAGAATGAAACTGCTGTTTAAGTGGCATGCACATGAAATTATATGCACACAGGAAAACATACTGAGACACAAAAAACTGGCTTTAAAACCATAATGATGCTTTTGTACAACACTAAAGGCAACACATCACAGTGTCACTTGCAGTTCATGTGACTGTATATTTAAAAACAAAAAGTTATAAGGTTTCTAGCATAGCTTTTGTGAACAGAGGAAAATGGGAACAAGAGAGACAGAAGAACAGCCTGTTCAGATTTTCCAAACTTAGCAGGCTAACACTAGGAGGCCAACAAGATGAAACGAGATGAGAAATGTTTAACATTGCCCTGAAATCTGAACGAAGTACAGCTGGCAGTCCAGAAGGTCACATTCTCTCAGGTTGAGCTCCATGACTTGGCCAGGTGCTGGACACGACGACAGCCTGGGCTTGGCCAGAACCTTTTATGGCAGTAAAAGGCCAAGTTCCCACATGATGGATGCATCACCCCTGAGCTCAAAGGCATAATGGCAACACTTTTCCTGAGAAGGGCACCCTTCCACCATCCTGACTATAAGAAAAAATACATGGTGGAGAACTGTAAACACAAGAACAAAATCTTTTATTCTCAACAGCAGTTTATAAATGAGATTATGTCATTTTAGCACTACAGAGTGATAGCAGAAAACAGGTCTGGAAACAAAGACATGCAAAGAGCTGCAGCATTTGCAGTAACAGATACCTGTATTTACAGCTTAGAGGGGACTTTGACTTGTTTGATCCCCTATACCCTCAACCAAGAAACCATGTTCCATTAGGAGGCTGAAACCTCTCAGGTAGCAGAGTCACAATCAGCTCCTGAAGAGGTGCATTGGAAGCAATTTTTGGAAGCAGCTCAGAGTAGACACGACGCTGTCTTTAATTTTGCCTGATGACATACCACATGTGAACAGAGTCAACACTGCCATGAGCTAGAAGTGCCTGCTTTGCTGGCACTGAGCTTTTCAGCCTCTAATGCAAAGATTAACAGATTCTTTTGGGTCCTCCAAAGCTTGGTCTCTGACTGAATCTTCACCATTTACTCTCCTGTCTTTCCATGCCAGTGGCATTTCTCAGTGCCACAGCACTAAGTGAGAGAGAAAAAGACAGAAAATGCCTGTCTCTTGCATCCCCTTCATAAAATTAACACTTAAATCCAGCTCATCACACCATTTAATCTAGTGACAATATGCAGAGCTCAACAGGACTGGTAAGAGATTGTTCTCATAACTTCTAATTTATATGGCTGGCATGAATGAACAGTGTCTTATCACTGTTTATTGGAAGAAAGAACTTCATCCTTTTCTGTCTCTCCTTTTTAAATCTGGGGGTACCACTAACCACTCAAAAGGCAAAGATTCAGTCATTTACCACAGTGATCGTGGTAGTACTGTTACTAGGTAGTACCGTTACTAGGTAATGGTACATGGTACTAGGACATGGTACAGAACTGAACATATACAATATTTGTGGGCATTGTTAAATCAAAAGCAGAGCAAAAAGACAACGTCTCCTTCCATGCTGTGCTCTCTTCTTGTTCATGAAAATAAAATTAGATGTGCACATTGGTCACTATTGTTCACGCTAGGCAATGTTACAGTTCCTGCTTACTGCGCCTGATGACGATACTCCTGATACTCCTTTAAGGTGTTTTTTAATATTTTTCCATTATAACAAAAAAATTGCACAATACTACTGCTCGTATGCACAGTTCACTTTGGAGAAGTAAACAGCTTAAGTCAACAGCTTTGGGGAGTTGTTAGTGTATGCTTAAGATGCACACACAGATTACGACAAAGTTTCATAATCTCTGGGAACTCAGCAATTGATCACTGGAGGAACCAGGCTAGAAGAACCATGCTGCTAGCCTGATGGCTGAGATGCAAACAATAAATTGCTGATGAAGATGGAATCTGTTTACCTTTTTTATCTTATTACCAACATGGAATTTCTCATCATGTAAAGGAGTTTTGGTGATACATTTGTGTCATGGTTTAACCTCGGGCAGCAACTAGGACTACGCAACTACTGACCCACTCCTTGTGCCCTCTCCACCCCGGTAGGGTAGGGAGAAAAGGGAGAAAAGGAGGAGGGGGTGGAAAACTCATGGGTTGACATAAAGACAGTTTATTAGAACAATAATGGAAGAGGGGAAAAAAAATAATAATGTTAAATACAAAGTACTCTTTACTCTAATTTCTGACATACTAATTCAAGGAAGACAGAGAAAATAATGTAAGCAGAGGCATTTCCTTCCTCAAATGATTTCACCAGTGATTTCACTAGTGTTTGCACTCCAAGATTCAGATAAAATAAAAATATCTTTTGAGCATCTCCATATCCCCTCTGTACTGAAACACATTTGGCAATCTTTCTATTAGCAGAATGTCTTACACATAGGAAAATGATCACAGCAGATGTAAAGCTTGCCTATAAATACAAACAGAATCAGAGTCCAAATCAGCTCTAAATTTCAGGAGGGCTTGGCAGCTAGTGCCTGTTTGTAGCATTGAAATCCCTTACATACACCATGTCGTATTTACGGTTGGGGGGACTAGTAGAGACCAAAAGCAAATGTGAACTCCCAGTGCTAAAGCTGCCAAATTTAGGGATGCTTCACAAAGGACTTCTGAAAGATAAAATTTCTGTGGAACTCTGTTGCCACCAATTGTCCTCTCAGTATCTGCCAGCTGAAGCTCAGGTCCCTGGTGGAAAAAGACTCCAATATGAGCAAGGAACTGACTCGTTCTCATACTGTAGCAGTCATAAACCAGGTTCTTTTGTAACACCATTTTGTGGAGACTTCCAGTCACAACAGCAAGATTGTTGCTGAGTATGAGAAACTTTAAAGCCCAGACACATTTACTGAATGCATTCTCCAAAACTAGCTCTGACTTTAAACTTTTCTCAGCATTTCTCCTCACATTTGCAGATAATTATACTTGACTCTAAGGTTACCGGAATGGTAGCATCAAATGAGAAGAAAGCTTTTCTCATTGCATGGACACACATCAGAGAAACCCAGGCTCCTTCAGTGGAAAAAGTGAAACAAAAGTGGGGTCAGATGCAAGTGTGTGACCTCAAGTGTTCTTGCTCAACTTTTTTCTGTTGCACTACAGCCCTGAATTCAACATTTCAATTTCACATCATTCTGATCCCAAATTCAATTAAATATATTGAACCAAATTCAACAATATACCTACCACAAAGACACATATATAGGCAGATAGCCAACACATACTCACATGTGCAATATCCAAGACCATTAACCTCTGGAGAACTGTGGATTGCTGGAATTCCTCTTCCTGTGTTGGCTCTGACCACCACCGAAGCACCCGCTGCTGTTACCACAGGCTTTTCACTCTTGACAGACCACCAGTGCTTGTTCCTCACTTGCCTGAAGAGAGCAAAGCATGGAGTGGAGGTCAATGGAAAGATCTTCTCCCATTCACTCCCAGATGCTGTGGAGCCAACAACTGCAGCACTTTCCAATTAAATATTGCTGTCAGCGTGGGGCAGCCCAGTTCAACACAGCACATCCAAAGTCATTCAATGTACTCATCCAGCCATGCAAATGCTTTTATTAATAAGAAGTTCTCGGATCAGACAGAACAGAGGAAAAATAACAAAGAAGAAAACAAGGATACTGCCAGACAGGCTTTTCTCTGAAAGAAACAATTTCTGAAACAATGCATGTGTTAAGGAAGCTACTTTCTTGTTGTGAGTTAGTGATAATTGGCTCTACTTTTAAGTTTCATTGATCCCAATAACTTTTCCTTCTGAATAGCATAAGAGACAACATCCCAAGACAGTTTTTTTTTTTTTTTAAATGTCCTGCATTGGTTCATATGTCAGTTATGTGGAGTTAACAAAAATAATTTAGTTTCTTAAAAGAACCTGAGTTTCTTTAAAGAACCTAACCTTATTCCTGTGGACTAAAACTTTTGTATGTTTTTAAACAAAACAAACAAAACCAACAGAACCCAGGTTAAAAGAGCTACTACAAAGCAGCCTCATGACTGGAGCATCTACTCAGACTTTGGTGGTGTATTTGAATCCCTGTCCTAAATCCTGAAGAAGGGTTTCAGAGCCAGTCTTTCACCACACAGGAGAATGTTGTCACTGCTCAACTATCCTATAGGAACACCTTGAAAACTGCAAGCACCGTTAAAGCAAGTTCCTAGAGGGGTGGGAAGAGGACAACTCCTAACTGTAATGCAGACCCGTGTAGCAATTTATACATAAAATTTACGTACCAGACTATCAGCCCTGTAATGTGAAAAAAAAGTAAAAAAAAAAAAAAAAAAGAGTTTCTTGGCATCAGGCTTATGGGAATAGCTCTATGCAAAATACCTAAATAAGGTAATGGCATGTTCAGCAACAACTAAGCTTCAGTTACAATGTATTTGTTCTGATGGTTGGGTACAGAAGTTTTGGCAACACCAATACATATTCCCATACATGTATTTTGCTTCATGCCTAAATTTTCATGTGAAGTGTAAGGCTAGTTTTTAGGTATCTCTTAGTTTCAGGCTTTCGTTTTGCTGCCAAACATATCCTCAGGAGGTCATCAAATCCTGGGTCACCAGGGACCAAAAGCAGCAAAGAGGATGAGATAATCCACATCTGGGAAAAAGGCCAAACCCAGCTCTTACTGATGCTCCAACACTTTGATTCTAAAAGAAAACCTGCACCTTTTTTTTTTTTTTTCCCTCCTTAGCAAGATATCAGCTGTTTCAAGTGGCACCAAGTAGCTAAAATGGGTCTGGGACAGAAAACAAAGCACGAGGGATTAAAAAAACCCAAACCAAACCCAAGGAAAAATAAACAAGAATGCTTTGAGATAATTTAAAACATCTTCATTGCTGATGCAAGTTGTTGCTGTTAATTACAACTGAAAGGCTGTCATGGAAATCTCCTCCACCAAATGAAGCTCATTACATTCAAATTAAGTTAAAAATCAGTCGTTGATACACTGCTGAAGAGCCGACACGTTGCTTTAGCACTACTTCTGAAATGCTGTCCTTTGATGTTTTTTCAAAAATCTGATCCTGCTTGAATCTCAGCATTTTTCAAGATGTGGAGAATGTCCCCAGCCTCAGGAGAGCCCTCCATGTGCACCCCCAGCGTCTAGATGACACCTGCAGAAATGCAGTCCCGGTGATAAATGCAAGTCCTTAGGGAGAAGCGTGCAGCCACCCTCTCCCCTGGCTGCAGCAGCAGCACAGATGGAGGAAGCCTGCACTGAATTTGACTCCTTCCGAGCAGAAGGACACAGCACACAGAGCCACAAAGGGCTGACAAGTCCCCGTTCAGTGCAGTGGTGTAGCTGGGCAGGGCACCCGCGTGTAACCAAGCTGTAGGTGAGGACACAAGGAGCAAGCTTGCCCCTTGTGTCCAAAGGCCTTGCAGCTTTTTCCAGGCAGCTCTTCGGGGGAGTGGAAATCATGACACTCAGAGTGGCTGATCGTTCCTGGAAAATTCAACTCCCCGTGCCCCTCTGGCATGCTCTTTGGTAGCTCAAAGAGCCTTGTGCACTGCTGAGAGTACGTACTAATGCTCAGAGATATTTATGGCCTCGCTCATCCGAAGGCCGTGCTTTTGCAGAGGGGACAGAGTTGTACGGCAGAGGCTGAAGCCAGAAGTGAGCACAGCAGACGACACTCGCTCTGAAGCTTTAGCTCTTTATCCAGACAACCTGCACACACTACTTACACCTTTATTCTCTTAACAATGATGGTCTTTATGAAGGAGAAGAAGCTACTAAAAAGCAAAATATGAAACTGCAGCTGATACTGTGTTCACAAATCAATGTTAATACCTTCCAGACCACTAAAACTTTTCAAATGCTATTTTCACGACTGGTCCTAAAACAACACTCTAGTAAGACTTACTAAAAATTCACATCAGAGCTACAGGCAAAGGATTAAAACAATCGTTTGAGAAGTGTTTTCTCCTTCCACCGTTAGATAGAAAAACATAAGATATGGTAAATATAGAAACCAGAATTTAAGGGAAAACATTGTACACTCTCATTGCTTCCCAACCCTCTTTCCCTCTGCCACTTAAGCTGGGGTGAGGGCAATCACTGACAGAAGCACAGATCTCAGGGTATTTCCAAGTGTTAAATAATGATTATATAGAAGAAAAACGTGTATGCAAACACAAGTATGTAAAGAATACCCACACTTCGAAAATATAAAAAACAACTAAATCATTAACAAATACTGTTCTCCAAGAGAAGCACCACTTTAACTGGGTGATGAATAGTTGTCCAAAGAACAGATATTTCCATTTATGTTACAATGAAGCAAACCTGTAATTATACGTAGGCTTCTGGGCTGTGACATTTCGCAGCCCACCAGCACCCAAAAGGAAACAATGCTGACAAAAAAGCAGCAGCCTGACATTTTTTTGACTTATAAAATAGTAAAATGACTAGACTATGCAGCCAAATCCTACAGTGGACCTGAGTACTGGTGCTGAGAGAGCAAACAGAAGGCTGGCTACTGCAGGCAGTGGCCCACAGCCTCATGGAGCCAGGCAGCTGACTGGGTGAGGGGTTCAAGGGGGCATCCAGAGACTGACCCTCACCTGAGCACATCCCAGGCACCACTCCCAGCCCAGGGGTGCAGCTGTAAAACTAAGAGGTGATTCCACCACATGGTGCAGGAGTGCTGGGAGCAAAATTATGGACAATCTGTTTGTAAAAAAAAAATGTACAATTTTGGCATGATGAAGGTACAAAATATAATGACAAAAAATCACCAGCAAGAGTAGGTTGCAGATGAAGACCTGACACTAATGGCTGATAGCAGGACGTTTTTTGCACTCTATGGATCTAAATCCAATAATTGATCAAGAATGTTTTCTTATGCTTAAGGTAAAATAATATTTAAAAAATAACATGGAATAATGAACTAATTGTTAGCAAATTAACATGTGTATGAGATCAGGGCATCCACATGCTCTGTGGGTGAAGCAAACACAGGGTGGACAAACACAGTGGGAAGAGCTTCCTCGGGAGCCTGGAGGGGACCAGCCCAAGGACACCAGCACACACAGCAGCAGACACTGTGGGGAAGGTGGAAGAACAGAGGAAGAAAAAGGATGTTTAGGCTTTATCACTAGCCCAGGGCAACAAGCACATAAACTGTTTCATAATGTTCATTCCAGCTCCTCTTACTTGTTCCACTGGATTTGGAAAAGCAAGGCTTGCCTGTTAAATGCTAATGAAAATGAACCACTGGGATTTAAACACTGATTACTCCTTTTAAATGTTACATTTATTGATGCTGGTAAGCGACCAGCTCTCCTTCAGTGCAATTATGCCATGCTTGGCCAAAGAAGTGGAATTTTATTTAAAAGCACAGCCCCAGGCTCAGTTCTACAGTGTAATTTTTGTACCTTCTGAATATCAGGCAAGGCTTGGCCATGAGCTGACAAAGACTCTTCAAGCTGACTTCTGCAAAACCAGGCTTCTGAATGAGGATTCTGTCCAACCTGTAACCAATAAGAAAAAAACAACTTAGGCAACTGTCATGTATAAAAATGAAACTGAAAATGGAAAGCACTGGTGGATTCTTCCTCTGCAGCTACTAGCCCAGTTTCAGGCTGTCCCTCTCGGAATTAATTCAAATCACAGTGGCCTAGCAGGGCAGGAAAGACAACTGCCAGTACAATCACTTCCTGCAGAACTCGAAAAAGCTGATTCTTTTAACTGTGCTGTAGATAAAACAGAATTATATATGGGCCTATTGTGGAGGAGAGAGTTGCCATATTAGACAAACGTAGCATCTCAAAGGGGCTGCCTTGCACGCATCAACTGGGCTTAGTTACATTGACTTCATGGAAGCTTTCACAAACACTGACATTCACAAGCACATCTCAGCAAACTGTAGGAAAATCTATGGAAGAAATAACATAGTAATTGCAAAATAATAAAAAGGGGATGTATAACTAAGGAACAATTCAAACCAGGAACAGTTCTCCTGAATTGTTCAATGCCAGATGAGTTTTTAAGCACAATCTAATCACCTTGCAGCGAATACTCACATTTTCTATCTTCCTTCCAGATTAAATAGTTTCTCATTTTGCAACAAAAGCTTTAAAAGTCTTGACAGTACTAGCACTCATTGTTGCACACTGTGAGAACCAGATTATCTTAATGAGGGACTAAAGAGTCCTTAAACCTCTGGTATAATCTCAAAAATACAAATGACATAATAATTTAGACTGAAAACAACGACCTATTATAAACACCTGAAAAGTGTTCAGTTTGGGACACTGAACCAAGTCGTACACTGTTATTACAGCAGCAAATTGCTCCACAGTTTAACACTGAATTTCCCAGAATATTGGAGGAGCATCAGCTAGACTCCAGGCGCTGTTCAAAGAGAAGGGAAAGGCAAGGATTTGAACCAGCTGTTACCTAGCAGCTCGATATTGACGATCCGATTTGGAAACTGGATTAAACTGCAAGGACTAACACCCCACTGTCCAGCTGCATGGATTTCTGGTTGTCATGACAACCAGCAGAAAATGTATCCCACTAATCCTCTCCAAGCAGATTGATCTCCATGCAGTATTAACAAGATTTATCACTAGCACAGACATACTTACAGTGATTTCATTGCAGATACCAAGATTGCTATAATCTCTAGCTCTCTCTGCATCTTAAAATACCAATTCATAAACAGAAGGAAAGAGAGGTTCAGCTTATGAAGGAATGCTGGAAGCAATGAAACATCCTTGGGTGTTATCTGAAAGTTATTTCTTAGAAAATTCTAGTGTTTTCCAATTAATTTTCCAGGGTACTGAGTGTGCAAATATATATTTATTTTGTAAACATAATAAAGTTACTATTATGCTACGTTTCCCACATTAGGCAAAGTCCTGTTATACTTCAGGCAAGACACACGCTGATTTCTATTTTGGAGTTTTCTTCTTCATTGACTTGTTTTCCTTGCCATGAGGAGAAGAGTCTTTGATTTTATGCTCCACATAAAAGTCAGGAAAGAAAATCAGGAAGCTGCACAGTGTTTTCAGTTCCACTGCTGCCTGCAGAATTATTTACTCTGTGTAACAGGAGTACAGAAAAAGAAATACAAATGGGAAAATAAAAGCCATTTACCTACTTTATAGAAACAGGCAGAGACTGAGCTGATTCGTATTTGCCAAGTGCCCTAAAAGAGAGCTGTCCATGCAAGAAGGACTACTTTTTTCCAAACACCCTGAAGATTTTCTCAGTGTTAGTCAAGAGTTTCAAAGGTTGCAGTTTATTCCCTGCCTCACAGTGAAAATCAGGAAGAGAAGCAAGCACTACCAACTTCCAGGGCTTTGGAAGTACACCAGAGGCCAAGACTGGCCATGCAAAAGTTGTGTGATGTTCCCACACTGTAAGGAGTTAACCACACCACTTGCCTGTACAGTTCAGTATGTGTTATGTTCCCCACTCCAGTGTAACTTTGCCCCCAGAAAAAAAACAAAACCCACAAACCCCCCTTGCAAAGAGCACCTTTTGAACATGTATCTTACAATCACTTCTTGTGCTTTCCCCAGGCAAAGCACTTCAGCTGCTATGATGCTGTAACTGCTTGGATCAGCGTCCTGTATCTGGTAAAGTAGGAAACTGCAACACCTCCTCTCCAATGAGCATCTCATGTCCTGAGTGGGGAAGTCCAGAAAATCCTCCCATGAAGTTCAACCTACACAATCCAAAGAAAAATCCTTTTTAGCAAAGGGCTAATTGATTAGTATATTGTAATGTGGCTACAATCACAGAATCACAGAATGGTAGGGGTTAGAAGGGACCTTTGGAGATCTTCTAGTTCAACCCCCCTGCTAACGCAGGTTCACCTACAGCAGGTTGCACAGGATCATGTCCAGGTGGGTTTTGAGTATCTCCAGAGGGAGACTCCACACCATCTCCAGGCAGCCTGTTCCAGTGCTATGACCCTCAAAGTAAAGAAGATTTTCCTCATGTCAAGATGGAATTTTCTGTGTTCCAGTGTGTGCCCGTTGCCCCTTGTCCTGTTGCCAGGTCTCACTGAGAAGAGCCTGACCCCACCCTCTTGACACCTGCCTTTTAGACATTTATAAGCATTGATGAGATCTCCTCACATTTTGAGCTTCTCCAGATCTCTCAGCCTGTCCTCGTAAGAGAGGTGCTCCAGTTCCCTGATCATCTTTGTAGCCCTCTGCTGGATCTCTCCAGTAGTTACTTGTCTCTCTTGAATGAGGGAGAGGGGCAGAACCAGACACAGTGCTCCAGATGTGGTCTCACCAAGGCAGAGTACAGAGTACAGAGGGGGAGGATAACCCTCGACCTACTGGCTGTGCTCTTTCTAATGCACCCCAGGATGCCATTGATCTTCTTGGCCATCAAGGCACATTGCTGGCTCATGGGCAACTTGCTGCCCACCAGGACTCCCAGGTTGTCTCTCTGCAGAGCTGCTCTCCAGCAGGTCAGCCCCCAACCATATATTTTTATATATGCAATAAATATTTATGTTTGCAGTAGTGCAGTCCCTGTGTTAGTTTACCAGATTGAGTATTTTCATGTGAAAAAGCCAAGGATCCCACAACTAGACAATACTTTTTTTAGTACCCCAGAAGCTGCAACTTTTAAACCAACACTCAAAAGATCCCAAAGAACTAACTGTAAGAATAGTAAAACTGGCATATTCAGGTTTCTTAGCTTCTAGTTCCCAAACAGACCAACTGCCTAGAACTGAAATCCTCACATCTATTTGTGGGATAGGAAAGTACTTAGAAAATAAGTATCAGTTGAATTAAAGGCACTAGAAGATGGATGATAATATTTAAGTGGTCAGAAAAAATAAACTCAATCAAATTATTTGCTCATTTACAGCTCAGCCCCTGGAACAGCTTTAGATTTGAGAAAATATTTAAAAAGAAAGTATCCAGTACAAGAAAAAAATACTGTATACGTAATTTCACACCCATTTTGATATTTAATTCAGTTTTTACTCGCACAAGCACTCTTCTCACCCTGAAAATGAGTATACCAGTTTTTAGTTCTCCTCCTGAGCTGTGGCCGGTAAGCAGGCTGTACCACACGTGCACCCGTGGTGTCAACAAACCTGCGTGCTGAGAATCACCTGCAGTGCCCACTTACCTCCCGAGAGGATGCCATCTGCACCCTGAGAGGCTGTCAATGACAACAACTCCTCCTGTGACACCCGCCGCTAGGTGTTTGGCAGCGGCCCTGACAGCTCCCCCCTCCCCAAGCCACGCGAACAGATTACGCGACGTAAGGAGCAATATCCCAGACCTGAAAACACTGAAGCATGTCCTGGAATTATTCATACATTTTTTGTACGTCAAGCACAAAATGGGATTTCTTCAGCTGAAAAGATCTTGGCGTTAGGCTCCAGCATGAGGGGTGTGGGGGGGGGGCGTCAGGCGGAACACAGGTGTCTCTCAAACAACCTGCAGTTACCTGGCAATTAAAGCCCACCCACACAGGCACCGACCCACGCCCCTAGCGCAGCGCCTGGCAAATTAACATACAAACTAAAACAGCATCTACAGCGCTACCGACGCTATCATCGCCCCTCCAGCGGCACAAGGACGGTTCGCACCGTCGGGGTCTCCCTGCCGCCCCCCGGTTACAAGCTCGGGCGGGCAGCGGGGCACAAGCCGAGCTCCGGGGAAAGGCTGCGCTGGAAAAGCAGGTACCTGACCGCCGGCTCCGCCGGGCCTCGCTGCCCCTTCCCGCCGCCCGGTCCCGCACCGCGGACCTCAGCGCCGCCGCCCGCCATTTGCTCCTGTCAGGCGGACCGCCATTTGCCCGCCTTCCTCCACCTCCCCGCGGCGGCGACGCGCCTTCCTCTCCCCCAAACCCACGGCGACCCTCGGGAGAGGCAGCTCCCGGCGACCTGGCTGAGGGGGGCAGTGGCCCGGGGCTGAGGGGGCTGGTAGCTCTGGGCTGAGGGGGATGTGTGGCGGCAGCTGCAGGCTGAGGGGGCTGGTGGTCCCGGCAGAGGGGCATATGAGGCGGCGGCCTGGGCTGAGGGGGCGGATAGCCCCGGGCTGAGGCGTGTGCGTGGCGGCACCAGGCTGAAGGGGCGTGTGGCGGCTGTCCCGGGCTGAGGGGCCGCTTTTGCTGCCGAACCTCGGACAGCTCCGGCGACGGCGGGCCGGGCACCGGCCCCCGCCTCCCCTCACCCTCTCCGGATACCGCTGTCCCCGCGCTGGAGACCCGCACTGCGGGAGCTGCCGCTTGCACCCCCTCCTGCCTCGCTTCAGGTCTTTTAACGGTACAAATGATTTCCCCAAAAGGCCGCCAGACCCCACTGAAGGAAGTGGAAGGAGAGGTGCCATCAGTATCGCCCACCCTGAGCACTGGCGGGGATGTCCAGGCGCTCATGGAACTGGGAACAGCCACGGCTGAAGCAGGACTAGATTGGAGCTGGTGAGTGGGGACAGGGCTCCAGCTTCTGCTGGACCTGCCCGACCTGCCAGTTTTTTGACAAAGCTACAAACTTACTGTATTGTCACTATCAACAGGTTGATGGTTAGTTTCATTTTCAAATTACTTACTAGCAGCAAACCCTACAGCAACAACAAAAATATAACTGCACGCTAATGTTTTCATGATAGTCCCTACAGAAGAGATTCTTCAACCCTTGAAAGTAAGCAACCAAATGAAACGTCTATTATAAATGATTTCTCATTGGAAATAATGAGTTACAGAGTTTGTGTAAAAGAGTACAATATTCTGCAACAATAGCTACTTAAAAGTTCCACTGCAGGCAGGTGAGACAAACCAGAGGCTGCGTGATCTTCCTCTAGTGACCATTTCACACAGACTGACATTTGATTTCATTCTCATAAGCCTGCGGATGAAAGGTTTTGGCTCAGGAAGACTGAAAAAAAACCAAACAAAAGGCCGGCAGCTAGTCCCTTCTTATATTGCCTGAATAATTCAGTGTTTCTTGAACTACTGAGCAGCTTCCTTTCCCCTCCCTGCTCTGCTTTCAGAAACAGCTTATGGCCTGCCATAAATATTACATATAAATCTAAAATTCCACCTCTAACCTCCATGTCAATTTAATGCTCAATTTTATTTTATATCCAGACACCTTGCAGGTTTTGTTGATTCCTGTTTTTCCATTTCTCACTGCCTAGACCCCACTGCTTTAGCTGATTGCTTTCATTTGGTGTAAATTTGAGCTTTCACCCCATGTGCTACAATATTGCAAGGTACAGGCTAGTACTTGAACAACCCAGGGTTCTGGGACCAGCAGGATATATGTTTTTAGAAGGAACCCTTCCAGTGATGCACAGATAATAAAGACTTTGGGAGAGGTCTGTGTGCCTATACAGACATTTGGGGCAGAAAGAGGATGATGGCAAGGGGGCTGCTCCAGGCAGCCGGAGCTTCCAGTTCCCCATCAATCTTCCCTCCCCCAGTATTGGCTGTTGGAGGCATGAGGGACTCCATGGGTGGGAGCAATTCGGGTTTCACACATTTGGGAAGAGAATTTTAGTGAAGAGGCAATAGCAAAGGGAAAGGCTCTCCAGCGGAGCTATTGCTTGAGGAGGGCCTTTCACCCTGTCCCTCTGGGTAAGGGAGGGATTGCTCATGGTGCCACCATGCTCAGCGGGAGTCTGGATGGGCTAGTGCTGGGTGCAACAACACAACATAATTTTTCTCCTACCAAATTAATGAACTGTTGTTGAAAAAGGCAGATCAAACAGAAGAGCAAAGAAAGAGCCCAGCTGTGCTTACCAAACCGTGGCCCTGCTACCAATACCATGTAACTGGTCAATTTACATTGGACTTGGATTACCTAGAGGTTAGTTTCATTGGTTAGACACATAGCCAGATTGTTCCTTTAATTTCACGGATACAGACCTTGTGTCTGTATGCACAAATACCTAAAAAAAGCAATTACACAGCTAAGCAAGCAGGCCTGTCCCCTCCATGTTATCAAAAGATGAGCTTCTTATCAGAAGCCAGGTATAAATACAATAGCCAGCTTTTATCGACATTTTTAACGCTGGGCCCACATCCTTCACTCTGCACGGTATCTCATCACATATTACGTATACCTCAGAAAACTCAAAATATCATAAAAAAGGAAGCAAGTTACATTAATCAAATTGTTTGACATTTTAATTGAGATCCACGTTTGTTTTGCAACAGTTTCTTGAAGGCTATGACGAAACACAAGAATCATTTTGAATGAGACTAAATAAAAGCACAAATCCCAGGAAAAAAATCTGCATTTGAAGACTCAATAGAAAAGCCTGATTTTTAACTAAGGTCTACAAGATTACCAAAAGCATTAGGGAACGTCCTTGCAAAAATTCCTCCCTGCAGTTAAGGCTTTGAAAGTTTTTCAGAAGTGTGGAGAACCTCTAATCTCAAGGCAATAATTGAGAATTAGAAGTCCTTAGCATCCTTGAACAAAGAACTAGACAATTATTTTCTAAACAAATCTAACTTTACAGTAAAGAGCTATTAATTTTATTACAAATGAGATTGGTTCTTACCAGCTGGCACTGTAACTGCTGCTCGCTCAGTTGTTCCTAATTTATTGGATGAAACAAATAATGCAACATTTCATGGTTGGTATTGTTTTATTGTCTAATATTGATTAAATTATTTACAGTCTTCTTTTTCAACCCACAGTTTAGCACTCATACCTATGGCTTTTATGTTTAGCACATCTTTGTGTCAAGTGTCAGAATTTGTTTAAAAAAAACAGGAACCTGATACCATATAGACAAGTCTCCTATATCTTTATGTTTAAACATATTCATTTTCAAAAATGACAATTTACAAAAGAAGAGTCTGCTGGTAGCTTTCTTCCAGCTCATGTTTACCACAGATTGTACTAAGCTTTTCCTTTTTAAAATATTCCTTTTAGAGTGTCCTGCTGCCTCAACATGGAATCTGTTTCCTCATACTCTCTCTCTAAATTTAATGCAAGAAAAAAAAAACAGTAGCTGACACTTTTAAGCAAAAATATAAAGCACTATAACATTACCTACATTGCCTTTTACTGATCTAGGTTCTTGAACACTCTAGGAATTTTGTGGATATTTAACCAGTCAGTGTTGAAAAGGCACAGGATTTTTGTGCTCAGAGACCTCCAGCAACAATGTTTTTTCCCCAGCTTGAAAGTCAGGGACTGCTGTTAGGACACAGCAAACAGTCTAATCCGAAAATTCAGAAGTACCCAATTGCCACTTACAACAGAACCCACCAGATTTTACCGATTCTTCTGCTGGAGACACTCTGCCATTCTATAACAGCAGTCTGCTTCTGTTGCAAGAGGAAAAGAGGTGAAGTTACCCTCACATATACCAGGGGATGGTGTAACAATGATATAACCTATTTATTATTAAAATCCTCACAAAGCTGTCCCTGTCTGCTGTAGTTTCTGTTCCATGGTATTACATGAATGGGAAAGTTATTTTTTCACATGAGAGAAGTTTAGTTGTTCATGAAGAAAGCTAATTTTGGTCCACTTGTCCAGCTTCCTAAGGACATATTGGAACGCATATTGGAAAGGTGAGCACTCACGGTTCAAAAACCGATGTAAAAGTTAATAAAAATAATTTGGTATTTCATTCTTGAACCTGCAGTGTCATTATTTGTCCTATTCATCCACCTTTTCATTCTGTGTGTCCACTAATTGTTGAGTTTTTAAATCTTCGGCTTGTTCCTGATCTTCCTTATTTGCATCATCTACTTGATTAGGTTCCTTTTCTTCTGGTTCTCTTTGATCAACACTTTCATATTCTACTTGTTCGAGGTCTGTTCCATCTATAAGTTCTGCCTGAACTTCTTCCATCTGTATTTGATTTACATGCTCAACATGTAACTGCTCCACATGAACTTCAGCACCTTGTTCAGTCTGAATATGTTCGACTTCCAAGTAGCTAATTTGTACCTGTTCTTGCAGTTCATCTATCTGTGTGCCTTTCACTTGATTGTCCTGTAGGAGATCCTGGTGCATCTGTTCCACAGTCACCTGTGCAGGATCCACTTGTACCTGAATTACTGGTAGGACATGAACTTGCTCCACTTGTTCTATTATAGTCATTGATGTTACTGGTTCAGCTTCCACAGCTTCCACTGGAAGAACCTCTTCTGCCACTATTCGTTCTGAAATATTGTGCATTTCTTTGAGATGCCTTCTCAGCTCACTGCCTTGCATAAACCACAGATCACATAAAGTACAGTGGTTGGGTTTGTCACCGGTATGTATTACCAAGTGATCCTTGAATTGATCCCAGCTGTTAAACACACTGTTACAAACCTGAAACAAAAGACACAGTATATTAAACAGTGCCAATAATGCCTATTTCAGATCATGGCTTCACGTAAATAGTGTAGCTTCTTCCTACTTAGACTAAAAAAAAGAGGTTAAGAGCTGAGAAGTCAGCTTCAGATGAGAAGAAGACCTGGTATTATTTATTTTTAAGAAAGAGTGTGCTACTTTGTGCTGTGCATTCACAGGATACCTACAAAATCTATGAGTCAGTACAGCATTTGAAAGTTTTCTTATTTTAACCTTATGTGAAATTCATGTACAGTATCATGTACCAATAAATGTCTAGTGCTAGGGTTTTGGGTGGAAAGCTATTTATGTAATAATACTGTACAATGAAAGTGTAATACTAACTGTCCTTTTACCGAAGTTCTAGATGAAGTACCACCAGCCAACTCTTCCTTATCAGCTTTTATTTGCTCATGGCATCATGAGGTTCAACGGGGTAGACTGAACTCTCCCATTTTGCCATTTCAAAAAAACCCAACAGCGGACATGTGAGTGATTTCAGCAGATAAAATCCTCTTAAAACTCCATCCCTTTAATTCCCTTCCAGCTAGAAGTGCTGCCTCAACTACAGACACACTATTTTCACAGAGCACACAAGCACACTTCCTTCCCTTCAGCTGGCAGCAAGGTAAGTAGCCTGAAAACAACACACAGAGACCACAGAAATGAATGAGTTGCCAGGGCAGGAGACAGAGAGGAAGCAGTAGGGTGGAGTCAGGCTTCGAGCAAAGAAACAGGCTCAGTATCTTTGATCATGCAAGTCCATTTCAACACACCTTCACTGCTGTCAAATAGTTTTGAAAAAGAATGCTTCATCTCATAATTTTCAGCAACAGGACAAAGGATGATGGAGTATCTGACAGGGATTAACTCAAGAGCAGGTCTGTGTAGTGCAGCTAAATATCTCCATTTTGGTGTTGGAGTCTGTCAAAATGGGTTTGTGATGCTAGTGTCATGCTCTTCCTGGCCCCACCCCCCCACCCCGGGCTCATGCTTTAGAATGAAGTAACACATACACATGTTAAAATACTAACATTATAGACCAGCACTCAAAATTACTTAGTCATACATAAAAGTAATGACTATTGGCAATTCCCAAGTATGTAATTATTGTTCCTGCCACATGGAGCCTAATTCAGTACTTGAGGCATACACTGAAAGCACCAAAAGTGCTCAAAGATGTACAATTTTGTTATCTCCTCTTTGTTCAGTGAATCAAGATTTATTTATTGAACACTATTCACACTTACTTCTAAAGAGAGAAAAAAAATCAAGAAAAAATTATCAAAGAATTGCTGTCGTTTCCATGGGCTGGAGAAACACTAATCCACGTTCATAACATCTGTGAAAGGATGTGTTATCAATTTAGAAAGAGAAAGCTATGACACCAAGCCATTAGACCAAAGGGTCACAATGACAAAACCGTATGTTCAGTGAAGCTATTAGGTACAGCTTTGTGTTATGCAGTAAGTCTCACATTCAGAACAAACTTATCTTTAAGACAAAGGTATGGTCCCAAGAATTAACTTCAGACTAGCTTGACTAACTAAATGATGCAACAGCACCAGTGACATTAATTGATTTGATCAGCAACACAAAATTAATTAATCTCCTACAGTACTCAGTGCTTTCTGTGAATAAGATCAGTCTCTCTTTTGGAACAAATAAAGCTGATATCCAGCAGTTTTCTTCACTATACAACCCAATTCAGCCTCAAACCACAGCCATTTTGTGAACTCAGCAAGATGAGAGCCTTCAGGGAAAAACAGAGAAAGGAAGGGAAAGAGGAGGAGGAAGCTGGGGGGGGGGAGGGAGAAAGAGAAAAAGAGAGAGAAGAGGGGGAGAGTGGGAAAATGAATGAAGTGAAAGAGTGAGCATGCAAGAGCAAGAGAGAGAGAAGGGGGCAGAAAGAATAAGCACCTGAGAGAGAGGTAAGTGTGTTCTTATTTGAGACTGTCACAGCAGTGGGGCGGCAAAATGGCAAATAAAAACGCTACAACAAACCTCAGCTCCTGTATTTTCCAGCTTTTCAGAATCAGCTTTTGAAATGTCCGTTATGTATAGTGATCAAGTACCATAGCTATCCAACTACAGCATTTCTATTTCCTTAAAAGACATTACAGACTATCATTGTAAGTTGGAATGACTTTCCAGACAAAGTCAATATACTGGCTGTCAAACAGAAGAATAACACAATAAGAAATAAATCAGCACTTTGTATTTTGGACTTGAGTGAAGATTGCTCACAAGTGGGAAAAACCTAGGTCAGTGCACCAAGAACCTTGAAAAGGAAGCAGATGGATCAGTAAAATGCAGATGAACACAGAATCTCTCTGTGAGGCTCCTTATCAGTAGTTCTGCGTTTTAAATAGAGCTACTTAGATACAAGAATTTAGCTGCACATTGTGGTGGAATGCAATCCTTGTATTTATTTTACTAAAAGTAGCTGTTGGGAGACATAAGCCCACCCTTGTTGCCTTTCCTGCTCCATGCTGCCTCAGCGCAGGAAGGAGGTATCCAGCCTCAGACTCTGCTACTTCCATTACCAACCTGACATTCATACAGCTTCTTCCTTCCCTTTTTGGCTCCAGCTCCAGACTGACAGGCCGTCAGGTGACATTTGAGCGTGCTATTCCTAGCAAAACGTTCATGGCAGTTTGGACATTCAAACGGTTTTTCACCTGTTAAGACAGATACAGGGATTTGTAAGTGTATAAAACCAGCCAGTTTTCTGTCAGCTTTCTCTTCTTCCCCTCTTTCCCTTTTGTTTAGCTTGATAAATATGCTGTAAAGATGTGGCAAACTGGATTATTCCACAGAAGAGGAGAAATACATCATATGTAAACTTTATATTTGTAAATAAAAGGGCAAAAACCTGATGTGGAATCATAATTCTTAATTAGAAAAAAAAGGTAACAGTTACCAATGCCATTTAAGGTACACTTAAGTTTTTATGGAAATTAGATTACTGTTCTGACAAAATATGTTAAATAGCAGCTATTACTCTCTTTTTGTCTGATAATGTTTACAATTAAAGAATCAAAGTCAGTAAATTTATGATGTGACACATAAAAGAAGTACTTAAATAATACAAAGTTTTATTTTCAAGAACAGTAGCAGCTTAAGGTTGAGAGCTGAAACTGCGCTCCAGAAAAAAAGTTGGCATGGAATAACCATGAAATAACAATGCATCAGTATTAAAACAAACAAACACCCATTGTGTCCTCCCCTGCCCCCCAAATTCCAGTGAAGAGAAAGCACAGTGGGACATAAATGGGCACAAGGAAGATAAAAATTCCTTTCACTTCATTTCAAACCTGATACCAAACACAGAAGCCAGCTAAGGACAACAGCAGGGGAGGCTGAAAACAGGTCGTTTCCTCTTTTTCATCCAAAGTAGTATATTGTTATTACTGTCATCAAGTAGTAACAAAGAACAACTTGTGTCTCTTGTTTACTAATTCAATCATGCACAAACACAATGAAATTCAAGGAAATTAAAGTACAAAAAGTTAGGAACAGTGTGTTTCTTCTGATAGTCTGATAATTAATCTGTGGAGGTACTGACCAAGCAACTGATGGACACCACAGGGCAAAACTCACACGACAGACCTTCACCTGCCCTGTGACCTGGCTGCATTTAAATAGTTACCAGGAGCAAGACACCATGCAGGGACAGATTTATTCTATTCTTACTCAGATTCTTCAGTAATCTCCAACCTATTCTGCTGAAAATGTCTGAAAATGACAATTCAAAGATAACGGTGGCAACGTCCAAAGACCAAAAGACATTGCCCCACTTCTTGCACAGTGCAAATCAGCGCCATGAGCTGGGGTGCACCAGCCATGGCAGTGATGGAAAACACAGAGAGCGTGCCAGGTGTGTCCTCTCTTCTTTGAGAAACACACTGGTGAGCTGGGGGCTAAACTCCTCTGCTAAAGGTGACAACTTGCTTCTCCTCCTGGTGTGAGTTTAGTCTCACCTAAGTGAGATTTTACAAAGAGGGAGAGGTTTGGCCTTATCTTTTTTCTCCCTATATGAGAATAGATGAGATTTCATTTGCTAATGGTAACTCACAGGACAGAAATTCTCACTGGAGATAGTCCAATATTGTGCCAGTCCTTTTTAATCTGAGAGTCACAGGAAGGAGACTGTCCCAAATAAATATTTTTAACCCAAAGAAATTCATAACAACACATTAACTTGCATTTGCCTAATATGTAAGAAATACCAGGGGACTGAACCATAATCAGGAAGCTACCATATCATTATGTAGATTAGGATTAGAGAGAAATAGTAAACATAGTTAATATTTTTTTTTCTCACATACACACCAGAGGCAGGTGTTTATTAAACAAACTCCTTGAAATCATTTTTTCAAGGTACACAAATAAAGTCCACTTATTCACTCCTATGGAAGATGTTACTTGCAATTTAAAGCATGCTTCCTGTAAAACATATTTTAGATTCACCAAGAATGGCAAAGACCTTGATTAATTTTTACTAGGAGGTCTGTATACAAATTACTTCAGTTACAAGTTTTTCAGACAAGGGCAGATTAATTTAGCTGCCTGGAGCACATCACGACTCCTTTACTTCCACCTTCACTCATGTGAGCACACACACACTCTCCAGAAAAGGGCAACAAGAAAAAAAAATAATCAAGAATGCCTAAGATTGAAAACTATTCAGCAGTCAAAATTCCCAGTAAAATCAGAGGGAATCAAAGCTGTTCAGTGTCTCTTTCTGCTAGGGAATATAAGCTTTGCAAAATATCAGCATGTTGAGAGGAGTAGCTTCATTCTAAGATTTATTTTTGTATGAGGAAATAGCTCTTCTTGTGTAAGGCAAATTAGAGCTATTGAACTCAACAGATATTCATTACTTCAGTGCAGCCTTGCAGAATTTCTGTCACGTGCAGTATGTAATGATTGGCAAGTGAAATCTCATCCACTGTCATAAAGGGGAAAAAGATTTGCTTTCTTACTCCAGCTAGAAGAGGCATCACGATCACAGGCTCTCATCCTGCTGGGTGACTTTAACCATCCCGATA
>JAOTQQ010000019.1:15935783-15955028 GCA_026546715.1 Gallinago undulata | reverse complement strand
ACTGCAGGGGGGTCGGACTAGATGGCCTTTGGAGGTCCCTTCCGGCCCAGATGATTCTATGATTCTATTCTATGATTCTAAGATAATAATTAGATCAGACAGAAACTCCTCCCTCTTTATAAATTCTGGAGATTACTTTGTTAATACTTTCAGACATACATGACATGCGAGATATTTCTGAGGTATTTTTTCAGAAACTCAGAAGCTTCCTAAGGCACTGTATGCATGAGTGAGAAGGAAAATCCATGGATCTCCTTCCTTTCTATTACTGATACAAAGACAACAGCCATTGGTAATGTCAAATTCCTACCTCACAAATATCAACACTGATAAGGTGGCTACTTCTGTCCCAGTTGGTATTTTCATGTTATTGCTAGTCTTGTGATTAAATAGCAACAAGATCAAATACTTTGTAGGACACTTTGTCCCAGGCCTTTTCATTTAATTTGAGCATTCAACCGGTGCTATATGGAATTCAGAACTTAGCCTTTGGCTGAATGGGATTTTTTGCACTGAGCTTAGGATCCCACAGTTAAGCTGCAGTATCTGTTTTAATTTTAAGCTTAAGGATTTTGAAATTGCTAAACCAGAAGTAATTAGATTCCATGCTTTATACTTGTATCAATGCATAATTACAAAGCAGTCTGTACTTCCCATGATAGGCCAAGTTGCTCTGTCCCCAGAATCCTTCAATGCAACACCAACCAACGTATTGTGATATTTGAGTTACTCTGTTAATCTGCCACAAACTTTTCTCTGAAAATACTATTGTTAAGTAGCTTGTATTTAGATTGCTTATAATGGAGAAACATTGCCTGCTTCATAGGGAATAAGAACTTGCCAGCAACTGTTTATAAATGTAACTTTTAAGAGGCTATTTGCAATAGACTGGACACAGTGTCATGTATCAATACTCGGTAGTCCCATACACAGATCCAAAGAAATTAGAATTAAAAGGTTTTAACAACAATAAGAAGCTGTGAAAGAAACAGGGCTGCTACCCTCCATTAAATTCTTATTGACAACTCATGACTGACATTAAACAAAAGCATCTGCAAGATCAGGACCACGTATATTTTATATTCAGAGTTACTTGTATAATGCTCAGTATCTGTTCAGACAGTAGACTTTTCAACGAGATGAAAAATTAGCAGCTTAACCTCCCATATTATAAAGAAGAAAGAAGGATCACAAGTCATTTCGTACTCAAAAAATCCTACCCAGATTTCAGAGGCTGATTTTACAGTAAAAAAAAGAAAGTGCACTATAGTCACTAGACATGTTTTGCCACGTTAATTAACAAAAAAAAAAATCAAATCACAGATGAGATGTCAAAAGCAAGGGTGAAACTATCCAAACAAGATGTTACAAGAGAGAATTCTTTGGGGGTATTGTGTGGATTAATGGATTAATAAAATTCACTTAATGGATTAATAAGCATTCGCTCAGGATATTAATAATATCCTGTTACATAAAGAAACCTTCTGAACTGTATGCCACTGAGAAGCTTGCAGTTCAGATCAAATTTCAATAGAATTATTTACTAGTGGAACTGTGAAAATAAAAATAGCTCCTCAGTTTAGTACTTTTGAGGAAGGAAACATGCCTTAAGAAATTATTTTGAAAAAATCTTTTAGTTTGAATAGACTTGAGAAAGAAGCTTCATTACTGCTTTCTGGTTTTAGGTGCTTATTTTTAACCACTTCAATCCATCAAATTTGTACATCAATTGAATACAAAACAAATGAGCAAACAAAAAGATAAACCAGAATTTTGGTTGTAAACAGAAGCCAAATATTTCTAGTACTCAGGACTTGTGTTCTCTTCAGCTTATTCTTTGTTTCCTCTAAGCATGCAAAAACCCAAAATGCCAGAGCCAAGGCCTCAAGGACAGAACTACAGCAGCACTCTTACCTGTGTGCTTCCGGAGGTGCTCTTTAAAATGCCCGAAGTGGTCAAACTGCTTATCACAGTACTGGCATATATGTATTTTCTTGCCAGGTCTTTGCTTCTTGCTGGCACCACCTTCATCGAGGTGGTAACAGGTGAGGTGCTGTTTCAAAGCACTCTCTCGTAGGTACCTTTTATTGCATATGTCACACTTGTAACTCTCTGTAGAGTGTGTTTTCATGTGTTCCTTAAAATGGTAAAACAATTTAAACGAACGGTTACATTTCTCACAGTGGAATAAATTGTTCACGTGTGACAGCTGAAGTTCCACAATTTCAATACCTTCTACCTGTTTGCATGAGGGATCAGTTGCATTATCACCTTCTTCTTGGATCTGGCATTTTCTCTCTCCCTGACGATACTTGCTGGTGATATCTGCCAAAAGAGCCAAAGCAGATTCATCTGATGTACCCGTTGTCTGGATGTACTTTATGGATTGCTCTGCAGAAGCTACTTCTTCAAGTGTTTCGATGCTGTCATCTTCCACTTCAATTGTCCCTTCAGCAATCTCAACCTCAATTTCGACAGGCTCTGATTCTGCAGATGGCAGTGTTTCTGTGATAACATTAGAAGTTTCAGCTATCTTCCTCTTTTTTGGTTTACTTTTGCCTTGTGCTTGATTTGATTCTAAGGGTGATGAATTTTCTTTGTTCCTGTAAAGCATTTGTATAAACAAGGTTAAGATCCATAGGCACTGACATAACAACTCCTGCCTAATACTGAGCTTCTGCATCCAACATTCTATAGCTGTTTCTCAAAGAAGCTGAATGACAAATGATCACATAACCTGCATGCATGCAAGAAGCTAGTTTGTCCTTAATCTGTACTCTTCAGGGCTGTAAAGCAGTATGGTTAAAGCTGCAGAGTGTTTGACCTAAGTATACTACAGTGTTTTAAACAGCTCTGCTTGAATGATACAAAGCACTTATCAAGAAGAAAGGCCAGTTAACATAACGTAATAGGCTTATCTAAGAAATTTGTGAAATTCTGTGCTTGGAAAGAAAACTTCCCCAAAGGAAGGAGTTCTTTGGTGTGTCTACTCAGAAATAAGATTCACATCCTTCCTATGCTATTCCTCCTGAAGTGTGTGCAATTGCTTGCACTGCTTACAGCTTGTTAGAAAACTCCACAGCCGTGACTTCATACAATGATATGTACATGATAACACCATGTACTTCAGAAAGTACACAGCTAACAGCTGAGGTAAAAATAAAAGACCCTGCAATGTGGAAAGGGTATTCTAGTTTCATTTTCTGGTCTTAAACACAACCACCAGCTCTGTTCCTGTTCTCCCTGCACCATACAGACACAGACACAAGCCCCTTCCTGCCAGACAGGCGCCATCTCAAACACAGGCAAAGCTGAGTGGACCAGTGCTTTCAAGTCGCACCTTCAATATCATCCACAGTTTTGAAAATGAGTGGCTATCAAATCAGACTGACAGGACTAAACTGTGCTTTTACCTTCCTTTGCAGCCTGATGAATACTTTCACGGAATCTACCCCTATCACTTCCTGATTTTCTAGTAATAGGAGAGATAAGGCTTCGCCCAGTAACTATAAGTCATATGTGAGAGATGTGTTCCTAATGATCTAATGAGGGATACAACCTATTAAACTGCATCTTACTCTATTCAGACACAGGAATAACGAGCACCTAAACTTACAGGTTCGTTTAGCCTGGATTTCCAATGCCCAGAAGGCGACAGTTTGCACATTACTGCAAGGAGCTCCAGGATCACGTACTAAAAGTATAATCTGCTCAGTAAAAAGGAGACTACCATCCTTGACCACATTTTGTGAAACTTTGAATGGAGATACACACATACAGCACAACTGCACTTTAAGGAGTAACAGCTGGTTGTTTTTTCTCTAGTCTAGATTGTGTGATATGCAACTCTGATGCATTATGCAAATAATCAATTCTATAACCATCTCTACTTCAACTGAAGTTTCTGAAGGCTCTCAGTCAGAGCTCTGACTGAAATACTGCCCCTCTTACTATGAAAGAGAAAACAGGGTCTGACAGTGGTACTCAAGTTTGCCTTTCTAACCGAAAAAAACCCCAACCCCCCACAAAAAAATTTTCAAAATATATGAACAATGGAAATAACTCTAAGAATAGCCTGGCTTGCCTGGTGTTTATTATGCAAAACATTTGTTTCCATGTAACATAAAAATTACAGTGTTTACTAGTGATGCATAACCAACAAACTGCATAACTTTATACAACAGTGGGAAATAATTGCAGGCTTGACAGTCCAGCTTGATGGATGGATCTGAACCCTGGTTCAACAGGTCTACTGGTGTACACTGATGCAAAACAATATGATTAGAACACACTTTTTCAGTTTCAAGTTTCTTTTAAACTCCTCAAGCAGACAGCTAAGGTCTTAGGTTTTTTTTTCCTGAATAAAAAAAATATAATCTTTCGGTGGTACTAATCTGAATAATGTCAAAAAAGGGTGTTTGTGGGGTTAGAGGGTAGGACTAAAAATGCATGATCTTGTATCTTTCCTATTTAAAAAATATATATACTTATTCAGCTCTACTGCCAATCCACCAAATAAGTTAATTGAGAAATAAATGCTGATGTCAAAAACTAAGTTTCCAGAGTATGGTATCATAGAAGTGTGGGGTTTTTTAAACAAAATGTTAGCAATAGTCTTTCCTCAGCCTGAATGCAAAGACCTTTCAGTGGGTCTAGAACAGAAAGCAAGAATAACTGTAATGCTGAGAGTATTTATTGTCCCTCCCTCCCTCTGCTTCATGCCAGCAGAACAGTGTAGCATACAGAAGGAAGGAGAACATGAAAGCACTTCATGAAAGTGAACGTGAAGGAAGGGGAATTAAAACAGCATGATGGAACTGGCACCTGCTTTTCTCAAGTTGGAGTTTGGTGATGGAATACAGTTCCTGGTACCACATAAAAGGTGGCACAGCAACATTTGATTAAGTATTGATCCCATATAAAACTGGTTATAACAGTCACATTCATTCAAGAAGTTGGAGAGGTTAATTTTACAGAATTATAGAATCCTTATGGTTGGAAAAGACCTTTAGGATCACCAAGTCCAATTATTAACCTAGCACTGCCTTTTGCAGCAAGAAGCTTTAAGATCACTGCTTATTCTCTCAGAAATAGCAGGAAGCTGCATGAAATCAAAACACCAGCACAAGCTACTTAATATGGTCTAATTACCTGAGGCATGACATCTCTGTACACCCAGCTCCCAATCAGGTGTGAGCAGTCAGCACAGAAGCCTGGTATGAGTTACCACAAAGTCACAGCCCTACAACATCTGCAACGTTTACCAGCCGTGTCACTTGCCATCAAGTTCCAGCCCAAAGAATGTGACATTCATTTTTCAGCCTGTATAACTCTAACCAGTATCTTACAGTAGAAGAGCATGTGATCACACAGAAATTTAGGAGGTACCAGGATAAAGAAGGGCCAAAAAATACTGTCAGCCAGCTCTTGGAAAAGGATTCCTGTAACTCTGTATTTCAGTGTTGGGAAGAAAAAGAGGCTTATGCGCTTACCTGATTTCAAGTGCTTTGATTGCTTCTAACATCTGTAGATACTCAGCTGCTTTCCAAACATCATTTGCTTCTTCCTCACCTTGGACCATTAGTTTTGCTGTATAAGTGAACTCAATTAGGTGACGAAATGCCATGTTACTTACACCTGTATACAGGCAAGAAAAACAACAGTTTCACTCAGCAATTCCTCGGTCTCATCTGTCTGATGAATACTGCAAGCTTGCCTGCTCACCATTTGGCTCATGGTACTGTAGCTGCTAGTTTCATAAAGATGACACCCTTAAGAGGCTTACGTTGGAATAAAAAGTCAGCTCTAGAAACACATGAATCTGGAACAACCACATAGTTATGCCATGGAAAAGACAAAAGGAAGGATAAGATGGACAAAAAAACTGTTTGAATAATAAAAAGTATATAGTTAAATACAAAAATACAACCTCTCTCCCAAGAGACCTCTGAGGAGCATGTTACTGGAGGCTGAGATATCACTCCAGGAATTTGCTTCCTGCCTACCGGGCAAGTATTGCTCCCTGCAAGATAGTATTACTCCCTGACTATCTTGCATTCCAGCCAAGGCATCTGCCCCTGGCCACCACTGGCAGCCTTTTTCATCTGACCAGAATGGCTGTTGTCAGGGAAAAGATTATACGTCCCACTGTTAGTTCTAGAAACATACATGGTCTGCCTGACCTCCATTAGCCATGTACTCAAGGGAGGAAGGAAAAACAAAATGAAAAGACACCCAAAGAACCTCACACTTTTCCTTCCAAAAAAAGTTTAATTCAAGACTTTCTTTTGTCCTTTTAATTTTTCTTCAGAAGATTTTTTTTCCATTGGTGGCAGCTGCCTCAGACCAACTCAAGAACTGAGACCTAGAAAGCCAATTTATATGATCAAGCATTTATGTAAGGCCTTAATAAGGATACTACATTCACTTCCAGCTCTGGAACACAACCCTGGAGGTTTTTATTTGCACAAATCAGATTACCTTCAATCTCTACCAAGGGCTCCTGAGTGAAATCTTGGAAGAATTTGTAGAAGAACTGGCTACAGGCAGCAAGAACAGCCTTATGAGCTTTGAAATGGTGACCTACAAATCAAGACAAAAAATTTTGGTTTAGGATAATACCTTCCTCACTCATAATGCAAAATACATGGAGATGCAGAAAAGAGACCACTGGTCTACAAATGTATTCCAGCACCATATAGTCACTTAGTACCTCTCCTTGTAACATGGGATACTACTACTGCAGCCTGTCCCATCCCATGCAGATCCTTGCTGACATCACTCACCTTGCCAAAGCTCTTGCAACTCAATCAGCTGGAGGACTCACTCACTCCAGCATTTATTTTTTCAGATATTTAAGTTATGGGAAATTCCTATGTAAACTTTATCCTGTATGTCTTGCGCTCAGCTCTTGAGTTTTACGCAAGTTCTCCTTGGCTTTTGTTGCTTTCACAGACTGATCTACTCTATCACCTCTTCTGCCACCATAAACACCACTGTACTGTAGAACAGAGGTGGTTCTGCTCTGTTCTTCCTGGTTTCCAGAAGGAACTGCATATTCCTCATCACTGTGTTGCCTTCCCCTGGCACAGGCCTGAACATTCACAAGGCCATGTACAAAGCCAGGACAGAGACAAGGGAAGCTACTTGAATTAGAACTACACAGCTGTGCACAAAACCAGCTTTCAGCTCAACACATGGATTTGGTAATACCAGAGCAGGAGCAAACATTCAGGGTAAGTTTTGTGCAAGTGCTGTCAGTCAAACTACAGTAATTCCTGAAAAGTAATTTTTACTTCATTTGCTTTCTTTCTTCAAATTTGGACTCTGTAGAACCCCTTCAAGTGAGTTCTTGCTATCTTTTTAAAGATCAGGTGGTATTCCTTTAGCTAAGTCTGTCCTAGCTGACACTGTCTATCTTCCCTGAAGTCTTCATCTGTTCCAAGACTTTTCTGGGATAAGAAGCAATCTTAGGTGATCTACCAGACACCACCTTTTCTAAGGAAATAATAAGCATTTATATCTCTGTCATCCTTTTAAACTAATACTTATGTCTTTAGTGCACATATAAAAAGAAAAGTGAGCGCTTCTACCCTGTTTTAACTATATATTAAAATAATAGGCAGATACCAGAGAAGTAAGAAGTAAATCTTATTTCAAGGTGGGGGTGTTTGTTTTGTTTTAAAAGCACACTATTTGTACGTTATCTGCTTGGAAACAATGAACTCAAGTTAGGGAAAAATATTTTAACACTGCTTTGGAAATCCTAAGACAACATGTTAAATATAGCACAGTAGGTTCAAAGTGGGCTTCTATCTGAACCCTTGTTTGGAAAAGTAGAAGCAAAATCATTAATCACTCTGTTCACCCTGAGATTTTAAATGAAACTGCAAGCAATTCCAGTACAGAACCAAGAATTTGTTGGCAGCCCAGTCTGACAGCTGATCTATGACAAACCCAACAGGTTCCAAACACAGCTTCCAGAATTCTCTGTATGTTGACTGGTTCTCAGGCCTGTACATACCATCGACAATCAGTGTGATATCTGTAAACTGGTCCTGCTCACGTTGTTCATTCAGTCTATCCAAAATAACTTTATAGTGTTCAGGGAATTCCTGGATACATTCCATCGTTTCTTCAGCTTCCATGGCAAAAGGACTAGTCTGCAAAAGATGCGGTATGAGAGTAAGACTACTGCACCACTCAGTAAATACTATGCACAGTCAGTTTCATATACAAACATGAACTAACTAGCACTTTTCAGGGATTACAAAACCAACAGAAACACTAAACCATCTTGGTAACAGGCTGACATGATTTTCGCTGACAGGTAGGAAATGGTAGGGTTAATGACGTGGAATATTGCCTTATTTATACACATGAAAAAACAGTCAAGGTGGGTAAGCGTATCTCTTTATTCTACAGATTCAGCAGGGAAGTACCTCCCTCAAAGCAAACACTGCAGAGATGTAACATCTCCACAGCCGATTACTCAACACCACCACAGCAGCGTAACATCAGAATCTTCATGCAGTTACTTCTCGCAATTCTACCAATCCACTTGGTGGAAGAAAAGTTCTTACAATTTTCAGACTTAAGCCACATTTTGCCCCTAATGAACACAAGATGTTTACTTCCTTTAAATAAAGATATAATAAAGTAAGCACTTTCCAGCTTCCAAGTACATATGAGCTCCAGGGTTAAATGCCTGCGCTGTCACACCCAAGAGCAAAGAGCACCTTGTTCACCCGGCTTTCTTACAGCTCTCCACTTGCAAGGTGAAATATTCTTTGCCAACCTTTTGAGAGACACATATGCTTGTAATCTGATGGACCTTCCTCCCTGATACAACAAATATAGTTGAAGGCAGCAGTTGCAGAGGTTCTCAAACCTAAAGAGGTTTAGCAGAACTATGTGCCTATGGACCAGATGCAGATGTCTGCTCCTTATGCAAAAGAACCTCTGGAGAGTGTCCAAGTGCTTCAATTAATGCATTTCACAAATTAACTCCAGGCAAAGTAACTTCAGATCTGCGCAGCAGCACTCATCTTGAACTCCCACATTCACATGGCTCACACATTGAGAATGCCACAGAAAAGGCAAAGCCATTTCAAAGTCACATTTGCCCAGAAACATTGTTTTTTTTCACAGCCCAACTCTCTTGGGAGAACACACTGGAGGCAAAAGGAAAACTAGAGAAAATTGGGCCCACTGTTGAATGAGATGGGTGCCATCTGCCATGGTGACAGAGGATGCATAAAAGGCGGAATTGCTGAATTCCTTCTTTGCTCCAGTCTTTACTGCTCAGGCCAGCCCTCAGGAGTCCCTGGCTCTGGAGATAACAACGAAAGTCTGGATGAAGGAAGACTTCCCCTTCGTTGATGAAGATCAAGTTAGAGAACAGCTAAGTAAACTGGATATCCGCAAGATAAAAAGGCAAGGAGGACCCAGGAAACTACAGGCCAGTCAGCCTCATCTCCATCTCTGGAAAGATGATGGAATGGCTTATCGTGGGTGTCATCTCAATGTGTATGAAGGAAAAGAAAGCTATCAGAAGTAGTCAACACAGATTCACCAAGGGGAAATCACGTCTGACTAACCTGATAGCCTTCTATGATGGCATGACTGGATGGATAGATGAGGGGAGGGTGGTGGATGTTGTCTACCTTGACTTCAGCAAAGCTTCTGACACTGTCTCCTACAGCATCCTCATAGCTAAGCTTAGGAAGTGTGGGTTAGATGAATGGACAGTGAGGTGGACTGAAAACTGACTGAAAGACCTCAGAAGGTCGTGATTAGGGGAACAGAATCTAGTCGGAGGTCCGTAACAATATATATCAATATATTCATCAATGACCTGGATGAAGGGATGGAATGTACCCTCAGCAAGTACCTCAGCAAGTTTGCTGATGACACAAAACTGGGAGGGGTGGCTGACATACCAGAAGGTTGTGCCACCATACAGTGAGACCTGGACAGGCTGCAGAGTTGGGCAGAAAGGAACCTGATGGAATTCAACAAGGGCAAGTGTAGGGTGCTGCACCTGGGGAGAAATAAGCCCATGCATCAGTACAGGTTGGGGGCTGACTTGCTGGAAAGCACCTCTGAGGAGAAAGACCTATGAGTCCTGGCGGACAACAGGATGCCCATGAGCCGGCAATGTGCCCTTGTGTCCAAGAAGGCCAATGGCATCCAAGAAGAATGTGGCCAGCAGGTCGAGGGAGGTTATCCTGCCGCCCTACTCTGCCCTGGTAAGGCCTCAGCTGGAGTACTGTGTCCAGTTCTGGGCTTCCCAGTTCAAGAAGGACAGGGAACTCCTGGAGTGTACAGCAAAGAGCTACAAAGATGATTAGGCGACTAGAAGATGTCTCTTATAAGGAAAACTCATGAAGATCCAGGAAACTATAGGCCTGTTAGCCTGACCTCAGTACCAGGAAAGATCATGGAGAAGATATCTTGAGTGAGGTCCCACTGCAAATGCAGGACAGCCAAGGGATCAGGGCCACCCAGCATGGGCTTATGAAAGGGAGGTCCTGCTTACCAATTTGATCTCTTTCTATGACCATGTGACCCGCCTTCTCGATGTGGGGAAGGCTGTGGACATTGTCTGCTGGGACTTTGGTAAGGCCTTTGATACCATCCCCCACGGCATTCTCCTGGAGAAGCTGGTGAATCATGGCATAGACAAGTGTACCCTCCACTGGATTAAAAACTGGCTGGACGGCCGTGCCCAGAGAGTTGTGATTAATGGAGTGAAATCTGGCTGGCAGTCAGTCATCAGTGGTGTCCCTCAGGGCTCAGTTTTGGGGTCAGTCTTGTTTAATATTTTAATTGATGATCTAGATAAGGGGATTGAGTGCATGCTCAGTAAGTTTGCAGATGACATCAAACTAGGTGGGAGTGTTGATCTGCTTGAGGGTCGGAAGGCTCTACAGAGGGATCTGGACAGACTGGATCAATGGGCCAAGGCCAACGGGATGAGGTTTAATAAGGCCAAGTGCCAGGTCCTGCATTTCAGTCACAACAACCCCATGCAGTGCTACAGGCTTGGGGAAGAGTGGCTGGAGACCTGCCCAGCAGAAAAGGACCTGGGGTGTTGGTGGACTTAACATGAGCATGTTGGCTTAACATGAGCCAGCAGTGTGCCCAGGTGGCCAAGAAGGCCAACAGCATCCTGGCCTTTATCAGGAACAGTGTGACCAGCAGGAGTAGAGAAGTGATGGTGCCTCTGCCTCTGTACTGGGCACTGGTGAGGCCTCAACTCGAGTGCTGTGTTCAGTTTTGGGCCCCTCACTACAGGAAGGACATTGAGGTGCTGGAGCGTGTCCAGAGGAGAGCCACCAAGCTGGTGAGGGGTCTAGAGAACAAGTTGTAGGAGGAGAGGCTGAGGGAACTGGGTATGTCTAGTTTGGAGAAGGCTGAGTGGGCACCTCATTGCCCTCTAAAACTGAAAGGAGGTTGTAGAGAGATGGGGTTTGGCCTCTTCTCCCAAGTATAATGAAAGGACCAGAAGAAATGGTCTGAAGCTGCGGCAGGGGAGGATTAGATTAGATATTAGGGAGAATTACTTCACTGAGAGAGTGTTCAGGCACCGGAACAGCCTGCCCAGGGAGGTGGTGGAGTCACCATACCTGGAGGTATTTAAGAAACGTGTAGACATGGCACTTCAGGGCATGGTCTAGTGCCAGAGATTGTTGGGTTTTGTCTCTCTGTGGGTGGAAGTGGTGTGCATTGGTTTGGGTTGTGGGTTTGAGGGTTTTTTTTTGTGTGGTCTCAAAGGTCTCTTCCAACCATGAATATTCTTTGATTCTGTAACACATTTTCTGCGTGTGTCTTAAAGGAATTTGAGACATACCCTTCACTGTACTGTTATACCTAGTACAGACAAAAGGTACAAAGTCAGGAGAGCAGCTAGTATCAAACCAAACACTGAATACAGAGATGGAAATTTCTGGCCTGCCAAAGAAGCAGTTTTCTTCAGAGTGCTAGAAGAAACTAGAGCGCAGGTGGTCCATGACTTCTGGTGCGCATTCTTTTCATGCGCGATTAGAATTGTAAACTCCTGAGCACAAAACTGTTCTTTATGTGTACTAACCACATGAGTTGATGCCACCACGCTTGCTAACTCCCCTGTGTGGCTCTGTAAATGCTACCTCACTTAGCACAAACACACACAGGGGTATACTGGGTTTGATAGAAGTAGAGAGAATTACACAGTTATGATAAAAGCAAAGTTATTTTCTAATAACTAACAGTCATCAAGGAAAGGAAACTGTGGAATTCCTATTTTCACTACAAAACACTCTTACACTCTTTCCTCCATCTGTTGTGGTTTCAGTTGGGATAGTGTTAATGTTTTTACTAGCAGCTGGTATAGTGCTGTGTTCTGGATTTGAGATGGGAAATAGTTTTGATGGTGCACCGGTGCTCTTAATTGTTGCTAAGCTCTCAAGGTCTTTTCTGCTCCTCATACCGTCCTACCAGTGAGCAGGCTGGGAGAGCACAACTTGGGAGGAGGCACAGCCAGGACACATGACTCCAAATGACCAAAGGGCCATTCCATACCAAATAATGTCATGCTCAATCTATAAAACTAGGAGAAGAAGGAAGGGGAGGCATATTTGGACTTATGGCGTTTGTCTTCCCAAGTAATGATCACTCATGATGGACCCCTGCCTTCCTGGAGATGGTTGAACACCTGCGTGCCAAGGGAAGCCGTGAATGAACTCCTAGTGTTGCTTTGCTTGTGTGCGGGGCTTTTGCTCTGCCTGTTCAAGTGCCTTTAACTCAGCTCACAAGTTTTCTCACTTCCACTCTTCTGATTCTCTCCTGCAGCTCAGCTGGGGAGAATGAGCGAACAGCTGCATAGTCCTGGTTGCTGGCTGGGGTTAAACCACAACAGCGTCACAGAAAAACTCGCCTGTGGAAAACTCATTTTTCCAACAGCATGAAAAAAGAAGAGCAGAAGCAATGACGTATGGAAGTCTAGCTCTACCTGCTACTGCTGCTATGCCAAGCAGATGTTGAAATACTTTTAAGGGTCTTAAAGATGACAGAGGAGACCAGCCTGTAAAGGCAAGGGAGAAGATGAGGTGGAAGGGAGTGGATGCTGCTGCAGCATTCACTTCACTTCATCTGTAATGACAGGTCTAAGACAGATGACCAACAGCTCCTGCCTTTCGTGTCATCTGGTATTCCACAAAGCCTTGTGTGGGAAGCTGTCAGCAATTTACTTCACTGATTAATTCTTCTTGCCAATTTCTGAGACATCATAAAAGGACAGATGACTTGCAGTTAAAAGCACAATTCCTTAAAAGTTGGAACAAAATTTTCACCTCCAACTTGCATGATTTTAACCTACCTAAATGCAGTTTACTTCAAAACTGGATGTTCATAGTGGCATCCTACCAAGAAACCCCTCAAAATAATAATCTCCATGCTACAAAATCTAAGAAAAAAACAAGCACCTGTCTTTCACTCAAAAACATACAACTTATGATAGCTAGTTTATTGTAATGAATTAACACAGAACTAGTAAAAAGTCTGAATTTATTGCATATCTAAAGGCAGTTGCTGCATTTATTGACTATTCTAGCTTTAAAAACTCAGTGATATTGCAGGAAAAAAAGCCCAACAGAACAGCATACATTCAAGAAAAGCATGGCCACTGGGAAGGAAGAAGTGAAAGGTAAAGTCAAGAGAAGGCAAGGAAGCAGCCTGGAGAGATCCGAGTCGCCACTTACAAGTAGGCTCATGGGCGAGTGATGGAAACGACTACCTCAGTTGTTTACCTTGTTTTTCTTGGAAGATGCAGTCAACTACTGACTTAACCTTATTGGCCTGTAACAACGGATGCATCTCATGTGACAAAGTCATAGGATTGTCTAGGTTGGAAGGGGCCTTTAAGATCACTGAGCCAAGACACCCATACAATCCACAGATCTGTTTTTAAACATCTCCCTCAATGAAGCCATTTTACTATTACTGCCTCCCTGGACTACAGTGGGAACTCCTTGCATGTTATGCCCCAGGCACTTGTCTTCCTTGCCCAAGGAGATGAAGTGGAAAGGTGGGCTGGCAGAGCAGTGTTAGGGCAATCCCGGTGGAGCAGACCACCACTTTGCTGTCCCCACCTTAGGAACAGGGACACAAAGCGGGGGCGGTCTGGCGGGCAACAGCAGAGCCCGCTCCCACCTAACACTGAGGTGAGAACCTCTTGACCCCTTTCCGGTGTCATTGTCCCCGAAAGGGGCAGCCGCGTGGCCATGACGCCAGCCAGCCCCATGCTCCACTCCGCCACGGACAAGGCCTCGCTGCCGCCGAGGGGGAGGCGGCCAAGCCAGGGGCCTGTACCGGGTAGGCCGCTCGCCGCCATCCCACCACCGGGCACCCCCGGCCACGCGCGCACCTCCCCTGGGCTTCAGCCCTGGCGCCCCGCTCCAGCCTCCCGCATCCCCAGCCGCGGCCCCATTGGCGGGCGCCGATGGCAATCAGCGCCACTCCCGCCAATCGCAAGGCAGCCGCAGAGCTCGCCCCGGGCAGAGAAGCCAATCAGCGCCCACCGAATCCCGGGAGCGGGAGAAAGCGGAAGGCCTAGTCGGCGCCGAATGCCCGCCAGGCACGGCCGCTTCTAGCCCGCTGCGGGCGACCGCCAGCAGCGGCGAGCGCCGGTGGGAGCGCCGCCGAGGAGGGGACGCGGCCGGCGTCCGGCCCCCAGCCCTACGCTTGGCAGCGCCGCCGCCTCGTTAGTCCTTATTACGTCATCAAAGCGCGCATTAAATCGATCCCTTTTCAATTCCTGGCTGGGCCGCGGCCCGGCGGCGCAGCGCCCCGCGGGGCCGAGGAGGCGGTTCCGCCCGGTACTCACCGCGAGAAGCCGCTCGCCCCGCCGTGCCCGCTCCGCCGCGGCCGCTTCCTGCTCCCCAGCGCGCTGGAAAGCGGGGCGGGTGCCGGCCAATCGCGACTCGCATTCCCGGCCTGCACCACGCGGAGGAAGTGACGCCAGGGCGGGGTCACCTTTCACACCGCAGGGCGGTGGCGGCGGGTCGGGGGCTGTGGCGGCCCGGTGCATCTGGGAGTTGTAGTCCCGATGTGGAGCCGCATGGGTCAGGCCGGGGGTGCTGCCCCCCTACTTCCACCGGGGCTGGCACCCCCGGGACGGCCGCTGAGGGCACGGGCAGGGCCGAGAGCCCCGGCGGCGAGGAGAAGGGCTGGTGGGGAGACCTGCCGTGGCGGCCACTGCAGGGCGGGATGGCGGGATGGCGGCCTGGACTGTGGCGAACCGGGGAGGGGCAGGGCCCGTGGCTTGGGATGGAAGGAGAGTGCAGTTAAATCCACTGTTAAGATAAGGTTAAGCACCGTCGTTTTTGCCCATACAGCGAGTTGGCACATCAGCTGGTTTCAGAAGTGAACCCACAAGTCGAAAGGACAAGGGGTAATGGCTACCCACTGGACGAGGCTGGGTTTAGATTAGTTATCAGCAAGCAATTTTTTACTGTGAGGGTGGTGAGGAGCTGGAACAGGTTGCCCAGGGAAGCTCTGGATGCCCCATCCCTGGAATTATTCCATACCAGGCTGGATGGGTCTTTGAGCAACCTGGTCTACTGGGAGGTGTCCCTGCCCATGGCAGGGGGTTGGGAACTAAAAGATCTCACATGACAGAATCATAGGATTGTCTAGGTTGGAAGGGGCCTTTAAGATCATTGAGCCAAGACACCCATAGGATCCGCAGATCTGTTTTTAGACATTTCCCTCAATGAAGCCATTTTACTATTACTAGAGGTGAGACTGACTGGCTTATAGTTCCTGGAGTCTTGTTTTTTTTCCTTTTTTTAAATGTTGGGGTTATGTTCCCCTTTTTCCAGTCTGCGGGAACTTTGCCAGACTGCCACAATTTCTCAAATATGATGGAAAGCGGCTTAGCAACTTCATCTGCCAGCTCCCTCAGGACCTGTGGATGGATTTCATTAGGACCTAGCTAAGATGTAAAATTACTGAACAGAAAGTTGGTTCTGTTGGTTCAATCCGGGACACTCGTGCAAGGCTGTTCACCTCGCAGCCTGTGCCCCACACCCCCAGCTTGCTGGAGAGGTCTGCCTGGCTCCCAGTGCCCCGTGCACTCCTTACACACCCACACCTCCCACCGCCTCGCCCCACATCAGGACCAAGTGATTCACCTGGGGGAGGTGCCGAATTCAGATAGCCACAACATGGCCTTTGCTGGTCTCCTGTGATAAAACCCGTCTTATGAAACCACCTGCTCCCTCCTGTAGTCATATCAATCATTTGCAAGAAATCTCTGTATCAGGTGAGCCAGCGCGTCTCCGTTGCACAATGACTTCTTCTGTGCATGGACGTGCTTCACTGTCATGCCCAGAGCAAGCTAGATGGGTGCTGTTACGCAAGAGAAGAATGTTTCTGTAGAGCTCCTCTGGCAGGTACACGTGGTGAAACAATGTCAGTGGCTGTCCATGAAGTTTTAAAGGAAAATAAATATGAATAGTGCCTCTGACAGAGAGCTGTTCTGTCAATCCTCCTCATCTCTTTACTATTTCAAGAGGGAACAAAAGATAAAAGGAATTGATGAAAGTCAAAACAATAGCGGTAACTGTAAAATGCAGTGTTTGAAAACTGTAACGTGCTGAGTTGTGAATTGATGTTAAAGATCCTTAAGCCTTACATCTGTGACACAAAAATGTCAGCTTGTTCATTTGTTATCTTTATATTTTCAGAGGAAAAGCACAGATAGGACAGGATTGTGTGGACAAGCCCCACATCGAACCTTATCATCTACTGTGTGAAACTTTCATAATTTTGTGACCACTACTGAAATCAGGGAGATCAGTGTCCACTGAACACTGCAAGAAAGGGTGGTTGAATTCTAGCATTCTTAACCAAATATTTTCTTTTATATTATTTTAACTATCTGGAAGAAGAATCACCTCTAAGGACCTAGTTTCTATCAGTTTCATAAACCATAGTGATGTGGATTCTGCAAAATCATGAGAAGCATGCCTAAAAGAATTGTATAGTGGCTTATGCTTAAACAACAGCAGGTATAAAATATTTTGCCATTTTTTCCTTTTATCCCAGAATATAGAATCAGAGAATTACAAAATCATAGAATGGGTTCGTTTGGAAAGGTCTTTTAAAGATCATCTACTCCAGCACCTGGTATAAATTCAGCAGGCCTTGGCTAGGTTAGTACTTGTCTGGGAAACCTCTTGAGGAAAACCTCTGTTAAAAAGTTACCGTGTTAATTGTTAAAATAAGTACATACCATGCTGTTTTTGTATGGGCATGCATTGTGTATCGTGAGTAGAAATAACATACATACACATTGTTTGTAAAGATTTTGTATATGTCGATATTACCTCCAGATAGAGGTCCAGATACCTATGGATATTATCTCCAGATTTTCACAAGCAAATCTTCTGTAACATGAATTGCAAAATGTTTTTGTTTTGTGTACTGTTTGTGTGGTTTTTTATAAGCAACAGTAAACATAACTCATCAGGACATGAAATGTGGTGATTTTTCTCTCTCTCTTTAGTAATCCATGGAAATCTACAGAGTCTGGAAAGGATTAAAGCATTACTGGAAGAAAAGATTTTGACCTAGCCCACTATCAGTGCTGCAGTTTCATGTATTATATGTGCAGAAACATTAACAGATGATTTTAGATTACTCCTTCTATCAGACCACGTAATCTTCCTAGAAAACTGTAAACCTATGGACCATATAATTGCTGGGAGAAATTATGTCTGATTGATAGGCTCATAAAATGGATGAAAGTTTACTTCAGAACCTGGAGACAATCAGGGAAATGTTCCACATGCAGTTAAGATAATATTAAAAGCAATAAAATGTTGAAAAAAATGGACAACCTAGAAATAGTTCTTCCCATCATCTAAGGGGAATATTTTTATCCTTTGTCATGGCTTAACCCCAGCTGGCACCTTGGACCACACAGCCACTCACTCACTGCCTCCAGCTGGGATGGGGAAGAGAATCAGAAGAATAAAAGTGAGAAAAAAACTCATGGGTTGAGATAAAGACACTTTAACAGGTAGAGCAAAAGTAAAGCAATGCAAGGAATTAATTTGCCACTTCCCAAGGGCAGGCAGGTGTTCAGCCATCTCCAGGAAAGCAGGGCTCCATTCACATGTAATGTTACTTGGGAAGACAAACGTCATAAGTCAGAAAATCCCCCCCATTCCTTCTTCTTCCCCCAGCTTTATATCCTGGGCATGACTGATGTCACATGGCATGGAATATCCCTTTGGTCAGCTGGGGTCAGCTGTCCCAGCTGTCTCCTCTCATCTTTTTTATGGACTCCCATCCTGCTCACTGATGGGGTGGTGTGAGGAGCAGCACAGGCCTTGAGAGCTTAGCAACAACTGCAAACATTAGTGTGCTACCAGCACTATTCCCATCGCAAATCCAAAACACAGCACCACACCAGTTGTTAGCAAGAAAGTACAACCCTGTCCCAGCTGAAATCATGGCATCCTTCAAGAACTTTTTACTTTCTGGCACAGCCTTCCATCCATCAAGGGCATCTTCCATCCATCCGTGCAGGACCACGTGGGCTATGTGGCATATGGACTGTCACCGTGCCGATTGTAACAGCAACTTAACTACTCCCTGTGCAGACACAGAGGCAGAGCAGCCACCAAAGCACAGGCGCTACTGAAAGAGCACCCAGCCTCTCTCTGCTCTGTCCTCACGACCAGCCTCAGGCACGATCCACGCTGTAAACCTCAAACTGTGCCCGAGCCGCTGGCTGCACCACGATTTGCCTGAACAATGGAGAATGAACTCTTACAGTGATCTTCAGGACAAGTACATATGTGAAATCCTGCATGATCCCTTGATTATATATTTTGTAACTTACCTTGGGCACATGTCTGTGTTAAAGGATCAACAAGAAATTTATCATTAACTTAAAGCATTTACAAGCAAGACATCATGAAGTCTTTGCAAAAAGGGGAATATAATTAAAAAGCATTTATTGTTAATTATTACTGTAATTGCAGTCATGGGATAACTTAAGTATTTTGTTTTCTGGTCTGTCTCTCCTTCTGAATGCCAGCTAGCTGTGTTGGAGAGAATGTTCTGCAGCTTTACTGCCATGATTTTTAAAGTGCTACAAGTTTTTTTCACTTCACATTCATATTTCCTCTTCTTGAGCTCTTACAGGAAATTTGGCAATGACTGTGGTGCAGGATCAGCACAAATCCCTAC
>JAOTQQ010000019.1:15909330-15935773 GCA_026546715.1 Gallinago undulata | reverse complement strand
ACTTTGTTTTTCTTCTTTATTTCTCTCTTTTTTTTTTTTTTTTTTTTTCTGATAAGAAAAAGTTCCAAAAAATTCAGCTTGCCATTTAGAGGGCTGGATAAAACACTGGTGGTCAAAGACAGGTGTGGGAGCTGCTCAGCTGTTCCACCATGAGGTACTAAGCCTGGGCTCTACTGGGTATACTACCACCTCCTTAAATCCAATTCTTAATTCTTTTATATGCCTGATATGTAAATAATAACTAGTAAATAATACAAGGCACACCTGAGTAATATTTTGAATATGTCTTCCTGCTAAGAGACAGACATAAAAAATGAAAATAGAGGTCAACTAGAGATGAGGACTTGTCAAAGTAAAATGCCAATCTGGCACTCACCTCTCCTGTAGTTCTACAGGAGCCTTTACAAATGAGCAGCCATGCAAACTTCTATTGACTGGAGAGATGCTGAGGCATAGTGTGATGACTATTTCTTGTCAGGACCAGGATTCACTCGCTTTTCAAGTTTCACAAGGTGAACCAGTGCTTTTGGAATGGGATGAGGAGACTCAAAAGTGGGTATTGCTGTTATTGCCTGTAATTAGAGAACACGACATGGAGCCTGTTCAGTGTGAATTGTCAGGCAAGCCAAGGGGTCCATCCAAACACATGTGAACACATGAACTAACTGCAATTTCATAGAAGCAACCGATAGCACCTCCTTGAATTTTGCTGGACAGATTTTTTCTTGCCTTTGCTATTTGCAGGGATGTGGAGTAGTGTGGTGGTTTGTGCAGGTGACTTCCAAAGGTGTCCTCAGACAAAATGTCACCATATCTTTCCTAGCCTCATTTCTCTTCCTTTCAAACACTGAGTTAGTTCCTCTGTGTTGAATTCTGCACCCTTTATTCTGGAATGCTATAACAGTACTGCTACTCTGATTCTGGCTTTCCCCTCAACCAGCCAAAATCTAGGAAACTAAAGCTGGAGGAAAACTAGTAAGACTGCCAGTATCATGGTAGGGCTAATATGTTTGTCAGGTATAATGGTCTTCCATCTTTTCTGGCCTGTTGTCAGCCTAATACAGAAATAATATTCTGTACTCAAAATTTTACTTTGCCTCTGTTGTTACCTTCAAGAACTGTGTGTGTGTAAAATAAAATATAGGACTGTAATATCAGAAGATTGGAGAGTTCTGTTATATGTATTTCATCCAAAACACACAAAAAGAAATATATGTTAATAATTATAATTTCCAGCAAAAATGTGAACTCTTCAGGACAATAGGAAACTCTTGAAAATCTGAAGCCAGTAATGGCCTGTCTTTTTATTATTTTTTTTTTCACCAGTCAGTATGAATTTATGATAACTACATTATACACTCTAGTATTAAAACTACTCTAGCCTATTAAGCATTTAGCACTTCTGGAAGGTGTGCAGTTATCCAGCCAACTACAGGCAGACCCATTACATTCTGAGTGTGGGTTGCAGATCCCAAGTAGCTGCATATCAGTAACTGGTACTGTAGCTGCTGAATGTTTGAGAAAGTACTGTCTGCAGAAGGCACAACCTGTAAGCCAGTACAGCTTTGTTAGCAGAAATCAATTCTAGGCAGGGCTGAATGGTAGCCACTATTACTGACTCTTTAAATAATGGCACTGATGACAACAGGAAAGGTGTTACAGTAAGATGGCTGCTGCAAGTCCTCCTTCCATATCAAAAGATGGTTCCTGATATAAATCAGATGAAGAACTGACTCTTCCAGATTTCTATCAGCATTCAAAAAACAGGAGGCAGTAGGTCTGTTCGGGGTTTGATTGCTGAAATCATACATACCAGCACTGCTCTCCCTCTGATTTTATATAGAACACATTTAATAAGGAGTTCAATTCTTCTGCCAGTCCTCAGCAGGTCCGTATTGCTTTACAGTATTGCTTTATCTACAGAGACCACTTGAGGTATTTACATTTGGAATCCACTATGATACAAGGAGGCCTTGTATTTTGTGAAAATAGTTTTTACCCATGGTGGGAGTAAATGGCTACCAATCTCAGCTTCCTGTGTGCTGCAGCGAAAAAGTATATTTTGTTAAGTGAAAACTTCTACTTAGACCAGTCTTCTTTTGTATCTCACCTGCAAATTGTTTCAGCTGTCACAACAATTTACTACTTAGAGTGCTTTGATGCTGAAATGGCAGCTGCTTTTGAATTTCCAAGATGGACAAAACAGTAAAAAATGGTTGATGTAGCCAGTTATACCTTCATTACTGGTGTTGATGACACATTCACACACTCTTGCCCTAAGAAAGCACACAAGACTTTTTTCACAGTTCAGCATTCCAGGACTGCGCTATCTGAAAAGAAGCATCATCAACAACCAACCTTCAATATCATGTATTTGAAGCTGTTAAGTATTTCAGTTTGTCAGACTCCATTTCATGTAAAGCAATCTCCATCTTGTGCTCAGCTGTCTGACACTGCCCCTGAACTCTCTTAACACCTCTTGCAGACCATGATGAGAGTGCAGCATCCACTGTTGCACTCGCAGGAAAATAAAGCAACACAGAACCACAAAGATAAATTTAACCAAGAATATGTCGTCCATTTTTAAACCACAATTCAACAGTCTTTGATATAAAACTTCATACAAATCCCTCTTATTCATTAGCTGGTCCCTGTTTTCACTTCAGTTTTCAAGTATTTTACAACACATAAGCAAAGAACAGACTTGAACTTCCTGTAAAGTTCACTGTATATTGTCACTGAATATGATGTACTGTGTTGTCATAATTTCCATTCCCTGGCCGGGGTTCAGCGCAGTGAACTATGCTTGGATGACCTGTTATAAATCATTAACAAAAACTTGCTTGTATAGACATCTCTGGTGAGAAGACTTTAAAGTCACCTGGAATGAACTGCTGTAGATTTAGCTGGTGAATCTTTTTCTTCCACATCTCCTAAGCAGAGTTACTGGGTATAAAGACTTTAATGGGAATTGTTTGTATTGCTGATGATAATTGTGAAAGTATAATTATAGTTACGCCCTCCTGAAGACCTGATCTGTTAATGTACAGAAAACTGTCTGAATACAGAAGGGTTTTGTTTAACTTTCTTCGTATTCATTGATGCAGATTCTTAATCACTTAGTTATGCATTGACTCAGGGCACCATACTGGGAAGCCTAGAGTTCCTTGCTGAATTCCTGGTGCAACCGCATCACTCCTGTAGAACTGGGGATCAGTGGGACATAAGATCCATACAGGAGATCTGTACAGATACCCTGCTTTGGGCATTGCTTCTTCCTTGATTCACTGTCCCCAACACCAGGAGCCTAAGAGTCACACCAAGCCTAAAGCAGAGTCACACCCAGCTGAAGGGATATTCATTTTTCTTCTGTAGATCACAGGACTGCCAAGTATTAATAAATACACTGAAAATTACAAAAAATACACAAGATGTCGTACAGCTATGATCTCCTTAACCACCTCTCAGGTATCATCAGATAATTCGTCCTTCCTTCAAATGATAAGAGGAGCACTGGTTTCAGGCCCACTGAGGTGACATGGGGAACTTGTGGGCTGATGAATCTGTTGCAGGATAAATGCAGAAAGAAAACAGAGCCAATACGGAACACAGAATCCATGTAGGTATTCAGCAACTTGGGTCAGTTCGTGTTTGTAATCCGTGCAATGATTATGATTTAGGACATACAGAATCATAGAAACATATCTGATATGAAAAGATTTTCCTTCCTAATAACGGTGTGCTACAGATAGCTCCAAGTAGAGAAAGATACTTCATTATTATAGTGGAATTTCCAAACAGAAAGCCAAAACATCTTTTCTACTAGATCAGAGCTTCTGAAAGTATAATTTTGTTTTTAAGTATACAATTGTGTGTATCAGCTATTCCTTTGTTCACTGAAACAATCTCCAGGCCTAAATCAGAGGATGTCAGCTTTTGTTACTTCCTTTGAATTCTGAGAAGTTTGCATTTAGTTATCTGTCACTGCTTTGGATCTCACATGAGAGGAGCATGAGGCCAATCACTATCCTTCTTTCTGGATAACTTTAACTAAAGAACTTGTGGTTCTAATTATTTTGCTGAATTTACATTAATGTATCTTCTTAGCCTTCGTTTAAATTAATCTTGGTTGACAGCATTTAACCAAGAGTTTAAGGCCTCATAAACAAATGGAAATGTGTTTATGTAAGCCTCAACAGCCTGTTTTAGTTGCAATTTATTCCACTATAGAGTATGAGTAAGTCCACTGAGCTGACACAGCTAGGCTGTTATAAAATGAGGAGACGTGAGAACAATCAGTAGAGACTTATGATCTGCCAGTGGACTTTGAATTCCCTGTTTGTGACATCCTTCAGTCACAAGAGCAAAACAGACACTGAAGTCCTAAGGTCTCATGATATAATTCGTGCGGGATCCGTGTTCTGCCTCTCATTATTTGCACATCTTGGAAATCACAACAGTGGACTTTACCAGAATATAATTACTGACAGCCTTATAATTCCATGTCCATTAGAGATTTTTTTTTTAAAAGAAACATACATGTTACCATCCTTGATAACAGAAATAACAAACATCAGTTATTTTCCAAAGATATTGGTATTTCTGTGCTGTGATGCTTTGAAAAGTTTGAACCATGTCAAAAAAGGGGATAGTTTATGTTCAATAAGAAGGGAAGGGGGCTGTTAATGCTACCAGGACCATTATTCCCCACAAATATGACTGGAAGTGAGTAGAAACAGGATGATAATTAAAAAAATTATTGTTTCAACTTGAAGACTTGTCCAAATTAGAGTTCATAACTGCCTCCTGCAGTGATATTGGAACATACTCAACAACTAAGAAAATACTTGCAGTGGAGAGCAAAATTAAGATTTAAGACAATTATTTCTTCAGAAGCTATGGACAAAGAGCTACAGGAGCCTACAAGTTCAATGTGGATTAATATAAGAAATGGAATGGTCAGACTCTTAGACTGTAAATTTAACATTTATTCTACTGTTTGTAATGAAAATGTGGAAGTGGATTTATTTCCATTCAGAAAGAGTAATGCTTCAAACTGAAGTTTAAACATATTTAGGGTTTATAAATTTCTAAACCAACTGACTTAGGTCTATCTAAACCCACAGCCAACATTGTAATATTCCCTACCACTTGCTTTAAGACAGAGGAAATTTTTTCCTCAATAAATCTTGAGGCAGAAAAATGATAAGGTGACTGTTAGAAATCAAGATGCTTATGTCTTATCCCTGTGAATGTAGTTAAGCTCCCCATAATATTACAAAGGTTACAATAAATATAATTAATATAATAATAACAATAATATAATAAATGGTATTTATTGGTACAGTGCTAACTGCTAACAACAGCTTCTCTCTGTACGGGAAGTGAAGGTCTGCAGATGTTTCTGCATACAATATGGGAGGAAATAGTAACTTTTCAGTAGTGACCCCTGTACATTCCCATCCTCAATGGGCTTTCCATAGCAACATAGCTGTTTTATAAGTCAGCTACTTCAGCTCAGTTTACTCTGTCTGGATGTTTTATTCACCAGTACTTGTGAACTGCTAGTCTCAGCAGCATTCAGAGTTATTATATACAGCTTATAGGCTCTGCAGTTGCTCGTCAAGCCTTGTGCACATCCCTCTCTACAAAGCTGAAAAAGAAATGGGAATGGAATATTCATCTTTATTTGATAGTATCTCCACCGTGTTGCAATAATTGGCAAGAGACCAGCTGTCAGCCACTGTGTATTTTATTCCTACCGATATATCTGTACCTGCTTCATTTCTTTCTGGCTGCTTCAGTGTGTATTTTGGAATTGACAGACATGATGCACAACAGACACCTACTTTCAGCCAACCCTGCAGGGCTTTATTAGTGCTGAAAATCATCACTCTATCCGGAGGCAGGAGGCCCACAAATAATCTATCATTTTGGAGTAGTGAAGGATATCACCACAGTTATGAGGGCTTGGTCTCAAGCCACCAAAGAACGCAAGGATGTGTTTCCCTAACAATATGAGGAATGTGAGCACATCCCACCTTGTAAAAAAAGTTCAGTCCTAGTCTGATGGCTGAGTGAAATGAAACGTCAGATCTCTTGTCCTTCTTTCCATTGACTTGAGCATAGGACTTCTACAGGATAAACTCCAAGGTTGGTTCCATTTCTCACACCCATCCTGAAGCATAAAGCTCATCCATGCAGGAGACAGACTCAGGCCACAGAACTAACCAATATAAATCTCACCACCTTAAACTCTGAGGGCAGACCAAGTTTTTAGACAGTTATTTCTCCATAAGCACACACACAATGTGCATTGAAGGGAATCAAACTGAAGCAAACTGCAGCCAAAATAAAACACGCTGCACAAAAACAGTTCTGCCACTGAGAAAAGAGAGTTATGAAACAGTTTAACATGAATGTCCAGCAACACCTCAGTGGTGATGGCGTCAAGGAAACACAACCGAGTAATTCGTGGATACTGCCAATTGGTAGATCTTCATGGCTTTCCTGTAGCTACATTGATTTGAATGGCTGAAGATCTGGGCTCTAACCTTCAGAAGCTGATAAACTGGCAGGTTCTACAGAAATAAGTTTTAAAGCTGAGTGATGTAATCAAGAGCAGCTGGACAAAAGGAGCTCTGTGCTGTACATGCCCGCAGACAGGGTACACCATTCTCTAAGGCAAATAGCAGATAAAGCATATGAGACCAAAACCTGCTAGCTCAGCGTTTTTATAAATTGAGAAGTACCTTCCCCCTCTCGCTGTGGTTACCACTGTGTTCAGAAAATAATGACTCTTTGGCCCACCCCCCTCCTCTGACTGTACCACTGTCTCCAGCTGACTGGGGTGACTGACAAACTGCATAACTTGATATTCAAAGTCATTATATTAAAAATACCTTGCCATTCCGCACGTCAAATGGTTTCCACTCGGAATTAGTTAATAGAGAAAAAATTTTGGCTACTTTTGCTAAAGGGGTTTGCTTTGCTTGCAAGGTCGTCCAGAGTGAGCTCCCTGAACTTTGAACCGTATCTGGAAAGCGAGATAAACAAGAGCTGTATAAATACCACAGCCCTTCTCCCCGCGCTGCTTTCTTCTGCAGCGGAGTGGAGCAGAGCTGCCAAGGAGCGGGGAGGGGGGAGGAAAGGGTAAGTGTGCTGGTTTTGCTGTGAAAGAGCTTCATGACTTAAGATTTGGCAGAGTGTCTGCGTATTTCTTTGGCTGAAAGGGCTGACTGTGGAAATTTCCGTTGGAAACCGATGAGAAAAGTTGAAATGCAAAGAGAAGTGTAATTCAGAACACAGCTCTGCCCTGGTTGACAGGGCAGGACAGATGTTGCTGGGAGCTGCATGCCAGGGCTGCAGAAGGATCTCAAGATGTCCTAGGATTTTCATGTGCTTATAGTGGATATCAAGGCGGGCAGCTTTCCAGATGTGTGGGAAGAGTGAAAAAAAAAAAAAAAAAGCTCTGTTGATATCTATTGGAGCACAGTTTAATCTTCAACGTACTGCACCTGGAATACTTTTGGTATTCTAGAAAGGAAAACATTAGGGACAGAGGGGTTTCACAAATGATGTTGCCTTTGCAGCAGCTGGCTCTTGATTTGAAAGATAAATTATTTTAATTTATTATTATTTAATTTATTATTTTATTTTTTTTAGAATATGACAATATTGATGAAATGCCTGTTATTTATCAGAACTTAGTGTTTATGAAACATTCTGTGTTCACTGTCAGACTTTGATGCAAGTGTTGAAATTCTACAATTCCACAACCTAGGACATGATGGGGAGCAGTTTTGTAATTTTATATATTTCTCGATTATGAATATTTTCAGAATATATTAAGCCAAATTATAATGTTAATAGAATCAAAGGAAAACATAATTACAGAATTTCTAATATGGTTTGATTTTCATAAACATTAAACGGACTAAGTGTGGGTAGGAGGTTTTGTAATACCCAAGGAATCCTGAAACTCAGTTTTCATTTCCTGTTTTTGCAAAACTGTTTCTCGTGCCTGAATTCTTAAGAGATTTTTTTCGATGGGATCCAAATAGTACAGAAGAACTCGTAAAAAACTTGAAGTCTTAATTAATTAATTAATTAATTAATGCCAGGTTCTGTAATAATTTCTGTGTACCAAAATACACGTTGGTACTTTTAAGTTAGTGGTATTACAATGGAATCTGGAGTGAACTGGTCTAGATTCTTACTGGTGTAAACTGGCTCCGCACAACTGATTTCAAAACACAAGAAATGAGGCCACTTTAAAATCGCTGAAGTGTTAAAAACAATCAAGAAGAAATTACACAGAGGAAGGAACAACGCATTCTGATCAGTAGCATTTTAAAAGAATCCAGTTATTCTCAATGCTTACTTTTCAGCTGCTTACATACAACAAAAAAATACTGCTGATTTATTATAGGGGAACTCCACTGCAAAATGAAAGAAACATGATCAAGCCGGAGAAAATTAGATCTTTTTTTTTTTTTTTTGAAACTGAGTGGAGCCAATATCCTGCTGTGTTTTGTTATGGGAATTTCAGTCTGAACTTTGTTCAGGCATTGATCTCATTCTGTTTATTTTCTCTCTTTTCAGATAAAGCCCAGCCATGTGGGCAGGGCTGGGACTAGTTCTGGCCCTTTGCCTCCTCCCGGGAGGAGGGACAGAGACCCAGAACTGCAAGGAGCCCCCAGAATGGCGTATTGGGGAGGAGAACCCCATGCTGAACTCGAGGGGCTCAGTGACAGTGGTGGCTCTCCTCCAAGCTAGCTGATACTTGTGCCTGCTGCAGGCTTCCAGGTAAGTGTAAATCTCTTTCCCAGTTTTTGTTAAAATGTGACCAGCCAGTTTTTTAATGCCATTTTAATACATGTGCCCAATACAGAGGCACTCAATGAACTCAAGCTTCCTCAAATGCCACCATCCCAGCTGCCATGTGTGACCCAGTGACCAGGTTAACTCTCAGCAGGAGCATTTTGTGCCAGTGGCTCAGATTCTTTATCTCTTGACTTAGTCCTGACTGACACATCATCTTCTCCAGATAGTATTTACAATACACAAGTATGATGAACTTCACAGTAATGAAACCCAAAACACATGAAAACCCAACAAAAACAGTTCCTCAAGACTGCGCTTCAGTTAGCAACAAATGTTTAATGTAGCACAGATGCTGAAGCCAGGAAACACCTTAATTCTCGGACATGGCCAGAGCACCTGAGGCAGAGAGATCTGTGATCATGCATTTCTTGTGCAAGACCTATAGGGAAAAATGCAGATCAAAACATGGGCCTTTCATGTGCTTTCCCAGCTCTGGTTCAGAGGTTCTACATATAAAAAAACCCATCCAGAATATAAGGCAAAGACTGGCCTTTCAGAACATAGATGAAGCATTCAAGGGAATCACGAGTATTATATTTTCCTACAAGACCTTGGACCTCTGGTTTCTAGAACCTACTTCTTTGCAAATAATTAGGTATCATGATGGCAACAGCAGCAAGAAGGTTATTTTGAGCTGACCCAAAGAGAAATTAATTCAGCCCTTGTCTCAGATTCATTTAGTGATTGTGAAATCATTTGGGTTTAAAAATTGATAGCATCAGTTTCAGAGCTTGATTTTAATCACTGTAATAACATCTCAGTTTCCCCCTCTAGGCTGCATAACTTCATATGATAATAGTCTTCGCAAGTTTGTTAAGAACTGGATTTGGAAAGGCGCTGGTAAATCCCTGGCTCCATTGAAGTCAAAAGTGGGCTTTGTGGTTGACTTTCGAGGTAGTTGGGTTTGATGCTCCACATTTTCAGAAAGGTTTTAAAGAATCTTTCAAGCTCTGGACTATTTCCTGAAACTGGGGGAAAAAAAATGTTTTCTAAAGCAATTAAATAGGAATGATACAAATGAAAAGGAAAAAAAAAAAACAAGCCACATTGTACAGCAAGAAAGCAGGTTTCTCTACTGTAGAGCAAATAAAGAGTTTTGTGAGGCAAAAAGTAAAGACTAATAACTGCAAGCCAGGTCACGCACACATTCTATAGCCATCCTTTTGAGTCAGTGGCTGTAATATACTCCTTTTCTGGCTGTTACAGCAAATAGACATGTCAGGATGAGTGGAAGAGCTATCAGCCTTTTACTACAGCTTTGCTTTCTTGATTATTCATCTTCTGCTGTATTTACAGTATGCATTCATTAACCAACCACGTGACCAAAACCTCAGCATTTAAATAAAGACATCAAATAAACTCACTGTGTCAGACCAGTGTGAAAGACTTGAAATAAAAATGACACTGAATTTTGTCTGGAAACAGATGTCTGCTGTAGTACTGCATTAGTATGACGTCTTAGTACTGGCATGTTAGTACTGCATTCTACTTACAAGGACAGGACCCGTGGCGTATCAGCTCTTGTAGACTCTGGTTTGGTGACAGAACGGATGATAGTCATGGCAAGAATGTTTTAATAACGTCAGATTGTTGCTATTAAATCCAGGAGAAAATAACTCACGATAATAAAAGCAACATGGAGCCTATTAACTTCAATTGAACACGGCAAATCTTACGATTCTCTAATGAGATTTTGTCTTGCTTCTTTACATTTTCCACTAGATTGGAGGACCTGCGAGTGAAGTTGGAGAATGAAGGGCTGGTCAATATCTCGTATGTGGTTGTCAACCATCAGGCAGCTCATTCCCAGAGGAAATTCCACCTACTGCAGGAAAGTGTTTCAGAATACATTACTGTCTACCAACAAGATGAACACCAAGTTGATGTCTGGACTACCTTAAATGGAAGCAAAGACGACTTTCTCATTTATGACAGGTCTGTGTTTAGAAGGGAACACAGGAAAATGTTTGCCTGTATTTAGAGTAATGCTTTGTGAGTCTTTCATTGATTTGCAAATAATCTGATTATCACACAATGAAGACATCATAATCAACTTCTAGGTTGCACTAAGAAAACCATTTGCATTTACTGGGAAAAGGAAACCACAAAAAAGTCCGCTTTTGCTTAAGCAAGTTTGGGATAAATAAACTTTTCTTTATAATTAATGTAGATTTAGATTAGTGTAACTGAGTGTAGAATTTGATAGCATGATTCTGGTCTTACACTGGTTTTATTTTCGGACAACTTCATTACATGTGACAGTAGAATCAAACAAGAAAAGCTAGCTTGAGTTCTCATGAAAACATTTTGGTGGGACTTGTTGAAAATGTCGTGTAGCCATTACGTAAAAATTAGTCTTTGGGTGAAAATGAAAGCTTTGGAAGAAAACACCTTTTTGATCATAGGATTCTGGCATGTGTATCTTTTGGCAGAACCAGTAATAACTCTTTAATTGAAACCCTGATTTTTCAGTTTTGATTTGATGAAAATTATTTGGCAGGTCCTGCTCCTTTGAACGCACCAGTTGCGTAGTTAAGTTCAATGCACATTCCAGCCAAAACACATGTAAGGTTGCTCAAAAACCTTCTTGGTAAGGATGCAACAGCCGTGTGACAGTTTGTACCGCTTATGCAAACAGCCTTCCTCATTAGCAAGCTAGGTGTGTAATGAGTGTCCCTCCGCCAGTCTCAGTGCCAGAACCTGAGGCTTCTGCCAGTGGAGTTACTACGTCAGCCAGAAGTGGTGCGACACCCTCCTGAGCCGTGCGGCTGAGTGGGCAAAACGCCATGAGACTGTGCACTGAGGGTGAATAAAATACAGCCTGATAATAATTTTAGGTCTGTGTTTATGTGTACGTAACCACCAAGTTCTTTGTCTCCTTAGATGTGGCCGCCTAGTGTATCATCTGGGTCTGCCCTACTCCTTCCTGTCTTTCCAGTATGTAGAAGAATCGATTAAGATTGCGTACTGTGAAAGCAAGTGCGGGAACTGCTCTTACACGGTATTTTCTGCTGTTATTCTATACATACTAGGAAATGGATTTGACTCATAGTTTAAAAAAATCATTTCCATGTCATTAATCCAAACCCCCATAATTTAGAATTTACATAAACTGCATGTGTCTTGCCAGAGACCTTTTAAACATTTTTCAAAGTGAATTAGATCTAATTAAGAAATTCTTTACAGTGAGGGTGGTGAGGCACTGGAACAGGTTGCCCAGAGAAGCTGTGGATGCCCCATTCCTGGAAGTGTCCAAGACCAGGCTGGATGGGCCTTTGAGCAACCTGGTCTGGTGGGAGGTGTCCCTGCCCATGGCAGGGGGATTGGAACTCTCTGGTCTTTAAGGTCCTTTCCAACCCAAACCATATGTGATTCTGTAATTTATAATAGACTGATTATCTGAATTCCTGCTCTTAATAGAAATGCAAATCATTTTCAGAAATCTAAATGCAATCTTGGAGGCTAATTCTGGGGTTATATACAGCTGGTAAGCAATTAGCTATTTTAGTTTTTGGGGACAGCTGAGTACTTCAATAAATAGTGTTTTTTTTAAAAAAAAAACCCTGTGAATCAAAACCAAGCTGGTTTGAGTTACTATTCATTTTAGTTTACATTTAAACACAGTATACAATAGTTACCTTAAAAAAGTGATAATACAAGGTGACAAATTATTGTTACCCTTATAAGAAGAAGGGTAGTTCTGTTTCACATATAGCTAAAGATCAGAACTACTTTAAGGATTATCAACAAATGTACATACATAGTCATGGAAGTTCAATGAGAATAATAAGTTTCCATCCCATTAGAGAGTTTTCCAGCTAAATGTAGGCCTCAGGAAGGTCAGACGTGGGATCCTAGAAAAAAGAATACTTCTATTAGCAACTGCTTGAATTATAATTCCTAAAAGTTTACATTATGAGCCCTGTCTGGTTATCAGTGGTGTTGTAAAACAATGTTCTTTTTTGATACATTCATATCTTTCTTTGGCAAAGCAGCACAAGTAATTTGGAATTGGGTTTCAGATTCCACCAAAATGTTAAGATAATTACTCTTTTACAACTAGTTTGCCTTCTACTTAACACAAGCTTCTGTTTTGCAGGAACCTGATATTGATGGTGTATGTGAGAACATCACTAGAAGTGTGGATGAAAAGCTGGCGGAGATAGAACCCAAACCATCTGGTCACCATTCACATCACCACGGGCACGGGCATGGGCACGGGCAGGGGCACAGGCACAGGCACCACCACCACCGCGAGGGCAGTCGTCATTCCAAAAATGAGAACCATCAGGCTCCTTCCCAAACTCAAAGACACCACTCTCATGGTGGTTGGCGTCACAGAGTTTTTGGTCATAACAGACACGATCAGGCAGGTAGTCAGGAACAGGTAGACGCTGCTCCTCCGGGAGAAAGTGTGGAAATTCCACAAGATAAAAGGCTATGAAAAAAATCAAAAACCAGCTGTAAAAACCAGCTAACTTGAAACTGGCAGACAGCATCAGACTCCGCTTCGAGTAGCTGATGCTGTCACTGTCGACACCTTTTGTTTGAGGAGCTGGGAAATTCTGTCACTTGACAGTGTCGTGGAGCACTTCCAAACTCGTGCAGGTGACACGGGCAGCTGTCAGCAGAGGACATCACTGAATCTTGACAGTGACGTCTGCTCACTGCTGCCTGACAGCCACCAGCAGCAGGAGCCAGTGAAACCAGTGACAGCTGACAGTGACAGGAGAAGGCAAGGAACTGAGCCTGAAAAACAAACTAAGCACCTTGAAAAATGCGAGGGAGTCCTGCTGCCTAAATTCGTATACAGTTGCAAGAGTGGAAAAATGAACAGATAAAGTGTTTTCATTGCCCCCAATTAAGAATTATACTAAGACAGGTGTGTAAAATATTGAAAAGAAAAATAATTAAAAGAGCAGGACTCATACAATTACGCAACACCTGTCAAATTCCATCAGTGAGAAGCTTCATAATTTAAAGGAATTTAATTGACCTGTAGTTTGTTTTTCAGTTGCACAGGGAAGGTGCCTGCATTCTCGATTAATTTGTCTGTCTTGTTTCTCTTCTAACATTCTGCTTGCATTTGTGAGGACAGGAGCATAAACTATGACCTAGGGGCTCCTGTCTGATGTTTTGCAATCAAGAATAGAAGATAACCAAGGCAGATATTTTAATCATTTTTATTAAGAAGATGGACTACATTCAGAAGTTGTGTTCATTTTTATTTTTATTTTCTCTAACTTGGGGATACAAATTATTTACAAGAACAGTTTATTACTAAGCAACGTGTGAAAATAACTTTTTATCTCAAATGTAAGATACAAACAGTAATTGCATTATTTTAATGTAACACATTAATATGCTTAACTTTTGTTGTTTAGATATGGTATCAGGGTCCATTAATACATAGTACTACAGCTTGTAAAATCCCACTTAATCAGTAAGATCATGCCTAAAGTGAGACGAAGCATTAACAGCTCTTCGTGCAAAATCAGTATCAAGAGGAAGGAGGGGCAGAACAAATTTAGTCTTGGTTTAATGTCTATCTTTGTTTGTAACACCACTGAATTTGATAAATCTGTATTGATTAGTGAGGTAATATTAAACAACTTAAGGTACCACTTAAACTTCAGTAACTTCACTGTCTGTAGCTTAGCATTCCTAACCTTTGAGTAACTGAGTTGAAGTAAAAATGTAGTTGTTCGAAGGATTCTTGGACGAAGAACAGGCTATTCAAGAAAGGGAAGCTGCTTTGAAAGCATACACCATAATTAATGATGGTATAATAGGGAAATTTTTACTCCTATGAAACCTGAATCTTTTTATTGTGAATGCTGATTAGCAAGAAAGTAGCCGAGAATATACACAGAATGCATGCCTTTGGAATATCTGACAAGAGCGTTTTCAATAAAAAATATTCTGTATTTCTTTGTATCTTGTTTACTTGCAGGTGCACAGTTTGAAATATACTGTTCCTATTTCTCACTGTATATACTACTGAAATACTTCATGTTATTTATTCAAAATCGTCTCCGTTTGAGGTGCAGGTCTTGGCCTTTATTAAGACGTTGCTCCAAGTCTCTTATGGTATTACGGAGAATTTCAATTTCCTTGTTTTTCTCCTCCTGCAGATGCTGCAGCTTCTGTAAAAATGCAAGCAAAGGCTTTATTGTTCAACATCAAATAGAACTATGTAACAATACAATATGCTATTACTAATGAGAAATACTCTACAAAAGAATATTTCTCAGTATTTTGTATCCCAAAATTGCAAAGGTGTCTTCACCAGAATCCAATTTTTGTGACATCCTAGAGTCCCAAACCCATAAAAACAATAATGCAAAAGCAAAATATAATTTATATCACAAGTCATTTATGCCAGTCCGAATCTAAAGTTCTCAGGTTAACAATTCTGTACTAAAACCACTCTGCACCTGGGTTTTTGTTGTTGAACCTCAGCTACATCAACATTGGTCCAAAGAGACTGGCCATTACTGGTCCAGAGGTGGGAGGGATTTGTGGGGGATTGAGGGAGATTGACCCCAAGGCATGAAATTCCAGCCCTGCTCTCTCCACCCCCCTGAAAGTTTTGCTGCAGAACACACCCTCAAACCCCAGGGAGCTACTGCTGCAAACACGCTGGAACAGCACTCGGTACCTGCATGACACAGGCTATTAAACACATACCCTTCGATAGATACTCTGTGGTAAGGCAGAAGCCTCTGAAAATGATTTTGTTGTTTTATTCTGAACTCTTGCCAATTTAGCATTGAACTGAAAAAAATCAGGAAATGACAAAACATTAAGAACCTCAGGAAAAAAAAGTATGTTAAAAATAATACTAGTATAATTTTAACTTTTTTTATTGGATTTTGTACCTGAAAGTAGTAATAGCAAGCTTATCTATTATTTACTCCTAGGACAATGAAGCTACTTATGTTGATTTTGAAAAGAATGCAATTACAAGTTACATTTCATAAAAAAATGCCTCAAAAATTACAAAGTTAGTAGTACAAATATGATAAAACACATACATTTAGATGAACATACATTTACTAAAAGCAATGTGATGGCTCCACAACCACGTCTGCAGGAGGAGAAAAGGCAGAGGATGCTAAAAACCTCTGAAACAATCACACTTTCCTCACATTCCAATGATAACTCAGCTCAAACACTTTCAAACCTTACTTTTTTTTTTTTATATATGTGAAAGGTTTGAAGTATTTCCTTAATTGTTTCTGTAACGAGAGTGGCTTAAAACCTGACCCATGAAATACATGGTGAATTCAAATCTACATAGGAGTAGAAGTCTTTAAACTCTTAGATGAAAAAAATACATATTTCCAGCATCCAGAAATTAAAAATAATAAAAATAAGCAGAAAGCATTGTTTAAAATTTTTAATAGTTCAAAAACTAGCAAAATTTTCAAAATAATTTAAAACAGTAATACAGCAAATTTCAGCCTCCCTATACATTAGGTAGAACTCTATTCCTGAGCAGAAGTGACTCTGGTACCACTATGGAAGGGAGTACATGCCACTGATCCTTATAAAGACAATAATTTTTTAAGTGTCCTAGATGCCATCATATTAAGTACTAGTTATCATTTTTCACTTTCACAGTCTCTTCTAAGTTTACACAACGCCCAACAGATCTTTAGCTAAGCTTTGTAATACATACCTCTATCTGCAATTTAATTATTTCATTCTGCTTCTCTTCGTTTTGAATTTTCAGCTGTCTAGTTAGCTCTAGTATTTCCAGTTCTTTTTTCTCTGCCTGTTCTGTATACTCCACTTCTTTTACTTCAACTAGTAACACAGTAACACCAAATACAATGATTATAGAAGATGTTTAGATGGAAAAATAACATAATTTCCCAAATATTAAAACTTTCTTGAACAGAAGGTCTATATTTCATGGGAAAACTATTTCACTCAGTAAAATTTCACTCCCTGTGTCTGTTCTACCTGTTTGGGAATTTCTGCTCATCCTGTATTTCTGTACTATTACTGCCTCATTGCCATTGCCTACCCTCTTGAGCAAAGATAAAATCCAAACACTGTCCACTTCTAGCTTTCCTGTTTCCACTGAGAAGTGGAACTTGTAATTTATCCTAGATGAGGTATGGATCCTATAGGTTACCACATGTTTTACCCAATTCTAAAGCATTCAGTCTTGAGAGGACTTACATTTTTTTCTTATATCGCAATTCAGCTGTGTTATTTCTAATTTGTGGTCTTCCTCTTTGTTTTTAATTTCTATCAAAAGTTTCTCAATCTGATCTTTATATTCCTGTGAATGTAAAAAGCTTCATAAAAATCTTGAGGGTTCTGTGCTCTTAGCCTTCTGTAAATTACAACATTCATGTAAAAGTGTACAGCACTCTGTAATTCAGTACTTGTTTCATCTTTGATCTAGTAAATTCAAAATCCCCCTTTACTTCTTACACAATCTGGCTGAAGTCCACAGATTAAAAACATAGCAGATTCCATTGCATCATAGCCATCAGTTAATATCAAATTAGAAATTTTTCTTAGAAGGAGAACAGGCAAATGGAGAGGCAATATTCCTTTCCCCAATCCAGTTCCTGATAAAACGCTGCAGTTAGTTAAGTAACCACACTATTACTTTTATGGATTTTTGATTCTAAGATCATGTAACAAAAATCGTATTTAAAGTATGAGTTTTGTTAATATTGCTTACACAACCTTGTTAATACTGATTCCACAATTTCACACCAGCAGCAGTCAAAACATCAGGGATGCCAGTAGCAGTGATACTTGGTGGCACTGATGCTCAAGTGAAGCATCTGAGCACACCTGGTGTAAGTCTGCTCCTGTAACTACCCTGGAATCATCAAGGAACAGGGTGTAGCTGCCAGCTTAGAGGTGCTTGCTCCAAAGCTCTTACCAGAGCCATCTGCCAAGGTAGGTAGCCACTCACCAGAGCAATGCTTGGAGGCACACACAAAAGCTGTTACTGATTGCTGGTAATAGTCTATCTACATGGACAAAGTCAACTAAGTACCTTCACAACAACACTGGGAAAGGTTCCACCATGCCCATACATGTACATAATGTATAGAATCATAGTTTTCTTATGTCTTTCAGAAGGCATTACTTATTTTATTCTCAAACTGGCAAGGTAACAGCTCTAGTGCTATAAAAAATTAATTTTAACTCATAGTTAGTCCAAGCACAGGCAAAGAAAATCAGCAGCAAGACTTCCTAATCCTACACAGGTACAGATCTGCAATCCTAGCAAGGAGAACCAGTACAACTTGTGACTAGCCCTGCCGGTGTTACCTCCTTTCCAAAAAAGACTGGCATATATAAAAAGTAGAGACACGGTCAATGGAATTTGCTATGAGATGCAGATCAAAGCAGAGACCTATCATCTTTGTAGAATTTACCCCAAAAGACGCTATGGACAAAATTCAGACAGTTCTTCATTCTCTGGCAGTACAGCATGCATTGTGAATATCAAAACACTATTTCCATACAAAAATGTGTTTTAGTGTGATGGATTAGATTTTAGAAAATAAAGCTGAATTTAAAGCTAAACAGTGAAAAAAAAATAAGTGCATCTTACACTGAGACAGAAGACTTCTCAGCACTACGCAGTTTTGACCTCTTAGTCCTTCTAACACTTTCTCATATTGATACTCTCATGAGAACAAATCTTCTCTTTTTACACATGATAAATGTTAGGAAAAGTGCAACAATAATGGTATCAGTAGCAAACCCAAGAATATAATAGATATGAACTGCTACAGTCAAGATAAGATATTATTCCTCTACCTAAAGAATGATAATTTGTGACATACCTGTTCACAAGCCTTTAATTTCTCTTCCAAGATGTGAATAGTACCCTTCAGTCTATCATTTTCATCTATGTAAATAAAAAACTATATGATACACTAAAAAGTACATTTTGACAGTATTATTAGCATGAAACCAGAATAAGGAAATTACTTTCATTTTTTGACTCTCTGAACTTTAAAAAACTTATTTGTAAACATGATATTTACTATTTACAGAAATCCATAATCTCAATCTCCATTTTTTTTTTACAAAAAAATTCATAGTCTAATCATAATATTTGTCTGGTATTACTACTTTGAACTGTCTTTAGCCTTCTGATATCTGATGCATTCAAGAAAATGTAGATCTTTAGATTATTATCATGGCTATAACAGTTTCGAATTGGAAGGTGCAACTTTTAAAGTACTTGTTTCTCAGAAACTACAAACTAGTATCTCAAAACCAGAATTTAGAAAAAGCAGATAATGCTTTTTTTGATCATTAGAAGTCACTTTGAGTATTAAAAGCAGCCATATACCTCGAATTTTTAGAGGTTTATTAGTATTTATGCTAATATGCCTTGAGCACACCATGGGTATAAAATCAACTACATGGTGTACAGCTAAACTGTGGTATAAAGACATAGCAAATATTTATATATTTTATTGTAAAATACACTGCATAATTGCCAAGTATTATGGATAACAGCTAAATTTTACTAACATTACACTTACAATTAAGACTCTTTGGTTTAAGAAACTGTCAAAAACTATGCATAAACACTTTATAATAGACTACAGTCCAACAGTTGAATGAAACTTTCTCACTTTTTGTAAAATTGTCTGTGCTATGCTGAATTAAATTTAAAACCCAACTACTGATTAAAAAAACCTCACTAAGGCATAACTTCTTTTACATGTGGATTCTAAGTAGGATAATAGCATTAAGCAGTCATTAAGCATATAGACCCCTAAATTGTGCACAAAATTGATTTTAGCTACTATTTTTTTCCTTTCTCTCTTTCTGCCACCAAGTTTCTCTCTCTGAAAATAACCCAGTAGATTAATCAAAAAAAAAAAATGCCTGGTCACTCTAAATTGCAGTATAGTACATTATTTATAAGAAAACATTTGCTTTTACCTTTCACATTACATTGGTTTTCAATGGTTTGTGTTAGACCCTTTATCACATTCTGTAGAGTAGCACATTCTATAAGAAAAGAAAAATCCAGTATTTTTGGATAATTTATCAAAATTTTAATTTTATATTTTGTTTATAAACTTTTACCAAATATTTTATAATCATCTTGGTTAAATATTAGTCTAAGTCTTACTGATTCTGGAAATAACTCAGACTATTATTACATGGTTGCCCAAACCACGACACTTGTTAATTTTAGCTTTTAGTTTGGCAATAGGTTAAAAACAATTTTAGCAATCAATACAAATAATTTCATAAGCCAGTTACATTTTTGTTTCTAGCCAGAAAACAAGGATGTTGCTGTTTTCTGGGCAATAATGGAAGTTTTCCATATTAGCATTCCAGCAATTTGATGTAATTAATGAAAACGAGGCTTACTTTCCTGACAGTATTTTTGCCAGGATTTTTTTTAATATTAAAGACCAACCCTACCCACTCATTCTCACCTCCTTTTAAGTCTATATTACCATTCATCTTGTGGCTCAACATAAACTTGGAGAGATTCAGAATATGCTAGTATATTCCCATTATCTCACTTTAAACAAAACATGTGTGTGTGTTTATACATGCAACTTGTTAGCAGTTTACACATTCGTATTTCATAATTTTTTTAAAAAATTATTTTTAATATTTGAACACCACATGGACTGCTTGTACTACATAATTTGGTTTTCATTAAATATAAATTTTATCCCTTATGTTTTTTGTAACCTTATCAGTAAAGTTACAAAAGATTCAAAGACTGGGAAGACTGTGGACACTAAAACTAAGGTTGCTTGCTCTTAAAACCTTTCTTTATATTTCCAGAGTACCACTGCATTTCATAGAATGGGTTTGGGTTGGAAGGGACCTTAAAGATCCATTTCTTAGGTGGCTTTTGGTATCTGCAACAGATAAAGTATGCAAAATAAGAGCTACTTGTCTCAAAAGACCAAAGCTCTGTTGAAAATTGCAGATCATATAATTAATGACTACATTACAAGTAATGGAGTCAGGAAGATGAATTAAGATTCCAGCTCAGAGATTCAGTTTTCCACTCAATCTTTTTGACCTTTATTTTATTCTTCTGTCAAGTCTGCGTTTCATGCAGCTGAGTTAGCCAGCCCTATTCTTGCCTTCCATGTATCTTAAAAAACAGTAGAGGGAGCACGAACAGCACAGAAACATTGGCTGCCCTCAATCCCTGCACTGGATCAAAAGCATTTGTGGAAAAATCCAATTCAAAGTTAGAAGCACTAGGTTAGCATGCCCATTTGTTCCAACTACTTTTATTGCAAACTTTCTCCCATTCAAAAATGTATGGAAATAAACTCAAATGCTTGCAATTTATGCACAAATTGGAAAGATATATATGCATTTGGCTGCAGTCCTGTTGTTTACTCAGTGTTACAATGAATCACAGTTATTTAAGTGAAAGCACTCTTTTGTCCTGTCCCCAGAATATTTGCTTGTCTTTCTTATCTTTAGAGGATATTTTGGTATTTTGGTAAATCCCTTATGTAATTACAGTTGTGACTGGAAAAAATTACTGGGAACTCACAAATTTTGCTTGCCTATATTAAGAAAGAAAAAGCAAAATTTTGCTAAATGGCTGCAGCTTTCTGAATCACTGGTATAGCATTTGTTATGGATTCTGTGTGGTTCCTTTCCTCTAAAGAATACTCCCTACATGCAGAAACAGCCTAAGGGCTCCTTTTTTCATGTTTAATATCAGTATTTTATTGCAGTTTCTTCCATCAGCATTTAAAACTGAAGCTATTGGCTTTTTTTATAGGGCAATTACATCAACCACCTTTTCCTTTAACACCTTTGAAACACTAAGTCAACAAATATGCTATCCTGAAGATGCTAAATAGAGCCACTTTAAGTGTTCCATAGACATTAATGTGATTGCTTTCTTTTTAAAAGCTACAGTAGTTTTTAGCTCAGAGTTGTAGCCTGCACCACAAGAGTCCATCTGGTCATCACAGAAAAGGTTTAAGAGCAGAAAACAAGAATGCCAGACTTGCAACTCTCTCAAGAGGATCTGCACTGATTTACACTAAACAAAACCCGTGGCCCTGGATCTCACCTTTGTTTAGCAGAGAACCTATCTAGGCAAAACAAAGCTCTTTTATGACCATTTAGAATATGTATGCACTTGCCTAGTTGCTCATCTTTTCCCACCTTATCTTTGGTTCAAGTGTTTCACCCTCCTCTCTTCCTTGAGTGTTAGAAGTTTTTTTTCTTCCTTTGCATTTCCTTCAGAATTCCCAGTCTTCTTTTATCTTAAACAGTTCTAGAGCAAGACTTCAGGCAATCAAGGATAACAAGGAGCCCTCACGTTCTCCCTTATGCTCATTAGAGATTTCTTGGGGCAAAAAATGCTATTCCTGTTTCTGTTTCTCATACTAACAAAGAGTTCTTCAGCCAGAATAAAATTCCACCTCCCTCACTCCGCCACCACTAGTAGCCACAAACCCTTCAGGGTAGGCAGAACAACAGCCTTTCCTTCCAGAGTGCTCTTTCTCTCTGCTCCTCTGCTCTAAGCAGCATGTTTACTTGGAATCATATGTGAATCATTCACCAGCATGTGACTGTTCATGTTTTTGTCCTTGGCTGTTCCATGAACTGCTTGGTGGTCTTCTGATAAGCCTTACATTCTAAGGCTGACTTGCCTACCTATCCTGTAAGTTCATTTACTTTTATGTTACATTTGTAATAGGATGAACTTGAGAATGTGCATACATGAAGATTGTGAGTTGACACTGTTCATGAAGAAATGTCCAAACCCAGGAATTTCAGTTGCCTTTGGATCAACTTCTCAAACAGTATTTTCAGGAAATGTGGCTGAGCTGGGTTCTGGGAAACAGCCTGGGACATAAGGCTAGAAGAAATCCTTTTTCTCAAGCCACAGTTGCCAGTATCACTGTTACAAAAGCCACTCTTAAACTACAGTCTGTTAAGATAGATGTTGCCAGAGTAAGAAAGGAGGTATCAATGCTACATTTTGTCCCTCTCATTTTTTCCAGTTCTGCAAAGGATCCCTCTATAATCCCATGAGTAATAAAGAGTGTTTTTTTAATCCCACAGTGCTTTGACTTTCAGAAAGGTTTTACCAAGACTAGAACTATTAGATGCAACATTTTTAGTGTCCTGATTCTGAATACACAGCATTCAGTTATTACCCCTTCTGAAGGCTCAATGTTGCAGGTGAATGTGATAAAGGCACAAAGATCGTTTTTATCCATTTCCAAAAGAAAAAGCAAAATGCTTTAGAAACATTATATACTTACTACATTTTATGATCATTACAATAACTGTAATGTCCTTTTAAAATACTTTTAACATTACAGTCACTGCTGATCTCCAGTAACATGGTAATTTTTTACCTGAAGGCTCCTCTGATGGCATGCGCCACAAGTTATGGCAATCTGCTGCGGGTGTCTTGTGAAACTCAGCTTTCTGATCACCATTAACGAATATAGCACAAAACTTATAAGCACTTCATGCCACGATACTTGAAGTGTTTACCTCATTGGCAAGCATGTTAACCTAACAGAACAGCCATGACAACTGTCTTAATTTCTAAATACATTCTATCTTTTTGGCATCTCTCTTTTACCTTTTACTTCCTTACCATCAAGCTTTCAGAACTACCTCTTGGATGTCCCATGTTGTTCCAAGTTCCTGCTTTTCACTGTTTGTTCTTACTGCTACTAACAGCTCTGCAATCTCTCTTAGTCATCGACCAGAATCCTTATCTTCCAAAATTCTGCCTCCTATCTTTATCTGTACTAATTTGTACAACTACTATGACTTCAATATTACTGAAATTTGTTTTTCCCTGACTATCCCTACTGCTAAAACTTCAGTTCATATTTCATGCTGATTGCTCTGGTATTTTCACTTGGACTTCTGCCATTCTATCATGTGCTTCAAAACAGTTCCAGAGGTTGCTCTCTTTAGTTATATCAGCATGACTACCTCCTCCAGTCATTTCACTCTTACCTCATCGAAGTGAGGCACTAGTATTTACAAATCTCAAATCCCTCTTCTGACTTTCATCTGTTTTCTACTTCCATAGTCCTTGTTGCAGTCATCCCAGCTGCTCTGATTTCCTGAGCTGTCTTTTACTTTCCCTACTTTTATCCCATATGTTCTATGGAAAGTATAATTTCGTCTTTTTGTCCACCTTTTCTTTCCCCTTTTTAAAATCTCATTTTGTAACTCCAGTTTTTGTCAATAATGAAGTCTCTTGATCTGTTTGAAGAAAGCTGGAAGACTCAGAAATGGCTGCCCCTCCTTCCCTTAGGAGCTGCATTTACGCTGAGGCTTTTGCTCTTGGCCTACTTTTTAGTTATGCTGCAGATGTGTTGCAGCCACATCCCATGTAGATCTAGACCCTGGTCATGACCACAGGAGTGACTTCCTGGCTTGATTTCAGACCTGCCTCATCGCTAGGGACCTGATAGTGATCACTAGATCATGTCTGGCCCTGGTCACCATTTCTGAACCTGATCCCAACTTCTGTCTTGATCTTGGACCTGTTCTATCACTACGTACTTGTTTGGTATCGTGGACTTTTGGTTGACCCTTGCAGCCCTCACTGGGCCAGCCTTGCATAGGTATGGTGGGAATCAGTCTCGGCTGGTGAAGCCCCTGCTTCTGTGGGCCTTGTTACATGATTGGTTCCTGATTCCTTGTCCCTTGCTCCTCCCTCACAATATCAAACCTTGCCAACTTCTGCTCTCTTTTCTAGTTCTGGTATTTTCATTTTGAAACATGACAACCAGAAAACTAGCTGAAAATCACAGACTATGCAGGGATATGTTTGTTTCTCTGTTTCTTTCATAATCATACCTATCACTGTGTTTGCTTCTTTGACTACTAATATTTTCACAGAATTCTTCAGAAGGATGTGAAGACCTCTTTCCTGAGAAGTAGCCAAACTAGGGCCAACCACTGTTTATATTAAATGCCTCCAATATGTACTGCTACTGGTTTTCATCTCCTCTTTTTATCACTTGTCACTCTGCACTGTGAGATTTTTACCATAACTGAATAGGCTAGCATCATTAACAAACTTTACTTACTTACCCAATAGTTTTTCCAATTGATTTCTGATTATGTTAAATTATTTATTTAAGTCCCAGCAAAGATCTAAGTGAAACCAACTGACAATCTCACTCAAGTGTGAATCTAAGCTTATTCCTTATCCTCTTTCTTAACTTTTAGCAAGTTTACTTGTCAAAGATAAAAGTTCTACAAAAAAATGCACCTTTTGGCAACTCTAAAAACTGCAGAAGAATAAGCAACCACAAATTTATGCTAAGTACTAGATATTTCTCTTTTCAAACACCTATCCGAAAAGACATACTTCTAGAATAAAAAAAAAACACAAACCTAAGCCCAACTTATTTTAATAGTTTTCTCTTTAATTCTTTCTTTATTTGGCAACTTTTAAATTATGATGTGGAGGCTTATAATTTCCACCTGTAAAATAGTAAATGTCATTGCATTATTTAGCTTCCACTGAACAGTTTGAATCCTTTTAATAATATGAACTTTTATTACCATTCATAACTATTTAGCACCACAATGACATCTGCTATAAAAAGTAAAAGAAATATGACCAAAACTGATCACATTAAAACTGACAGTAACAGAAGTACAGGCTATGGAATAAACTTAGAACAGCGGTATCAGCTTAATTGAATTCAACCTTGAAGGATTATACGCTATTCCTTACACTTTATAACTGAGTTGGAAATGTCACCGAGATAAAATCTTGACGGTGGCATTATAAACACAAAATGGGCTGTTACATTAACCTCTTCAGAGATTAAATCTTACATGGATAGAAAGTATAATCACTTTGGACAGCTTTTAAGTCCTCTAGAAGTTAAACAAATGCCTAGGCAGAACAAGACACCAAGATTCCATCAACAGCCAAGGTCCTTACAGAACTAATTAAAGTGAGCAAAATTCAAAGAGGAATACTAAAACTTCAATATACCAGTAAGGTACAGGGAAAATATATTCCAAACCGGGCTATCGGATTGTCCTAAACAAACCAAGTCACACAAGCAACTAAGAATTACAATTCTTTATGGTATCTGGGAGCACCAGCCCCATAAGTCTGACATGCCATCTCCAATTACAGGCAAGCTTTGACATTTCAGAAGGCAGCAAAATATGTGTTCGAGAATGTGTCTGGCTCACTTCTCATTGGGCATAATGTTTCTGGTGACCAGGTGAAACATAACATTTGTCATATCGATACCAATGGAACAGCCAAGCTGGGGGCATCACAGTGTTAGTGCTGGCCTTGCTTTTCTCAAATGTTGACCCTGTTGTTCTACACAGACATCTGAACTGCTTATGGGTTAACATAAGTCACAGGTGAGCACTTTAAGTAAAACTACTGATGTTAGTTTGTTTAAAAATGCTGGCTTTGTAAACTGTGGCAGTTCACTAGAAGCTCAAGAGGCCTGTGGATGGGCAAGGTAAACATTTGAGCACAATAACATCATCAGGTGCACCAAGCTCATCTGATTCTCTCCCTCTT
>JAOTQQ010000019.1:15817484-15909320 GCA_026546715.1 Gallinago undulata | reverse complement strand
CCCCCCCCCCCCCCCCCCCCCCATATATTGTTTCCTTGGAAAAGGACAGAACACAGTAAAAGAAAAAAGATGATGAGGAAAAAACGCAAGAAAATACAAAAGGAAAGTTACTCTTTCATAGGTATTGCTTGCACTCAAAAATCCCTTAATGTGGATGGATATTAACATCAACTGGAAAGTAGTTACTTTAATGCAGTCCTCACCATATGTTTGTGGATTAGAGTTATCTGGTTTATGCAAATGAGACAGATTTCATTACAACCAAAATTAAGAATTACTGTTTTTCACACAGTACCTTAGATCCTTGCTATTTCATTTTGTATTTTTATATGACTGAAAATACTGGAAATATTTCTCAGAAGTTCCTAAATATATACAAAAACTGCATTGTTTTTTAAAAGATAACTTACCTTCCTTTACTGATTCCTCCTTTGATTGGCTTAATGTTAGTAACTTCTTACATTTTTCCAGCTGAAGAATGAGTAGGTTATTTGCTTCATTAATTTCTGATATTTTCTAGAAAATTGGAAAAAGACTAAAGTTACAGTAATATATTTTGATTTAAGTTTTAAATCTTGAGTTTTAAACTAATGTAACCTTTGACAACTTCACAACAGTGCAGTCACAAACCTGTATTATTTGCCATTCTGGCAATTCTGTTATTAACTACAGTTGAGAGCCTGTGCTATTGCCAGTTTACCCTGCAGAACTAAATGCCAACTTACATCACTACTTATAAACTGGTTTCTTCTCAATTCTGTAGTCCACAGTCCGGATCAATCTGTTTCTACTGCTTTGCATATCAGGCTGTAACTGCCCTCACTGAGCACCAGCATGAGTAATGGGTGTGCACAGCAATTGGTATAATGTTTTTTCCATAAGAAATTATAATTTTTTTCAGGTGCCCCCTTCATATTATCTCTACTATGGATTTACTGATCAGAAAATCATCAGAGAGCTAGCCAAGGTGAGTCTAACAAGAAATACACTACTGATTTTGGTGCTTGGTGGATCTTTTTTTTTAAGGACTTACATAGGACGCATAAAATAAAAATAAAATAAAATAAAAAGAACTCAATGTATATGGAATGTAAAAACAAATGCTCCTGCTATGACACTTTTCTTGAACAAGGAACAATTTCTGAAATGATAGTCCAGCAAAGCTGTGGAATACTGCTATCTCCAATAGCAGCTTCCAATATAAAGGGACATTTCCACGACTTTCCTGAGAAGTCGAAATTGGCCTTTACACCTCTAAAATTCTAGCACAGAAACAAAGACTTCTCAGACTCCACAGAAGTCACTCATATCACTCTGAGATAAAGCCAACACACCTTCTGAACAAAGTTGGCATTAGAAGGCATATGAATAACAACTAGCTAATATCACTTAGAAGATGTTTTCAGTGAAAAGCTTATTAAAATGCCATTAAGTATTTATAGATTGCAGTTTCAACATTTTTACCTTCTTCACTTACCTTTTCTATCTCTGAGAAGTTATCTAAAAGGTTATCAAGGTTCACGACACTGATTTTCTTGATAGATTCTTCACGGCTGTGATTCATTTCTTTCTGGACCATATAATTCAGTGATCACTGTATATATAAAAAATAGGTCTATGAATTCATATATTTCTTATTCATACTATGTCAAAAGATTTTATATGCACAAATGTAAGCAGAACATAGTATACTTTTTAATTAAAACTATTTTTGCATGTGAAGCTAAACTTCACACAACCTAAGATCTTTCATTTCTAGGAATGCCAGAAGGCCCAAGCAAAATCTACCAAATGCTTAGATAATAAAGTTGAATTTAGACTTCTGTGCTGCAATTAAAAAATAAATCTAAATCCACTTCCATAGACACAATGGTGTAATTTTACCTAAATATATTAATGGTCTGCATATAGGATACTTTTCCAACATATTTTCAATTTGTCTCTAGATAGGTTGCTAAAACAGACTGGTCTTCCGTGTCCTCACATTAAAGAGTAGGAAATTCAATCAATTAAAACAATTATTCACTCTCTACCATGCGTAGTTTAGAGGCAACAGGTGAAATTTTATTAAGTTCGATTAACTTAAAAAATGTTACTTAGGTAAATGAGATTTTGCCAGGCACACATTAATGCAGGGTCTAGACTTATACCTGTGTAGATGCTCTAATACTTAATGACTCAGGCTTCAAGTTCCTTACGCATTTTCTTATATTTGCATTAATATCAGTGATGAGACACTGCAGAGCATAAACCTTACCATATGAGTAAAAAGACAGTATTTTGAAAAGCACCCATATAACTCCAGATTATTAACACAATTCATATTTTTAGCAGTTCTACTTACAGAATCTTCAACATAAACATGCAAGATGGATCTGAGAGACACAGTATGAATGCTTCTAAAAATATTGAAAGTATCTCTGAGCATCAGGCTCCTTGAAACAAAAATTCCAGCACCAGATAAACCATGTATTCCAGACAAAACCTTCAGTACTGTGTGGTAACGTATGAATTGACTTTTTGCAAATAACAAAAAATTGTAATGAGAGAGATGAAGAATTTACAACCTGTGCACTACCCAGAAACTGAATGTTTCCAGACAGAAATACTTATGGTAACATTAGGTGGAAATAGATATATAAATGAACAAGCTCTAAGCAGGAACCAAAATTACGTAACTGAATTATTTTCTCAGTCACTCAATATTTACAAACCTTTACATGTATGTAACTAACGTACCAAAGCAGTATGCTATTAGTACTGTGTGTTTAATACTCACTTTTCTCTTGTATCCACTGTTTCCTCAGAGGATTAAAATGAATTCATTAGCTAAAACAAATTAACTTACCTTTTTCTTAAAATCAACAATTCTTAAGAATATATGTAACATTAACAAACTAAATTTGATTTTTTTTTACTAAGGCAGCAATCTTAATGTCTTCTAAGTGTTATTACAATGCAATGATTTGTTAAAATGGAGTTTAAATTCAGAACATTTAGTTTTGTAAAACAATATTATCTATTACTAGTTGATAATCTAAACATACGCTATGAATGCCAAACCCTGATTTTTCCGGTCCTTATCATGGACAGTATCTTATCTGTTTGCCAATCACTGTTTGTTTTAGTCATGCTCTTAAAACTGTGGTTTGCCCTCTAAATTTTGACTGAGGATGGGGGTCCAGGGAGCTGCCATCTTATGTGCTCTTTTTTGTTGTGGGTTTCCTTATTCCATGGCATCATTTGTTTTCTCAGAAGCCTGGACGTGCTCAGCACTTGGCAGATTAGGCAACAGTGCCACTGGGAATAAAACTCCTGCTGAACTGAAACAGTGAATTAAGAATGATATGTTGTATTATTAATGTTGCATTTTTCCATCTGGAAAATTCATCACTTTTATTTTTGTGTATATTATTATTATATATGTTAGGTCTTCCAAAGGCATTTTTGTTAAGCCTCCTGTCTCTGTTTTGAACTATAGTATTTATTTCACTAGGGGGAAAATTAAAGATTTAAAATGTATTTTTGACTGTCATAAAACTGACACCTTTGTTTAATCTCTCTTTAAGCCCTTGCTGCTGATACTCTCTCAGTACCCTTTTTGAAGTTTTAGTGGATGATCCGACCTTGGAATTTAAGGCATCATTTTTGCTTCATGTAACAGCAAAACCTGCATTTATAACCAAAATAAAATTATTAGATATTAATTGTCAACTGTCAACTGAATACAGTACTTATTCAACTTCAAATCGTCTCTTCATTTTTCTGAGCCCTGCCCTTCACCTGACATTTGCATGGACTGTAACCCTGCTTTCATTTACGCAACTCTTTCAAGACCCCACTGAGCACATCTAAGACGGGGCTTGCAGATCAGAATTATGACTGCCAAGCGGGGCGATCCCCATCCCCTCACACGATTCCACAGACAACCGCACCGGCGCAGAGGCACGGCAGCCCCCACCCACGAGGCCCAGGCGACCCTCTTCCCCTTTCCCACCTCTGCCCTGTGCCTGCACACAGCGCCCTGGGCCGGACCCTCTCACAGACTCACGTGAGGCCGTTTTTATGCCCCCAGGGCGCGGGCAGGACGACAGCGCTCCCCACGGGGGCCACTCGCCGCGACCCCCTTCGCCCCGCCCCGCTCCGCCACCTGCACCTGACAGGAACGGGCTCGCGACCGCCCCGCGGCGGGAAACCCGGAGCGCACCACTGCCCACCCCGCGGGGGGAGTCTTCGCACCCCCCCCTCGACGCCTCCCGGAGGTGGGCTGGACCGCATGCCCGCCCTGAGACCGCGGTGTCGGGGGTGGGGAGGCCGCCCCCTCGCCCGGCCCTGGGGGGAGCCGGCGTGGCCGGTGGCCGGCGGCCCTCTCGTTAGCTCCCCACGGGATAACCCTCCCCTTGGGGCCAGGGTCAGCCCGGGCAGTGCACCCCCGCGCTGGCTTCAGGTAGCCCCAAGGCCAGCGCCACTGCCCCTCACCAAAAAAACTGCCTCAGCGGAGCACCTGTTGAGGTCCCAATTTAATTCCTCCGTGTAGTATGTGAATTATTTTATCAAATGGCTCCTCAGATGGGTGAGGAACAGCAACAGGTTGCCCAGAGGATGCCCCATCCCTGGAGGTGTCCAAGGGACGGGGCTCTCCGCCACCTGGTGTGGTGGGAGGTGTCCCTGCCCAGGGCAAGGGGGTTGGAGCTCTAAGATGTATAAGTGCCTTCCAACCCCAACTGTTCTACGATTCCACGAGGGGGGACTCTATCTGTGACTGAAAGTTCCTTTGAGCAGCAGCCAATAGATGTCGGATGGGAGCACCTCGGTGAGTGACGGATCGTCGGTTCCCTTTCAGTATTTATACCACCCATGTAACTATGGCTGCTGAGCAGTGGGCCTCCCTGGCCTAACACTCCTCTCCTTTTTTTTTTTTTTTTTTTCCTGAGGAAAATTACAAAGGTCTTCTGCAAGAAGCTGGTCTTCTGGTCCAGCAGGAGCGGCGGGACAGGCTCTGCCCCACAGACCAGTTGCTCCCTCCATCGCTGCACTGAGGTGCCGCTGCCGTGCGGGTGGGCACCCAAGGTCGTGCTGGTCCTTTGGGTCCTCATGAAAAGGAGCAAGCTCGGTCATTATTTCAGTTCTGTTACTGAAATTTGATAGCAAGTCCTATTAAGATTATCCTTTCCTAACATACTGAGTATCCTGCCTGGTTTTGTTTGGTTTTTTTTTTTTTAACATAAGCATATAGGACTGGTAGGGACCCACTGGATTGCTGGATGACATCTCTGTGAAATCAAAGCAACCAAGCCCTGTGGTCCCGCAGGAGAATGAAACAACTCCCCCTCCCTACAGCTTCTTCCCACCCTACTAGGTACAAATTGCTTCTTTTCTAGGCTACAGTTGAGTTGATGGTGAAGACATACCAATCTCTCTTTAACCCTGCTAGGAGTGTCTAATGTAAGGTTTAATACCCTACCATGGAAACAAACTGTGCTGAGACAGTTGGGTTTGTATCAGTGAATGTTGTAACTGTAGAATAGGCTTCTTAGCTGAAAACCCTTGCTGAAGACTTCCCAGAAAAACATTGGCCATATTGTCATTTAGATGACCATAACGAGGTTTCAGGCTTAGTAGTGCTGGTTGAGTGATTATTTCTCATCCTTGGGAGAATCACTGATTAATTTAGTTTGGAAGGGAATTCTGGAACTTGCCTGGTTCAAACCCGTTCTCTAAAGAGGGCCAGCTTCAAAGCTAGAATGGATTGCTCGTGGCCTTATCAAGTTGAGTTTGGAATATCTTCAAGGAGAAGATTGTTTTATGGTATAATCTGAAGAGAAATGGTTTTACAGGCTTGGACTTAGAAAGAACTGTTAATTTACTTTATGGACATAAATTTTTTCCAGAAACAGGCTCTAAAATTACATTCCTAGATCCACATCTGCATGCTAGAAATGCTAAATATGCCGTAATTAATAGTCTCAGATGGTCTGGTTTTGTTTGTAATAGAGAGGGAAGGTGTTACATCTTGAGTGCTGGTTGATGCTGTCCTCAAAAGCAGAACCACCTGCTGTGCAGATCAGAAGTTGTGGGAGCTTGCCTTGAGAACATCCAGAGAAATAACAACCTACCAGTCATGGTCACAAATGCTGTTTGCAGGCAACTGATTTATCAGAATGTCTGGGGAGACACTGACATAGACAAAGTGATGCAAACAATTTTTGAGGATAGACGATCTGCAGCTGAGATACAAGCGGAGAAAGGACGCTGCCAAATGTGTCATGATGCCCAGTACTGATAGGGGTGGTGGTATTCCGGTCATCTCCTGGGAAACTCTGTACCTGCTGCTCCTGTTTTCTAGTTCACTGACCCCACTTCTCTGACCAATTTTTACACAGTTACAGTTCTTTGTAAACTGCAGCACCCTCAAAAAACTGTTCAAAAGGTTGAGTACTTTAAAAATTCCTGGTTTAATGAAGTTAGTTAGAGAAGACTACATCAGTGTTCTAGTTCAAAGTGAAATGTCACAGCAATAAGTGCTTGTCTTAAACCAAGAAAAAGGTGCACAATCACTACTTATTGCTATAAAAATAAAAAAAAAAAACCAACAGGCTCTGAGTGCTGAGGATTTAATGCACAGTAAACCACAGTGTATTGCAGAGACTGTTTTCTGTTTTAATTATTTAGTGGTGGTTTTATTTTATAGATTACATTCACAGGAAGACAGGGAATGAAGACTGAAATATAATTCTCATGATTAGGCAAAAATATTTCCCTATGGCCATATGTTATATTTGGATTAATGCTATGCTGAATGACCTATGTGTAAATATGGCATTTAACTACCGGGAAGGTGATTACTATGAGCAGACTGGGAAAAAATGCAGAAAAAAGCCTTTGAGGGAAAAACGTATGACAGGTTTTGACACAGAAATATATGGAACAAGAAACTATATGATAGAGAGAGAACATTTAAATTATAATAGGCTTAGGAGTCACCAAATAATCTTTTGTTTTAGCTTTTAAAATATTGCTGCTAAGCGAGTAAGCAGTTTAGTACTGCGAACTTCCAAAATATGAGAGTTTTTCTATAGTTCATTTAGAGTTGATGCTTTTTTTTTTTTTTTTTTTTTGATAGGGTAGTAAATTCTCCGGCAAGATAGTTCAAGAGTCTCTGAACTATCTCTGAACAGAGTCACTGTTCAAGTGGTCACTGAAAAAACATCTGACATCCGCTATGTATTAGACAGGGAGGTCTTTTCTGGCAGAAACTGGCAGGTAGCTGGGTGATGCTGTATTAACACAGTGCAACCTACAGAGGGTTCCTAACACAAACGGAAAACACAAGTGCCTTTTATAGCCATTATGAGCACCCCTGCAAGAGAAACTTCTGTTCCAAAGACCTATGACATGGCACTCCCAGCCATGTTTCCAATTCTATTTCTCACAAGCATCATCATCTGAGTACATTTAAAATCTCATGGCTAAACATATGCTTGAGTAACTTTTTACTGATCTTCATGTTATTATGACATTTTGATGGTCTCCAATACCCTACCTTACAACCCCAGCCACATCAAAGCACTGTGGCAGCTGCATTTACAGAGTTACGGTTTACAAGATTCAACTCAGTTTACAAAATTATTTTTTCCCTCTTGTTCTGAAGAGCACATGGAAGGAAGGGTGTAGCTTCCAGGTACAAAAAATTGTACTGTCATGCATCTTGAGCACCAGTGTACTGTTTGCTACATGGTATTCCTCTTGCTAAAAGGCTTTATTTTTCTGGTTAGGAGGCCAAAACTGTCCTTCAGGAGGGATTTTTTGGTGCACCCAGTTCTGTTCCTTTCTCAGAAATGTTCTGCATTTGTTCAAGGGATGAAAGTGTACAAATATATGCAAATACATACAAACACATGGTTATTAGGTAGGTTAATATACTAGAATACATTTAAATATAAATAAATAAATAAATAAATGTGTGTGTAGGCAAATATATCTGGTAAAACAGTATCTGTAGCCGTTAATGTAACATCAGTAAAAATAGTTGATTGCATGTTATTGTCACTCATGTGTGTTTGTTACCTACGTCTTGAGGTGGGATGTTGTAGGAAAAAAAAAAAAAAGAAGAAAGAAAAAAAGACTACGATTCTGACCTTATCCTCATAATTGCAGCCAAACAACATAAAAGGCCACTTAGTTTCAGAATATGCTTGTTACTTTGTTCAGAAACAGAACAGAAATGTTCTTCCACAAAGTATTTTTTCCTCTTTATGTGTGTTTTTTTCTTGACAAAAGATGACGTAATCTTTGCTTTATAGCTTCAGTAATTGAAAAAATAATGGCTTAGCATTAGTATTTACCGTATGTGTGGAAATACAAGTTTGTTTATTTGTAACAGGATATTGGTAGACAATAAATTTCTGATGTTGCTTATATGATTTCCATATTCTTGCAATCCCAACAGGAGTGTTCTCTGATGCAGGGTGAACTAAAAAAAAAAAAAAAAGAAGGTAAACAATAGGTAAATTGTATTAAAATGTGTATAATTTTGTGACTCTGTAAAAACCTGGATGTTGTAATCTCCAGGAGTCATTAGGGTCAGATCTAAAAATCACACAATCTTCTGTGTTAGTTGTACCACATGCTCAATTTAAAATGGCTTTGGTTTGACTCCTGAAATAACTTTATAAATTACTACAGAGGGAAAACCAGCTCACTGCATCATGCTGTCTACAAATCTTTGTCTGGAATAGCCTGTGTTCGTCGGCAGCATAACTTTTAATAAAATATTTAGCCACATGGTATTGAAGGTAGACAGCATGTTCCAGCACTTTGTTGTATAGACAGACTGGTACGTGCTGTTTCCAAGAGGAAAAAAGCCCCTCATGTCATTAGAGCCTAAAAGACCTTTGCAGTCATTTAGCTTGTCAGAACAATATTTTTGTTTTAAAAGTCTCAGCCATCACCCAAGCAAGAGTGAAAGCATTAATTTGTAGCACAGCTTGTTTGCTCTTTGTCTGCCACAGATGCTCATTTATGTTGACCTTGTTTAAATTTTCTCAAGCATACACATACATAGCCATGCCTAATACCTAGACTAAATAATTTAACTACGCTAATACAAAGGTTTAATCTATGCTACATCTAAGAGTCTGTCTGCACACAGGCAGATGCAGATACTCTTACACTCTTTCAGTTCTTCTGTAGTCAAGTATTCTTCACTAGAGTGAATATCATCCACTTAGAGTCAGTTTCAGAAAGAACATAATTATGCAAGAATAGATTGTTGATTTAGATGATTTGCTTCTGTAAAACTTGAAGTCACTAGAATAATTTTCTCCTCAAAAGATTTTCACTTTACAAATTACTATTTATACTGCAGCCATGTCAGTGTTCCAACCATGCCAAAGCTCTGTCCTGTAAGCCTTGATGCAAGCCTACAAAAAACTTTCTTTGCATTTAACAGATGGCATTTAACAGAGAGTGACAAAGAAATGACAAAGAAGACTGATGAATCTTGGGGATGAAGAGCAAAAGAGAAAGAAGGAGGAAGTCAAGAGAAGTAATTGTATTGCTTCCACTGGCTTCCTACGTAACCTAGTCTGCATTCCTTTGCTTTCCCATATACATCAGATTTATCTTTTACTGATGGGTCAAAGTGTTATAATTTCAATGTTAAGCACAAATATGACAATTATATTCTGATAATTTATTTGTAATTCTGGATCTCCTTTACTTTTAAAGTAATGCTGAACTTCTGACCTAATGTTCTTGCACTCCCAAAAAAATCAGGGTGGTAGTGTGTGTTTGAACCACACAAATGTGTGTGCACGTCAGATTGGCAAGGAGTGTATTTTCTTAAATACAGTAAGAACATACTGCTTTGTTAGGGACTACATTTTCCAGAGGTTGTCTAATTTGTCCTGTCTGAAGAAGTCCATGTGGACAGTGTTTTTGTTTGTTTTCTTTTATTTCTTACTTTTCCCTCCATTGACTATTAGCCTTTATTCTATGGAAGTTAAGCAGTTGGGGGTAGTCTTGTGAGAAAGCCATACTCGTGTCCAAAGCACCATTTACTACAATGTGGAAGCAGGAAGATAGCCTGTGAAGACACATCTGCTTCTGTTTTCCTGTATTTCTGTTTGTGACAGTGCTCAACTGTCAGTGTCAGGCTAAAAGCACACATTTTTCTTCTAAATAGTCATTTAATACATTCCTCAATGAAGTAAATTCAGAAGTTTGCTATAATTTATTGACTGGTGTTTGGCAGGAATCAGCTAATTGATACTAATCATATTCTGAAGAAAGTGATACAATTTTGCCATTATTTACACTATAAAAGCAACAGACTTTGTGTCCCTAGAGCTTTCGTAACATAGGTAATTCTTTGGCTTGTCTGTTCCTGTAGTCTGGCTACCGCTACAGATCGTATGCACTACACTTGAGTAACACTTTGCTTTTTTAAATACTGTGGGTTTACAAAGCTAATTGCAGTTAGCACGTGTCCTTCCCAGAACTGCACATTCTTGCAGCAGTAGTTTGTCTTAAAAGTTTTTCACTTACAAGTTTATGTGGCATTTCAAGGCATTAGCGAATCTTTCTGATCCCATCAAAAAATACAGCATGAAAAGGAAAGAATTCTAACTAACACTCAGGTAAAAAAATTAGCTTACGGAATCCCACGCAGCTAGGCCATATAGAGGTCATGGTGCTCATAATGGCCATAACATCTCTGGGTAACAAGCAGTCAGCACTCACGCAGCTGTTGAAGAGTGCTTGGACCCACTCATTTGATAGCACAGTTTTGCTAGGAATTATGTTGTCTTTGGTAACTTTCCAAGCTTATGCCTTACTTTTCAAGGAAAGTACATTCAGTTGGCACACAGAATTTTTGCACACTGAAGTTTTGCATTCGGAAGGGCAAGGTTGGTATTTCCTTTCTTTGTAACTGGAGATTGTTGTCCTGTACGTGCTACAGGGATAGCTGCTGTGAAATAGATCAGAAAATTTAAACTATTTCTTAGTATAAGAGTGTCATCTGACACTGTATGCTTCTATACTTTATGTCTTTCTGGTATGATATCATAAGGTGCCATATGCAAGTGAAAAAAATAGATAAAATATATGTTCTGTTAATTTTACTGTTGAAGTGAAGAGTGTGAGGAATCAGTTTCCTGGCATGCCTAGGCCCCAGGTGTGTCTTATGGAACAGAGTTTGTTTCCTTCAGCATGATCTCAAAAGCAGACCAAGGATGGTAGTGGAAGCATCATTATAACAGCTGTGTCAGGAAGCTACAGAAAGTTGTGAGCTCTTCAACTGTGCCTTTACTCCCACTAAGACTTCTGCAAAGTTTTGTTCCTTCCAGTCTGGGGGAGGGGAGTTCAGCTCTGTTCTCTGATGATTTGCAACAGGATATGGAAGGAGCCCCTGCTTTCTTAGAATAATTTCCGGGAGCTAATGTATGATTAGTCAGCTAAATTTCATATACTAGGATAAAGAAGTTCAAGTTATACAAAAGAAATACTAAAGCCTGCAGTGAAAAAAATTAAACCTGTCAAACTTTGGTGTCAATTTACTAGATGTATCGATTTTAATAGCTGCTTTCACTGCAACTACTGACTACAGTTGTCATCTACACCACTCCTACAGCTCCACCTACAGCTAATTAGCCAGAACATTGCTGCCTCCTGGCAGCTGCTCCATTGGGCCTGCTTCTCCACCACTGCTGTGAACAGTTTCTCTTCTCTTCCATCTACTTCTGAATGTTGCTTGCTTACTCTCATAGCCCTGAGGTGAGGAGGTCCTTACTCAGTGTAGTTATGCCAGTGTTTTAAGTAATATACAAATCATGGAAATGGATTTGGGCTCCATCCTACTTCTTTGTGGGCTCAGGGTATGGTTTCTATGGTGGTTAAGGCACTGTCTGTCTGTGCAATTAATAATGATCAGTCAGACAGAAGAATTTGAACTGTAAAACTACATTTAAACAAAGGGAGTTCAATCCACTGGTGTCTCTTCAAAGTCAATTGGCTATAAAAGCTGGTTAAATTCTTACCAATTCCATGGTCTTGGTGAACTAGGATATTCTGAAAAATGTCTAATGAATGAGCTGTATTCTGTAGTCTTTGCTCTTTGCCTGCCTTCATGCATGTTTAATAAAAATAAGAACATGCTCCAAACTTTTTATCCCTTTTCCTCTCAAATCAGGCAATCTGAGTCAGGCACTTCTTTTTCTAGGATGTCTGGTAATGAACCCCTGAGAAAGCACGTCTCAGTGCAGGAAAACAAGGTTGCCTGTGGCTATGTGTTATATGGTTTTAAGTTTCTCTTTGAGCCAGAGCCCGATTTCCCATTCTTACAACTGTGATGCTGCATACATAGTTGTATATATTAAGCTAGGAATGACAGTAGAGTGTTTTCAACAAATATTGCCATCATTAACTTGAACCATTTCTGAAAGCACGTTTTCAATTCTGATTCTCCACCCCATCCCACTTGGAGGGGGAGGAGTGAGCAAGTGACTGTGTGGTTCTTTGTGGCTGGCTGGGACTAAGCCATGACAGCATAGCAGGTCTATAGAACGCTCATCTCTTCTTTATTACTCCTGCTACTTTGAAATATAAAACATACCTTCAATAATGTTAATTTTCATTCAGAAAGAATGAATAGCTGATCCCACCTCCTGTACCAAAAGTTGGGAAAAATGTTTCAACTTGAGTAGTAAAGAAGTGTAAGTCATTATGTTTGACAAAATTATTAATGGAAACTGGTATAGATGGTGCTGTTTCAGTCTCTCTAACAGTAACTTGAAGCCTTGGAAATACACATTGTCTTTGATTGAGAAAAGAGGCTCAAACCCAAACTCTTCCAAGCCAAGGTGTGCTTTGATGACACCAAAAGGCACTCAGCAGAGTAACTTGAGTCCTCCTTGCTTTTGAGAACCAACATGGTTTCTGAATACAGATATTCATATATTGCCTCTGCCACGCAGCATCTGTATGAAATGTCATTCCAAGAATGGGAACAAGTGCAGCCAGTCTGCATGCCAAAAGCTTCAATATAATGAAAGTTACCACCAAAATACTCCTCGCTTGCAGTGTCCCTCTGTGATGTCTGCTTCTTTTCACTTTGTACATTTAGTTATTGATTAAACTTGGAAAGTAAAATTTCAGTAGGCATTTCTGAAAGAATGAATTCTGTCACTTTTACATTGACTCACATGTTTTGCATTGGGACAATACGTAGCAGTATTTCTTGATGTGAGTAAGAGAGAAGATAAAAAATTACTAGTCTAGAGGTTCTTTCTGTACAGCATAGATCTATTTTTCCCTACTTCAAAGAAAAGGTGGAAATAAATAAACACGTTGCTTTGCAACCATGTAATATAAGGTTTTCTGTATCTGGCAAGTACATCAGATCTTGAAATAATAGGTTGCTGTGTTCTGTAGGAAAACAGCAAATTGCCAATATAAAACATAAAGTTCAGAGACAACTGTAAATCTGACACTTGGGTTTCTCTTCTCAACACTCACATGTGAACTGTACACAGACTGCAGTCATTGGGCCTGCGATTACGGGAGCTGCACTGCTGCTGGAGATGGGAAGGAGCTCAGGCTGGCTCTTCACAGTGCTTATCTGGGACTTTTTGCTCAAACAGTTTAACACATTAATCAACAGGAGGTAACTTCTGATACTTTGGTTTCATGATTTGCTCAGGTTTTAGAAAGTTGGATCCTCCCATGCAAGGGCACTGGCAGAGCACACTGGAGCTGGTACAGGTGAGAGCAGTGGGAGCCGGGGTTCCCCACGTGGCAGTGGTGAACCACTGTCTTTACCGCAGTTTCTCAAAGTTCAGCTGTGAATCCTCCCGTTCTTGTTGGAGCTCAGGTATTTTCAGAGCCTAATAAAAGGCATAAGCCTTCTGAAGCTTAGTTCTTCAAGCAGGAGGTATCAGCAAGCATATTTACTCATCATGATAGCTCATTTGCATTGAGTTCTACAGATGAAGTTGTTGCCACAGAGAGCACAAACCATAAGAGAACACCAATGCCCCTCTCTGTCTTACCTTGTCCAATGGTTCAGCTAAGGTGAAATCCACATCAACATCAAGAAGCCTTAGCAAATATATTTGGTTTTTGAGTGTGAGCAAGATGTTCATGCTCCCGTTCTAGTCTGAAAAGTGGAGAGCCCTAATCAGCTCACCTAAAGCAGACACCTCTATCTGGTGAGCTATGTAGCTCTATAGGCTGTTAACTGCGACAGTAACTTAGATCTATGTGACACAAAGATGTTTACATTCCTAGAGCTGTTTTCTTCCACTGGGGATCAATTAAACTGCCAAAACATAGGCATCTACTCTCATTCAGGCTTTTAGATAAGAGAAGATCTACACAAGACCTCTGCTGTTCCGGACCAGCACCTGGAAGGCTGATTACATACCCTAAGTGGCACTGGATGTCCATGTGGAGGAACGAAATCACACCCTGATTCCCTTGGGAGGAAAGGTCTTAACCTTGTCTAGCTGGATTCCTCCAACTGCTCCCTCCCTCCCTCTAGAGAGAGAAGAGAGGCAGTAGTACATTACCAAATTACGCACTGGGAGACAGTCAAGATACGGCATTTTCCACAGAGATGGAGTATCTGACATTTGAGTTCATATTCTGCCTGGTTTTAACTATCACTACAAGTAACTACTGAGGTTTGCCAGAATATCTGATTTGTGGATTCAACCGTAGGTGTAAAGCTTGAGCTAGTGCAGCTTATTTATTTGCAACCACAGGATGTTCCAGCCAAAGGTAAACGCGTCTGCTAAATTAGCAACACATGTCTTGGCCAGTTCTGGGTACAGCGTGTCCTATCTCCATCTATAAATTTAGGTCCATGCTTCTATTTTTAACTACATACCTATCAATCAGTGAAAACACTGATCTCATTAGGCATTGCTTCCATTCTAAAGAAAGCTGCATTCCACTTTATTGTGAGAACTACTTGATTTCTCCTAAAAACACCTCTGTTTTTCATAAAAAAATAATTATCTGCAATAAAACACATTGTGTCAGGACAGATCAAAGACAATACATTTATTAAACTTTGAGAAAAACAAACAAAACACCGACATAAGGAAAGTTAAATAGAAACTGAAAGACACATCTTCTGACCAGCGTATAATGGCTTGTGTGACCAGTAAAGTACCAAAATGACATTCTGAGTTTGATTGAGGTATTTAACTATTTTTGGCAATAGAAACAGAGTAAGAAACTTCTTCCAAACACACACATAGGCATCGCTTGCATTAGTGTCTATCATCTATGAAATTTTATATGAAACTAAATAATGTAGCTGTTAGAAAAATATAGCAGCAAATTAGCAGAATATCTAATGCACATTTACCATAAAGTACGTGCTAAACTTAAAAATCCCACCCAAGAGTTGGGCCCAGTCCTGTAGCCCTTGGTCACAAAGAGAGCATCAGTGGGAGACAGCATGAGCAAGACCTGCATTTGACCTGCACTCGCTGTGCTTCACACACCTCTGTTCAGGTCAGAGAAAAGAAATAAAGATCCCCATTTGCTTCCTCAGAAGAACCCTCCCATGTTGCAACCATGGCCAAGGAAGGTAACTTCTGAAGCAATAAAAGTTCATTGCAGAGCTCTGCCATGCTCCTAATATACATAAGGACAGAGAGAGCTTTCCCACTGAGATTCAGTTTTCTCTCCTTTCCTTCTGAAAGTCTGCCTAACGCGGTCAGAGGAGATGCTGTTAGGCTGCAAAAACAAAAAACACATTTGAACAATACCGTATTCAATTCCCGTGTTCCACTGAAGTTTTTAAATTCTGTTACATCTTTAAAAATGAACTGCTGGCTAACTCCTGAAGTCCTTATTTTATTTTCATAATCAAGACTTTATGTGGCACAAACTAGTTAAGTGTAGAGATACCTTTGGCTGTAGGAGGGCTTCAGAAGTTGGTCAAATGTAAAGAGAGATTATGCTACTAAATCACCAGAGCTTATTCACGTGTTCTCAAAAATTTTCAGTGAAAGTATAGTTGCACACTATTTAACACCGTGGCCAACAAAATTTTGCTTATAAAAAAAGTATATTATTAGCATTAATCAGAATCTGATGAAGAATAGAATAATTTGCCCAAATATTTTGTGTATTTTAAAGTTTTCTACAAAACTTTAAATTTAATGTATATTTCTATATTAGGTACCGTAAGAAAGTAATAGAATCAGTTACTTTAAGTTTCTACAATGCTTCAAAATTTCTCTACAGGTTTCTTTGGAGGTATAAAATGGCTCTGTAAAAATCTATTTCTATTTTTTGCTGCGAACAAAACTTTTATAAAACAGAAAACTTTTTAAGATTGCAGCAATTATATTCCTTTGATGGGTCATCATAATTGAACTACAGTGTGTAGTGTAATAGAAAAAGTTTGTGGTTTTATGACTAAAATATTAAAATATGTTTTATTAATTTATATAAATCAAAATAGATGTGTTACTTATTCAAGCTACTTTTGTTTTTTCACCTCTATGTTCAGTTCCAAATTACTGATATAAAGATCTCTGCCAACAGCATGGCTTTAACTAAATTCTTAGACTTTAAACCACCTGATTCTTAGCTTTATCAAAATGCACGATCTACTGTACATTAAACATAGTAATTTCAATGTTTAGTATCACAAAAATCAACACCCACAAGAACAAGACAGTCACTGCTAGTAAAACAGTCTCAAGACAAATTCATAGATAATATTTACAGAACACAATAGGAATATTTTGATGAATATTTCATGTTGCAACATTTCAGATAAAATTATAAGAACCACGAGAAACTTTTAGACTTCATTTTGGTTTCAGCGTACAAGCCCAAGCTGACTCTCTGCTGTGAAATACTGCACGCACCTAGTCAAAGAAGAGCTACGGCATGATTTTGTTCAGCTGGTCTGTGCTCACATAGCCACAAGACATGTTGAATTCCTTCTCTGGCACAGGCAGGGCTGTCGCGTTGAGCACAAGGCCTTGCGGAGAGTGAACGATATGAATGGACGTATAGTCTGGGACAGGCATCTCTGAACTTGGGGTTTCTGCTGTTGAAGCTCCAAGATTGATACCGGTAGTGGTAAGGCTCTCTGTGGTGAAGTAAGCGTCCTCGTTACAGCTTTGCTCCTGAACACGCGGCTCATCCTCTTCGTGGGAAGTCACAGCAATACATTTTTTCACATCTGCCTCACAGAAGTAGGCATTGTCCATGGTGAAGCTTTGTTCCGTGCAGCCTTCGCACTGCGCTCTCCCCACCTTGGATTTCTGCCCTGGTGAAAGTACAACACTGCCTGCTGGGGTAATATCACTCACTTGCGCATAGAAGTCAGTATTTGTCAGTGAATTCTGGTTGCTGAGCTGGGTATGGACTGATGGACTGGCTGAGTCGATGCTGTCTGCAAAAGGTGGCCACGGCTGGCAGTTTTCGGACTGAGTACTCATATGCGGCTGTTGGGCGTCGATGTCGTCAAGGCTTGGAAGTGACTCATTATCTTTTCTGTCAAGGCACAAGAGATCCTCTTCTTTTTCAGTTACCTTTCTGAACTGGTCAATATCAGAGATGGCATCGCACGTGTCACTTGCACTGAAGTCTGTCTCTGGAATATCTGGTTCACAACAACTGGCCCGTCCGGAATCATCGTCCTTCGCTCCCAAGCAGCTGTGTGACTTCAGATGATCTTCACTCAGAAGCCTGTCGGTATCTGAGACTCTGTTCTTTTCATCAGGGTCTTCTATGTCCAACTCAATAAACTCAACCCACAAGTCGTCATTGTATAGCTGTGTCTTGTAGTTGTCATGGCTGGCTAAGATGGAGTTCACTTCATCTAGCTTTCCTTTCTATAAAACAAGAAAAAATGAATGTTATAAAGGAAATAATAAAAATGCTTTGGCTTTTTATGATATTAAGGAAAGGCAACTGTAACTGATGTAATAATTGCAAGGAGTTTTTAAATTGTTTTATGAAAACCAATTCTGTAGCAACTCCCCCCATGTCATATTTTTTTTACACAAAATTTTTCTGCCTGGGAAAGCAGTTGTCACCTGCTACTACTACAGTGATTCCCACTGTAGATTTTAGAGCACAACATTACCTTCAAGAGATCTGGGTCAATCCCTTTAATCTTTGGAACTGGCACAGGAGGAAAAATCAGCATTTTTAACCTGGAAGAAAAAAAAAAAAGATTTGAATTGACAGTGGTCCTTTTTTGAGAAAGTTAGAAAGAAGAGTGCCTTATGTTTGTTCCTAATTACTTCAAAATGGAAATGTTTGAAGACTCAATCTGAAATAGTCCTAAGAAAAGAATGACTGTGTTCTCTCATTGAAAGAAAAACAAAGAAAAAAGGGTTTCTGCAACATTCCTTGTTGAAATCACATTTATGTGGGACTCCATTTTGGTGTCCGGTCTTTGATAATTTAATGGTGTATAGAAAGAGTGAAAATTCCTAGAACTCTGTCAATACTTTTCCTTTATACATAATTTTCAAAGGAACCTGATACAAGCCTCTGTGTGCAGACTTTCCTGATTTTTTTTTCAGTGACACACTAGTCTTGCATAAGCCCAAAAAATTTAATATAGGGGAATAGAAAAAGTGACTTGGTGAAAAGAATAAATTACTAATAAATAAAACAGAAACACAGCTGCAAAAAATTAGGCTAGTATTTTGCCATCTCCATGACACTTCTGTTTTCTGAATTATTAACGTAACAAGTAATGCATAATAATGACAGGGTTTTATCCTTGTAGAGACAGGACTAGTAATTCACTTATACATCTACATACTATGGAAATACATATTCTAATCTTTCATAAAGTGAATTTCTAATTCTTTGAGGGGGCAAAAAAACCCCAAAAGAATACCCAAATAGAAGGATGATTTTCCTTTAATAATAATCCAACAATAGCTAGTCATGGCTGTCTCCTCCATTTTACCTCCCTGCTCCTTTTACAAATAGATAAACTGTTGTTCCCAAAAGGAAAATTCAGCTTTCTCTTTATATTGGGTTACTTCCCTGTCTTAGAAAGTAAGGTGTGGGAATGGTAGATCCAAATCCAAATACTGCTTTTGCTGCATTGTTAGTGACCTTGGTGATGTCTGGAGAGGATCAGAGGACTCTGAAGGAGTGCTAGAGAGAAATTTAGGCACCTTCTGCTTAACTATGGAAGGTCTAAATTCCCGAGCTGTTTCTGTTTTTGGCAGACCCTCCAAGTTCTGCCCAGCAAGCCTCAGTGAGAGCCAGAAATCCAGTAATTTTCCACCTAATCCCTGGAGGGGCTGTGTCAGCTTTGCACTGTCTGGGCTCTCAGGGTACCAGTTTAAAACTTGCACTTATAGTTGAATCCACAAATCAGCAATTCTGACAGGATTGGGCACTACTTCTAACAAAACAAAGGACTTTACCACTCGCTGTCTGGAGAAATCATTCAGGAGGGAGAACTATGCTCTGCTCCTTTCTTAGCCTTGCATAATTCAAGCCTGCATCTCTCCACTCTGAAAGCCTAACCCTGTCCTAAGGAGCCTGCTTCGGACTTGTTGAGATCAGCATTGAGGAAAATATGAATCAGTATCTTTTCAGATACAGGAGGAAGCTGAGCCTGGATATTTTGCATTATGGGAAATCCATGCAGCCAGCTCCTCTGCAGAAGACATCCCCCCTCCTACCACCACATGCCCCAGTTTGAAGGCTCGCGTGCAGGCCCACAGGTCCCGAAAGAACTTTCCAGATGAAGGGTCCTCAGTGGAGAAAAGCCTTCTCCAGCAGTCATGATTAGCACGGAAGATATTACTGAGCTGTGATCAGAGACATGCTTCAGCCCTCAGGACCTTCGGTGACCAAGCCGCTGACCAAGCCAGTGAGCTCCTGGTCCCACACGCGAGCTGTTCTTGCCCCATTCTGACACATCTAGCTTTTGTCATGCGTTGTATCAGGAGCCTTGCTCCTAACTCTGGGACCGGGATGCTATTGCAGGGAGTGGCTTCCTGAAATTAAGCTCTGCCAAAGCATAGTGCTGCTTGCCTAAATTATTTTTTCAGAGCTGCTCCAATTGTACCATATTGTTTTCATTGCAATGACTTGTCCTTATGCTGGTATGTGCAAAACACCTCAGTGCCCATTTTTGACGTGTATATACATGACCACTGACAACATGTGTGTGTGCACTGGAGCTGGACCATGGTGTTGCTCCATTGTCTAGGACAGTATGGGTATGACATCCAGGCTGAATTATTCTGCCAAAAACTGTCCCTGAACACACGTTAAGGGATGAATTCACTTTGAGACCATTCTGTCACATTTACATATGTGTAATTTTTATATTTGTTTTACATATGTTTCATTTTTATAAATGACACAATCCTATGTTTTATTTTATTTTATTCCTGTTACTTATAGCAGCTGCAATCTATCCACAGAGACCAAATACTGCTCTATGTCTCAAGCTCTTTCCCTTGGCTTGATGAAGAAATAGAGATTAGTGAAATACTCTAAGAACAAATATATAGACACGTTTGTGTGAAACTTTTGAACAGTATGTGGGTAAAAAAGGTATTTCAAAATTTGAATGTACTAGAAAACAATCCCCTCCAAAGCCTAAGTGAATTAACGTTGTATGTAGAATAAAATGTTCTGCAATCCAAAAGGAAGAGCAGCTGTCAACACAATCATGTTCCCACTGCTGAAGGCCCAGCACTTACACACGTCAGCGTCCGTATGGCTCATGAGAATGGACAACAATCCTCAAAATAGTTTCTAGTCCCTCAGATTTCAAAAAGCTGAAGGACCCTATTTTTTAAGCTACAGGCACATAAAATCCGACAAATAAAACCTCTCTACCTTGGTTGTTTAGACAGCAGGATCAAGATCACTGTTACGGCCAGCCCACATGCTCCGAAGATAACAACTAAGAACCACGGAAACTCAATTTCTGAAACAATAGAACAAAAGCACGTTAGCAGGAATCTGCATCTCTGTTGTATCTTTAATTTCAACCTTCTCTTTCACCGCCTGAGGATTCCAAAGCGGTAAAAGCTTATAGGAGAATTTTTGGTCACTTAAATGTGAAAGTTCTGTGTTAAACAGAAATAAAAACACCCTTTTGGTCTCAATAGTTTCCATACTACATCTGTGAGTCAGCTGAGACTCTTCACAAAAACAGACTGAGCTTTTAAGTATGAACAAGTTCTTAGTACAGACAATATATGTAGCAAACCCATCCATGAGGAACATTTTGCCTGCTTGGAACATGCTACCAGTAGACCTGACGGCATATAATGCCACAGACTGTGTTCCTGCTTGTTCACCCAAGCTGAGAAAACATTATTAACAGCATAATAAATCATAGGCAAACTATTCTTCTGTCATAGAACTAAAATATGGTGGTGTCAAAAAACATACTGCTCCTCTTCCTAAAGGCCGAACGTCAATTATGTTGTGAAACATCAACTGAAAAATAAATAATTCTCCCTTTTATTTACCTTCCAGGTGGCTAGAAAGATTTTAGGTCACTGAGGAATGCAATTTGGCAGGAATGAAGAACCATGCTGATAAATGAAAAGTTTTATCTTTTAAATACTGACAATTCCATTATACTTAAGCTGACACTGTAGAATACAAAGTATAGGGAAATTTATTTTGGCTGTAGTCTTAGATTCTTCACATATGTTCCCAATTTTAAGTTTTCCATAGAAACTTCATTCATCACTCATTTTTTGTGCCAAGGAATACTGGACAGAAAGCTTTAGGATTCTATACATGAACATAAATATATGTCCTTTTGGGGGAGAAAATAAAATAAAATTCAGATACCAGTTTTAGCCTTGTGCTCCCAGTTTAGATTTTGTTTGGGCATGTTTTCAGGCATGAATAAAATCTTATCTGTATATGTCCATGTTATTCAGTCCCCTATTTTAATGGAAAACCAGTAACTCCTTGTCACGTCAGTGAGACTTGCGAATGTCCAGCTGCTTCAGAAAATTAGAATCTTGCATTTGAATGCAGAAAATTTATATTTTAATTCTGTGTTACTAAAGGTGATATACAAAACAAGCGAAAATTCTAAGTCAAATCAGATCACTGCCACTGTGTGAGACGTATGGATATGGATCAACTTGCAGAATCTGCGTTGCAGTGACTGAAGAAAACTATGCTTGTAGGATGCCCTTAGATTTTCAGACTATTTTAATTTTGTCCATATGAAAACCTGGACAACTCAATGCAGCTGGGGTTAATAAAATCCAGAACACTAACTGTTTATATAAAGTAGGAATGAAAACTAGTAATATTATGGGGTAAAAAGGGGACTTTAGCAAGATTTTAAAAGATGTTACCGGTGGTTTTATTTCACAACTTCACTAATACCCTTGAAATTGAAGTGAAGCAGCTTGTTAAAATAATTTGCTGAAGAGCACATGTTTTGAAGAGTTAATTTAGTAGCTCAGACCGGAGAATGCTTTAGGAAAAGGTAGTATCTCATTCTTTTAATAGAAAAAAATGTGGTGCTCAATGGCTGCTTCTTCTTCTGTCTTTAATAGCACTTGAAAAAAAAAGTACAAACAGAAGCAAGAATCAGAAAAACACTCACTGTTGATAGTATTTGGCAGATCAGAAAAGCACATTATTCTGATAACAAACTTAGCCAGCAGTATAACACTTCAATAGAACTGATAATTCTTCTCTTTGCTACCAGAGTCCTCATTTTAGATGATGAAGTATGAGATTTAAATGTATTTTAGGCTCTATAAGATATGTAACAGCAGTTATTACTTCTGATTCTTAAAGTTGTCTGTAGTTTTGTTCTCTGATGAGCTGTGAAATAGTATTGCTGAGTTTACTTCTGAACTTATATATGGAACTAGTACATTTTCAATCTCACCAAATGATTTTCATGTAGTAGGCTGAATTATTAATCTATTCAACCGTAAAATGTCAGCAATGAGGACAAAGGTCCCCAACAGTACCAAAAAGACAAAAAGATGGCACGGTTATAAAAACACTTTACTGCACTTTGCTCATTTACCTTCAGCACAATGAACAAATTCAACGCCTGCTTGAGAAAAAGATACATAAAGGATTTCACTGAACTCCCCAAATTTTTCGGAGGTACGTTGTCTTGATCGGACCCGTATCTCATAATCTCTTCCCATCTTCAGAGAGTACAGTGGAACCATTGTTGAAAGCCTGGGTTCTAACTGTAAAGACAGAAAGACTGTGATTTATCTGTTTGAGATGTACTGGCAGTTTTACACTGCTTCTCAATTACAGAAATAAGCATTTTAAGGTGTTTTTGCTACTTGGAACTGTAAGGATAGCACAAGAAGAGTTCAGAGAACATGCACACCATTTACTTTCAACTTACTTGGCATCAGACTTTGCTGTGATTCAGGGGACCAAATACAGTCAGTGAAGAAAGGTAGCTGTCCTCAGCTACATCACGTAAGGAGGTGGTGTGAACATCTCCCACTCATATTATAAAGTTGTAAATCCATTTTACTGTTGTAACACAACATTACTGACTTCACAATGCCAAAACCTTTGTTAAAATAACATGGAAGTCTTAAAAGTAGTGCAATCTCCACTACAGAATTGATTTTAAGATGAAAAATGATTTCAAGGCCTGCTAACCAGATGTATTGTGTCCTACAAATGTATTTATTTGGGGAACACTACATAGCTCCCCAAATTTTCAGCTATATATAAAATGTGATAATGGAGACTTCGTGACAGCTGGCATCAGACGGTCAGTCTTGAGACTTCTATATTAAATATTAACTGCAACATACTAAGATTCTGCCACATATCAAACTATGTAGGAAGTCACATTAGAGATCTGAGTACGTGAAATCTCTCTTCTATTACTCTTCTAAGAATATAGAGGAGCTATATAGCTCCAACTAGTATATAGTATGTATATAGTATATCAAAGTATATAAAAATAAGGTAAATATGTTCAAAATAGAAATCCACGTGGCAGATGTTATATTCTACTTTTACTTCAGAATCAAGGATGATACTAGCAAAACTCATCATGGGCTAGGAATTAAAGAACCTGCAAAACAGCAGCCATTGGGGATTTGAAGAAAGCTTCAACAATACAATCACTTGTAGCTGCATACTCTAAACTTGAGACACATTCTGTTGGTAGCTGAGATCTGTGGAGTGCTCTGATCCCTGGTGGCTCCAGACTCAAGTGTTCTGAGAGTCAACCAGCCAGATTATGGAGGGGGCAGTGATCCCAGATGGATGTCTTTTCTCTGCCAGTGCTTGAGCACAAGTTCCTGGAGAACCACTGCTCTACACTACAAAGATTTTTAACATATGAAGACTATCCAGTTGGAATGGCTCTGAAGCCACAAAGAAATAGTTCACTGAACTCTTACAGGTAGGCTGTTTGGGTTTTTTGTTTGGCTTCTTTTTTTTTTTTATTTTGAGACAGCGAAGATTCTTAGGTATGCTGGACCACACAAAATTTTACATACCCCCAGTAACGGTGGCACTTGGAAAAAGCAGTATTTAGGCTAAATTAGAGCCCTGAAAAACATGAGGTAAAGTAACTGTAGTTGTGTACCTGAAACTGCAAGTTTTTTCAGACTGTGAGCTAGATTACATTTGGCTCTGTCTCATGAACAGCTGCTATATGAAGGTGAGGATTTTACTATTTTTAGGAAGTTTCTCAGAAAATAAATTTGATCCTCTTATCACTATATCTTACTGTTACAATACTTTACTAATTAATGTTTTAGTTGTCTTCCAATCATAAATTATTTATTTTCAATTAGTGAATGAACTGACAAAAAAAATTATATACATGAAAAATCAAACAGGTTCATCCCAAAACATCTAAAAAAAGTTACAAACAAGTCTCAGTATGGGAGAGGCTCAGTACAATTTAAGTACCAGAAAATAATTTTGGTAACAGTTTTTAATATCAGAATGTACAAAGCATTATGGTATATTTAGACATTCAAAGATTATTCTTTGTGTAAAAAACTAGTAATAACAGTGTAAAATGACATTTCTTGCTTACATGTACAAAGCACTATAGTATATTTAAGCATTCAAAAACTATCCTTTGTGTAAAAAGCTAGTAATAGCACTATCACTATATATTTCTCTCTTTACTGCTTCAACACTCATTACAGAAGGTATTCATAGCAAAGAAAGCAAAGAGTAGAATTGTTGCTCCGATTCAGAGTTTTGCTATTGTCTTAGGCCAGACCAAGATTTTTTTCAGAAATTTCTTTTTTGTGCTCTGATAGCATCTTGGGGAATTATATTATGTTTGTGCTTTTAAGCTGAAAGGCACAGTAACATACAATATATACAGCTGCAGTACAACATAATCGATAGTCCTATTTTTCTTGAGGCAAGTATATAGTATTCAGCAATTCCTTATCTTTTTTTCTGAAAGAACACTGATCTTCAAACTTTGCTCTCCTGAGAAGAAGGCATGCTGGAATTATTGATGATACTGAGGTAAGAACAAAGCTTTATTAAGGTATTTATACAATTGATACCTAAAGGCTTATAAAAGATAGAATATATGCATTTTTGAGGAGGTATCTGTATTGCCACCTGCATTTGTAAATCCCATAAATACTCTGCAGATTTTCAAGTTCTTAAGGAGCATTGACTTACTGTCTAAACTTAACTCCTTCTAAAGGCTTTAAAGTACAAAGGCTGTACCATAAGTATAGCTTTAACCACTGTAGACAGAAATTCAGTCAAGTATTAGGAAAACATTATATATATTATAGCCCTGTTTGGCTGTAGACTTACTAATAACGAGTAGGATAAATAGAAAAAGTAAACCTTGAGAAGGATCAGAGGTGAGGAGGGGTCCAAGATCTTTCACAGATGAAGGCAAGTAAAGCAGCTTGACTATGTTTCAACTGTTATATTTACCTTTTGTAGATTAAGATAGATTTATGACAGTATTACCCGTTTTCCTTCTGCCACTTAGCTCAGTTTATATTAGTAAGAAAGGAAAGGAAAGGTTTGAAATTATGTTTGTATTGCATCAAACTGGTATTCAGGAAGAGTTTTCTGTATGCAAAAATGCCAGGACAGACTGGCACTTAGCCTATGCATTCGTGGGTGGGTGCAATTTCTTCCCCATAACAGGAAAAGTAACTGCATGGGAAGGTAAATGATTTTCGAAGAGAAAACATAAAAGATTTGGGTTATGTATATTTTAAATTTTCATGGACTATCCATATTGCCATGAATTTCTCATTTCTGTCTGTCTGGTGTGAAATCTGTATGTCTTACCTATGTTGCATTACTTTTGTTTGCTTATTATGTCCAATTTTAAATTATAAATTGAAGCTTTTCTTTTCAATCTATTGCAATGATAATTATACATATTATAACTTTACAGGTACCCTGAAGAATTTGGACTGACATGGTGACATTTTACAAGAACGATATTCCTGTTCCAACTACTAAAAATATCATTCGCTGTTTCCAATAGCTGAGGTTTAGGAAAAAAATAGACAAACATTTTATCTGTGAAAAAACTGGTATATATCTGACTATTGCTATCTTTCTAATCTAACACACGGATTCCAGCGTTTGCTATTATTGTCCTGTGTGTCAACTAAACACATAAAGTTACAATGTTTGCTAGAAAACTTCAGAAGAATATGGCTATATTATTTAAGACTGAAGGTATCTAATTAAGAATTACAAACCTGTTGCTTTTCACAGTAGTACAAAAGTGTTAGGGAGAGAACAAGAATTATACAATGATTATTGTATAATAAATATTTGCTTCATACCTCCTTCCATTTTGTATCATTAACTTCTTTGTACTGCAATTCATACTCCAGAGTAATCCATCCCTTCTGAACATCTGCTGTTGGTGGAGGATCCCATCTTACTTGAATATCCCCATGGATCCCAGTCTGACTAATATTTAGCAGAGTCCAGTTAAGGTGGACAGGAGGATCAGGCAGTACTGTTTAAACAGAGCATTTAAAATAAAACAGCCAGTTTTCAATGCGAAATGATCATTCTTACTACACACTGTTAAACGATTTCAGGACCAAAACAACGTATTAACCACTTATTTGCTGATTAAAATCTAAACCTATGAGTCAATGGCAAAGTCACCACAGGTTTGGTAACAAGAAGGCACCCTGCCATTGGCAGTAGTCATGCTCTGCATAAATCTCACCTGAGTGACAATAAAGAAGACTAAGAAGGTATTACCTATTACATTACATTTCCAAATAGGAGCTTACAAAACAGTGAGACATAAACAATTCTCCATCAAAATTTAAATTCAGCATTCTCACTAGAAATAAAACCAATAATTGGAGTAACACAGAAAGATAAACTTAGTATTTAGTACTATTTGAAAAAATATGTTATCTGAAAAATCAATCTAATTTTGTTCAGCTGAAGAAAAGAGACCACTCAGTATTATAGTCAATTGCAGGACTAAATTAATTGCATATACATACACCACTGCTCAGAACAAGCAATAACATCTGCAAAGTCCTAGACAGTCATAATTCATATTGCAATAAATAGAAATGCTAGCTTAGAAATGCTAAACATCCTGATTTTGTAGATTAGTGTTGACTCAGGAACATAAACCTGTTTGGTTCCAGAACTTTGCAGAATTAAGATTTTAATGTCATCCTTTCTTGCACTGAACAAGGGTATGTAACATCCATTAGAAAGGGCTCAGAGTGGCAGCAAAGTCATCTGCACACACTGGAGAGACCACCGGTATTCACAAAGAGAAGCCACAGATTTGCTTTTATCCTTTTAGCTTTTTTCCAATCTTGGCAATATTTTCTGGTGTGGATCACATTACATATGTTACAAAACCAAATTCCTAAATTTGTTCCTATATATCATATTTTTTAGAAACTAACATTTCTGAGAGGGAAAATTTAAATACAGTGTGAGTAATATGAAAGTCTACAGCATCACACCTATTGTGATATAAAAATATAGAGGTAAAATGCATAGTAGAAGCATACCTATTTCATCAACGCTGAAACATTTTTCATCAAATACTTCATCTTTATTGGCAAGCTTAACACAATACGGTATCCAAATAGAGGTGTAGGACGTGTTGAAATAACAGCTATTTTCTCCTGCAGTGATATAATCAGGGCATTCTTTCCAGTCTTCATCATTCCTAGAATGACAACAAAAATGTAATATACTTAAGGGAGAGATTTATAGATCTTAGAAAGTACAAAGTATAGATGTTACAGATGCAATGTTGAAAAGGTGTAACTTTTATAGAAGTGAGAAAAACATGTCAATATTGATTGTGATTTATCATAGAATCATAAAATGCTTAGAGTTGGAAGGGACCTTTAAAGATCACCGAGTTCCAACCCTCCTGCCGTAGGCAGGGACACCTTCTGCTGGACCAGGTTGCTCAAAGCCCCATCCAACCTGAATGTGCAATGACCAAACCATTTTCCCAGCAACCTGCATGGAGTTTAGGTTCTCATGTAGTGTTAGTGGCACTTCTGTGCTTCGGATGCTGCTTCCAACAGAACAGTCAGACAGCACACCTTGCAATGCTGGTAGGTGCCGACGACTACCAGCAAGCACAAACCGAGGTAAATTTGATATGCATTTAAGCGATTGTTGTTCAGGCAAAGTTAAATTGCAGTAAGATACTCATCTGCATAATAAGGTCTGAAACAGGGAAAGCCAGTGCTTGGGGCAGATCAGTCCTGCACAACCTGCAAGGCCAAGGCCAGGGGAGAGCGATGCCCTGGGGAGCTGAACTGGGAGGTTGGCACTGGAGCATTGATTGCTCCCACCAGAAAGTGCCCCAGGGTGGATGCTGCAGGAGACCTGGCACAAACCAACCCGGGGCTGCAGGATGTGAACGAAGGGAAGAGAAATACAGAGGTGAGAGAGGAAGGGCTAAAGCCCTTGGAAACCCAGGCTTGGAACTACTAGCAAGGAACCTCTTATGCGTGTCCATTCTGACTTTGTTCAAAAACTCATTAATCTACTTTGTAATTACAAGAATTGCAGCAGGAAATATCACAATCATTTCCTCTCCTTAAAAAGTCAAACAAGCAGAGTTATAGAGTGGCATGAACTCTCAGATGAGAAACACTGCTACTTGTGTACATGTGTACATACAGCCAGGGTGGAACTACTCAGTCTCAGGTTCAAAAACAAAAAAGTATTCAGTTAAAGCAAAATGGGAATGATCAAATTCTTAGAAATAATCTACAGGAAAAGTGACAGCCATTTATTAACTATTTTTGAAGTCACTTTTGAAAAATAAATCTCATAGCAAGCAAACCCACTGCTGCTGTTCTTTATCTGCATACTATCTCTCAGCCCAAATACAGACCAAACAAGGATCTTCTCAAAAATTACAATGTGGGTTTGTGAAAAATATACCATAAATACCTCTTCTTACTAGGAGCCATTGAATCTGTACAGTAGGAGGATTACGCTAAATCAATTATGCCAAGTGCAGCCTTCAATATGGAGTGGGTACTTAAGAAGTAAAAAGGCAGATGCTCCATAAATGGAGTAAGAAGCATTTCTGCCACTAAGCTTAGCTGATGACACCAGACACTTTTCTAAAGGAAATACTGTAGCTCTGCCAGAGTCAGGACTTGATAAAGGTGTATGAGGTTAGATTCTACTGCTTCTGTTAAGTAGAAGACTGGGTTAGGTGACAGAGTTCAGTCCTGAGCCTTCAATGTTGTTTGCATATAGAAACAGAATTATTTTAAATGTGGATGTCCAATGCTTTTATTTCACATATTTTATTGCAGTATTCTAATTTCTACGACAAAGATGTGATCTGCTCAATGTACTGCTTTATTGTACAGTTTAATTAATTTTTTAAGTTTGTACCCTTGTGGCACATGCCACTGACAACTGTCAGCTAAACATTGACACTTAAATTTTGACTTGACTCCTTTTATTCATTTCTAAGAGGTCGTGGAAGAGAAAGTAAGAAAGCCAGCCTTGCCATTAGGCTTGTTTGCTAAGCAAATGTATCATCACCATAGAATGTGTCTGTGGATCAAAAAGGTTGAAACGCAGCACATTAGATGGAACAGAAACTCACATTCTCCTATACCTGGGAACAAAAGGCCTGTTTTCCTTAAAAGCCATTACTGGTAATGTCTGTGTCCTCTTTCAGGCTAATCACTGCTAACAACCTCAAAATTACAAAAGCTTAAATGGGATGTGAATCAGAATTGAACAGGCCTCAATGAAATCCCAAGTCTCAGAGCAGCCTTTTCACCTGGACCTGCACATTCAGACATCAATCTAGCAACTGATCAATGGGAGCTTTATAAAACCTCAATTTGAAGGGGGCTTGTATCCAAACCCTGCATCTGTGTGGAGTTATAACAAATCTCACAGTTGCAAGTTAGGCTGATAAGGAATAAGCTCAAGTACCCTATTAAAAGCTCCTTTCCTAGCCATACAGTGTTCAATTTTGGATTCTACAACCTGGACCTAAATTTAACAAGAATGTGTTCTTAATTATCTGCTAAGTCATGCTTGTTGCTTAATGCTTAATAAATAACAACAAAAAAAAAAGACGTTGAAAATTATGCACTTAAACCAGAGTTTTATGCCCTTAAAAACAATATGGCTCATATGACAGCAAAAAAATTAACAGCAACAAGCTAAGAGGCACAGCAAAATATATGGCTCTCTTTTTCTGTTTCTTTTGTTTTTTCAATTTTATTACCTTTTCATGTATAACAGTTGTATTGTTCCTGGAGCCGTGAGGTTATAAAAATTTCCGTCAGTCCAATAGCATGAAAATGTCTCCAGTTCAGGTGATCTGCACTTGCTGATTTGTGGCCACTGTAGGAAGTCTGTCAGGAAAAATGGCAGGGGACAAAAGGAGACACATTAAACAAATCCATAAGCCAGACTAACACGCTTTTAATATGAAACTCAGCATTTTTAATGAACAATTAACTTGTCTTCCAATTCCTTACGTACAATGAGGCAAGATTTAAATTCTTCTTATGTGCATATATGTAGATGACTATACCTGTAGGAAGCCAAATTTAAAAGAATGGGTCAAGCTCTCTTTGTGCAGTGTAGAAGTGTTAGCATCACAGCCTGACGCACAGCGTGGGGATCTGCCAACCCCGCAGCTGTAGCTCAAAAGACTAAGGCTATTTCAGTTGGAAGGGATGTGCAATGATCAAGTAGTCCAACTGCCTGACCAGTTCTGGGCTGACCAAAGGTTAAAGCATGTTTTTAATGGTATTGTTCAAATGACTCTTAAACACTGAGAAGGTTGGGGCATCGACCAACCTTTCTAGGAAGCCTGTCCCAGTGTGTGACCGCCCTCTCAATAAAGAAATGCTTCCTAATGTCCAGTCCAACCTCCCCTGGTGCAGCTTTGAACCATTCCCACACGTCCTGTCGCTGGATCCCATGGAGAAGAACTCAGCACCTCCCTCTCCATGTCCCCTCCTCAGGAAGCTGCAGAGAGCAGTGAGGTCTCCCCTCTGCCTCCTCTTCTCCAACCTAGACTAAACCAAAGTCCTCAGCTGTTTCTCCTAGGACACTCCTTCCAGCCCTCTCACCAGCTTTGGTAACCTTCTCTAGAAGGGTACCCTTCAAGGACCTTCACATCCTTCTTAAATTGGGGGCCCAGAACTGCAGGCAATATGCAAGGTGAGGGCACGCCAATGCCGATTGCAGCAGAGTACTCACCTCTTTTGACTAGCTGGTTATACTGTTTTACTAGTTCAATACAGACATACCTGAATTAGTCCTGCACTTGCTTTAAGGAAAGTGTGGTAGTGCAGAGCGTGGTACTGGACTAACCACAGCTTAGTGTTTACCCAGCTGAGCAGTTTTGCAAGATGCCAAACTTATTAGAGTAACTACCTTGAACTAAGTTCAGGTTTGTGTATAAGATACTGCGTAGATATAACCTTGCTCTGAGAGACATAAGGACATCTCTAAGCATGTGCCTCTTCTGCCACATGCTGCTTCTATATTCATAATTTCTGTTCTTTATCAAAACTGAAATGACATAGGGCCATGAAATGACTGCTACAATTAGTCAGCCTCATCAACCCTTATGAGAAAAATAAAAACAAAAGTTGCGGGTATGAATCACTGCTTTCAAAGTAAGTACTTAACTTTTTCCTGATTTTTAAGGGTCTAATGCCAATGTTTCCTATTTGGCCTGGAAAGCTTTCCAGAGAGAGATCACATGCACACACAAGTGTCTACCTCTCTTCACTGACTGTATCGTAAATATGATAATTTATTTAAGAAAATGTCTCCATAAGGCACTTAAAATATAGATACTAGTCAGGTGTTTATGATTAGTGAAATGATCCTTGGCCAGGGAACAACTTGATGCTACTGGACGCTGCATGCAAAGTTCTTTGCAAATATTTTTGCAGTATCACAACTGTGAGTATCAGAATTTCCAACTAGATATAAGGAAGAATATTTTACAATGAGGGTGGTGGAACACTGGCACAGGTTGCCCACAGATGTTGTAGATGCCCCATCCCTGGAAACATTCAGGGTCAGGTTGGATGGGGTTCTGAGCAACCTGATCTAGCCGAAGATGTTCCTGCTCATTGCAGGGGGGTTGAGCTAGATGACCTTTAAAGGTCCTTTCCAAACCAAACCATTCTATGATGCTATGATAATATTTGGTACAAAATATTTACACTCAAAGTAGGAAAAAGTATTAAGGTACCGACATCCACACGCACCAGATGCTTCCTCCTACGCATGAGGATTTTGTAGCCTTCCTGCATGTTGACTCCTTTATTTACAGCTCAGACAGACACAGCCATTCAACACCAGAGCAATTTGTATTTCTTGGGCTTAATGTTTCAAAGTGTGTGCTTTACATTATGCACTGCCAAGCATCTACATCAGGCAGTAACTAATACACAAACATTATGAACTGCTGTTTTGCTCATCCCATATCATTGCCTCATTTCACACTTTGGACATTGAACAAGGCCTGAACTTTATATACACCAAAATAGGAGATTTCATAAGTTGGGTGGCGTACAGCCCCTGCCTCCCCCCACCAAAGCATTTAGAATTCTTCTTGCCAACCTAAAATAACTGATGTTTGATTGGAAAGATTTAAACAGAACGGTTTTGTTCTCTTTTTTAGCCAGCATTTTCCATCTTACTGAACTTTAAATAAACTTATTTTTAAAATTCAAACAAATTTGTTGCAGCAAATGGAAAAAATAACACTGCTCTTTTTCAGAAAATATTGAAACAAAACGTTTTTACTGTTGTGTCTGACCTTGTCTGGTATGGTATTCAATATTTGACAGCTTTGGCCTAAATGCCAAAATGTTTCTGATCAACCTTGACTGGAGCTTTTGCACATTTTTACATCATTCATCAAGCGATTTTCACATGGTAGAAATCTTTGTTTAAAACAGCACATCATGTCGAAATTGCAAACTGCTATAACAGATCCAAAATAAAACAGAATGAAAGATTCAAGAAAACTATCACTTTTATAACTTTTAAAATGTATGAATGTTCCAGCTCTCAAATTTGAACTTCCTTTTCCATTTAATTGAAAATCAAATCATTTTATGAAACCAAAACAAAGAAAAATAAATGAAAATGTGTACCTTTACTTCAAAGACATGGGTAAAATTGCCTCAGTTGCATAATACCTATAATCAACAAGACATGAGTCTCTCTCTTCTCCTATAAACAGTGTGCAAGAAAGTAAATGTTATGTCCTTTCCTGTTTCTATCTTCAGTTATGTGCATTGAGAACAAATGCAGCTATTTTTACTGAAACAGGTTAAAATTTTGAGAAAATGATATACTGAGAAACCCTCCTAAATTAGAATATTTCTGTTGATGCCTGAACCATATTTATAGCTAGAACATACAGTATTTAAAGGCCATGCAGACCATCTCTTCGTCTCCAGGGGTAAATAAAGTCACACTGTCACTTCTTACCATGATGACATGAACTGAACAGAATCAAACTTCACTTACATTTTGAGATGCCCAGCAGCATCTTAGATATAGGCTCTACAATGACTTAATAATGAATTCTGTTGAATTCATGGATTCCCAGATTTGACAAAGTTGGAAGGGACCTCTAGAGATCATCTAGTCCGACTGCCCCACTAAGCAGGAATGCCTAGAGCACACCACTCAGGACTGCATCCAGGTGGGTCTTGAAGATCTCCAGAGAAGGGGACTCCACAACCTCCCTGGGCAGTCTGTTCCAGGGCTCTGTCACCCTCATCGTAAAGAAGTTTTTCCTCATATTTGAGTGGAACTTCCTATGTTCCAGCTTGAGCCCGTTGCCCCTTGTCCTATCGCTGGAAATCAGTGAAAAGAGTCTGGCTCCAACATCCTTTAGGTACTTGTAAACATAGATAAGGTCTCCCTTCAGCCTTCTCTTCTCCAGGCTAAAGAGCCCCAGCTCCTTGAGCCTCTCCTTGTAAGGAAGGTGCTCCAATCCCTTAATCATCTTGGTTGCCCTATGTTGGACTTTCTCAATTCACCACTTTATATACAAGCTAAATTAAGGGCTGTAAGATGTAGAGACTCTTCTGGAAATTGGATTATAACACTGCCAGAAGTTGCATCAGTTACAATGGAGAGGATTAGAAATGGACACAGAATGGAAATTAAGATATTAAGATTTGGTCTCTTACACCCTAACTTCAGAAGAATTTATCCCTAAGGTTCCACTTTCTTTTCCACTTCCTCATGACAGCTCTCTTAATTCTTTTTTTTTTCACAAGCGTTCCTTCAACAGGCAAAGAAATTTTTCAGCAGGGAGCAGTTTTGGATTTTGTTTGGGATTCATATTCTCTTGGCTTACCATTTTTTAATATATATATATATATTTATAGATATATATATGACAGTTCCATTTGTAAGAACAATTATCTTCTGATTGATTGTTTCCAGTTTTCACTCAGGTTTTTAGTCTTCATGAGTGACCGGAGGAACCTTTGTCATACTGACTTGTATAAGGCTTGGCACTCTTGGGGTAGATCTCCTGAATTCCTTGTTTCCCACACAAGTCAATTATCAACATTGTGCAGGACCCTGTGTGAGCTCCACCTCCTGAACAGACCGTACCCAGAATGTGATAAAGGAACACAATAGCTCAGCTGAATGCATTTAGGCATAAAGGCAGCAGGGTACTGAAAGTAAAGGGTGTCAAACTGAGATTTAAAATAGCCTGGAAAAGCAAAACAAAGCATGGATACACACTTGCTCTTTTCCTACCTGATCCAATAAGTTCTGGTCAGATTGTCACGAATAAACCTCTCACTTCATGCAAGGTAATGGCTTGGCTGAATACGCAGATTGAACAGCAGAGAACATGGGAAAAAAATGGTAAATCTGTGGCTTCCCCTGTGACTACTAAGGAAGTTTTGTAGAAAAGTTCCTAGTCCTAGTTCCTAGGGTGAGGCAGAAGGTAAATGTTCAGCTGGCACAACTCTGCTGCAAAAGGGTAAAATCTCTTCGCGTTCTGCTCTCATTATGTTATGACCACAGATTAGCCATGGTCTAAATTCTGGCTCAGCCAGAAGAAACTGCGCCAAAACAGTAGCTAAAACGATAGTGCAGTTTATGGAAAGAATCAGGAACGCAGACATGCCATCTCTTCTGCTTACATTTGTTTGCGGGTCACCATCCTGCAGTTTTCCATTTAGTGTAGTTTCAATGCGGTACCATAACTGTAGCTTACTGGAGGCTATATAAAGATGGAATTCAAAACAAAAAATTCAGAGGTACCAGAAGGCTAATTCCTTAGAGATGAAGTTCCCTTGGTTGTCTGGGGATTTTTTTTTGGGGGGTGTTGTGTGATTTTATTTTTTTTCCCCCACTTAAAAGTCCCTTTAATAAAATTTAACATTAAGGGGAGCTAGCCTTGAGTGTGGAAGAGTTAAGGAACTGAAATTCATGACTGGGGTATAACAAAATAAGCCACCCTAGCTCCAGTACTTCTGCAGGTACAATGGTGGAACAGTACACATGTTATACAGAAAGACCTCTTACGAGTATAGGACTTAGGTAGGTGAAATAATAGTAAAAATATGTATACAAAAAAAATAATCAAGTTAACTAAATGGAGAACCAAAAAAAAAAAGAGGATATGTTTTTGCAGAACAAAAGTAAATATTTCTGGCTGTGGTAATTTTGGAAGGTTAATGTAGAATTATGTTATGAAAACTTACAGTATCAAACCTAGACCAAACTCAAACTTATAGAAGAAGAACATGTTCCAATATGCAAATCATGGCAGAAGAAACCTTATGCAACAGTATATAACTTCATACAATCCACTCTCATAGCACACACAAGGGCTCATAGAATACAGTAGAGAAAGATGGAAATGGAAATGTAAACAGGGAAAATAACTACATTTAAAAGTGGAATTTTAAGTTATGAAGATCTGGATTATTTTTTACTCAGCTCAAATTTGTGCATTGAAAGCGAATGCTCTGTCAATTAGGTTCTGCTCCCGAAAACACCAACCTTAACAAATGTCAGGCAATTTACTTTATTAAGGGCAGGTTGATTTCTCTGGTACCAGGAAATTCTGATTCGTTCAAATTGCGCAGCAAAATGAAAAACATTTGCCATCAGTGGATGACATTTTCAATAGGTACAGTCTAGTACTAATAAATTGTCAGACATCACATATACAGAGAGTGGGATGCAGTAAGTGGAGACAACACACAGGTCACTTCCTCACGAGGCTGCTTGCTAGTCTGACTCAGATTTTGCTCTAGGTACAACCTGTTCATGAAGGGTCAACAGTAAAGTTCTGGAACAACTTCTTGGGGAAAATAAGATCATTTCTCTCATAACAGTAATAAATAAGATCCTTTTGCATAAAGTACTAAACAAAAACAAAGTGAAGTTTGATAATTCTAAGATGCTATATCGCAGTGGAAACTGAAGGGAAGTGATGTTTAAGGGAATATTTTGCCCATGGTAAGACTAAATATTTTAATAGTTCCCGATAAATATGGGTGTTTTGCTGAGGAACATGGAAGAGGAATATGTTTTCACCTCTGCATTGAAGACTATTTTGGTGAGTGCTACTTTGAACAATATGTAGGCATCACTGCAGAAGAGTTGGAGGTTCTCCACCTTGTTTTGGGAAATGACAGAAGGACTTCTTAGCAAGTTTGCAACATAATCAGGGAACAAAAAAAAAAAACAAAAACCAAAACTGGAGCTTGGTAACACTGAATGAGGAGGCAATGGCTCTTCTCTTTCAGGTTGTTCTCTTTCAGAACAAACTTCTTTTTTTTTTTTTGTCAAGTGAGATTGATATAGTTAAAAGAGTAAAAGCCTTTGCAGAAGCAGAGCTTTTCCACAGCATTGAAGCCCAATGGCTGTGTGGTTTCCCACACTCTCTGTGCTACTGAGCATACACAGAACAGAAATCCATGTGGCTCACTGATGTGGTGTCCATTAGCGTACACGCAAAAATGAAGTAAATAAAGGTCAGGACTGGGGGAAAAACAATCATGCAGCATTACTTAGTGCTATTGCCCATGAGACAGTACAAGGATGAGTGAGGATGTGGACATTTGCCATGTTCCGAGGTCTTCTGCATGTGCTTTCCAGACCATGCCCTCCCATGGGCAGTGGTGGAACCGCGTGACTTCTGTAACAGGCAAGCTGTGTCAACTGGGCTGAGGATATATACAGCATATAAAGGGAAGCACACCCTGAGGTCACAGCATTTGCAAATGAAAGGCAGTTAATGTAATAAACCCATTTCCAATTATCTCTTAATTGCTGATATAGTTGTTATTCAAATTGAACGTACATTTTCAAGAATGTATAAAAATAATAATGAATAATGCTTTAATCTGTTAAAGCCATTGCTGTAGATGTTCAATATTGGCTAATGTTACATGGTAGGGCATATGAAGAAATATGGAAGCACAAACGCAGTCCCACAGGCAAACAGCATGTGCAATAAGCAAACATCACAAAAGGTCTTTCATGCCCTTCTCAGAGCAAACAAATTCTAGAGTACTGACGAAAATCTCCAATATTCTTCTTTCTCCTGCACATGTATTAGCTATTTCCAGCCTGAAGCCCAGTTCAAAGTTAATAGCTATCTAAAACCAAACCCACTGCTCACCATCCCACCCATCACCAAACCCATGCGGCACAATAAAGCCAACACATGGAGGTGAGGGGATGTCCTAGCTGTGACACAGCCCCTCCAAAGCTGCGGCTTCCCATCAGAGATGGGTACCCAGAGCCAGCACATACTGAAGTATAATCTGGCGTCTCCACAGTGATTGCCAAAAATCTAAGAGGAAAATACTCAAGAGGATCTGAGGAATATGACTGTTAGGTGTGAACCCAGGCTAAAAACTGCAGTTTTACAACTACCTTCAAGGAAAAGTCATGCTAGGGGACATCATGACGGTTCTGTCGAAATCTGACAACTTACCTCCCTTGTTTTAACATTCACTCATTTCCTGCAAACAAGAAGCTGTGTGATGGGGCCACTCTGGCAGCACTGGAGTGAGTACTCTCAAGGGACAGCCATGCTTTGGTCTGGCCAGGTGACAAGTGGGGTCCAAGGCTCGAGCGCTGGAGCCAGGCAGAGGCAGGATGGTGCAGCGAGCACATCGCCAGCGTTAGGAGAGCAAACAACAGGAGTGCCAATGTGAGGACCACATGGAGAGTGTTTACAAAGGAAAAGTTACAGCACAGCTAACATCTGCAGTGGGAGCAGACAAAGGGAGCTAGGGCAGGGAGCACAAGATGAAGAAGGAAAAAGACACAGGAGGAAAAAAGGATGAGAAAAGAAGGTTGACGTGTTTTGAAAGAGCAACACAAGAGGGCACACATATGTGTACGAGAGGAAGACAGAAAAGGGTAGCAAAAGACCTGAGGCAAAGGCAGAAGAAACATAACATTGACAAACTGTAAATGAAGCATGGGAGCTGATGCAAACCTGCCATCACAGTGCCACTCAATTTAAAGTGAGGATGACAATTTCTTGGTCCAGCACATACATATCCTGATAGTGCAGAGAAGAAATTGCGTGTATCTGGGATCACCCGAAAGAGATACTGAGGTAAGATACTGGAGGAGAAAGCAGGTGGCTGTAAGGACAGTGTGAAAAGCAACAAGCAAGGAGTGACGCAGTGTGCCTCCTTTTAAGGACACCTGCAGGATAATGAAAGTGCAACGGAAAGACTGAGGTCTTCCTCACAAATCTAACAAGGTTTCAATGACTAGGTCTGCTATAATCAGTGCTCCATAAAAGCAGAGCCATGAATCTGCCAGGTTTCATCAGACAGACACAGCTGTATACCATCAATTACCAGTGACACTATGTCCCAAACTCTGTATTTCATCATCGAAAGAGTGCTGGTTATGCACAAACGCATCCTGATGTTTTGGGTTATTTATTCCCTCTCCACACCCTCGTTACATTTGAATGAGGTAACTCATGAAGATACTGGCTCTCAATCTGGCCTTGTTCTTGACATTTGGTCTTTTTAATTCATGCTGCTTTTGGGAGACCAGAGTCAAGCTGTAAGTTCTTGTACTTACCATTCTTGAACTTTAAAGCTACTTCTGGCTCCCACAGATTTTAACCAATCTTCAAAATAATAATTGCCTGATTTATGTGCAATGACACTTGCATGCATGAGAGAAAAATCCTACCTCATACTCTACAGAGACTTTAATGGAGTACCAATCATCTCCATTTGAAATTTGAGGTAGTAGAATTTGGTGTGGTTTTACAAGTGAAGTAAGTGAAGGAAAAATGCCAGTTCTATCCATGGAACAAGTATCTGAATGTCTTTGGAGGAAATTCCCAGAAGTCAGCAGGTCAGCAGCAATCATTTTTCAGTCTAGAGGGAAGTTCCCTGTTACACTCACCATATATCAATATAAAAACTAAGGAGACAAAAAACATCCCGAGGCTGTTACTAGTGGCATCATGTTACTTTCCACACTGGAAGTGAAACTCCAAGGGTTATTACTGACCTGCCATTTAAAGATTCCTCTGAGAAGTCCTGCTACAAGATCCACCTGATGCAACAAGTGCACACCCCGGATCAATAGTTGAGCTCTCAGAGCAATCTGAGGACTTACTTCCCAAACTATGATCAGTCACAGTGACAAGTGAAAAATTATATGTGGCTTTGAATACCTGAAGATTAAGAATCATGCTGATTCTTCACAATTCTTCATGATGAGAACCACCCAATTTCATCTTTACAGAGACTCTGAAGTATGCAGGAGCTCATAAAGTATTTTCACTCTTTTCGCACATCTGGGCCATAGTATCTTTTCTTGAGTCCCAAGGAAGACTGAATTTATTTGAGTATTTTAGAACATTCTGGCATGCAGTTTTTCTCCTGTGCTTTTTAGAGTGTCTGTTTTATTACTGTAGCCAGGATGTTTACTCGTTCAGTAATTTGGAACTTTATTATTGCAATGAATCATGAACTATCAGTTACCGGCTTCAAAGAAGATCCAGTGAAATTTTAAAAACAAACTAGAGAAGAATAAAAGTATTGTTTGCTGCTCTATTTATCTTCAAACTTAGTAAGAAGATAAGTCTTTGCAGTTTTCCTAGTGCTCTTACAAAAGCATCCTTTCTAGTGGGTTTCAAAAGGAAAACGACTGTGACAACAGTTCTATCTCTTGTAGACCTATGAGGATTGTTCCTTCAATAATATTTATAAAGCAACAATCTCCACTCTTCATTGTCAGATATGAAACCAATATTGTGATATATCATGTAAAAATCTTGCTGATTTACTAATGATTTTTCTTTGAAAAAACTAACCAGAGTACCAAGCAATTGTCAAGGCCATAACTAGACATACATGCTTTGGATCCCAGATGGACTCTTGCTCACGAAAGGAAATGTATGTGACACTTAAGGTTACAAACAGGGAGTTTCTGATGTTCTTCCCAAAATGGGAAAGTTGCTGAGCTGGATACATTTAAACTTACTCTGAAATTCAGGATGATGTAAATACCAAATGAGAGAGAAATCACGCCAATGATATTAGACTGATGGAATTAAGTTTGCAGTGGAAAAACAACCCCCACTCCCCCTGAAGTAATGGCAATTCAGAGCTAGGATGAACAAAGCACTAGAGAACAATCAAACGGGGAGCACTCATGACTCAGAAGGGAGTTTAGCTTAACAGAATAATACATATTTTCCTTTAGCTTTTATTTCTGTGATCTGGCTATGAGCCTAAAAGGATCTTCTGATTGTCTGTACGGTGCTGAGTGGCATGAAGTAAGCCTCCAGACTCATCCTTATTTTACTATTGCAGAGGAGATTTGGACAAAACAATCATATTCAAAAGCACAGTGGACAGATTTATAAAGGAAGTATCTTTTTTTTTTTTTCCTTTTTCTGACAGACTGCCAAAAGTGATTTAAGTTTTATGTATCCTCTGCTGAACTTGACTTTCTCTCACACCCGTCCCCCTCTCTCACACCGTTCTCGTTGTGAGAACCCAGTGCTGTCAGTCCTGGACTTTGTCACAGACAAAGGTGGTGGGGGATTTTCCTCTCACTACTTCAAATATAGGCTCCAGTGATATGTTTGAAGGTTGTTCACTATTAAAAAATGAGCCCTTCTCAATTGGCTTGTTTCCCATCTTCCTCCAATGTCTTTTCATAAACCAGTCTTTTCAAATGACCGTAGGAGGAGTTTAGAGGGAAGTCCTGATTTTTTTCATTTGAAAACACAGACATTTCCTGACCGAGCAAAACAAAGAGGAAACATTCAAGTTAACTGAAGGCCAACCTAGACCTTTAGAATTACTGGTATATTAATCTTTAGCAAGCCTAAGAAGACTTCTGACAAAAGCATGGACTTTAAGGATAATATGTCAAGAAGGGGCTCATTTCCCTGTGAGACATTCATGCAGAAGCAATAGTTTTCATGGTTTATTTAGACTAACAAAAGATTAATAGGCACTCTAAAGGACAGTGATGATTATTTAAAACAATCAAAGAAACATAGGTCAGTCAAAAAATGCTCATATATACCATCTATAATAGTACTTCCTTCTCCTCTAGAAGCTTTCCACTATGCACTTAAAGTCAGCAGGTTCTGGAGATTCAAGACACAATGAATTAAAGAGTTTTGTACATGCCTTCAGTCAAGCTATCATTCCAACAACCACACATAATCTCCCTAGAATTATTAAGACATACACATTTCTCTACTTTCTGCAGTGGGAAAATGGGAGGAGAAGAGAGTTTTGTTATGTGAACCCCAACTGAGCTTAGAAAGTGGGAAAGAACAGTTGCCAAAGCCAAAATGATTAGTCAGAAAATCCTGGCATCAACAACTTGCTTTAATGTGTCAGACACAGCACTGCCAGTCAGTCAGGAAACTCCATTTACATTCAGGTTTCTAAATGCAGGTATTAATCACTGATATCTGTGCTGTAGATTGACACTAGATATCACTATGATCACTATCTTTCCTGCTGTGGAGATCCTTCAGCTTTGGAAAGCCTGAAGGCAGATACTGCAGAACTCATCTCCTGCAGCGATCGTGCGTCACCTCAGTTCTGGCCAAACTTGCCTTGTTCTCTTCATTTGTTTCTCAGTATCCCTCTGCTATTCCGTAAGCATCAACAAATGCAGCATTTAAGCCAGCAGTCATTCTGTTGATTTTGCTCCAATGCCTTAGTAAGAGAAAATAGAGCTTACAACAGCCCACAGATCACTCGCATGCATTTAGCCAGATTTCTATATCTTGCCTATGCTCTCAGCAACTATGATTCCATCTACATCCCTGCACAGCAAAAGAAAGAGTTTGCTACTTGGACAGGTCTCAAAAATAAAGTTATAATCACACCATTTCCTCAGCAATAACTGCAAGCTGTAATTATACAAAATGACCAAAACTACATTTTTGGCACTCTGAGGCACGTGGGATTAAGTGATTCATTCACCCCCTCTACAGGTGACCAGAAAAACATGATGAGGGCAAGAAGGTTAGTCTTGCCTTTAAAACGATAAACAGAAACATGTATGAGGGTAATTCATGTGAGAACATCCCTGAGTGATGATATTAAGTTCTACTTCAGGCAAGTATTCTGCTTTGGTAAAAAAATCCTCACTAAATGGTACTGGTTTTACTAGTGCATGAATCAACATCAGGAGGTAAAACAGATTTACACAATTGTAAGACAGAGACAAAACCAAGGTCAAGTTTAGTTTTGGGTAGAAAATTATTCTATAATTTCCTATTACATTTAATGATGGCAGTCTTAATTCACATCCTGCATGGTTTACCAATTTTGCTCAGAGTATTTAAATTTCTCAAAGAAATTGCCTCAGAATGTGTCTTTAAGGAAGTCTCATAGATGTTATCATGATGCCAGTCACAGCTCTTTTGCATTAGTCCTGGTAGGTCCAAATGCAGTGGACCTCAATAAAGAAGGATCTTTATTTTCTTTTTCAACAAGAATAATTTGGTAGCAATATTTTCCAAATTTTTAAAGGGTAGAATTCTAACAATCTACAGTATGTATATATTAATTCTTATCATATCATTTCTGAAGGATCTTTGAATTTCCTGCATTTTTGAAATCTGGGTTTTCACCATCATGCTCAGTGTGGAGTTTCCCATGGTACAAACAGGTAGATACTTATTGCTATGGATATATATCAAATGTAATTTTTTTATTTCTCACAGAAGTCTGAGACACTCTCAGCAGTAATATATGGAAACTATTTGTGAGATTTTGCTAGTTGTGATTTTTTTTCAATAAAATATGCTGTCTTACAGGTCTCAAATTTGAAATGTTAAGGATAGTATTTTTCTTAATAATGTAAATTAAGAAATATCTAAGGATATAATGACATAATTTGAGAAAATAGAGACTGAATGGTAAGACTAGAATTAGAACACATTAGGGCAAAAAGTAAATGTAAACACCTGATTTAAAGCAGCTAATGTGCAATGTTGATATCTGAAAGAAAAAGGAAAACTAACTTTGGCTCATTGTCAGTAATGTACTTAAAAAAACCAAAATATGCTGAAATAAAAGATGAATTATATGTTTGATCAGATTTTAATGATAAAGCAATATCTGATGAGGGAAAAACTAACATTTATGATGACTAACGTAGCATATCTCCTACAGTATACTACATTTCTTGGTTGCAATTCTAATTGGGCTCAGAACGTCTTAATTATTCCCATTCTTTTGCTGCACAGACAGCTGCTTTTGTTATAGCAACAAGAGTGACCTTGTGAAATGTCACCGTTTTACTTTCATCCAGTTCTTGATTATACACTAAATCATGCTGTCTCAGTTTAAGCAAACAGTAAATCTTGATGACCCTGCAGGGCCAGTTCGAGTTTGGAAAGGTGAGATGAATTATACATTATGGCCTGTGTTTCAACAGAATTTGTCAGAGGCAGTTGCAGAATCTTTACCTTGAGATTTAGAATGCTGAGCCCCTCATCTAACCTTTAAATATCCCTGTATTTTCAGTTGTTTCAGATGTTACATTGAACTACAAGACACCCAGAATAAGTAAGTAGGTGGAAAAAAGCAGAGGAAAAAAAACTATGCAGAAGGAAGACAAAAAACCAAAGCCATGAACTATAAATCCCAATGACACCTATACTTGGAAGCTGTTTTTTGAATGCCTGCTATAGAAAGCAACTGCTAAACAGGTACTAAAAACGAACCTAAATTTTGTGACTCTTTATATCTCAAAGAGCTGTATTTGCAAGGAGAGGTTTCCTTTCACCTGACTGGGGTTGGGAGCTGCCTGTCCCTGCTGGAGAAGGATGTTTGATGTCGCCCCCCCACTTTGGATGGACACCTGCCTGAAGACCGGCCCACAGCTCTGCACAGCGGTGGCTGCCTTCCTGCCCCACACAGAGCTGCTGACCCCACCAGGAACCAGGCTGGTGCCAAGCTGGTCTCAAGGGTAGGTGTTCCTAAGCCGTTTCCAAGTCTGGACAGCAAAAGACAACCCCACACCAACTCGACAGCATGTTGGGAGGCATAACTTGGTGATAGGAACACTTGGCTGAGTGCTTGACTGGTCATCAGTGAGGACAGCAGCTATAGCAGGAGATTGGCTAAATAAATCCATGTAAGAAGGTAAGAAGGTCGGATTTCAGCAACATACACCTGCCTATGAACAGAAACTCATGTGCAAATAAACAAATCTGGCTTCTTGGTGCACAATAAGACAATCTGCACACGGAGTCCAGATATTTGGTTATTGCAGTTTGCGCAGAGATGGGTGGTAAGGAGGAGCTTCATGGAGCTAGCACACCTTTTGAGAAAGAAGCAGGACTTACAGATCAAATAATAACAAAGGAAAAAACACAGTAAATGATGAGTCATTCATTCTTCAGTCCTAACCTTACAGGTGAAAGCAGAAATTCACCATTCTCTTTTCTCGAGATTCCTATTGTCTTTGTTTGAGAGCAGTTTGGTGCTATCAAGGTCTGATGACCTGGGGCCAAGCTCCCACCCCTCGGGTCATCCCCACCTGCCCCCCATTCATCAACTATACAAGCCCACCTGGTCAGGGAACCTAGAGCTTTTGTGGCTGTTAACCCTTTTCTTTTGACAACACTACTGATTCTTCTGTATTGCAGACACGGGCAATATTTGATCTGGTTTTCCAAGAAGTCACAAAAGTAAAACCTGTGCAAATTGTTGTTTGTCTTAAGAACCAGCCTAAGCTCATGAACAGTCAGTCAGTAACAGACAAAAAAAAACCTCAATCAAAACAAACACTGGTTCTTTTCAGAAGATTCAAGCTTTGCTGTTCTGGGTAGCTAGAAAATTAATTTTAAATGAAAACAGATAAAAAGAAAGAGCACGCAAAATCTCTCTGTGGAAGGTTAACATTCAAGAAACACAACAGAAAGGCAGAAGCTAAGCAAAAGATTAGATCTCAAAAAGCTCATGGCAGAGGAAAAAGACTAGAAGGTAAAAGCAAACTCTGTAGAGCACGTTGCAATATTTCAGACCTACTTGTACTTACTGGCATGCCTAAGAAGTGAACTCATCAATAAAAGCCCATAATGTTTGCTCTTCATCATTGATTTAGAAGGCAGAACGATCCTGAAGAATCAGACAGGTTCACATCAACTGTTAATGTTCAACCTTGCAGACTGTGAAAAACATGTACTTGTCTCCTAAAACACTGCAGTAAAGACTCTACCCAAAGAACAACACTATTTCCACTACAAACCCCTTCCTCAGAGTACATTCATTAGTGTTGAATGCTGGCCACAGCGCTGGACTAACCTCCAGGAAAGCTGAGCTCAGCACCTCAAGCTCGGATGCTTACTTGCGTTTCTGGAGACAAATTCTTCAGTTTGCAATCCTGCTGGCTTTATCAAGGCAGGAGTTTGCCCCAGGGCCCGCAAAGCTGAGTTGGAATTCTCTGAGCGAGGCCCCCCCTGTGCCTTCCAGCACCCTCCTTTTATAGCTGGGCTAAAAGTAACGCTAGACAGAGAATGCAGTTATGCTTTGGAAAAAATAATTATGCCTAGAGAGGCTATCTTGATTGCTTCCACCTACTCTGAAACAGCACTGCGCTGCATATGAGATCAATCTCCAGAGGGAATGTGCAAACTGCACAGGGGCTGTTTAAGGCTCAAGTCAGCATAGAAACCTGTGAAGTTTTGAGTTTATGGCAAACTCCAGTGTTTCTGCCACCTTGTTTACGTCAGTGACAGAGACAACACTGTGGTGAGTGACATCGGCCATTATATTCTGATGGATGCAAATAAAATGCAAACAACCTTCTGCTATGTCTGGGCAGGTTTTGGTACTAGGATGAATTGGAAGCTACTGTGTGTAGACCTAGCAGAGCACAGAGTAAGGCCCAAGACAATAAAAGAACAAATAATACAAACTATTTTAATTTCAAAATAGGAAAAACTGTTGGTAATCTAAGGAACATGAAAATCAATTTTTCTCCAGCTACTCTTAGAGCTATTTCTTTTGCAAAGGTGAGCAAAACCGTGGATCAAAGCTGACAGTGTCCAGGAAATCACACAAATTTCTTTAATAAATTAGTCTTTACTGGAAGAAACAGGGAGCCGAGTTTAAAAAAAAAAATAAAAATTCTCCAAATAGATATATCCAGTAGTGGTCCTTTAAGTTACAATATTTAAGCTTATCCTTCTTCCCTGAAGATAGAAGAGTAATAAAATAAACAAGAGGAACTGACATAGAGACAGAGGCCTCACTTGATGACACAGAAAACTAACTCCCTCTGTATTTTACAACTTCTCTCTCCACTCCCCTTCTCACCGGCCGGCCAAGAGATGCTGCTGCAGCTTCCGGACTAGGAGAAAGCGAGGTGCAGGCATGCTCTTCATATGCTTTGTCTCAGTGTAAATCTCTAGATGTTACAGCAGAAGAGAACGGCAACGGTTGTGGGAAGAGAGGACAACTGAGCTGTGAAGGGTCGCAATGGCGACGACAGTGCTCAGGAGCCGTGTCCCCCGTGCTACAGCACACGTGGCCAGGATGGGCTCTGCGAGGGATTTCCGAGTACACTCTGCTGCTCTTGGGCAACGCAAACATAAAATTAATGGTGGAGTTACAATCCACAGCTCACAAAGACCTTCTTCACACTTACAGAACCTGTTCTGACACAACTGTCTGATGCAGTTTTATCACTCTGTCAGGTTGCCAAGAACACCATTTACACTGACCTTGCTCCGTTCGGTCCCTTGGTTACCCATGAAGGATCCAGTGCCATCAGGGATTTCCTTAAACATATCAAGATACAGCTAGGAAATCTAAACAGGAAATCAAACCTCGTCCTAAAAGAACATATTTGCCTTAAGCAGGAGGGATAGTATATACAACAGCTACAGGCTGGATCATCTCTTTGTGGTTTCCCTGCTAGTATCAAAGCAAAGGAGAGCAGGGTGTCTTTCCGTGCTGTGATTTATTGCGTCTGATCTCTACAAACAAGTCTGGCATCTCTTCTTTAACAATCCCAGCACAGTGACTCTAAACTCCCCCCACTGAATGCTTCCCAGGGTGCTATGGATATGTGCCACTAGTGTTGCCCCAAAGCCTTCCTTGTTCTGGGTGGGCTTTACCACTTTTCTTCTCCCTGGGCTCCCTGGCATGCTTTCCGGGCGCAAAGACATGGATTCTTGCCTTCTAACTTCAAAGTGCTTAATTGATGCCCCTAAGGAAGCAGCTGAAGTGCTCTGATCTGCCATCTGAAGATAGATACGGATCTCTCCTCCTCGACTGCAGCTCAGTCAGCTCCTGCAGCAGGCACAGCTGGCAGTGCCACCGGAAGAAGGAGTTATTTGGACCACTTGCTCTCTCCTGTTCCAAGAGCCTGTAGGACCAGGTGGTACACTGGATGGGGGGAGGGAAGCAGCTGACAGCTAACACTGGGTGGGTGGGGGGAGAAGGAGAAATTGGTTTCTCAAACCAGCTTCCTGTGTGACTGCAAAAAAAGCTTGTGCCAGCATGTGTGAGGCAGCAGTGAAGGTTTGGGAACAAGCAGCCAAGCACAGATGAGCCTAATTCTTTCACTGGCAATGAAGCACTTATTTTGGGGAAAAAACCAAACCAAAACAAAAAAAACGCCCTTGCTGCTTATGAGGTGCCTAAAGCTGATTGCCAGTGATTCTGCACAGCTTAAAAATGATGCGGGGGCACATGGTGAAGAGTAAGAGGCTCAAGCAGAAATCCACTCAGTTCCTTGTCTCAACTTGTGGCGTGACTCCAGCAGCCAGATTGAGCATAAAAGACAAAAGAAATCAGCTTGCATGGTTTGTACTTGCCACACACGGACTTGCAGAGAGTAATTTATATTGATGAAATGAATCTGAAATTTTGGATAACATCTCTGTGTTGAGAGTATAACCAGCTCCAGCAATTCTGGCTCCAACAAATCTGAGATATGTGTATATTAAAGAGGAATAAGCACGCCAGTTTAGGAAGTAACAATAGCACAAAGTTTTATACGAGCTTACTATCCAGCTTTGCTTTGTTTGAAATTTGAAAAACAGAAGGTTTTTTTTTTACTCTTTCATTTTCTTTTACTCTTTAACTATAACTTTTAGTTCTACCAGGAAGAATAAATGGAAATGTCAAATTATCATTAAAACGATGAATTTCAAAGTATAAATTGTTTCAACAAAATGAGGAACCAAAGAACATGAGAAATACCAATGTACACGTGATAAAATTTCCAGTTTCATTTCTAGATTATTCAGCTTCAGCATCCAAATAAAATCACAACGTTTCAAAGAAGAAAAAAGGAAAATTATGGCAGTCAAGAGAGGGCAATTATAACTGTAAAACAAAACTCAAAAACTTTATTGTTTTGGGGGATGTTATCTTAGTGTAAGACAGAAAAATTGTTGGAAGATGGAAAGAGGAGTGAGAGTAGAGTGGGAAGACAGTGTCCACATGACAGAACAGAGAGATAAGACACCGGCAACATGTTAAAATAAAATATATATCAGTAGCTGAGCTAACAGTACCATCTGGTAAGTCTTCCTTACACATCCCACTACAAAATCTGGTATTCAATTGCTTGACACGTTGCTATAATTTATTCATTTGAGGTGACAACCCAGTATCGGGTGCCTGTCTTCTCTGGAAATCTCCATCTGAAACAGTTCAGCGATTCCTAAACAGGTCAGAGAAACCTGTTTGCTCATGCTAAGTGTTCTTCGTTTTGAGAATAGCTTTTCAATTAGGAACACACGATCATCTTGTGGAAATCTCCATTATGCGCTATATTGAGGGCTTCACACCATGCCTAAATTTGCACTGTCCCCTTGCATGGGGCATAATTTTATCATGAGCCGCAGACAAACCTATTAATTTTTTTAAAGTGACTGCTTATATAATCCTATTGTAGGTCAGTGTAGGTCTCAGTCTGCTGGCTTTTATGCTGGTGCTGTTATCTGAGCTTGGCAACCAAACCCAGGAGTGATCCCTTTTGAGTCCTGAGGGCGCAGAACGTGGTGGCGCATGTTGGAAATTCCTACGACAGTGGCAAAATGCTGACAGATTAATCTACACCTGGCCCCCGAACATGCCTAGTATGTCTCACCAAACTATAAATCAAATATGTTTTTACAAGTTTTCTTCTTTTAGAAAGCACTCAGCAAATATTTTGAGCTCAAATCAGGATCCCTTTTCTCATAAAAGTGCCAAGCCCTTTTCAAACTGTATTAACTGAGGAGCAGCTTAAAGTATCAGTTGCTTAAGCATCTAGGGGAGCACCACTACAAAGGAGGAGTATCTCTAACGCTGCATTGCAGAAGGTAAGTCAAAGAGCCATTATGACTGCAGAAAGCCTGTGAACTTTGTCCAAACAGCTGCCGTCAGGTTTGACAGCAGTGGCTTTGCAGAATGGGGAGCTCCCAGCTCCTGTCTGCCCCCACCCAGTTGCATTGGGAGAGTCCCACAAAGGAGCCCACCTCTGAGGATGAAACCACCCTGGTGTGGATGCCGGGAGGGTATGTATGCATGCATGGACACACATACACAACTCGCCTTCAACCATTCAGTAGAGTGGGAGAGGAAATCTATCTCCTACCCTAAAGCGTTTTCAGACAAGGCCATCAAAAAAGCTAAAGAACATAATAATTTTATGATTAAATAAGCTAGGACTTTCTAGCCTGGAAAAGAGATTGCTTATTCAGGAGACCTACAAAACCAGAAAGAACAGAACAGATGACCTGGGACTGATTATTGCCTCTTGAAATAAAAAAAAAAAAAGAAGAGGGGGACAGCTAATGCAACTAGTAAATAGCAGGTTAAAAAGGAACACAAGGACACACAAGGACACATTTCTCCACTCAACCTGTCGTTGACTTGTGAAAATCCTTATTACAGGGCATTTAGAATCCTAAAATTTTACATATCTCTATGTCCAAGAGGACAACTCTCAACTTGACAGGAAAACATATTCAAAAGTAATAAAAGTATCAAGGTACTGCCTCTGGCTCCACCCTCACCCCCAGGACGCACATCACTGGAGGAAGGCAGAATATTCAGTGCTGGCTGTATTCTTCTGCTCTTCATTGTCCATCTGGTAAGCAACCATTGAAGATGCAAGAGATAGAATATAAGGCTAGAGTAATTTTAGGTCTTCCTTGGCACAGCTGTTACTGTTTTACAATCCTTTTGAAAAGAGAAGCCTGAAAGGAAGACAGACATAAGTACCAACCAATGGTGGTTTAAAATATTTTCTTCTACTACAAAATAAATTAGAATTTATTTGATCAGTCAGCCTTGTTTTGTCCTCTCTGATCAGTAAGTGGCAAACAATAAGATTTGCTCTGTCTTGATGATATGAAATTTTTCTTCTACTTTTAGTCAAAAGATACTGGGCAAGCACATGTCAGAGCACAGCTACTTGCCAAAAGCTGCTATTCCATTTCCCTGCTCCAAGGAAACCCAAGTTATGTAGAATGTACATACAAAGAGCTCAGAATGAGGAGTATGGCAAGGATACCATAAAATTCACAGTTTGGAAAGGTGTAAAGTCCTGTCCTCTTCTCTTGAAATCTACTCTGTCTCCCATCTGTAAACGACACCTCTCAGGCTGGCTCACAAGTCACTATATAAGCACCAGTCTGGGAGTGTAGCCAAACCCGGGGCGGTCTAAACTATAATCCCCTGTTTAGTCTGTGGGCAAAGTAATTTCTTTACTCTTTATTTTTTTATAAAAGAAGGCAGAATGTTGTAAAGGAGAATATACCACACGGCAAGGGAAGACAGCTTAATATAGCCCTTCAACATGTAGCCGTTTAGCACCAATAAGACTGATAGAGGTGTCCCTGTGGAAACAGCTTCAATTAATTTCTCAGTTACCAGGATGCATGCAGCGTTCATGGTGGATTTTAACTTGCTCCCCAGGCAGGGCTGCGAAAAGCAGCAATGACCTGAAGAACTGAAGGAACAGAATATTTCCTGAACTTCTGTCATGTGCTTATTCTGCCGCTGAGGTTGTACCAGAGACAGATAGAAAAAGATTTATTTACTGCAGGTTGCGGTCTTTCGCCCCCGCCCACTCTATAAATCTTGTGGAGCAGTTCCTGCAGCATTAACTCTCCCTGTGACTTCTACACGACGCACAAAGGTAAGGCAAAGGAAGCATAGCTTTTGGGATCCACTCACTGATGATGAACAGGGGGGCTGAACAACAGGAAGGGGCCATCATGGCTTGTAAGCCTGTGAACACTGAGAAGAGCCAAAATTACCTCGCATTTTCAAGTTCTGAAGAATCAGATGTGGGGTGTTGTTTGTAAGCAGTGTGACAGCGCAGCAGAGCCAAGGAAAGATGAGCAAGAAAATGTGATGAGTGGAATAATCTAATCCAAGTGCACAATTAACTTCCATACATTTCAGTGGAAATGGAGCACACTCGGTGCTGGTCTCCCGGGAAGCCGAGAGTCAAAGTATAGACAACGTTGGGATTTTTTAAGTCTATTTTGCGGAAAGGTAGTAGCTAAGATTCAACATGATGGGAAGATCAGAGAACAAACGCCCTCTCATGCAGTTTCAGAACACTGAGGATCTCAGATTTTATTGCTCAACCTAGTGACAGAAATCCTTTTGCACTTCCCATTTTTTCCTTTTTTTTTTTTTTTCTCATTCTCTCTTTCTCTCCCTGAGCTCTTTGCTTCCAGCGATGAATTCCCTGCCTCTTTCCTCAAGGTGCTTTCCCCCTACCCTTGTTTTCTTCCCTTTTGTCTTTGATTTTCCCACACTTGTTAATGGCAGATAGTTGTCAGCGTTGCCCCGGTGGGCGAGCGCGGGAGCGTGTGACGCAGGGCTGCCGAGCGCCCAGGGGAGCAGGCTGCTGCCAAGGGACAGACCCTGCCACGGTCCCAGTGTGCAGCTCTGTTTTCTGTTCGGGACCAAACGTTCCCAGCAAACCTCCTGAAATGGGAGGGTGGAAACTGGCTAGTTCAGCTCAATCCAGAGGGGGGAAAAAAAAAGAAAAAAAAAAAAGAAAAAAAAAAGAAGGGATCTACTTTGGCATCCTGAAGTAGTACAATTAGGGAGCATCCGACAATTGTGCTGCCTGCTCCACAGGGAGCACTGAGCTTTTGCTATCGAGACAACAAAACTCAATTACCTAAAAAGTCAGAAAATACATTTTGGCGAACATTTGTGTGAATTCTGTTTTGCAACTTGAAGTCCAGAAGGGCCCATGAACACTACAGCTCTGCTCTGTGACCATGGGCACTTGTTGAAGCATGTTTAAAGACCGCAGCAATAAACACATCAAATGAACCTCACATGTATTACAAATGAAAAGGTATCAAGTTCCTAAAATACTGCAAAGCTCCCTCCAAACTGCTGCCACAGAATCCTTGTCATCCTTTCTAAAAGCCTTGCATAATGCAGCTGTTTCAGCATTTAGCCATTTGTTACAGAATTTATAAATGGATTTACTTTTTGTCACAGGCATCCTGGTGAGAAACCTCTTGTTAACAGAGACAATGGCAATTTCTTCTATGAAAACCATCTTTTAAGTTCACATCAAAGATACATTGAATAGACATTAACATTTCAACAGCTTTTTAGAAAGCTAGCTTATAAATTAAAAATGCCAGGATCACAGTGGCTCCAGAGCAATTTAAGTCCTATCACTCGCACAAAAAAAGACACAAATTCATTATGAAGTGAACAGAGGGTGGGACTGGCTCTACCATGCTTAGTCATGCTGAACAGGGTGTACCTAGACAATTCCCCTGTGGGACTCTTCTGCAAAAAGTAGTACAGGCTTGCTCAGATTAAACTGAGAAAAGTAATGAAACGTTCCCCTTCCAATGCCTTAAAATGCTAATGTGTTGCTTCTAATGAGACCAAACTGGTGCACTTCTGCTGCAGTGCCTAGATGAATCTCAGTCACTGGCAGAATTATGTTTTCTTTCTGCAGCTCTAGTGCACAGGGGAAAAAAGACGTATGTACATAGGAAGAAAATATGTAATAAATATGAGCCAGCCTTCCTGAATGCCAACTGCAGCAGCAGTGCCTGGATGGGAAAGCCCTAATTGCTGGCGCTCCGCAGCTGGCTCGGACACGCGCTTTGCCAGTGAGATGATTTGCATCTCTTTGCTGTGAAGCAGCAGAGCGATGAGACGAAGAAATCCAGTCCTAATTCAGGCTGTAGGGCTTGCGCAGAGCTTTTCTGTGCATTTCTCTGCCAGTGTCGTGCCTTGTGTCTCGGGATCACAAACCTGTCACTTGCCTCTGACTTCCTGTCCTCGTCACAGGATCCAGTCTTCAAGCTCTTTTGCTCAGTCACGCTTTCTCTATTCAGACAGCCCTAGTCTTCTCTTTGCTTGCCACAGTGGTCCTGCAACACACAGCAAGCTGCTCTACAGGTGCCTTCTCTTCCACCCTGTCTAAACCAGTCCAGCCTGGCTCCTTGGCTGCATGTCCATCACACCTGCTGCAGCACACCCCTGGATGCAGGTTGTCAGCCAAACATGGACGCTGGCTGCTTCTTATCTCTTCTTATCCCTAAAGTTAGGCAATGCCAGATCACCTTGAGGGAATTATCTGCATGATGTTAACAAGCCAGCAGCAGATAACCCAGGTAGAGGCTGTACAGAGAGCTGGATCCAACTGCACTGCAGACAAGCTTATTCTAAAGGACCATCCAAAGAAAATGTCAATGTTTTAAGGAAGCTTTTCCTGCAATATGGATAGGGACACAGTGGGAAGGAGCCCCAAAGGCAGGCAAGCAGCTAAGTAATGCAGACAGGCATCTTCGGGGCCATTGAGAGCTCCTTCAGCTCCCATCTACACAGCTGCATAAATACAATCGTTGCCCGTATCCCTTTCCCCCGGTTTAGTTCTTGTCCCCACTAAATTTTAAACTATTCCCTCCTCCACACAGCCTTGGCACCAACACGGGGGTCACTGAATGCACACGAGAGAGAGGCTTCCTGCTCTCCTTTCCGGGGCTTGGCCAGGTCCCAGCCCGCAGCAGCTGGCCACGGCCGCTCAGAGCAGCTCTGCTTCTCTCTGCAGCCCTGGGACGCTGCGTGCTCAGGCATCCTCCGGCGGCAGCACACGAGGGCTGGCCACAACTAATGGCTAGGAGAACCTCAGCAAACTGTGATGTCAGGGTCTTTGGAGATTTTAGTTACCAAGCGCAAGAAAGTTTCTACTGAGCACACAGGCGCATACACACAACCCAGAGTTCTTGTGGGAGTACCGAAAGCCGAGCACACTTTCACAAGCTCAGTTAAAAGACCATTCCCCAGTGAGCTACAAGCAACTGGGAGCATTTCAGTAGGAAGACTCAGGCATTTGCAATGACATGAAGTGTGAGCAACACTGCCTGCAGTTATTCTACCATCAGTGAGCTTGGAAGTGCAGAGGAGCACGCAAGTTGTGCTTAGTTATGACGAATTTATTTTTGTGAATGACAGAAAAAATTTAGGTTAGGCGGGACCTCTGGGGGTCATCTAGTCCAATCTCATCGTCAATGCAAGGTCATTTTTGAAGTTAGATGAGGTTGCTGAGGGCTTTGCCCTGTCCTGCTTCAAGTATCACCAAAGATGGAGATCGGGTCTCTCCAGCAAAACCTGCTCCACTTGTAGGGAAAGAGTTTTTTCCTTGCGCTCAAACAGGTCATATTCTGTTGCAGTTTGTGACCATTGCTCCTTGCTACTTCAGATGTATCCCTCAGAACAAACTGCCTTCTCCATAAAAGCTCCTGTAGGTAATGGAAAATAAACCCAGTTTCTTCAGCTTCCCCTTGTCTACTGTGTGCTCCTGCCCTCTATCCATCCTAGCAGCCCTCCACTGGACTGCCTCCAGCTTGTCAGCAGTATTTGTAAGTATTTTTAAAACTCTCTTGATTGCACAATCCCACAAGAACACACTGACTTAACAACAGTAAAATAAATATTATGAATACATTTTACAGACCCTTCATGATTCATTAAAGAAAATGACTGCAAGCAAAGTAGTAGATCAGGGCAGTAATTACAGCTGAGTACAGGGCAGTTTCTGCAGGCATGTTATACAATAAGGTTAAAAAATAAAGTTTATGTAAGAATATAAATATTAGGTAGCAAATGTCCTGAGGAGTTTGGTAACTCTAAAAAGAAATAACTGAAAGCACATTTGGTGTAAGTAGAGGTTACAAATTTTCAGTTGCAATTTTTTTCTGCTAGAATATTCCACTTATAGCAAAGCTACATATTTCTGTGAACTGAGATGATTTTGATGTGCTTCTGAAAACTATTCCAGAAAAGAAAGCCTCATTAATCACCTTCTACTCTTTGAAACTGGAAATCCTCCTTGTGACTGAATGCTGGTCAGTTTGTTTGAACCTGGGTCTACAGAGAAGCTCTCCGAATTATCCAGCCCCTCCTGGGAAACAGCAACTGATGAGAACTCCGCCAGCATACCCAGGGCAGTAACCTTATCCTGTGGCATTATTTTGTGTCCCTCATTTTATGGATTTGCCAGGCCACAGTTGTGTTCTCCTTGCCCTCGTGAAGCCTGTCTCCCCTCTTTTCATTATGTAGAGAAACAACGGGGAAAGCAGGGACCATGTGGCAGCAGTTATGATATTCCCAAAGGAGAATAAAGATGATCTGTCTTTGACAATGCCTGCCATTGCAAGTAGCAAGGCTGCAAACCTCACTAACACCGAAAACTGTTGTTAGTAGCTCTGGTGAAATGCAAAGCCAGGTTTCCTGGAACCATCCTTCCTCCACAGAGCACTTCAGAAGGGGAAGTGGAGAGAATAGATACATCAATACTGCTTGATGCTACTTATCCACATGAGACCAGGAGTGCCACTCTATGCCGTTAATCATGACGTTGTGGGTCAAGTGGCTATCAAAGGCTCTGCACTCTGATGTTCATTCATGACCCGTAAGATTGGTCCTACTTCTCCAATCATATTTAAAAATACATTTTTAATTTTTTTTTTTTTCAGATAATAAAATTAAACTATTTTGGATGGTAAGAAAAAGGCACTGAAAACAGTATTTGTAAATCACAGCCTACCCAGTAGGTAAGCCATGGCGTTGAATGAGACTCACAGAAACCTTGCAATGTAACTCCAAGTATTTATCAGTGGTACTATTCTAAAGTGATAGTAAAAACCACCAGAATAAAAAATTACTTTTGAGAGTTAGCATTATGATACATTTAAAATTGAAGAGCTAAGTATGTTGAAATTGGTGCAAGTACATTTAAGGTCCCAGTAACAGCTGCAATTAAATGTATACTGTCTATTGCTGTATTTTTAACATAATTAGAATTAATAAAAATAATAACAGTATAGTAGCAGCAATGCAAAAACAGGTGATAGAAAAACATTTTCTCTTTTAATTTGTCTCCGTGTTCTTTGTAGTAAAATTTTTTTCTGTCTGTCTTGGTACAGTCATTAATATCTTTGCAATTATTCTGCCTCTTTTACACAAAAATGTAGAAAAGAAAACAAATGGGAGATGAAAATGTGGACATTACCCTGGTAAAAAGCTTTGAGGATTTGAGGACAGAAGGAAAATCTGTAAATGCTTTAAACAGATTTTTGAAGATCAGTTATGAAGGTGTCTCTTCTAACTACTATGCATTTCTGACATATCTAAATAACAGATGAAGACTGCTGCTGAGGAGAAGAGGGTGTCACTGGCTTGATTTGCGGCGTTACCTAAAATTCTGTAACAGCTGTCTCGTATCGCTCCCTATCTTTACAAAACAACTGTTGAACTCTCCTAACAACTCCCTGCTTCAGCTTCACATATTCCTTTCCTATCTGGCACGGTACCTTCTGCTATGATTTCCAAATGTCCTCTTGACACACGCTTGTGCACGTACTGCTGCATCTGCTACTAATTAGGGAGGGATATTTAGCCTGGTTTGAGAATGAGGCTCTCTGGCAGGGAAAGGAAGTCTGCAAGTTAAAAACACCTTTTCACTCCATTTCTATTAATTTTATACACACCGAAACAGAAAGAAAAGAACCTGTGACCCTTCTACGGAAGGCCAGCATATCTGTCCAAACAGACTCACGTTTCTTCCCAAGATGCCAGAAAGTGATTTCTTTTGGTTTCCTTTGAACTCCCAGTCAGGTTGGCATTTTTCCACATACCTGTCCACGACAGACCTTTTCTATCAACAGTTGTTAAAACTTTGTCTCAGCTTGCACAGACTGAACCACAAATTCATACTGCCTAATCCAGCCAAAAATAAGTATAGTATGTCACGGTGGAACAGAAACGGCAGACAAAGTTATCAAGTCAGAAAATGTGCAGACCAGAAGAGAAAGCCTTTATAACCTGCATTAATTCAAAAGGCCTTGCAAACATTTTGGAGAGAAAGAACAGGATATTTAGTGCCAATGAAAGTGTTGTGCTAAATTACAGTACATTCTTGTGAATGTCAAATCAGTAAATATGGTGCCATTAATGCCACAACAACATTCCCCTTAAGGATTGGTACTTCAAAGTATAGCACCTATCTTTTTCAGTAAGTTTGTACCCTGACTTGCAGAATGGATTTCAACATCCACAAACAACAGAAAGACGTGGTCATCTGTGCGACAGTTAGCAAAGATGAGATCAATTTAATTAACTTTTAGATATCCATGATGTAGATACTACAGTCAGCAGCCTTAACAATTAGTGGAGAGAAAAAGATGCAATTCACCTAACACTGTATGGACATCTATCTACTTTAGGATGAGCTGAATCATGGTTGAAGCACGCCTGTCATTCTTGTCTTACTGTCAATCTACCTTCTAAAGCATTTCTAGCCACAGATGCCTAAAATTTCCCTAGAAATGTTAGGTAAGGAAGAGCAACTTTCAAAATTCTGGTTATTTGAGTCCCTTGGTGACAATTTTTTACTGCAGACACTGGATGGGCCAACTGAAGGCAATGCTTTACTGGACCTGCAATTATGGAAGAGCTGGTAGGAAATGTGAAGATCTATGGCAGCTTCAGCGATGGAGACTATAAGAGTTTTAGAACTGATGGATAGAATAGAAGTTGCTGTAAGAGAAATCCTGGTTAGATACAAAGACTGGGTTTTTTTTTCCCACAGTGAGGGTGGTCAAGGACAGAAACAGGTTTGCCAGAGAGTTTGTGGAGTCTCCATTGTTGGAGGTATTCAAAACTTGATAAAGCCCTGAGCAACCTGATCTAACTTCAAAATCAGCCCTGCTTTCAGTAGGTGGATGGACTAGAGACCTGAAGAGTTTTCTTCTGATTTAAATTATCCTGTGACCAAACAATTCCATGACTCAGTAGGGATCATGTGGAACAGCTGCTTAACTCTTAACCAAGCAGGCTGTAGTTCTTCAATTTAATCACAAAGGGTTCAGACATTCAATTTTGGATTAAAACAGTAGTATTTGGAGATGTAGCGAGAATTTCTGGGGCTTTTCAGAAGCAAGGCTTCCTCACAGAGAATCACTTCAGACATATTTGAAGACACAAAATGATTTCTTCCCTGCTGCTGCAAAGGAACACAAACTTGGTAAACTCTACAGAAAAAGAGATAAGACAATATTATAGATTCTGCCTCTGATGCCCCTGATGAGCCAGGATTATGTGGCTTTCTTAGTATACAGCATTTTTTAGAGCTTCCCTGAGTTTGATTTCCCTGGCATTGGTATTGTTACCCTTCCCATTCTTATTTCAGTTCTCCTTTATGCATTTTAGCCTACTCCAACCGTACTCTGCTGTCCAGTTCATTCTTGATTTGAACTGGGATAGTAAAAAATACTTTCTATACTCTCTATATATTCATGTGAAGACGAGATTAAAATATTCAGGTGAATATGCAAAAACCACATAGTTAACACACACATATACACAATTGCTGCTTCTATTTCCATCTACTGGCCAAATGACATTTAATTTTTCCTAATCTTCTATACACTAGTCTTCTCTTTGTCTTATTCCAAAGAGTTTTACATAGTTCACAACAGAGCTAGAAAACAGGTATTTCTAGAACAATGCACAATATTCTGCTGATTCACTGCAGGTTTTTCACCATAATAATATTTGGAAACAGGCTTCTCAGACATCTGGCAGTAAGACCAGGAAAATGATAGTTGCACATCTCTAAACCCACAAAGAGTGTTTCCAACAGTAAATCTTACTATCTCACTGGAACATCTTACAATTCCTCACAAAAGAAAACAAATCTGGAAAACATTACTTGAAATGCTTGTGCCTCTGTCAGTAAAAGTGGTGCCACTCATTAAAAAGGAAAGGCCACAATTATGACAAATCTAAGTCCTATTGATAAATGGAACAGCTTATCACGTCCCGGACAAATGTTATAAATCAACAATTGGTTACGACAGGCAGAGTTAGGGCTCACTATTCTGACTTAGAAACAAACATCTCCAATTCCACAATACTGCATGTAGATTCCAGTTGCATCTGCTGATAAGATCATGTGAAGGCATCACGAGCCTGATGGACTTAAGCCATGATTTGCTTTCAGAGTGGAGTATGTCCACTTTTTAGGGAATCATCTTAATAAAGACCCTTAATCATTCTACAAAGCATAAACAATACTATCCATCTTTGACTGCAGAGAGAAATGTCAAATCACAAACTTGGTGTGGTGAGAAACTTACTATTTCTTAAATATGAAAGGAGTTTGCTTGCTTGCTTCTGGAGGAAAACCATAACTGAAAACATTAATACACTTATGTCTCGCAAACCACATTTCCAAAGCACAGGAATGGGTTCCTATGCTGGCTGTGGTACGTACAGAGTTCATACATAGAGTTTTGGATGTTCATCAACTAAAAATATTGCCTGCCTAATTGTCACATTGTTTCATGTTAAAAATACGTAGTTGCTACAAATTCCTTTTTCTTCCACTAGAAAAGAAAAAGCCTAAAATATTTCTTGCTGGAACCTATTCTGTATTCATTTGCAGGGAGAAGTATTATCAGCCTTCTTCATTTATTCCTCCTTTTTCCGGAAAAGTTTCATACTCAATTCACCTTTTTTAATTGCTCTTGTCTTCCCACATTTTCTTTGTTTGCATTTCCATGTTTTGCCCGGTGCGCACTCAGAGCCATGGGTCTGGCAGAACTGGTGTCCTTCAACACAAGCTAACATTTTCTAGTGTTAGCTTCCCTGAACCACTTAACAATCCTGGCAGTTTTCCCCTAGCAGTAAAATAAAACCAAGAGCTTTTAATTTTGAATGTTGTTGGGTGCAAAGGGTTCTCAGCTCCCTCCAGAATGAAATTAGGGCCTAACAGCCATACTTGGTCCTTTGAAACGCAGATGTTCTGTCAGAGATTAATAAATTACCTTTATAGGACTGTAAACTGCAGTAAAGAGCACTTGAGAAAATTTGCTTCTACAAGTATTTAAATACTAATGCAATCGAAAAATCAGTAAACTCTGAATGTTGTTCATTCAGAATACAAATATACTGTTCCTACCCTTCAATTTAATACATATCAGATGATGTAATTGTCAGTACAATCGCTAAAAGAGCCTTGCAGCCTCAGTGGGCACATCTATATACAACTTAACCTTACACAGTGGGCTTGCTCTCTGTTTATGAAATGGTTGGGTAACAACAGAGGTCACTTCTGACCACCCACCTGATTCCAGCCTGTCTGGGATCACACAAGCACAGAGTAATTTAAATGAGAAGTCTCTTTCATGACTCTCTAGTTCAGCTTCAAAGCAAGGCCAACTCCAGTTAGATCAGGCTGCTAAGGCCCTTGCCCAAGCCCATGCTGAGTATCTCGAAGACAGGGCTCCTGGAGCCTCTCTAGCATGCTGCAGTGCTCAACCACTTGCTGGGGAACAATTTTCTCCTTATGTCCAAGTGGATGCCTGCTGTTGCAGCTTGTGACCACTGCCCCTTCTTCTTCTGCGTGTACTTCCGAGAGGAATCTGGGAACACTTTACACTTCCCTGTCTGCGCTTTACTGATGATCGAAGAAAACAGAAACCTACTCCCCCTTCTTTGGGTTAAACAAGCCCTGTTTCTTTAGCCTCCTGTACACTAATAGCTCCAGCCCCCATCTATCCACATAGTGGCCATCCCTGGATCCTGGGATCCTGGTCTGTTATGTCTTCTGCTGGGATGTCCCACACCATAAGAAAACCAGGCCCAACACACCAGTGTGGAACAGAGGGGAATGATCTCCTCCCTTGACCTGCTTGCAGTGCTCTCAGTAGTGTGGTCCCCTGTGTGGTTAACCTTTAATCTCACCCATCATCCTCCATCTCATCTCCTTTTCTGTTTTTTCCACTCTCATGTGGAACTGAACAATCCTTCAAGAAGCACTCTGGTGTGAGGATCTGTAGAGAGCACACCTGCATGAATTCACTCTTCTTAAACAGCATGATCCTTACTGTAACACTTTTTTCTTTACACATTTTGCTTATGTTTTTCAGGTTTTAGACAACCTTCATATTACTCCATGAACACATCTCTCTGTTACAGAAAAGCCAGTTTTCTCATAAATTATATATGGTAAATAAGTGGAACTGACAAGATGTTACTTGCCAGGAAATTTTGATCTCAGAGGACAAAGAGCTAATAAAATCTGAAGAGTGACACAAGCACCACAAAAAAAATCTCTCTACTTCATGCTTACAGTGAGGGGAATAGTATCTGAAGCTAAGTAAAACACAAAATAAAAGCAAACACAAGAGACATTTTCTTCCACACCTTCCCAAAACACTGGATTTGATTTCAGTACACAAGGATCTATTGATCTTCCCTTCTAGTAACTGAAAAGATTGTTTGCAGAATTACTGGATCATAATCTATAGTGCATACTTTAAAAGCTATTAACATAATAGCAAAATACAAAGCCCAGTAAAATGAGAAACCTGTGCCTCTATTAGGATTTTAGAGAGCTTTGCTCTCTGCCAAGCCACCACATTCTCAACCATCACATTCCCCTTAAGATTTCTGCAAAATTACTGTTTCTCTGTATCTCTGTTCCCCTCAGCAGTTAAATGAAAATAATACTTGTTAAACATGTTGTGTTTCTATATTAAATCTCTATTAAGCATTTTGATATTCTCAAATGCAAGGTCCTCTATAAGAAGCATACACTAGGGTCACTTTAAACTCTATATACATATGAATTGACTACTAAGCCTGCACTGTATATGAAGACACCAATAGCTTTCTAAAGATGATTTACCATAACACACTATACTACCACTACTACCAAACGATTTCACTTATTTTTGATCAAACTATAACACTAGTATAGGTAGAGTTTTTTTGTTTTTAAATTACAGTGCATCTTGCCTTGGATGAGTGAACAGGCCATAATTCTCCCACAGCAGTGGCTGGTGAGATTCCTTTAAATTAATGGGCACTACTAACAATTACTTGAAAGCATCTCACCCTGTTCAAACAATGTGGTGATCCAAAGCCCACAATTTTACTTTATTTTTTTTTAACTAAATGTGCTAAGGTGTTATTGATAAATATTTACCCAACACTATGGCTAGCTGTGCAACTTTGCCTTTAACACACATGAAGAAATTAGAAAATAAGCCAGCTGCATTTATGAAAAAGTATAAACCAACAACAACAGAGTTTTTTCCAGATAATTCAAAAAAGCAGAGACAGAATTCGGATTTCACAGGGGACAGCAGGTTTGTGACAATTCATCATGTCTTGTGTTATCGTTGTCAGTAAACTGTTCAGGTGCATAGTTTTGAGAGGAAAGAGAAAAAAACAACACAAAACCCCACCCTTAACCTCCAATTCTCTAATCACACAAAGTACACTAAAACCTAAAAACATTAGATAGCTATGCCTAAAGTCTTTTATGCCTGAATTATTTTCCCTTAGAACAGTTATTTTCAGTTCTCCAGCTACATCAGACGGCATCCGCTCACTGCCAAGAGCCTGTGTTCTTGGACGTGGCTGCAGTTCCTGAGGAGGGATAAAGCCTCTTCAGCTGGAAAAACCTGGCTGCAGAAGGAACTACCAGAAGAGACGCTGAGTGCTGCCCAACCTTGTTCTGAAATGTTCTGAAGTTTTTCTTCTGGTGTTTTTTTTCCCCTGGTCTTTTTTTTTTATTTATTTTTTTTTTTACTCTAACTGGAATGGTACTCATTTCATACCAAAAGCAGAAAAAGAGCCAAGGACTCCCTCAAGCTGACTAGAGACTTGACTATTTCCAGTATTTTCTGTGGAAATAGCACAAATACCAGAATGTGGGAGGACATACCAACACAGGAGCTGCCCTAATTCCGCACTACGTTTCTATTACTCCTCAAGAAACCTTGTACCAGATACAATAATGAGTATAAAATAGGCTAGACCCAACCAGAATTACTTTCACTATTGTGCACACAACGGGTCATAACGTAAAATTAGTGATGCCAGCAAGCTTCCTCCCTCCAGGGCATGTCTTGATGCAACCGGTGCCATCAGATCGTACCTGCACCCGATGTCCCAGCTGCAGTCTGCGACCACGTGCACAAGAGACACCTTTGCCGGTGAGGCTGCTGGGTCTTCACCTCAGGACATCGATTTTAGGGGTGTCTGAGGAATAACAGCTTGGGGAAGACCACACTGAGGAAGACCTCCCACAGACTCTGTTCCAGAGCTTTGCTCATCCTCGTTGGCCCTTCTCTGCATTCTTCCAGCTCTGCTGCACGTTTCTGGGGTGGGGATGAGCGGAGCTGCGACGAGCAGGGAGCTGACCCAAATCCCAGCTCTGAGTCATAATGTTTGGAGCTCATAAATTTATGTGCCACATTAGGGTTATATTTTGCTTACAAGCATCATTCTGCATTTATCTGCACCGAGTATCATTTGCTGCTCTATTACCCAGGCACTTGCCTTGTAAGGACTTTCTGCAGCTCTTCAGCTTGGCCCTTCATGGCTTAGCAAAACTTCATGTTTTGCAAACCTCAGCACTCGCCTCCTTTGCAGAATTGTTTATGCATATGTAGAAAAGAACAGGTCCTGGCACAGATGCCACCTCCCCACACCGTCTGCTGCTCTTTCCTCGCCTGCTTGTCCATGCAAGTACTGCCTCCCTTATACCTCTAAGGGATTAACTTTTCCTTACACAGGTTTGGATGGATTCCCTCTTGCTACTTAAATACCTGCTGCTTTACATCTGCATGCTAATGACAATTCAAGATGACAAAAAATAAATAGTAAAATCTAATCAATCGCAATCAATCAACTAGATTTTATACTTTCTGAATTGTTGTCCTCTCCCCTGTGGCCTTGCTGGTTTGGCTCACAGTGCCTGCTGGTTTTAAGGAAGAGCTGTCAGCCTCTGTCCAGAGAAGCTGTATCCAGCCCAAGAAATGTAATGTTGGGGGCTTTGTAAGTTTTCCAAACACTTCTGTTCACTGATCCTGCATGCAATGTGAAACGAAGCTGGAGTTCTTGGGAAACAACCGAAAGAGGTGAGGAACTAATTCAGCAGGAAGACTGAATCTGTTTTGTGGAATTGTTGTGATCTAACCCTGTTCTGGATGTGTAGATTTTAAACTTCCCATACTATTTCATTTTTGAGGCCGAAAGAAGGATTTCAGTTTCCACAGCTTTCAACACACGCCATTTCATACACCAAAAATAATTTTAAATACAAATGAAAACACAGAGATGGAAAAAAACGTAGCCCCTTCCAGTAAGAAACCTCCCACAACACCAAACTGAAATGCCCAATATATATTTCTGTCTCCTCTAGAGAGATTTCATTTGCTGTATTTTGCTGTGTTTTATGAACAACAAACTATTTTAAGCATCTAAATGGCCAACATGATTCACACTGATGATAAAAGCCAGCAGAACACATTTGAACTTTGCACACATCCATCTCCTCTTGTTTTTAATGGTTTAGAACTGCCCTAATGTATTTACACAGGTTAGGCAGCTTAAAAAGCTGGAACACAGGAAACATTTGGGCTAAGCTCAACACGACTAAAGTTCACAGTAACGAATGAAAAAAAAATCAGAAGAAGCCACAACAAAAAAATTCAAAACAACTGCTTTGCAAACCCTTTAAATAGCAAAATTTCATTGTTGAAAACACAACTAAGTGCAATTTTCTCAGTTGTTTAAAAAAAGACTTTTATTATGAATTTTTCTTCATGTTTCAAAAGGTAAGTTGGGCAAAAGGATTAAATATAACATCTAGAATATGTTCTTATGTATTTTATTTCATGCTTTAAATCATACTGCTAAGAATCCATCTTCTTCAGTAAGGTCTTTTACAAAGTGAAAGAAAAATGCTGTCCATTAGAAACTCCCATTGTGCCCACAGTTCTACAACTGCAAGTATAATATGACAAATATCTGGATACTTTTATGTAATTTCAAGGAACCGAAACCAGAGATTCATATACTTAGAGATCTATAAAAAGAAGAACGTTTTAAGTGGCCTATGTAGCTCACACAAAATATTAAGGTAAACACCAAAATTACAGATAACAGTTAGACAAGCCACCTTGAGCGTGCAAAACCAATTAAAATTATTTTTCTTTTCAATCTGCAATATTGGTATTTCACTGAGAAAGATACTTTGGAGGATCATTAAAATCTTTTGTAGCTTGAACTGTCTCCTGCCTGCATTTAAGCAATTTGGTTTAACTAATTCTTAAAATTCTTTACAACTATTTAAAAGCAGTAAAATTTTGTCTTTATATAAATATATAAGCATGTTTTATATTCACGTGCTCTTAGCAATATCTTTTATTTGTTATTAAGTCACTCAGACTAGAAACTGAGGTAGTGCACAACAGGCAGCTATATAAGGGGATGTTTAATTTCTACTTCCACTTTCAATATTATTAGTACTGCTAGGTAAAGGATTTTAGTTGGATGGGAGATCTCCTAGTTTAAATTAAAATTATAATTTAATTTAAGGAAATAAGTGTACAAACAGTATGAAAATTAGATGTCTGTCATTTCTCAAGTATCGTCACCTGTATTCACCTTCTCATCTTTGAAAATCCAAGTTTACATTAGTACGTCCATTGTAATGAAATTAGACTAATAATAGCAACAATCTCCACCTTTTCAGAATGAACAAAACAAAAAGTGGAAGAGAGCAGGGGAACAACGTCAGTCATAGAATAGCAGGTTGGAATGGAGCTCAAGGATCCTAATAGAAGTTGCAAACTCACACACCAAAGGGATCAGTAATGCCCACGCTGCTGTGACACCTGCAGCTCAGTCTTCATGTAGGAAAGGACCTGCTGGTGCTAAACGTGCTCACGCACGACACAAAAGTGCTAGACAGAACAAGTGTTTGCTTGCTGTCCTAAATGATGTTACGATTGACATTTATATTAATCCAGTCAGTATTTGGGTACGCAGAAGGAACTGGCAGGTTAGACTGTTTTGAAGGCAGGGAGGAAGCCAAGCATTGTACTCTAGTGCTGATGTTTCTTTCGTCTCACTGAATGGTGCCAAATTCACGGTCCAAAGCAAATGTGCAGCTCAGCCAGTGACAATGCAGCCTTTTCCACAACATTTCATCAATATGTTTTAATGTGCTTCACACAGATCCTCTCTGAAAGGACAGGGGTGCAGCTGCACTTAGAGAAGTCCTAGCTCTGCTGACACACTAGGAGCCAGACAATGAACATTTCTTGACCCTGGTGATTTTCTAATGCAGCTTGCTAGCAAGCTGTTTGCCTTCTATGGCATAGCTAAAAGTATCTTTCAGATACTAAGAAGCTTAAAAGTAAGTCAAATCTAACATGTCAGCGTACCTAGAACTGATACAAACACCTGCTTGTACGAGTAACTTCCACCAGCACCAGACGGTTAGCAGAAACCATGGACCAGTGGCACCCCTTCTCCTGTCCCAACAGAGACATGTCTGTCACTACCTGCCACTCTGGGCATCCGGGTCACTTACAGCTCCAAACTCGGTTATCTGAGCTGAGATTTTCTATATTGGGTATACGTCTCATGACAGAAGTATTTTAGAAAACTTCACATAGGAAAATACATCCTTTTCTGAGTACAAGATAAGGGGGAAACAGGTTCGTAAATCAAAACAAAACACTTTCCTCTTCAAAAAGCTCCATCATTTCCATGTTTATCTTTGGAGCCTACTATTCTGTGGGGAGAAGGGCTGCAGGGTCACAGTGGGCAACAACTAAAGAAAGAAAAGCAAAAATTTCTTAGAACTGTCTGTGCCTTTCTGTATGTTCAGAGCACATCAATGAATCGAGCAGGTACACCAAGCGGTACTCTGGGCATCTCAGCTACTTGAGCAGCCCCACAGACACCATGTTGCAGGTGCTGCTGGAGTTACCAAAAATCTTTAACATTAAAAGCAACCTTTCATATCTCAACTTGTCCATGATGCACCAGGGAAGAAACATATGTACACACTATATGCATATGTTGACACACGGACTGAAGAGTACATCTGAACACAAGCTCTATTCAGACATAAAAGTGTGGGTGGCCATTTCAGAGTTTCCCATGGCAACAATTAGCTATGGGCCCACATTTGCACAAGTCCTTGCCTGTTGGAAGAAAAGCACAGTTTCTGCAAGTATGCAGATTTATGCAGAAAACAAATATGTGCTGGAGGAAACTTGAGTGTTTTCTCTGCTTGCTGGTGGTGACCCCTACCTCCTGACAAGCACCACAGCCACCTTCCCCTCTCTTGGTGGAGGAGGCAGCCCGTCAGCTTTGTGAGCACTGGAAGAAGAGATATATTTTTCTGTCGTTTTGCTCTGCACAATAAATGCAATGCTGTTGACAAGAGGATATTGCACAACCTCAGCAATTTCATCACCGTAGTATCTGATATACTCAAACCGATTAAGGAGTTTATCCTTAAAGTGCCTTCTCACTTTACAGCTGGAGAGCTGGGACAAAGACATTAATCAATTTGCCAAGGACACAGAGGAATTTCTGTGGCACAGCCAGATGCTGAAAGCTTGTTTCAGACCAATGTCATTATTACAGAACTATTACTCTTCCTGGAGTCACAGGGAATTTGCCTACTTTAGGACAAGTAAGTGGCTTTGGAAACTCACCCGTTCCTGTCAACACACTTCAGGCTCACTTGAAAGGCTCGGGTTATTGCCACCCCTTTGCCTTTTTGCTGAGAGTCGTGACAGGTACGACTGCTAGTGACAACTCCAGTAACTGGAGCACATTTTCTCCAGGAAACAACAGACAAATGAAAATGGTAATTTCACACCAATTTTGTGGGAACTACCTACTAATAAAACCACCCCCCAAAGCAAGCTTTATTAATAAAACAAATCTCATCCACATCTTGGCACTGAAATAAGCACTTGAGAGCTCTGGACAGTCTAAGTGTTCTGCACAGCAGCTCTCCTAACACATCCCTCACACTGGGGGGCAAGGATTTGAGTATGCCAGCTCTGTTCCTCTAGAGGAACATATGCATCATGTAGCCATCCCAAATATGGAACAATTCATATTCCTTATCTACAATCTAAGCCTTGCCCTCATTTAAAGGAAAAAGACTTCTTCTTATGCATTTTTGTAAAAAGCACGTGTCTTTCTAAAATGCTGCATTTAAAAGCTACGGTGCTAACAACCAGGAAATGCTGTGGGACTTCCCTACCTATATAAGAAGTCAGGACATCTTACCTCTAGTAGAGCAGAGATATGATGGATTCGGGGCTTGTCTAAAAGTAATTTATTAAAAGACTACAGCAGCTTTTCCTAAACTGTGATTGATGAGATTCCCACAAGCAACAGAACAACATACAGAGACCATTTATCTTTAAATCCAGGAGTCATGTCAATGTAAGCCATGTAACACTTTTATTGGTCCCCACTTCTGTTCTTAAAGATGATTAAGAGCCACATACTAAGTCTAATATTCTATTTCCTTCATGGATAGCTATGACTTTGGGAAAAATAACGCTGTTTCTAGAAAGCCAGTGCGTATCTACAGGTATCTTGGGATTACTGGAGATCTAAACTGTATTTCACACATCTTTGCAAGTTGCTGAGATGTAAAACCCATGAAGTGTGAAGCACTGTCACAGTCACAACTCATGTTTCTTAAGGGATTTCAAGGGGAATATAATGAAATTAAATAGCAAGACTTTAACTGTTGACACTTCTCTAAACAAGAAGAAAACAGAGCCTCACTCTCTTAAGAAAAATTGCACTTCTGACAACAAATTGGAAGAAAGAAACCGTTGAATTCCAGTGGCAACAAGATCTCCTAGCTGAAAAACAGCACTTAACAATAATTTACAATCAAGTCTTCTGTTATAAAGTTGGACAACATAGACCAAACGCTAACTCCGATAGATGTAATCCTTGCACAGTCTTTCCTGCAACTAGAACTGCTACTTAAGTCTATTAGCTAGATAAACTGGTGTAGAAGAATATCAAGCCTGCTGTACTGAGGGGATAAGATAACATGTCAGACTGGGACCTCTGCAAGGAGGACATATTTATTTTGAGATGGTCAGTACTTCTGGAAAGAGGCCCTCACTGCCTGCAGAACACCAACTGGAAGCTGTCACTCACTTATCTGAACAAAACACTCACACGATTGCACCACATGCAAACATGCCAGATTCTGTAACGCACGTTCCTCCTGGTAAAAAACAAATGTTTCTTTACTTGGGGAGGAAAGAAAGGGCTGGACAGAGAAAAACCTACTTCAAATAATGAGCAGTGTTGATGGCCTTGGAAAAATAAATAATAGCAGCTGGATGTTTGCAACCACATTAAATTCTGCTCCTTTTGTCTTTGCTACCTCTCTTAACATGAAGTCTTGGTCAGGAGGGTTCTGCAATATTATTGCAAGTATTTTTGTAGACAAGGATGTAACTCAACTGGCTTGGCCAGGAATGGGAGGTTAAACAGCCTCAGCTGTGACAGCTGGGTAACTTGAAGACCTCCCAGTGCATCCTCTCAAGAGTGAAGTCTTGACTTCTGCCTCTGTAAGGCATGGCATAGTCCTGTCAGTTCTGAACCACCCTAGGAGTGTTGAAAGGCACGTGCCAAGAGTAGCAGGAGATACCTTGGCTTTTTCTGATTAACCTCTACAGCTTCCTATTGTGTAAAAGCTATGGACCCAGACAGGAAAGATAATAAATTATTGATCTCACATCCCTTTCATTACTTGTGGAGCTGCCCTAGATGCAAGTTTTTTTCCTGTGAAGCGACTTGATAGATCTTCACAGCATGAAGAACTGAGCTCTGGAGCCAAGTGGAGGCATCCTTGGAGAACAGGACAATTTTTGACTGTGGCAGTTACATTCAAAGCTAACTAAACTAGTTAGCATAACCAAACAACCCCTAAAAATCCACTGAAGAATACACTGGAGAATGAAACAGTTTACTAGAAAATAAATTATGTTGTTTATGTACAGACACACACCAGTGTCTTTCCACACTGTCCACCAGTGTTTTATACCTCCTTTTTAATAAATCATTCATATTTCCTTTGCCCTATGAAATAAATGGACTAAATTAAGCGGTGAAGAATGACTAGACCAGTGACTTACACTTCCAAACACCTCACCAGGATGAACCCCAAATATCAACACATAGCTATGATAGAAAACACATCTGTGATACACTCCACCCTCAACCATTTCTTGTGTATAAGCCCTCTAAAACAGACACTAAGAACTTAAAAAGGCATTTCTTTTCCTTGCCAAACCATGAACCACTAATAATTTCCATTCCTTTAATAATTACTTTTAAATTCCAGAAAAAAACACTGTGAGCAAAGATCAACCCAGGGTATATACAAATGGATTAAAATGGATGGTTTGAATTAAATCCTATACAACAGTAACTACAGTTGACATCAACATTTTTATTGAAGTAATTATGTTGAGTATTAACTATTTGACCACTAACAGCAAATAATAAATAGACTGTGTTAACATTTATAGTTATTACCTACATTTGCTTCCCTAACACTTGCAATTTCCTGTACAAATTCAAATTATCACATTATTCTTTGTTCTGTGCTTCAGTGATGAAGAGACAGAATGCAAATTCAAAGGGTATAATGACATTATTTTACTTCGTACGTGTTGTTGTTTTAAGATTTAATATTTATTAAATGTTAACAGGTTTTCCTGTTTTACAGTAGGCATGGGAGGCAAATGCTAAGTGCCTTTTAAAAGAAACATGACGCACATGGTGTTTGCTAGTCAGGCATGTAATTGTTCTGGTTATTTTGTCTTTACAAAGTAAAAAACGGGGTTGTAGCAGATAGAGATTCAAGGGTAAACTCTTGATCCTAGTGAGTTTTCAAGTTTGCTTCTAAAATTTCTGTGTCAGCCCTAAAGCTAGGGGAATAATAAACAAACAAATTCCCAGACCAAATACAGAATAAACATATTTGCTCTCAGCATGTTTCTTAGGGACAGCCCACAAAAGACACACTTCTCGGTCTGGGCGGACCTTTCGTGATTCCCAGACAGACCGCGCTCCATCGCTCCAGCCGGGCAGTGCCCAGCGCCTGCACGCACACGGGGGCTCCAGCAGCCCCTGGAGGGCTCCCGCCCGCTCACATCCTTCTCTTTCACTCCCTTGGCACCATGCAGGACTGCACTGGTTTCTGTCCTACCCCGTTCCACCACAGAGCTTTCCAAGCAGAAGAGATCTTACCGACTTAATTCCTGCTTGTACAGTCTGAAGAAGGGAAATATCCTTGGATGTTTCTGCTGTGAGAGATGTCTGTTGCTTTAGTTTGTCCCATTTTTTTCCATTGTTTCCCCCTTTTATTAATTTATAATCCATGAAAATCCTTCCATTTTATTCCCGGGCATTTTTCTTAAGGAACCTTTGTTACAGTGTTGTATTGAAAGCTCTGTGAAAACTCACACTGTGTTGAAATCTTTTTTTGAGTCAGTAGCTATGGATGACAGACCATAGGTGTCTTTTGAAAAAAACATGACTTACACAGACCCCCAAATATTATCATATTTATCAATGCATCACATTGCATATGCTTTTATCATGTTTTTTTTCCAACTTACCTTGCCTAGATGATAAGCTTTCTGCAATTTTCTTGAATCCTTTTATAAAATTGGTGTCACGTTTGCTACATCCCACTTTGTTGGTGCCAAAGCTGATACAAAGGATAAATTCCCAACTACAAATATTTAACCGTTTGCTGTTGTATTTTTTGAAACTCCCAGAAAAATCTCCTTGACCAACTTAATGAGAATGAAAGATGTGACTGAACTGACATTATGCATGGCTCTTTAGATAATATACCAAGTCTATCAGCCTACCTTATGGCTATTCTACATCCCTTAGCATGGAATTACCTACTTTGTAAAATTATCTGTAAAAACAATAATCCTGTACATCAAGAAAAAGAAAGTCCTCCCTGCATTATACAAGAAGAACACAAAATCCCTAGGAGGGTGACAGTTTTCTAGAAATTCTGCAAAAAAATAACCATTGTGTTACAACTTAAATTTACAGCATGCTTCTACAGTGGGCTGGAAGAGAAAGCAAAGTAGACAAATCTTTGTCTTGTTATATACCAGGATTTATTCCACATTCAGAAAGCAGAGAATCCTTAGTGGTAGCCTGTAGCTCTGCCTCTCACCTACAGCATCATTCCTAGGCTATTGTTCTTCCATAGTTCATTCTGAGTACCTCTCTCATAGCAAAAAGGGGAAACAGCCCAGGTGAAGTATTTTTACTCTCCATGGGAAATCTTGCCAGAGCTTTGTTGTGGAGGGACACACAATGGCCAGGTTCCCCAGCACTACTGCATTCCCATTCCCCCTTCCATCATCCTCACCTGGGCACCAGTACTCTGCTGGAGTGTAACAGGGAAGACCTGGGGAGCAGACAAGGTTGGAAGCAAACAACTAAGGGACTCTCTGGAACCCAACTGACTGAGAATTCCGCAAGGCTGGGCCCAGCCATCCTCCAAATGGTGGTTTCAGTTCCCAAAGTACCCAACTGTGCTGGAAGTGCTGCTACTTCCCTGTAGGAACAGGGTCTGTTCAGTGATATCTCTCCAACTCCCGGTCAAACTTTTATTCTGTTTCCAGTCTGATCCTGACTGTCACTTTTGAAGAACGCAGCTTGGAAAGAAAAGGTGTAATATTGCAGGCAGCCTCTTGATTCTAAAAACCTCTTGCATTTTAAATCAGGCAGTGCAAGTTACTGCACAATAACTGCATCATTGTTTAAATTAATGAAAAATGTTACCCCTTCCCATGGTCATTTCATTGTATGCTATGAATGTGCAGTAACACATTCTTCCCGTTACAGATGGGTGTTACTGGAAGCAATTTACTCTGTGTGTGCTCCACTGCATAGAATGTTTCATAACTCATGCAATATGCTCTTATAATATGGACTAGTGTTTGTTTGCTTGAAATACTTTTCCTTCTGCTGATGCAGAGTCAGTTTATTAACTCGTTTCATTTGGCTAGTGCAGCACAAACAAACACATGAGATATGCAACTACACTTAAAATAGCAAAACAGGAGTTAAAGTAAAAACGGTAACTAGGAATCTTCTTGCTTTTTAGCTTCTTAGGTACTGGTGAAAAAACTGCTGTGCACATTTTTGCATCCTCTTCATCATTTGGTCTTCCTCTTTAAATACATGGCCTCAACTGCATGTGTGGGCAAAAGTGCGTGTTTCAAACTGGCCTCACTGCTTCTCCTCCAAAAGCAAGCCACAGGTGGCCACCATCAGCCAGCAGTTTTGGGGTGCAGCTCAGCCCTGGTAATGGAGGAACAACTCTGGTTCACAGGAGGACCAGAGTGAGTGTCGGTGGCCGGGCTGCCATCTACAGGTCTGCTTGGGAGAGGGAAGATGTGCGCTGGGATTACAAGCTTGGCAGCCGAGAGGCAGAAAGACTGACTTCTCCTTCTGACTACACCTGGCACTCACTACACAGGTGTGGCTGATTCTTGAAAATGACCTCAAAACTCAGCGATCAGAAGGTGGAAAATTGGTGAGTTTGTGTCCAAAAGAGAAGAAAACAGGGCAGCGACTAAAGAGCACTGAAGGAAATATACATGATAGCAGGAATGTTAACACAGATAACTGGATGGGATAACTACAGCACATACGTTATTTTGCAGGATATCTGACTGAAGCTGATTGTTCATGAATTGTTTTTGTCAGGCTTGTGGGTGAAGATAAGCAAAGTCCTGAAAGTCTTCAGTAAATGCTGGACTCAGAGATGTGGTTTGGAGGAAAGGACAAAGGAGACAAGTCTCTAGCAAGCCAGGTTAGAACCATTGGGTCTACTCAGTTACAAGCCTAACACAGATTTTTAGGGTCATAAATTGAGGCTACTATACCTGAAAATTTTAGCACTATGCATTTATTTTTTGTATTTTCTTACAAACCATAGGCTTGTCTACAATTCATTTCCAGCATGTTGAAGTAAAAGACCACTCTTAGAAATCCCAAATTCCTTCTTCTTAAAATACCATGGATGCTTCCAACACAGAAGAAAGATGAGGTGAAGCCTTTCTCCTCCATGTGAGAGCATGGATACTGTCACACTGGCCCAGACAGATGGCTTACCTGAAATATATACTACTGGCTAGGAACAAGAGCTCTAAAAGTAACTCAGAAGTGCACAGACTCAAGGCCTTCCCTTGGATTTTTCTGCTAGCCATCAAAGCCATGCCTAATCGCAATGGAAAATGATGATGGAAATATTACTTTGCTCTCTGCCAAAAGGAATCTTCCCTCCAGCCGAAATGGCTTAGCCAGATCAGAGGGGTATGACTTACGCTTTCCTGTGCCAAGCTTTCTGTTCCTGGCTACTGGAACAGCTCTATAGCAATTTCTTCTACATAACAGAACACATTTCTTGCTCAGAAACACGTCAACTCCTGGAAATAAAGCAACTATTCTAAAGGCATTGTCTGCCGGTAAAAGTTTTAAATCCACATTCTCGACAGTTCTGCCTGCATCCACATAAACCAGGATGCACTAAGCTGATCACACCACCAGTGCTGTTTTGTCTTGTGTTCCATATTTAGATAGCTGCATATAACTGAGAATGTAAGTAACACAGAAAGGCTGTAGCAAAGTCACACCAATTAGAAGAATTCAGAAGAAAAAATTACCACAATGAACAAATGACTACCAATTATATTACTGCATTACTATTTACACAGAGGAGGCAAGTGTGTTTGCAGCTTAAGATAAGGAAGATTCTGCCCTTTCTCATTATCTTTTGTCACTTCCTAACAAGATTAGAAGTGTTATATACACAAATATGTCCTTTGTTCCTGATTATCGAAAAGAGTTGTTAAAAATAAAAGAATCCCCTTTGTGTGTATCATTACACTGACTGCAATCTATAAAATTAGAATTCACCAAAACAAAACAGGTTTTCAGCCAAGACCCCACTCAGCTACTGATCTTTTTTTTCTGAATATTTCAAGCCAAGCAATGAAGTCCCTGGTACCTCCTGACTCCACAAACAGATGGACAAATTTCCCTCTCTCAGAAGAGAATATGCTGCAATTTAAAGGCACCTTTCTGCTTAGACTAAGAACTCCTCTGCATGTAAATCCATGCCTTTAGGCAACATCTGTTGGCTACATAACTTCATGGTGACAGCAAGAACCCAACAGCTATCCTGTCAATCCAGTGAGAAGACCCCTCACCTTGGCTGTAGCAGAAGATCTACAGTGTGTGGCTGAGCAGCTATGACACTGTTGAGAAGAAAGCACACAGAATTATGCATATCCAAACACGGCAGCTAGAAGGGTGAGGTTTAGTTCAAAATGAAGACACCTATATTTAGCTCTCTTTATATAAGGCAGGACAAAATCCTGTTGCCGAAACATCTATAGCCATCTGAGATGATAGCCTAGGATATTCTATCCTCCTAAGCCAGCCTCTGCTTCAAAAGTTTCATGCAGATTTTTTGGGCACCTCGTGGTAGTCCATATGATTCGTACATGGATGAATCTCATCCTTTGGTGTCCAAGCTCCAAAAGTCAATGGAGAGCTAGTCACTACAGTCCCTGGAACAAAGAATAGCTGATGGAGTTGATTTAATTGTCTGAAAAAAGATGTTCAGGTACACATGAGATGACTGGCCTTAAGCTTTTTATAGACCTCTTTATGCTTCTGGCTATTCCAGAATGTCTTGCAGGTCCTGTGTCATGGCTGTGAGTCCCATGCAGATTGTCTCAGGTACCCAGGGGTGCCTTTAATGACACTAAAACCCTACGCATGGGTTATGGATTCAATCTCCAGCTCTATAACTGGGAGCTCTAATATCCAGTGCACACCTAAACTTAGATGGTTTAATTTGGATATGTAATGCACGAAAAACATCCAAGTACAGTAAGCGGGCAGACACCAACATAACAAAAGGACATTTTGATGTAAGTAAAAATTAGATTTGATATGTCTCTGAACAGAAAAGAATTAATCCTTCTTCTTATATAAAAGTGAGGAAAACAGAGCACTTGAGCATAACAGCTTCATACAATAATTTTTAAAAAGTTGTGATGAAAAATAGAGAAATAAATTTCTAAAATCAGATTAGATAAAATGAACAATAAATTCAGGCTTGTAGCTCTTAAAATTATCATTGTACAAAAACAGTTCACTCAAAAATATTTTTATTGTGCTATCATTAAGTACGAATGCCTCTAAACTTGCTTCAGAGGATGAATTAGCATAGTTGTAATAGTCTAGAATGAACTTCTATCCAGTATAAAAAATTATAAAAGACATTTCCCACTTCTTTTCACTGGGAAGAAATTAGTTTTGGAACTGTTTGAGCTTATGTATTGTTTTATTAACTGGGACTAATTCCCAGTTTATTCCTCTATGTCCTTATGTGACCTACACTCATCAGCTGTAGAGAAGGAATGAGCAGACAAAATTTATTTTCCTTCCTAAATATTTTGCAATCTGTGTCTGGAGCAACTCCCCTCAACCACTTCTGGTGTCAGCAGATATAGTAAACCAAAATACCTAGGTGTATGCTGGGTATAAACTTGGAACACCACAGTGACATTAATCTAAATATATAAACACAAATTATGTATGTGTACATGAGTGTAAGTTCTTATTTTTATCTGGAATGACAATTAATATTGCACAGATCACGGAATCACGGAATTGTCAGAGTTGGAAGGGACCTATAGCGATCATCTAGTCCAACTCCCCTGCCAAAGCAGGAACGCCTAGAGCACATCCCTCAGGACTGCATCCAGGTGGGTCTTGAAGATCTCCGGAGAAGGGGACTCCATGACCTCCCTGGGCAGCCTGTTCCGGGGCTCTGTCACCCTCACCGTAAAGTTTTTCCTCATATTTGAATGGAACTTCCTATGTTCCAGCTTGAGCCTGTTGCCCCTCATCCTATTGCTGGAAACAACTGAAAAGAGTCCTGCTCCAACATCCTTTAACCCACCCTTTAGACACTTATAAACATAAATAAGGTCTCCCCTCAGCCTCACTTGTCCAGGCTAAAGAGTGTCAGCTCCTTGAGCCTTTCCTCGTAAGGGAGGTGCTCCAATCCCTTAATTATCTTCATTGCCCTACGCTGGAGTCTCTCCAGTAGTTCCCTGTCCCTCTTGAACTGGGAGGCCCAGAACTGGATGCAGTATTCCAGTTGTGGCCTCACCAGTGTAGAGATCTAGGCGATCTACTCATGAAGCAGTACTCCTTCCTGTTTATGTACCTAATTAACTAAATTAAATAAAACTCCCCAAATCATACAATTCCCCATCTTTAAAGCAACCTAAACTCTTATAAGCATAAGTTCTGATGACAGCAAAAATGTCTTCATTAGCTGAGAAAACAGGCCTTATGTACCTATGGCACAAACCCCGTTTACCTATTGTAATTACACACCTATTAGAAATTACTTTCCTATTACTGTGGTCTTTGCACTTTCTTTCTACCCCTGCCTTTGTTCTACCCTGACCCTTACCCTTACCCTTACCCTTACCCTTACCCTTACCCTTACCCTTACCCTTACCCTTACCCTTACCCTCGTAGGTTAGGCACCTTGAGGACATGGAAGGCATGTGGGTGAGTATCCCCTGGTGGAAGGCTGCAAGGCCCAGACCCGCTCTCTTCTGAATTACAGCTGAAGACCTGGTGCAGTTGACATGCTTGGCCACTTTTAGTGTCGCCGCCTCGGAGGTGGTGGGCACCCCTGTCACTTCACACTCTCCTCAGTTTAAGGAGCCAGCAAGCCAAGCTCCTTGCAGAAGGAGAGCATGAAAACAAGCTAAATCAGTGGAAAGACTCCAGCAGAACTTGGCACCAGCCTGGAGACAGCAAATAGGTGACTAAATGTCCAGTATCTGGTCTCAAATGCTGTGCAGTTGCTTGGCCAACTGCTGGCCTCACACCCTCTCCCCTTCCAGAAGGAAACACGTATGGGGTTTCACCGTGCGCCAAGAGTGGATCCGGCCCCACGGCATGGAGCCAACTCGAAGCTCAGGCTCTTGCAAGGCTGAACGTAAGCTTTACTTACTTTCAAGACATAAAAGCCTTCTATGTATAAGTCAGTATTACAGTGTCTCAGTAACACACTTTGGTGGAAGATTAGCAAGTATCTGCAATTTTCTAATATGCTGCCAGAAGAAATACAATTACCAAAGTAGACTTTTTAGGGAACCATGACACTGTAAATCCAGTGACCTGGGCAATGTATCAGATATGGTACAGGCATGGAGCACATCTAATTAAGTTCATAGTAAGACCTCAGCAAAACTGTGCTGGGCAGAGCTCTGTAAGGTTGTCAAGATTCATTACCTGAGTAGGGGCTGGATGCTCATGAGAGTTTGGCAGGTACAAGCACATTCACATGGGGAAAAAAAGAGCAAACCAGCTAATAAACAGATCTCATCTAATACTCTGTCCTAAATCATGCAAGAATGGCAAATGGATGTTCTCTTGTGCTGATATCTCAAATATTCCTGTTCAACTTACACCTTCTTGTCTGACTTTTTCAGATGAGCATTTCCTTTACTCACAATAAATATGTTACAGCGTTACAAGCAGTTTAGTGGTTAGAAATTTATTCTTGGGACAACAAAGCTCTGCTTCCTTCACACACACAGTTCTTCAACAGTGCAGCAAATCAGGACAATATTTAGTACTGTGTCCTGGATTTAAGCACAGGAACACAACTAAAATGTTCTTCATTTCTGATTCTGAAGATAAGCTCAGGGAAGTTGCTATTTCATCAGTATAGACAAAGTCAGACAAAGTCCCACAAAGATGATGTTGTGCTTAAGTTTTATTTGTAACACAGATTTTTACTGGACTTAGAACATCTGGACCACACCTCATCTGCCAAGGATCTAAAAATCCTCATGTGCTCTTAAATCTTGAGAGAGAAATCAATTGGTCCAGTAGACAGCATCTGAGCAGGGATTATTTTTGTCTGTTGAATGAGTGTATTGTAAAATGCAGACTCTGGGGGGGAAGGATCAAGTCAGGACACGTCCATTTTTGTTCTACTGACCATTCTGTACGAGGCAATGAATAGGAGCTGGTATATGTATCATATTTCACTGCAAAATACTGACGTTCCACATTTCAGCAGAACCAAGGAAGAATTTGCAAATTTTATTTCAGTTTATAGGTCTAACTAAGGAGACTGGTCCACAAAAATGGGAAAATGAGTATATAGCATTATTCTATGGATTCCTGTCAGAAAACTTGTCTTCTTTTAACTAATTTAGAAGACAGAAAAGCATTCAAAACACATTAAATAAATGCCCCATGTTGTTTCAGCCGAATTCTAATATGAAAATAAACACTTCACTGCACCACACTTCCTTATGGAGTTTAGTTCTAAAATTAAAACTATCCAGGGTAATGAAACATGGCTTGTAACTCTACAGGTATTTAATTTGCATTCAGTAATACGTAAGTATGGAGCTAAAGGGGAAAAAAAAAAGAGAAATTGAGAGATGTCAGAAATTTTCACTGAAAATTTTATCAGTTTATATACAGTTTGTTGTGGAAGCTGTTTCCACCCTACTTTTACCAAAATTACTCATCTGCCCTCTCTGACTTTCTCTGCACATGCTGATTTTGGCCAGGAGATCAGGAGGGACACTTTAAGGAACCACCCTTCTGCAGCTGCTCAATAGCTCTGGGAGAAGCAGTGACATGTTTGCATAAAATTAATAATTATGGAAAACTGCTACTGCTCTCTCCAAAGACCAATGCTCGGCATAAGCAGAGCAGTCTGACACAGTGTTAAACTTCCACTGTAGTTAAGGGGAATTTTTTGTTCTAAGCAAGTAAAAGACCCGTCCCAGAGGACCCACCAGAGTCAGAACAGGCCTCCGGGTGATACAAAAATGGTTCTAAATCATTGCTGGTTGCAACAAGAAAAAACATCAGAGAAAGCTCGGCTGGACCAAGTACTTTCCAGCCTGGCATTTAATTGAGAAGATGGAAGAATTGTGGTGAATAAGGATGGGAAGGAGAAGAACCGCGGAAAGCCAGAGAGGTACATTCAGTGGATGTGAACCCTGGGCAGATCTGTTGAATCATGAACACCACAGGATGTGCATTCACAGCTTCTCCTCGCTAAAAAGGCTTCTACTGGCAACCCACAGCCAGCTGGCTGGTTGAGGGTACATGTTCTTTTCAAATTCTTTTTATAAGCTCTACTCAAGAATGTCTAAGTGTATTTCTTATGAAACTTGTTCATATTGGCCTCAGACCCAAAGTGTACAGTCTTAAAATGCTTCCTCTGTACTTCCAAATAGTTCTACACTTAACATATGACTATACTAAAAAAGACTTGTTCAGGAAAAAAACCACCAGTTTCTATAAAAAGAACTTAACCTCATACAATTATTTTGTAACTTTAGTACCTGAGCAAAGAAAACCCAGGTATCTAACACCAACATTGATCCAGCCTGTTTACACATCACAAATCTAATGCTGCCTATGAAATTCATCTTCATTCTGCAACACATCTCAATCTCATCCATCGTTATAAGGTTAGCTGACGTATTTTTCACATTTCACATTATGTACCTAGGTTACTGCAGTCAAGGAACTTGCACAGTCCTGACACACATAATATTAAAATACTTTTTATATAAAGCTATATATATGTATGTACACACACAAACGCACAGAAAGGTATCATAAAACTTACCATCACTTGCAGAAAGTGAGTCATTTGCACAGACCAGTGCCAAAGTAAACAGCAGATGCCGAAGATCCATACCTCTAATTCTGTAATAACAAAAGACAATAAGAGAGTTTCTTTATAAACTAATATTACTACCTAATATGACATGAGATTTAAACTATTATCTAGTTTTATTGAATTTCTGATTGGATTTAAACCAGACGTGTATTTAGTTTACAGTTTATTGCCTCATAAAGTCATACATCATCTTGCAGTCAGGGACAGAAAGTAAATACTATTTTTACAAGAAAAGTAGCTATGGGTTTCTAGTTCATTTAATGTAGAGGGCGGAAGAAATCAAGTATTGTCAATCTTTTGCCTGTTTGCAGGGAGTAGCCACATTGCCTGCCCCCCCATAGATGCCAAAGGGTGGCCCACGTTAAATGCGAAAGCAGGAAAAGAACAGTGTCTCTTTCATGCATCTTCACATGCCATATATAACCCTTCCCAGGCCTAGGACTACATGCAGGAAAGCTGAGAGAAGTGATGCATGCTCGCACACCAGAAAGCCAAAGGGCTGTCGGCAGAGAAACACCAGCCTAGCACCTACGGCCACTGGCCACAGAATGAGAGTAACGTGGGCTAGTTCTCTGGTCTGTTCCCTACCGGCACCCTGCACAACCCTCAGCACCTGCCTCGCTGAGCTCTGCCGCGCCACTCTTCAGGGGTGGCCATCAAGGCTGTCTCACACTGGAAACACGTTGTTTCTGAGAAGGCACCTTCTGATGGACCCATCCACTCAAGCCTTTACAACCTCCAAGAATACAAACCTTAACAACCCAAGCATAACACAGCAAGCCTTTACAACCTCCTGAAAAAGCACACTCCTCCTTCTCCCACACACATAGCCCACAACCCTGTCACGCGACCCTGTTTGAGGGACACTACTTTGCTCCTGACATTACCACCAGCATCTGATAACAATGGGGAAGGGCAGAAGTTGGGTTATGCTGGACTTGAAGCAGCACAGCCTTCTGCACAGAAGTGCACCATGCCCCTAAGTGCTCATGAGGTCTCCGTATGTCGTAGCGGGGAAACATACATACCATGGATTAGGACCCGACCATTTATAACCGTGCCAGTGGAGCACAGAGATTACTGGAGGCCTTCAAAACCAAAGGTGCAACACCAAAATGAACACAAATGCTGAAGCAACAGTCTGGCAGCAGTTTTTTGTTCTGTGGCACAAAACGGCCAAGATACACTGAAGCCCCAGCTCAGTGAGGAAGCAGAGAAGGGGAGAGTAATAGCTCCACTTTCAAATTTGATCGTAAATCGATATGACAGATCCGGATTCTACACTGTAGTGTTTTCAATTAGACATTTCCTTTCTTCATCTAACAGGAGATTAAATCACCAGTGTCCAAACAACCAAGCCCACTAATGAGTAACAACCTCTAAGTGGGTGTTACCAATTAACAACCACTGCTGTCAAATCTGGGTATCAAAAACTAGTCAGTCTCCCAGTGGAGTTAGCAAAGTTTGAATTTAGTCAGAAACTAAAAGACAGGCACGCTGAGTATGTAGAACTATGGCAACAAAAGATAATTCCCTCCTTAATTTTCTTACACCAAGCGAACAGACTGAATCACACTATAGCAAAAACCAAAAACTATTACCAACTCCAGATTTCTCTGCTCCTGCTGTTTAGTACAAAACTTGACAATCAGAAGGTATTTCTCACACCCTCATTAGCACAACTGCTCAATAACTCTGAGTTTCTGTCTCAGTATGGGAGGCATTGATTCCAACCGCTCTAGGCTAGCAGAGTCTAACCCAGGCCTGCAAAGGCAAGCCAGGAGATGCTCCCCACCGCACCGTGCCACAGCGGGGAGGCCCAGCTGCACCACATGGGGACCCTGTGGCCACTCGAAGTGGGCACAGGGCAGCCACACAGGGGGAGATCTGGGGACCTGCCCAGCGCCAGGCAGGGCTTTCCCCTGGCCAAGCAGACCCAAGTGGGTCTCTCCAAAGGTAGGCTGAGGCCAGAGGTGGGTTGGTGAGGATTAGTGGCGGTGTGGGAGCGAGGCAGCCTGGGGAGCAGCACCAGGAGCAGCGAAGGCTGCAGCTGCTGGAGTGCACAGGGCTGGGAAGAAGTTCATAAAGCAAATCATAGGCCAACAATCCTCCTACTCTTGGAGGAGCAACACTGGCACAGCACAAGGTTCATCCGAGATCATCTAGGTTTACAGCTAGCTCAATTGTTCCCCTACTCCATCTGTATTCTTGTTTAAAGGAATCTTATTGTCTCTTATTAGTAAATCCTCTACAGAAATGCTTCTCTGTATTTGCCAATTCCTCTCTTTTTACATGATTTCTGCTCTGTCAAACAGCCTCTCCTTCCCTTCAGCCCTTCCACTTTCTCTGTAAAGTTTTGTTTTCCCTTTCACAGGCCTGAGCGCAATGTCATTTTATTTGCAACCCTCCTGCTCTCTCCCTGTCGCCATACACAGGCATCCCGTGCTGCCTCCATATTCAACACGTCCCTGTTCTCCTGTGTCCACCAGCCTCTGCTGATCTTCCTATTGCTCTTCCCCAAGCTTTCCTACTTCTTCCTGCCTAACAGTAGCCACAAGAAAAGCCCAAACCCTCACAGACGTCCTCCTGTGGAACAAATGTCATCAACAGAGTCCGTCATTCAGAGCACATCCGTGAACATCATTTTGCACAAGACAACTCTGTGGTGGGACCAGGATCAGTCTCCATGTGCAGCCATCACAGCGTGAATATCCCCTCCACCCCCGAACTGTGACTGACTGGTAGCCATCTCAGCTTTGTCCAAGGTTTGACAGCTGGAGCACCAACCCAGGAGCCTGGAAATATATCCCAGAGGTCAACAATCATGATGAACTTCAGTAACATCTTACTGCTGCAGATGAAAACAATCCCATTCCAGTACTGTCCTTCCTCTTGAGCTCACAGACTTGTTTATATACCTGCATGCAGTAAACTCTGTCAGGAAATTGTTCTAGTTCAAATTAATCCATAAACATTAATTGTAACAAATCTGCTTGCTGACTAGATTTATTAGGACTCCACAAAGATTCACCCCAGCAGCAGAGCCTGGGCATCACAGGTATGGGAGTGAGCAGACAGGGTGGAGGGGAGGACACAACCACCTCTCCAACAGCAGCTAATACTTAAGAGCAATTCTATGATTATTGGGAAAGTCCCAGCTGAATTATAGACCTTGACTAAAACATTTAGCTCTCTCAAGCAAGGCATGGGATTAATTTGTGTTCCTAAACGTCAAGGTGATCAAAATTGCAGCTTAATTCCTTGTCTTTTGGCTAGTTAAATGCAGTACAGAAGCAAATTATGCTGCTTCTGTGGACACCCACAAATGCTACTACCTTAGCAATGCAGTGTCTCTGCTGTGCCTAAATCCACATGGGATCCTCCACTGAGTTATCCATCCAGACAAGTTGCAGGTGGGAGAAAACTCCAACTGGTGTACTCCGAACATGCCCACTATGGACAGGACTGAAGACAAAAATGCTAACTGCTCTCATTTGAAAATATGGATGGGCCGTGGGCTGTGGGCCGTACTCCACCATTTGTACAGCAGCCTCTGTGAAAGGGCAAGTTGTGCTAGTCTCCTTGGAGCTCAGACTCAGAGCGCCTGGGGCAGGGCTCATACTCCAGGTCTCTCCCAGGCAAAAGGATGTCTGCAAGGGGTGTGAAGCCCCAAAGTCTATGTGACCTCTCTGTGTCCAGAACATCTATCAAAAGCTCTGCTGAGCTGCAGGTACCTCTACCACTCTAGAGGTGGAAGGGCCACACCACCATGTCTCCAGTCTTGTCAGAGACTATCTGGTGCAAAGCAGGAGCTGCCCCATCATGACACTGTTTTTGGTGGTATAGAATAAAATCTCTGAGAGAAGAGTCCTCTGAAGCTCCATCTACACTGCTATCAGACGATGACTGCCTTGCAGCAAGTTCTCACAATCTGTCTTGTAACCATTCCTCTAAGACACTCTTGCAAGCTCACTGCCAACAAGAACAGCACTGTTCAGAGGCTGCAGTGTTAATCTAGCGTTAGGACAAAACTGACCTTTTACAATTTAGAAATATCTACCTCCCAGCACCTACCTCTGTATATGCATGAAAGACAAATGCCACTAATAAAGTCCCTACTCCTTAACAGAAAATAAATTTCAGTGTCTGTAATATATACAACTGTACGGAATGAATAATAGTCTATATCTTACCCAACTCCAGCAGTTTGTAAGAATGAAGAGAGCTAAAACCAGAAAAAAAAAATTACAGCAGCTGACTGTCCTCAAGCCAGCTGAAACTTGACCACAGGAACATTTGGCTAGAGGTCAGGTCAGGCTAATTGCTTCAGTACAGAAAGGGAGCCAGGAGTTATAAAAAGGATGAAAAAAATTCTTGGCCCTTTTCTATAGTGATGTTGGAGTAAGGTCAATCACAAGTTAATTTAAACACGACATCTCTTCAGTGGGACACAAACACAGTCATCATAAACAGGCAAAACAGGGCTAAGAAAATCCTTGAGAAAAGAAATAGTTTAGTCACAGCATACCGAGTGGTTTTCATCTGCTCTGGTCAGGTAGCAATGTTAACACTAAGAGTAAACCATAAGGAGTCTTGCTCATAAACAGAACTGTTGTTTGAAGTGAGATCTTTACATTTAGATAGCCAAAAGGACCCAAAGGAATGAGAAGGACATTACACTTCATTAAACTGCCCCTATGAAGGGTCTTCTGCTTTTGCAATCTCGATTAATTCACTGTATTCCAAATATGAGAGACTTTTCCTCCCTGTAACCTCTTCCAGTTTAGCATTTCTTGCCAAAGCAGCACATGTGCAGCTAATCCAGAACCAGAAGTGGCCTCTGTGCTGTGAACTGAACCACAAAAATCACTGAGGCATCTCATCTGAGGAGCTTTTCTGTGCATTGCTGCATTTCATCATTCCATCGGATCACAAACAGCCAAGGACACAAGAGTTTGCAATGCAGATGAATACACACCAACACATCCACCGCTGAGTAAGAACATGTTCTGAGAAGGGAATGTCACTCCAGGCTCTCCACATCTGTCCTGAACCTTGTGTATGCAACTCCCGAATACATAGGTACACAGCCTTGCAGAATTTTTCTGGGTGAAAGACCTTTTCAGAGTGGCTATTCCTTACAAGTTATCTCACGGCAAGATTAGTGACACCAAGAGGAATTCTTCTTTCTGTGCTTGTGTAATTTAAACATTCATACTGGTTTTGCCGATCATGCATAGCTGAAATCACTTTGCCTGCTTACCCTCATTCCCCTGCATGCCAACAGGACAGCGTCATTCTGCAGATGAAATGAGTTACAGCCCTTCCAATCAACACAATCTAAAACTGCCAGAGACCTAAAGACTTCTTCCCTTGCTTGCTGATATTACAGCTTGATTGAGTCATCAGCAGCACTTGGATGGATGCCTGTTTTTATAGAACCCTTGTCAAGGCTATATACTCAGCCCTGTTAAGAAACAGAAATAACAAATTGTCACAGATGATATGAATAACACACCATCCACCTTGTGCGTGCGGTCATCTGAGATAGGAAAAGCACAAGAAATAACACCATAGAAGCAGAAATTATGTTCTGCAAATTAAAAGAAGAAAAAAGGCACATTTCAGAAAAAAAACCCCAAACCCAAAGAACAAAAGGCAGCACCACTGGAAAAGAAGGAGGGACTCTGGCACAAAGCTGCATTTCTTATGCATGATTTGATGCAAATTTGAGGATTACTAAAAGGTACATCGTTATGAGAAACTAAAACTATGGAACACAGACAATTTTATATTATTAATTAGAGCTCTATGTAAGCTAAATAATTTATAATAGTTTTAAATATTAAAATTAAACATAGAATATATTAAAATATTTGCTCGCTTTGGATTTAGGAAAAAAAAAATTCCCTAAACAGACTTTTAATTTTAGAAAAAACAAAAGCTTCATTTTAACACCACATTTATTTCTCTCTCCTTTGTAATAGAAACCTTCAATACTATTATCAGAGATGATTCCTTTTTCTGATGGACAGCGGTGCCAGCTAATTGCTCTGATTTAAACTGCATCTAAACTGGTAACAAGCCAAAAGGTTATCAGTTCTGGGATGGGGTTAAGGAGCCTGTCAGTGAATTCAGAGTTTGGACATTGCTCTGGACTTGTAATGAAAGCTGTTGTAGGTTAATCCAGCTGTAAAGTGGGTTTATAGCTCCAAGAACTGGACTACAAAGTAAAAGGATGACTGCAGCATATGGCATATCAATTCTGCACTTACAATAAAATCTGTTATGCCTTTACAGCAGTAACCTAATGGAACAGGTACAAAGAGGGAGGATCTTCGCTATAAGACTGGTAGATCATCTCCATCAGAAAAGAATTGCTAATAGAGAATTGAAGTTATAGTATTAAGTTTCTGTCTACTGCACAGATAGCAAACTTTTAACTTGGAAGAGATGTAATTGCTTTGTTTGCCTTTCAGACCCCAAAACACATCAAAGCAGCAAAACAGATGCATCTCAGCTGAAAGAAATTGCAACATTTAGTGGCTATTGTGCAGACATGAATTGCTGAGCTGATACTCTGCTTTATGTGTGCTTGTATCATTAAGGAAAAGGATCAAGGCCTGTTTATGAGAGTGGTAATTTTTTCAGGCTATAAACACTTTTCTCAACCACAGTGGCAATTTTTCCTAGGATTTTTCTTCTTCTTCTTTTTTTTTTTTTTTAATTATTACTAATAGTTAGATAACAGTCATCCAAAGGACAAAATTCAGCTCTTTGCTTTGTTATTTGCACAATCAATCACAAAGAAGTGAGAGAATTTCCCTACATGAGCAAAAAGTATATTCCAGTTTGTTTGAAGACGTATAATGCATCAATACAATGTCAAACATCATGACAAGAAATGAAAAAGAAATGTCGGGATCTCTATCTAGAACCACCCCCCTAGTAATCTGCACTAAAAAGTGTGGTTTTACTTACAGGAAGAAAATTCACTGAGGTAATTATTCACACTTTACGTAAAGAGATTAATTGATAATTCCAGTGCTGTAAAACATTTCTGTGCTTGTCTAAAAAAAAAACAAAACTCTTCAGTGTCTCTCTAGCATTAAAGTTTAAATTCCATCAGGACTCAGCAGTAGTGGCCCCAATCCAGCAAAGACGTTAAAGACATCTGATTTTAAGCAGGCAAGGTTATATATTTAACATGAGAGCATAGCGAAGTAATTCTCCTCACATAGCCAGGGTGCTTAGCAGCTCACAAAAATTATGAAGAAATGAATAAACGCAGGAATCGTAGCAGAAAGCAGCCTGTGTGACATTACTGGGAGTTTGGGCTAGAACATGAGGGAAAAGAGGATTATTCACATGCTTAATACTAAAGAAACTTCTTATACGTGCTGCTGGATTGCCACTGCACAGCAGGCCGGTTTCCCTGTTAGAGCTGACATTTTCTTTGGAAGCCTTCTCCTGTGGGCTGTAGTGTCTGTGTATCACTCAAATTAAAAAGCGTGCTACCTGGTACCCGAGAAAATACAGCCAGCTAGGTTTCAGCACACATTAAAAATACATCTGCATCGGATCTCTTGGAGCTTTTCTGTAACAAAAACTCTCCTTGCCCTGATTTCCTGAAGTTGCTCTTTGAGGTCTGAAAGGCCGGTTTGGCAATTAGAAAAAACTGAGGATGTTTTGTTCAAAAATGCTTAGCTATAAACCAAAACCTGTTTCAAAATGATGAAGCTCCTGATGAACCTCAGGTGAAACAAGGTTTGGTTAGAGATGAGCAATTTTGCACAAAGCATCGTCAATTTCTTCTAGTCACTTTGAACCCAAACATGCCTTTGCAGACCTCAAAAAGCAATTTCAGGAAATTAGGGGCAGAGGGTTTTAATTTTAAATTGTATTTATACATTAAAAAAATATTTATTCCAAGGAAAAAAAATCTTCAAGAAGTTGTAAAATTTAAGTTCAAGACCCTGGTATTTATCCTAGACTAAAGGAACTACTTAACAGTCCATTACCATGGGACAAATTAATTACATGGTTTAATTGCATGCTAAATTATTCATATGCTCCTAATCAGATTAAAGGCTATGTAACAAAGCCTGAATGGCATTTGGGAAGTCATTAACTTAAATAGCAGATTAAGTGAAAGCTGGTAAATGACAAACAAAGGACGTGAGCAGCGTTTCTGGATGGCCACTCATGACTCCAAGTACTCACATACTTGCTATCACTATCACTGCAAACAAAATTCTGCTTAGGAAGTTCTCTGTTAATGAGAAACAATATGGTTGCAACTGCTTCCATATGTCCTCAGTAAGACCATACCAGCATTGTTCTCTGGCCCTGCTCTCTGCAGGTTTGGTGCTTTAAATCCATACAAATCTGAAGGTATAAACTGTGTGACCTACCACAAAGTAGCATACTGCTTTCAGCAACTGCATAAACCACTTTGTATAGCCACAGAAAGATTCTGACCTAGATGTCTAATTGTGTAAATCAGCATAAAGTTGAAAGAGACACTAAATGAGAACAGTAACAGGAGTTTATTCAGCATTTTTAAATACAGCATTGCCAAAATGAGTGTTCACGCAGTAAGTAATAACTTGTGAAGAAAGCTTGTCTACTCGGTCCGCGACACTCTTCAAACATTTCATAAAATCTTAAGAAGTCAGTTAAGCTCTGTCTCCACTTGCATTAGTGAGATCTGGAATCTGGAGGTGAAGGATCTCCATCACCGATGCTGTAACTCCCTGCTCTACAGGAGCTCCCTCACATTACCAAATATCTGATTAAGAAAGGAAACTTAGGAGCAGATTCAACTGTTGGGTTTTTTTTAATGAAAACAAACTAGTGCTTTCACATATCTCCATTGCTGTTATTGTTGTTTTACGCAGGCCCATAAGGAAATAGATGATTACAGACAAAATTCACAAGGTATCTACCTGAGGAGCAGCTGAGAGCCCGAGCTTTCGCCCACCACTACCACAAATATTGCTCAGACTTTTTTCTGAGGGCTATTCAGAAAAATAAATCCCATACCAAGCTAGATCTCAGGACTTACATTAGACACACTACAATAAAAACATGCAGACTAATGGGGAGGACATTGCACTGTAGCCACAGAGAGTTTTGTAAAACCCTGCTGGGGCCTCTCCTGGTCTAGCATGACACCCAGCTCCTCTGAAGCCTGACCAGCAGACTTGCCTCAGTACCCTTTTTTATACTGAAATAAGGAGCAAGGCTGCTTGCACAGGAGCATGTCAACAAAAACCTTAGCAACTGTCTCTCTCTGTTTAATCAGCACATCAGTAATCACACCACTCAACACTGGCCCCTGTGGACTAAACTGCAGCCTTTTTAACCTCACCTGCAAGACCACGCATGGGAGCTCTTGGTGTAGAAGGGGAAAAGCATGACTGCTCCTTTTTGTGGTTCTTACACTGAGTAACTTTAATGTCACAGGAAACTTTATTTTTGGACAGAACTTTATTTTTTCCATTTTTAGAAAAACCTTACCATATAAAAAAATCCCTTTTTCTCTTCTTAAGATATAGAATCATAGAATGGTTTGGGTTGGAAGGGACCTTAGAGATCATCTAGTTCCAACCCCCCTGCCATGGGCAGGGA
>JAOTQQ010000019.1:15784419-15817384 GCA_026546715.1 Gallinago undulata | reverse complement strand
TGTCCTGTCACTACACTTCCTGACAAAGAGTCCCTCTCCGGCTCTCCTATAGGCTCCCTTCAGATATTGAAAGGCCGTTAAGGTCTCCGCGGAGCCTTCTCTTCTCCAGGCTGAACAACCCCAGCTCTCTCAGCCTGTCCTCATATGGGAGGTGCTCCATCCCTCTGATCGTCCTCATGGCCCTCCACTGGACCCACTCCAACAGATCCATGTCTTTCCTGTGTTGAGGACTCCAAAGCTGGACACAGTACTCCAGATGGGGTCTCACAAGTGCAGAGTAGAGGGGCAGAATCACTTCCCGTGACCTGCTGACCACACTTCTCTTGATGCAGCCCAGGATGACGTTGGCTTTCTGGACTGCCAGTACACATTGCCTCATGTTAAGCTTCTCATCCACCAACACCCCCCAAGTCCTTCTCCTCAGGGCTGCTCTCCAGCCATTCTCCGCCCAACCTGTATTTGTGCCTGGGATTGTCACATCCCAGGTGCAGGACCCTGCACTTGGCTTGGTTAAAGTTCATGCTATTTGCACGAGCCCACCTCTCCAGCCTGTTCAGGTCTCTCTGGATGGGTGCCCTTCCCTCCAGCGTGTCGATCGCAGCACCGAGTTTGGTGTCAGCAGCAAACTTGCTGAGGGTGCACTCTACCTCACTGTCCATGTCTCCAACAAAGATGGTGAACAGCACTGGTCCCAGCACAGACCCCTGAGGAACACTACTTGTCGCTGGCCGCCAACTGGACATAGAGCCATTGGCCACATCCCTTTGAGTGCGGCCATCCAGCCAGCTCCGAATCCACCGAGTGGTCCATCCATTGAATCCATTACATTCCAATTTTGAGACCCGGATGTCATGTGCTTGTCAAACACCAAGGTGTCAAATGCTTTGCACAAGTCCAGGTAGACTACATCTGTTGCTCTACCCTCATCCACCATGTGTGTGGCAGTATCATAAAAGGCCACCAGATTTGTCAGGCATGATTTGCCCTTGGTGAAGCCATGTTGGCTGTCTCAAATCACCTCCTTATTTTCTATGTGTCTTAGTAGAGATTCCAGGAGGATCTGCTCCATAATCTTCCCAGGCACAGAGGTGAGGCTGACTGGCCTATAGTTCATGGAGTCTTCTTTTTTAACTTTTTTTAATATTGGGGTTATGTTCCCCTTTTTCCAGTCTGCATGAATTTTGTCAGACTGCCACGATTTCTCAAATATGATGGAGAGTGGCTTAGCAGCTTTATCTGCCAGCTCCTTCAGGACCCACGGATGGATTTCATCAGGTCCCATGGACTCATGCACTTTCAGTTTCCTTAAGAGGTCTCGAACCTGATCTTCTTGTACTGTGGGCAGTTCTTCATTTGCAGAGACCCTGTTTTTGCCTTCCGTGACTTGGGCAGCGTGGTTTGAGCCCTTGCCAGTGAAGACTGAGGCAAAGTTGTTCAGTAGCTCAGCCTTATCCATATCCTGGGTGGACAGGTCTCCCGTTTCCTTCCAGAGAGGGCCCACAACTTCCCTAGTCTTGCCTTTGTCCCTGACATATCTGTAGAAGTTTTTCTTATTGTCTTTGATGTTCTTGGCTGGATTTAGTTCTGCCTGAGCTTTCACTTGTCTGATCTGCTTCCTGATCACTCAGACTCAGATTTCTCTATATTCTGCCCAGTCTACCCATCCCTGCTTCCTTTATAGGCCTCCTTTTTGGTCCTGAGCTTGACCAGCAGTTTCTTATTCATCCATGCAGCCTGCTGGCTATTTTGCCTGACTTCTGCTTTTTTGGGATGCACCTCTTCTGAGCTTGGAGGAGGCGATCCTTGAATACTAACCAGTCCTCTTGGGCTGTTTCCCACACTATCCTCCCAGTCAGATCTCTCAGGAGACCAAAGTCTGCTCTTCTGAAGTCCAGGGTAGCCAGCTTGCTGCGCACCCTCCTCACTGCTCTATGAATCTTGAACTCCACCATTTCATGGTCACTGCAGCCAAGGCTACCCTTGAACTTGACATTCCCCACCAGCCCTTCCTTGTTAGTAAGGACAAGGTCCAGCACGGCTCGTTTCCTCATTGGCTTCTCAGTCATTTGAAGAAGAAAGTTATCATCAATGTAATCCAAGAACTTTCTGGATTTCTTGTGCCCTGCTGTGTTGTCTTTCTAACAGATATCGGGGTGGCTGATGTCCCCCATGAGGACCAAGGTGTGTGAGCGCAATGCTGCTCCTATCTATCTGTAGAGGGCCTCATGTTCCCTGTCACCCTGATCTGGTGGTCTGTAGCAGACCCCAACTGTAACAACACTTGCTCCTGTGGTCCCTTTAATCCTGACCCATAAGCTCTCCATCAGGTCTTCATCCATCCCCAGGTGGAGCTCCACACACTCCAGCTGGTCGTTGACGTAGAGGGCAACACCCCCTCCCCATCTTCCCATCCTGTCCTTCCTGAAGAGTCTGTAACCCTCCATTCCATCACTCCAGTCAAGAGCCATCCCACCATGACTTGGTAATGCCAATAAGATCATAGCCCTGGAGGCGTGTGCACATCTCTAACTCCTCTTGCTTGTTCCCCATCCGGCCTGCATTTGTATCAGCTGGCTGACCTACTGGCTGGAATGGCTCCATTTCCTTCGTGTCGCTCTTCAGGTGGCCTTCCTTCATGTTGTTTTGTCTGTGATTCCTGTATTCCCTTTGCCTCAGGAGCCTCAAGGACAGGTCTGATGTTATCACCCCCTTCCCCTTTCACATCTAGTTTAAAGAAATGTCAATCAACCCCACCATCTCTCAGGCCAGAACAGTCTTCCCCTTTTGAGAGAGGCATCTTCCATTTCCTGTTAAGAAGCCTGGTGCCATATGGACCAACCCACTACCAAAATATCTGAAGTTATGGTGGTGACACCAGCCGTGGAGCCATGTATTGATTGATTTGATCCATCTGTTCCTCTCAGCATCATTGCCTGCCACTGGAGGGAGTGACAAAAAAACCACCTGGATCCCAGAATCTTTCACTAAGCCTCCCAACTCCCTGAAATCTCTCTTTATAGCTTTTGAGCTTCAAATTGCTGTCTCCTCTGCACCTACATGGAACATCAGTAGCAGGTAAGTATCTGAGGACTGTACTAAACCAGGAAGTTTCCTGATGACATCCTTCACCTGGCCTCCAGGAAGGCAGCAGACTTCCCTTTGAGGAGGGTCCACCCGGCATATTGGGCCCTCTGTCCCACTCAGCAAGGAGTCCCCAAAGACTATAACCCTTCGTGTTTTCTTAGAGGGTGTGGTGGTGATCCGGGTTATGTGCTTTTTCGGCCTAGGAGGCATCTGCGTTACAGGGTGCTCCTTACCTACTTCCTTGCTCGAGTGGCCATTCTGAATCAGAGCCTCTTATCTATTCCTCAGAAGTACTTGACACGATGAGGTAGGTAAGGTGGGAGGTTGTCTGGTGCCCCAACCACGAACCTGCTTCCACTCACTCTCTTCATTTATGCTTTCGCCCTCAGGCTGACCAGGGGTGCCTATGGTGCCTCCTGCACCTTTGCTGCTTTTATCCCTATTATTCCTCAACCTTTCCACTTCTTCTTTCAGTTCTGCCACCATGCTGAGCAGATCATTCATCTGTTCACATCTGAGACAGCAGGTCTCACAGCTATCATCTGTTTCCACTAAAAGGTCCTGGCACTCCCTGCAGCCTGTGACCTGGACAGCCACATGTTTCTGTGGGAGCTCTGTCTGTGTTCCCACATCCATTCTGTTTAGGGCTGAGCACATGGCCTTCCTCCGGGTGGAGACTGTGGCTGAACTCCTACCGAGGGGAGTGAGGATAACCAGGAGGACTCACCTATCTAGCTGACAGAGCTTCGGCTTATCATTATCATTAATGATGGTATCATCTGCTCCTAAAATACGTATGACACTTACCAATCACACTTGAATCCTGTGTAAGCAACCGTGTTCACAATAAGCATGATGAGACTGACTTCTCTTAGGTCTACTACAAAGTGAACAGCAGCATTAGACAAATCACTTCTACACAGACTACAATTTTCCCAACATTACTAAGCTGTAGAATATGACAGCAGACAGAGCTTTGAGTTTTGAATTGCACTGATGCATAAATTAGTCATGATTTTCAAGGTCACTTACTGCATACAAGTTTTTCTTCAGCAATCAGAATTGATAACAGGTGACTGGACTCACACGCTAAAAAGAATAATGACCAGTAATAGTTCATTCAAGGAAGATGTCTTCCTGTTGCTGCTTCCAGAGACTTCAAAAAATGATGGTCTGCAAAGATTTTTGACAGCTTACCAACCAGTTAGCTCTGAATATAAATTGATACAGAGTACTTTAATCACATACAAAAAAACCTCAAGCCCCCCAAAGTCTGTAGTACTTTCATAGCTCAGAAACTGAATCCAGATGTCAGCTGTTCTATAGATTGCAGAGAACAATTAATTGCAGGATTATTTGGTGGTCTATAAATTAGTTTCTTGGCTAAAGAGGGTTTGGCTGGCCTAGAATTGAGTTTTTATCTCCCTCGGAGAGCAGGATTTCTTCCAGTGTCCGATGCCCTATGGTAGGCATTAAACTCACAGAAAAAGCACATACTGTGGATCAGCCAAGCTTCTCCTGAATAGCTCAGCTGGTCAGGAGGGACCCAACAGCTGTATCCTTATGGAATAAGGAAGTCCCCAAAATGTAGAATTTGCCGTTGTGTTTCCCTGTGTCTTTTTATTCTGTATTTGAGGAAAGGATTTTTCTAAGATTTTAAGTCGCAATTAAAATTTCTGCATTCCTTTGATATAGATACTTGCTCTAGATCTTGCTGTAGATACTGCTAGGTATAATCACATATAAGTTTGATGAGGATCTTGAGAAATGTTTTGAGCCTGAGAAATTGAAGTACCATAACATAGAAATGGAAGGAAACTTGTATCATGTGGTATGTGATCTTTTAAGCAACTATCTTATTTGAAACAATCCAAAAGCTATTTTTTTCAAGAAGAATTTGTCCTGATAGAAGTAGTATGTTTAATTTACTGGTGTGGCTGAAAATTCTCCAATACATTAACAAGCTGCTGGGAGTGCTACTCCAATTGTGCCATTAGGAACTGTAGCACAAATTAAGAAAGATGGTGGTATAGCTTTACAGAGAACATCTGATAAAGAAGACCAGCATTTCTCTAACGAATACTGGATTCTTTAAGTAGGCTCATATTTATGGCACATGGTTCATAAACCAGATCTAGCCATGAAACGATGCCTTCCAGCCAGTGTCATTTCTGCCTGGAGAAAATGAGAAATGGCTTTTAAAGCAGTGACAGCTGCCTGAACCCCTCATTTTTTTCTGCCAGCCATAGCTGAAAGGAGAGCTTGGCTTGTTCCAACTGCCATCAGCGCGGGATGATATGGGGAGCTGTGCTTTCCCAGCTCCTTGCTCCTTTCCTTTCCTTTTTCCTATCTGTTGTGCTTTTGGTATGGACTGGCCACTAAAATGAACGACAGATGCTCTCCTTAATCTCTCTCCCCTCAGAGAAGGGAGAGCATCTCCTTTCAGAGGAGAGAAGAATGACAGAAAAGAGAGAATTTACAAGTTAAAAAAGAAACTAAACTACTTAAATGAAATATTAATAATAAAATAATAGAAAGAAAAGATAATAACACCAAAATAGATAATAATGAAATACATACAATGTATAGAAAACCATAGTTAGATCTCAAGATGAAGACCACATCACTGGCAAACACTGTGAAAGTCCCAGACTGGACTCAGTGACAGACAGGTACTGGATCTCAGACCTGGATTCAGGAACACACAGATCACGAGCAATGGCAGAGGAACAGAGTCCTCCTCAGACCCTGGCCATTGAAGAAAGAGGCTGACGTTTTGATCCCTCAGCTTTTACACTGAGCACAGGGCAGATGGGATGGAATACCCTGTTGGTCAGTTTTGGGTCACCTCTCCTGTCCACTCCTCCCTGCAGGTGGGACCCCTCTACACTTTTCTACTTCCGACCCTCCAACCAGGCAAATAACAAATGTTCTCACAATAAGTACAAGCAAGAGCATCTCTGTGTAGTGTTTCTTCGTATTAACTACAAACATCAGGCCTTATTGTTCTGGGAGCAGACATTGTCTGAAAAATACACTGTTAATTCCAGAGAGTGCCATTACTCAGAAGAGACTTAAATGAAAAGTAAAAGTAGTGAAAACTGGGTTTTTTTACTTCAAACCAGGACACTATTTCTTGACGTCAGCTAGTGATGGAAGTAGGAGGGCCTTCATGAGGAAAAGAGATGGGAAGAGGGGAGCTGCTTGCAAAGCATGGTGAAAGGGATGAGCGACTTCCCCTGGGAAAGGGCATGGAGGGTGGATGGGGTAAGACAGCCTAATGTTGCTGAACTAACATCAGGAACACTGTAGCCAAGTGTGAATATGGAGCTTGGCCTTCCCAAAACCCAGATTTACTTCTCACTGCTACTGCAAAGACTGGACCACATGGTCATATTTTCACTAGTCACACCCTACAGTAGCACGTACAGTGTAAGACTTGATTTGCTGGAGCACATTTTTAAAGCACACTGAGCCATGTGTGGGAGAATAAGTTTCCACAGATTTATCTAATCTGATTCTTTTCACTAGTTCAGTGTGGTATTTTGAGGCTGGAAAATCTATTTTTCACATGTAATTCTCAAACAGTGTATTTATGAGATACTTTACTCAGAAGCGAGAGCCAGAATACAAGTGGCTACCAATGGGTGTAGAGTATTGTCTTTAAAAGAAAACAGACCATTAAGTCAATACTTTGTGCACTTTATTTTGTTGTTAACTTTCCTAGTTTCCCTTCTGGTTTATACACAGTAGTTAATAAAATATGACTGCCTGTAGCCCTTTGCCAGGACATGGTACCTGATTTTGTCAGACTTGTTTAAACTGAATCTTAACCTTGATTTCAAATATGCTGTAACGTATGACTCAACAGCAACAGAATTTAATTCATTTACTTAAGAGTAAATGAAAGTGTCCAACATCAAATGCTATAAAGCAAACCCTTTAAATTGTGTGATGAACTGATAAAGTGAAAGTATGAGGTACAGCCATAGATGTAAAAAAAACAAAAAAAGAAAAAAAAAAGGAAAAAAAGAAAAATGGAAAAAGAAAAAAGAGAAAGGAAAAAGAAAAAAACAGGAAAAGAGAAAAAAAGGAAAAAAGAAAAATGAGAAAAAAACACAAGAAAAAAGAAAAACAAGAAAAAAGAAAAACACAAGAAAAAAGAAAAAAAAACAAGAAACAAGAAAAAAAACAAGAAAAAAGAAATAACTAGTGATTTTTTTTTTTTTTTAGTTAAGCATGTATGTCTCTGACATTCATAACACTATTGATTGAAGGAATTGGATCTGAGCCCACACATGGCAGATACATAGTTTGTGTAGTCTAACATCACCAAACAAGTTGCCTGATGAGAAAAGTATTATAGCATCTTGGTATTAAACCAATAAATACATTTATTGTATTATTGACATTTTCAGTGGAGGCAAGTCCTTCCCTGAACTTAAAAGGCTGTTCAAAAGGAAAAGTCCTGTATTTCTGCAAGTTTTTTTCCAAACTCTGGAGGAACAGCCAATTTTATTTCCATACTCGTAGCTTTTCTCAGCCTCTAACAGCACCAAAAAAGGTCTCCATACTCTATACGTTGTATTCCATAGCTAGCAACTTAGTAGAACTTTAAAAGACAGAGAGGTGTACTGACCTGGTAGACAGATAAGTGTTAATAGCTAAAGAAATTACAGTTACTGGAATATTTTACAGCAGTTATTTTATAAACATCTCTGCTACTTTTGGCCAGATATTAATTTTTTTTCCAGCATATTCAGCGGAACTACCAGCACTGTCAAAATCTATTTAAAGCTGTGCCTCATGTGTTATCTTCCATTGGGACTGTAAATGTCAATGAGGCACAAATTACTCTCGCCACATCTATGGGTCACTTTCAGAATCCGGGACTTGAAATAACAAGGCATCTGTTTAATTTTTAGGGAAAGAATGCGACACATTCATTTAGGATAAACAAAAACCTTATTCAGAGTAGAACACTTTATTAATCACAGCCTAGAAAATGTGCAGATGAACATTTCCCACTGTCCATAATGCATTAATGTCTCAATTTCACAGAAGAGCTGACCAGTAAACTTGTCTCCAGATGACTGAGTCTGGGGGTGGTATTGCCAAACATGTACTGAAAGGAAAATACATGAAGGCTGATCTACACGGGGATAGTTATCACATTGCCAGTTCTTCTTCTAAAACTAACTTGGCACAGGTAAGATAAATTACAGACATGCCATTTTCAAGACATCTGGTCAGCATACTTTCTCCTCCCCTTTGATCACATTATCACTGGATTAAGTTAGTTGCTCTTCCCTGTGCCAAAATGTTCTAGTTAGTGGAAAATACCAAGCAAGAAAGCACCACAGAAATGATTTTTACCTCTCAGGGATCCACTATCAATTTCCAAGCCCGGGGTCACACTTAGATGCAAAGGACTTGAACTCTCCCCTGGTAACACAGTGCCAATATCACATCATATATGACAGGTGCTGTGTAACAGCATTCCCTATGGATTGGGATGGTTTAGTCCCTTCTGGAAGTTAAGAGTTATTAGCCTTCATTCACAAACAGGAAAGTGAAACACAACGAGGTTACAGAGGGTGTCAGAATCCCTGAGTGTGCCCGTGGTGGTGCCCAGAAGCAAGGCCAGATCCCACATCCAAGCTGTGTATTCCCAGTGCTGGGCACGCGTCCTGCAGCGCTGCTCGCTGAGAAATTGGGAATGGACAAGCTTAGCTAGGGATCAACTGGCTCGCTGGGCACAGAAATCCAGGAAAACACAGCACAGTAGCAGCTTTCTGTATGGTTGTGTTGCTATGCTTCAGCTATGAAATGAGAGAAGTCATTCATAAATTGTTTTTCAGGTGTGCTTAACTCCGCATGAGAGGGCACAGTAACCACAAGAGAGGCAGCTGTGGTTGAGGAGGTCCCTAATGACTTTCAGTTACACCTACTTTAAAAGCATTTTTACAAGTAACTTTGCTATTCTGACCTTCTTATTTTTTTAGTGGAATAGTTATATCCTTACACCTTACAGTCCTGTACTATGCTTACAGTCTCCCAAGCAGAAATCGATGGTGCAATGAATGCATCTAGAGTTCCACCACCTAGCTTTAGAAACATTAAAAGCACGGACATAGTGTGGCAAACTTCACCTACTGTTGCCACAACCAAATTAGAAAGTCTATAGAATTTCTACTTAATGACATTGCATTTGTGTACATTTAAACAGGAATAGCTAGTTAAGTCTCACAGAACTGCTACAGTACACAGACAGCAGCTGTGAAGTCTCATGCAGCCATTTAACACCAGATAACAGCTTTCCAGTTCCACGGCATGAGCAATCACAGGTCCAAACCCCTTATACCACAGTGTATTTCTGTGACGTTTGATTCATATTTACCCTGTTGTAATCTGCTTAAGCTTTCAGTGACACACTCCAGATATGAATCACACCCAATATATACATTCAAAGTAGATGTCATTTAAGTGCAATTTGCACCAGGATTTGTTATCCATAATGTTCTGATATGCATTTTTGTGTTCTCTTTCCCTGGGGAAACACATTTTTTTCTCCGTTTGTGTCAATATTGTGCATTTAGGAAGTCAGGCAATTAATACTTCAAATAATATTATAAATAAGAAATGGCTCATTAAAATGCAGTGTAATAATTTTTCTCAGACAAGGAAAAATAGCTTTTAAGCACTTCTGCCAGCTACTAAGCCCTCTGTCTCAAGTGCTGGCTACCAGAGATTGATAGAAATGGGCTTGAAGTCACCAATTTACATTGAGACTGAATTTGACAGTCTTAATTCAAGTATTTCTTTTGTTTGCAGTTATTAGATATAACAATTGGATCCTGATCAGAATTGCATACATAGCTTGCAGTAGCATACTACTGTAGGAACAGATTGAGGGATCTGTGAGGATTATCTGCAGAGCACTACAAGATATTATTGATTGCTCTGCTTAGCCAACATTCATACTAAAGTCACTTGCAGGTAAGATAAAAGTTATCACACTACCTCAAATGTCAGCAGGGGATGGATGAAGCTTCACGCCTCCCTCAGCTCAACTGCAAATCGCGACCTTCTCCAGCCATCCCAGCACCTACACAAAATCAGGAGAAACAGAGACAAGAGATGAGTTCTGCAACAGCAAAGGTCACTGGTGGTGGGAAGGTGACACAACAAAATCCGAATGGGCATCCTGGCACTGTTGTCCCTTGGGGAAGGACACCTTGGGAAAGGCCACCAGCTGGGCAGCCTGGACAACAGCCCTGAGCAGAGCACCTGGGCTTCTCACTCAAACAGCAGCGGTGGCCTGAAACCCCTTGTGCCGCTGGGGGCTTGCCAAGCCGCAGGATCCCACGCTAACCTTGACATTAAAATGCATGAACAGAGATTTAAATGGCAAAGAGAACCCAGGGTGACTGATCAAAACTAATTTTCAATGCACATCCATGGTGGAAATCGGCTAGACTGGAAGTAAACTCTGAATCACCAATAAGAGGGGGTGGATGAGGAATATCTCACTACTACCACCTCGGACAAAAAAAATTACAGTGTAGTAACTTATAAACTGGTAAATTTAAGAAAGTAAAGTTTCCTTTTTCTCTAAAAGGACAGTGTGTAAGTCTCAGGAAGATGGCATGCTGTTAAAAAAAAGAAATACGTCATTTGTTATGTTCAGAATTCCTAAGCACATTATCACTCGCATGATATTTGGCACAGCAGTAGCATGTAAAACTTTTTTGAATGAGTCGTACTTCTATATTTAAATAAAATAACATAAATTCAACATGGAGGGTCACTCCTTCCCGAGGATGCACATTAGCTTTTTAAAGCATTTTAAAAAGTCAGCCATGGTGCCCACATTAATTGCATAATTCATAGCAGTTTGGTTTCTAGTGAGTAGGACTATGAAAAGAAGATCCAATTTCACAGTATCAGGCTCCTTAACTAATCAGGAAAAGAAAGCAGACTGGAAAAAACCAGAATTAACAGTTAAAGAAATGCTGTATGTATTCAGACTAAGTGCCTAGGGCTGCACTGCCCTTGCCTTAAGAAGGAGAAAGTAATATTTTGAAAGAGAGTATTCCTTGACTGAGAACTAGCAATAGCTTAAGAAAAAGCAGCAGAAATCTTGATTTGTACCCACAGAATTCTATTCATGTATATAATTTTAATGTATGCACAGATCCCTAAACAAGAAATAACTGAAAATGTGATTGTGAATTAAAATTTAATCATATTTCTCAGGAATCCTTTTCAGTGCCATGTGTAACAGGCTAAGTGTCACCTCTGTATTTATATTGAAAAAAAGAAAAGAAATCAACACCGCACACACACACCAAAAGAGAAAACCCTTGACCTGAAGAAAAAAAATAATCAAACATCTGAAAATAACAGAAGGTATTTCCTATGCATTTTCTATTTCTATAATAAGCAATAGGAATCAAGGTTAAAATAAACCACCATATATGTGGTTAGCTGCAGAGAAACCTGTAAGGAGGGTTCTCTCCTGATTCACATGGCAAAACAAGAGGACTTGATAGTGCCTACATGGTAAGTCTTTACCTAATCTACCCCATAAAAGAAACATGTTCTCATATCCAACTTCCCAGAAAGAGTCTGCTCACAATTTATCAGGCTGAGAATCTAACTGATTGTGTCCCATTTATATATAATACAAATGTCTTACGTTGATTTAATTGTAGATTTTCAGAAGAACTCTTAATTGCAGAGAGAATGATTGACCAGCGAGTCACAACTCTCTTTTCCAAAAATAAAGAGACAGCTTAGACTGAAGCGAGCTACCAAGTACTACTGACAAATTCCCATTTCAAAACACTCAGTATTGTATTAGCAAGTGGAAAAGATCTCCATCTGACAAAGTCAGAAACCTACTACAATAGGACAGGGGAAATTGTTCCAGAAGCCTTTCCAAAATATTTCGAAATCCTGCTCAACAGCAGAAAAGATCTCTTAGCTATTTTATGGGTGACAAAAGGGAAATGTCCTAACTTCTGATTACCTAATTGTCCTTAGAACATTTTGTTTCACTCCTGGTAGCAAGTGGTGATAGCACAAAGGCAGCACGCAGTGACACTGTTTATTTGTAATATTGCAGTTTAGAACAAGCCACACAAGCATGAAGAGTTATATTTGCACTTGACTCCGACACTTCATTACGTGTGAGAAAGAGGCAGTATTGCACATAAGGTAACAAGCTAAATGTTTAAATGGCAAACAGCCACCTTTTCAATGATTCTTGGAAAAACTGCAACTTCAGCAAAAGGAGAACATAGATTTTTATGAATAAACACTACACAGGTGAACCTTTTTCAGAGACACATTTTCTCAGAGACATATTTGATTATTGTAATCCATGTGGCAAACCAAAGGACTGAAGCACTGAGTTAAGATAGGGCCCACCCAGAACTAGTTTGCTTCATGAACTCAGACTCAGCAGACTCAGAATTGCCACTCCATTGACCGGGATGTAAGGATCTGTGCCCATTACGTCTTCTCAGTTAACCTACCAAACCTCAGTTTGGTAGGTTAACCTACCAAAAAATAATAAACTGGAGAAGACGAGATGGACCCAAATGTCCCAAAAGATCGTTTGATCTCCAAAAGAACATCTAAGCAAAGGCCCAGTGCTGAAAAAATGGTAGAAAGGATTTTGACATTGTCTCACGTAAAATCTTCATTGACAATTGACAATCTGCAAACTAGGTAAGTAGACAGTGGACTGAAAACTGTCTGAAAGGCCCACCTCGAAGGGTTTCAATCAGTGGCACAGAGTCCAGCTGAGGGCTAGTCACTAGTGAAGTAGTTCAAGTGTAAATGCTGTTCATCATCTTCATTAATGAACTTTTTCACCAAAGACATAATCAAACAGGAACAGTTGGAGCAGGTTGCTTAGAGAGGTTGTTGAGTCTGAAGATACTCAAAACCCAGTTGGACATGGCCCAGGGCCACTGCATTTATGAAATCCCGCTCTGAGCGGAAGGGTTGGACTAGGTAATCTCCAGGGAACCTTTCCAACTTCAGTGATCCTGTGATTCCATGATTCTGTATGTTTAGATATGGAACTGAAAAGTTGCTAGCAGTAGACAAAAAGAGAAGGACATAAATGACAAACTTTGTCACTTCCAATGACACATTTGTAAGAAAGATGATAAACTATCGACACCCTATGATTGCATGGGCCACTGAGAAAAGATGTACTATTTCCAAGCAGACACATGTCTGCAAGTCCTAACAGATTGTTCAGAAGTCCTGCCCCTTCATTATGCTGGAGTACCAACAGATGCATAAGAGGATTTCTGGCATGCATGATAAACTATTTCGAGACTCTGTGTCTTTGTAAGATTTGGCCTAAGTCATAACTTCTCTTTATTGTATTTCTCATGTATTTTACTTCTTTCCATTTCCAGCTAAACAACTTCTCTACAACTACGCTCAAAGGAAGACAAAACATAATTTGACCGAGTTTTATTCTTATTGTATCTGGTATGTGTTTTTATCTGTCTCTCTAGTTTGCATCAATTGTGATGCGTAGCACTTGCTGAGAGTCCCAAACAACTTCCTCCTGAACCTGTTTTGAAAATATTTGTCTTGAACAGAAGGAAAAATGGGCTCTTCATATGCATTTTTAAGATTTGTCCAATCAAGTCATCCCATCCATTTGAGGGTGAGTTGACTATGAGTCAACAGTGAGCCCTGGCCACCCAAAGGGCCAACCCTGCCCTGAAGTGCACCAAGCACAACATAGCTAGCCTGTCAAGGGAGGTGATTGTCCCACTCTACACTGCACCAGCGTGGCCCCACCTCAAGTTCTTTGTGCAGTTTTCGGTACTTCAGTGCAAGAAGGACATCAAAGTATTTGAGTGTGTTCAGAGGAGGGCACCAAGATGGTGGAAGGCTGCAAGGGCAAGACTTACGAGGACCAGCTGAGGTCACTTGGCTTGCTCACCTTGGAGAAGGTGAGAGAGGTGCCCTGATGGCACCTCTACACCTTCCTTACAGGGGGAAGCAGAGAGGAAGGTGCTGACCTCCTCTCTCTGGTGACCAGTGACACGACACAAGAAAATGGAATGAAGCTGCAACACGAGAAGTTCAGGTTGGGCATTAGGAAAAGCTCTTTTAGTGAGAGGTGGTCAGCGCCTGGAACAGGCTCCCCAGGGAAGGTGTCATGGCCTCAAGCTTGTCAGAGTTCAAGGAGCATCTGCACAATGCTCTTAGTCATGCAGTTTAGTTTTAGGTGATCTTGTGAGGAGCAAGGAGGTGGATTCTATTATCTGGATGCATCCTTTCCAACTTGAGATATTGTATCATCCTTCTTAGGTTCAAACTTCTTACCTTCAAACTCTACTTCTCTAATATAATGACATTTCACATCCTCAGCTGAAAGACCATTTTGCAACTGTGAATTCACTCAAATTATCTCATCAGCTTTTTTCTTTGCACAGGAATTCTCTAAATTCTTGCAAGAAAACACTAACAAAACTCATCAGTAGTGTCCGTAATCTTTCCCTTTTTCAATCTAAAGTCTTAACTTTTAACTTGTTTTCCTCCTTTAACCACCACTCACCTGACCAGCATATCCTGGACAAGGGGTCACTTCTAGTTTCAAATCAGAGCCTTTTTTCCACTCTCAACCTCTTTATATCCTTAGGAGTCTAACAATAAATGTTGCACTTCATGTTTTAAATAATTTACTGAACCACATTTCTGTTCTTACAGATTTGGCAGTCTTTGCATCTTTGACATAACAATAACCGGAACATTTTCTTAGGAGCACTAAGCTGAGTAACAACTGATACTGGTTTTGGCACTAGAGTAGAGATGAAAGGTGAATTTATGTTTTCCACTGCATTATGCTTACAAGTATATCTGTGGATGGCATAGCTCAAAAGGTCTGCACTGCAGTCCAAGGCCAAATATAGAAATTAATAAACCTCTTTGGGCTATTAAAGAAACAATCAGCATTGTAAAGGATGCAAACAGACAACAAGTCCAAACTTTTGAAGTGTCAATTTCACTTGACATACAAAGTAACTCTTGAGGTAGCCAGAAATTCAGACTTTCTTTCCTGACTGAAACATGTCATATTCCCAGATACAGTTAATTATCTGCTTGAGCTGGAGGAATGTTATGAGGAATACTTTAGTCAATGTTTATGTAAAGTACTCTGAGAACTGGGCAGCTGGAAATCCAGAACTCTACTAGCTGAAACTGTTACTGACGTATCAGTAACTTAAAAGGGAAATTTTCTTGATAAATTAACAGGGAAATACCAAGTATAAACAGAGAAGAAAGATATATTACTGTATCATGGTAGCCAGTTCTCATGTCCACACTTAAGAGACTAACAAACTTCAAAAGAGCAAGGACCTAAAAATGTTATTTGAAGTTTAGGGCATCTTTTTATAATCAAGATAATAGCTCCAGTTTATTTGAGAAAAATACTTACTGGATTACTCAGTTGTACCTGAAAATAACCCATATGTGGAAGAAGCTACAAACATTAGGTTGCTCTTAAATGAAGTAGAAGACATACTGAGGAATCAAGAATGGAAATAAGGAAAAAAAGTATCTTTCACAAGGCTGAAATAAAGTGAAAAGTAGAATTTACTAGAGCCTGAATTTAAAAAAAAAATACATCTGCATCACTTCAAGTTGCTTTTCAAGCAAAACAAATTATTGGGCACAAGTAACTGGTGACCCATTAAACAGAATTACAGAAAATATGGCTGGGCAGGACTGCCAGACATCATCTTCACAGACAGATCAATTAATTCATGTTTGACTCTCATCTCTGCCTATTGGATTTTTCTAAATTCCAGCAAAGACCTGCAAATATTTTGCAACCTCTCCAGGCAATCTATCCCAATGCATGACAATTCTTGCCACTAGCAAGGTTATCCTAATATGTACCTAAAGTCTCTATCAATGTAATTCGATTTGTTACTTCCCCCTTCCCCCATGAGAATGAAGAATACGTTATTCCCTATTTTTTCATAGTCTTTGCTGACATTTTTCATAGTCTTTTACCTACCTCCAGGCTGCTACACCTCCTTTCCTCTCTAGATGAGACAAAACCAATTTTTCAAGTAAGTTTTCTCGATCACTGATCATTTTCATAGCTTTCCTCTGGACAATCTCCAGTTAGTCTAAGTCTGAAATACCAGTCTGTCTGAGGTTTTATCAAAACCAAGCTGAAAGGATTATCCAGGTAGTTATCTTTCAACTTATATCCTACGTATATCAATGTATATCCTACCACATCTGTCATTTTCTAAGAGGATGGCATTGTTGACTCATGATTAGCCAGCTCCTCATGATTCTCTGCAATATTGTAAACCCTGGATTTTGAATATTATTCCCTTTCCTTTTACCATCTCCCACTCCTTTTTGATAAAACATTTCTAATTATGCAAATAAAGTTTAAAAGTCTAATGGAAAACAAAGCTATTAATTTTAACTAAAGACTCAAGCTATTGCAATGATAAAACCTGTGGTGCAAGGAATTTGGACTGTTAGAAGGCAGATGTAAACATTTTTAGAAAAGGAAGTACAGAATATTAAGAAAATCACCAATTAAATGCATGTTGCCAAAATCGTCACTGCTCTAAGAAAAAACATAGCATATGGGAAGATTTGGCAAACTGTTAATACAGAAGCATACAAACAAATTTACTGTATCAAAAAAGCTCATGACTAATCAGCACAGTGGGTGAACAGTTCAGTGCTTTAGAGCACATGGATTAAAATTCAGAGATACAGATCTCTCTTACTGGTGCCTTAGTTGTAATATGGGCAAAGTTAAAGCTTTCATGGCTGTCATTTCCTCCCCAGGTTTGGAAACAGTGTAATCTATGCCTTAGGATAGTGCTCTCAAGGACAAAGGAAGGAGACTTAGGGGATAGCAGCAAATTTACCTATGTTTGATTTGAAGTTCGCCAATAGGAGTTGCAGCTGCTATCCTATGCATCATTAAATATCTTAGTTTTTAAATGACTGGCTTTACAAGTTCCACAAGTGCCTCGCATTCAAACAAAGCATTACCTCTGATGTTGGTAAGATGGTGGCCATTTTCTTCAACCTTCTCGTCACTCAACAGCAAATCCAAAAAGCCCAATCTGCTGTTATATGCCCAAACAGCTATTCCATTTCCTGCTCACTGACTACACCACCGCCTTTGCTTTGCCAAAAAAAGCTCACATTTATCATTGTATAGGTTCACTTTCAGTTTAGCAGATGTCCCCAATACAAGAAGAAAATACAACTCTTCATGAGCATCCAAAATCTCGTAGCAAAACAGACTGATCTCATTTCTTCATACTTTTGAAGTTAGATGGTTTAAGCTTTGCAGTCCTGAACTGAACACCCTCAGCACTTTTGCAGAGTTGGGGTATTTGGACATCACTTGGCTATACACAGCAATGCCTAAAACCTACACCTCTAAGCGTACAGCTCAAAGTTCAGCATGACTGGTGCTATCAACAAAGAGTGCATGGGAATAGATTAAGCATTAAAGAAAGGGATTTACAGACATTTGCTAAGAAGGAAGATGCTGAAGTCAGCCAGGAGTGAAAAGTGCAGCTGGGAGGTGCATACGCATGTAGAGCTGAAGGGCTAAAATATGGCCTCTCGACCCAACTCTATCCCTAGCCATGCGCTTTTCCTCGAATTAAGCATCCAAGCGTCATAAGCTGTTCCTGCAACATGCTGAGATACTTTTGGCTTCAAATACTACTGGAATATGACTGAATGTAATAACCATATAAAAAATAAGCATCTTCTTAATATCAAATATTGATCTTATTTTTATTCATCAACAATCATTAATGTGGTCTCAGAGGTAAAAGGAGACACTAAGATTTACATTTTGGATGTGGCTTGTCTATTGTCTTCTGTTAGTTTTCTGGAATGAATTATTTGCAAGCTACACGTGTACTTTGTGTATTTTCATACTCTAAATATATTTCTCTTCTGGCTCTCCTCCACAATTTTGGATAACAAAGAACCTTGATGTTAGAGAGCTCTCTGTTTAACAAAGCCACAGGAGCCATACACAATATGACTTTTAATGGTGGTTTTATAAATTTATAGATTTATAAAGTCTATAAATTGCTTAAGAAGAAACATCTCCTGTTGATTTCAGTCATCCTTTTCCTCACTTTTCAAACATTTCTAATGTCTAAAATCTGAATCTGAAGAATGACGATACAAGAAAAAAGCTACCAGATCAGAAAAAAACCCCAATCTTTTAAAGTTCTCAGCTGAAGGCACTCAGCATTTCATTTCAGAGTCAAATATTTCATCTGGGGAATCTCAAATCCAGTTCCTTATCTCAATGAAGATTATACATGGCATTACTGGCCCATGGAAATAGAAACCCAGAAGAGTTTTCCCGTGTCACAAATTTTGGCCCCTATAAAGTAATGACACTACATAGTGGCTTTCATATTTTTCTCCAGTTCTATTTTAAAAGCAATCCCCTTTTACTTTTGGCTAATACTCAAATCAATAAAAAAAGGAACACGGCTCCAGAATACCTCCCTGCAAGCTGATCACAGTGAGGCACCTGGGGAATCCGAGCACTTAATCCATACTCCTCCATCCATCTTCTCTACAACTGCATAGGCTTGTATAATTTAAATGTAGACACTTAAATTACAGGATTTATGCATATGATACATGTTTGTATCACACATCTGTTTCATGCTGTCAGTTCTTGTCATATATTTTAAGTTTTACTTATTGTCATGTATATAGTGCAACCCCACTGCCTCTTTAGCTTCAAGCCTTTTTGATACATCTAAGGAAAGGTGCACGACAACGTGCTTGCCCTCAGATACAAAACAGAGTCCACCTATAACAGCATCACCATCAAAAATTAAGGTTTCTTTACATATGGTGAGTTAGGGAACAGAAAGTATCTGTGGCAGGAATTTTTCTTGAGGGGTGGGGTGGTCAAAATTAACACAGGAGTGGGGTGGAGAATTCCTCCAGAGTGTGTTTTCCCTGAGGCGCCAAGTGTATCTTGTGCAATTCACATTTTCAGCCAATTACTTCTCTGCTGATTTAGGCTTGTTTTCTCTTCTAAAAATATTAAATCAACCATCTTAAATCAGAGTCAGGAATTCAAAGAGGCCTATTTTCAGGGGTTGGCAGGAGAACCACTGATGGCAAGATTCAGACAGCTTACAACCTTTAGCCAGTAAGAGGCTATATTAGGAATATAAATGTACTTATGTATTTACATGTATACACTTATGTAATATAACATGTAAGTAGTTCTCAACAACTCTCTCATGTTTGGTTATACAGTATGACAGAAATGCTGAGTAATTGCAAAAGAGAATGAGATAAACTCACTTAACACTTTAAGCGAAAAGAAATAGTGTTTCCTCTTCCCATTTCAGTATGCAGATATTACAAGGCATCCCTGAAGACACCACCATATGCCAAATCAGATAATCTCTAATAACTTCCTTATGAAACACTTATAACGTGATGGTAAATGACATCATCAAAAAATGAAGGGATCTGTAGTTTTCTTGTATTTCTAAGGTGTGTTTACCAATGTGTTTCTAAATTTAATTGCCTTGGTATAAAAGAGAGCTGCAAGTTATCAATGCCTCTCAACTATTTACAACAGGAAAAAAACCTAAAGCAAAAAGATTTGGGTTTTTCATTTCTCTTTAACCTCAGATCATTTCAGAAGTTTTCAGCATAATGGACTAATTGATGTTGACAGTAACTGAGTGGGAGATGTTACAGAGAATGCTCCTGGGCATAATTACTGTCTCCCCACTGAAAGCATGTGCGTTTATACAAATGCAATTTATGATTCATTGTTCTTCTGCTTAATGGTAAGTTTAATGCAGAGTTCATTTATACTTCATCCATTCTTGTAAGCCTTTCCTCTGAATCCTCCTTTTTAATTATTGAATCATTAATTTAATGAAACTCTAATATATCTTGTCAGTGTTTAAGAATCTAGATGAAGGGGATTAATTTTGTTATACTGTGAGTCTTTGAAAAGATTACTGACAAGTAGTTATTTCTGTAAGCAGTTCTGTACTGGACATAAAGAAAAATAAAATCAATTTTCTGGAAATAAAAGCTGAATATGATTTTTAAAAATAAAATACCAAACTCAGAATGAAAACAAGTGATCTATACAGATAAATAAAAAATGTTATATTTGAAAGGAACATTCCTTTTTTTTTAAAGCATATTTCAAACAAATTTCAATTCAGCTTGCTCTCCATAACTCTGGTAGATGCTACGTTGCCTTGCCAAAAGTAATGAATCAGAACAGTGGACAGCAGTTTGATTGTCAGGGGAGCACAAATTATACAATTGATCACTGTCAGACAGAACAGTCACAACAATGGTTACAAAGATGAGAGAAAAGTATCATTTCAGCATTTGGTCACAGATTTGACAAAAAATCTGTAGATTACATGTTGCATAAATCTTAGTTTTAGTGCTTTGTTTCCTTCTAAAGTGGCACTAAATCCTCAGACCATGTGTTGATATCAGAATGTTTTGATAATTTTATGACTTGTAACTTGTGAGCGATCAATGATTTGACCCTTTTATGAAATATATCTCACTTTGGCAGCTGATTACTCAGAGATCTAAAAAAAGAAACTCTCTCCTGCGACTCGGGTTGCAATTGTGGTGTGAGAAGCTGAGAGTTCTTCTCACCACAGTGAGTCCTTTTCTCCAAACAAGCTCATGAATTTTGTATGAAAATTATTACATAAAGTCAGACTCAAATACCAAAGCAAACTGTAGTTACTGCGCCACGAATCTGTTGCTTCTGAGTATTGCCTTCTATACAGAGCTTGGCAGAGAGATCAAATCAGCGATACCTATCCACTTGTGACAGCCAGTTCATGGAATATTGAAGCAGAATGAGATTTTTTTTCCCATGGTAGTTTTTCCTGCCAGAAGAAATCCATTCTTGTAACCATCAGGAGAAATCAGAAGAGTTTCCCCCCAACAAAGAACTGAATTCCTCTGGTGATTTACACAAGCAAGCAATTTTCAAGCCCCAGGCTAACAGCACATCCTCTTTTTTTCCTAAGTGTACCAGACACTCTCCTTCAGTATGTCCCAGCTGCCACAAGGACTATAGGATATGTCAAGTACAGTTAAATGTCATGGCCCTCAGGCCTGTCTTTCAAAAAGGGTTCATACTCTTGATGAATGGCTCCTAAGCATCTTTCAGCTGCTGGATGAATAGGATTTGGCGGGCAGGGACCTATCACATTTCCAAGAACGACACCTGTCAATAGGAAAGCGGTACATGAATAGGAACATACTTCAACGAGCACAGATGGATTCAGCTGTGACAGTGCAAGAAAGAGGTCAAATGACACTCGTTGTGCTCTAGAAAAATCAAGAATGAAGGGCTAAAGCACGCCAGAAAGAGGCAGGAATGAAACATGCTGAGAGAAATTAGGAGATTAGTAAAACCTTATCCACAATGTACATTTAGTCTAGAGGGACAAGGATGACCGCACAGGCAGGGCCAGAGGGAAGACAAGAAAAGCCCAGGAGGGTGGAAATGCTGGTGAGAAGGCTGGATGGATGCCATGCACCAAAATCTGCACCTCTTATTCACCATATGCCAGCAGAAAGTCCATGGCAAGAATTTCAAAATAACCAAGAAAAATCCAAAACAGAGCAACAAAATTTGCAGGACAGCACAGTCTGTACCAACCAACAGCCCTTCTCCAGGCCTACCCACAGGTCGGCTCTCCCCACGGGGGCAATGACTCAGGGATAGCATCATTCAGACAGAATGGGTAGTGCTGCTCTGCCAAGAAGTACGGACACCTCCTTTGCCAGGCCAGCCCACAAGAGGCTGACTTCTTTTCTAAGTATCTGAGAAGTGCTTCAGGGGCATTAGAAAGAGCTCTGAAGGAACTTGGTGTTCACTTCATGTCTCAACATTCAAGCTGTTCTAAGGCAGAGCCCAGGAAAGAAAGGGTAATTAATTAATTATGGGGCACATCAATCTTCTGCTTCCCAAGAGATCTCTGTGCAGCACAGACAAAAGGTACTAGTGAGCTGCCTAACAGCTTCTCCAGACAGGCAACCATCCCAATGTGGCCCCAATGAGGTCACCAGCCAGAAGAATTGATCTAAGACTTTTCCCCTCTGCTTTCTTTTATGTAGAGGAAGGAAGAAAGGAGTGGATTCATGCTGAAACAATCTGAAGTATTATACTCTCAAGTATTAAGTAGATGCAAATATTTTTTTCTAGCTCCTTCAGCTCCCTCCTTGTACTCTCTGTCCTACTACTCCTCTCTTTCTCTCCTTCAGGCTCTCTTCTCACCATCTACGATGTTCTGTGTCACCTTTACAAAGGTGCTCAGTATTTTGCATCTTACAACATCCTCTGCCTTCTCAGGCAAGAACTATCATAAATCTTTCCACAATTTCCAACTCAAACTCATCAAACACAGTGCTTTCACTCGCTTAAGGTCTCATCCTCCAGTCAGGGTCCCTGACCCTGAAGGACAGATATTTCACACCTCAATAAAGTTTCTCAAGACCTATTTTTGGACAAAACTCAGAAACTGGATTCCACCCTCAGTCTCCTTCACTCAGTCTTCTGTCTACACCCCTGAAATCTTGTTTTCTGTGACTTCCATGGAACTTCTCACTTCTCCACTCACAATGATCTCGCCTTCCCCCTTATCTTTTGGAAATCTCAGCCAGACACAAGAGCTTCACTGGTATGTAAAATGCTCTGTCTGAGGATGCTCCTCCCCACCTCTTAATCCCAATCCACTTCTCTTGTCACATTCAAAAATACAGCTTGGGACAAGTTGAAAATAACTGTAGGTTCAAACTAAATTTCACAGAACTATGAAATTCATGTAATTTAATAATAAGTTATTTATAAACTAAAAATAAGTTTATAAAAAATAATAAAAGCTTTCTTCTTATTCCCCCTAAAATTAGTACCTACTCCAATGTTATATAAAAAAAGGCTGTGTTTTGTTTAAAGACATTTTTCATATTTAATATTGGACCTAAATCTAATTTTTAACGTTAAAGGACATCTGAAAGTGAAAGATAATATTTAAAGGTCAAAGAAAATTTACAATAATCACCCCCACTTTTTCAGATGTTTCAAGCAAATAAGGATTATTTTTTAAAGAAAATTCTTGCCAAAAAATTAATTACTTGAAGAGTTCTTGAAGTTACACAAATCAAAAAGTTGTCAATTAGAGTTCACTGATCTAATTTTTAGCAAAACATTTCACACAGCTCATGAACATGTGTAATTCTTTATTAAAGTCAACACAAAAGCATCCCAATACAAATTTGGTTGGCATCATATTAGAGACATTATCAACTTGAAAAGTCACTATATGAAAAAAGGAATTCTTTATTGAAAGTTACTTTATTACTTTTCTTAGAGGCCAAAATAACAGTAAGTCAGAGCAATCAGAATGGATTTCACCACCATTGCTTATACTTTGATTAAACACAAACATCTAATGCTTTTAAATGGTATTAGCCTTCTCCACACTAAGAACAAAATCACACAGGCTTCTGATTAATCAAAACATATCAGTTTACTGAACTGAGTTACAGCTTCTTTGGAAGCTATTTCCAGATATGCATTTATGAATATAAAAATGCAATTTCCTTGTTTTCATAATAATTTGGTTTTACTCTAACAATGAGTATTTTTGCCTCTGAGATGAACATGTACTTAGGCAGATGTAAATTTCTGTAGAGTGCCATTTTAATGTGGATTTTCTTTTTCAAAATCTTAAATCTTTTTTTCTTTTAAGAAAAGAAGAGTGGGTACAAAGTGAGTGAGTCAATGTGTGGTAGGTAGAAAAAAAAGAGTAGAAACCTGAGAACATTTCACATATTTGTGACAGATGTAGACACTGGCATCTCAGAAATCCTGACTCTCATACGTACACATCATGGCCATAGGATGTGCTCAAGTAGCAGAAATGTCACAGGAAGGATCAGGGCAAAATTAAGAAGTAGGACTGTCTTATAACTGACAAGAGACACTAACCCAAACACCATGTGCTTCGGCCAAGCTTTCTTCACCGTCAGGCTGGGAAAACAATGTAGGAGGGCTGTATGGTGAGCTACCAACTCAGTCACCAACTAAATTCTTCCTTATTCTTAGCTCAGAACTCATTAATCAAGAACTGATTATTTTCTGGTGCCACTTTGCCAAACACCCCAGGAAGAAATGAGCCCCAAGAAGCAGGGTGAACCCCCCAAAGTCACTATACAGCACGTGCAGCATATCTACAGCAGGAACAGGGCTTCCAGGGAAGAGCCTGCACCTTAGTCCTATGGATAACAACATGATGGGTAACATCTGAACATGTAAAATGAGGAGTCCGAAAACGGAAGGTATTAACACTTCATTTTTAAAATAACACTTATTTCGCTCTGCACACTGGTTGAAGTCTTTAGAGCATGACATGTTCCCCTCCAGATTCTCCAAAGTGTTTTCACAGGTCACTCTGGGGTCTGTTCTGCCCACCAACATTGGCACATTCAGGCACTTGCACAAAGGGCAGAGAATACATCCATCAGTTGGGGTGTGCTGGAGTTGGATGCCACTTTTTAAAGGTGAAAAGGAGAAGCATCTCTCATACAGCAGAGAAGAGCACACATAAAATGCTCTTCTTGTTTCCAGTGCTGACACATGTGGGTAACACACGCACGGCTCCCGACACGGAAAGCTGTCAGCGCCCCCGTGTCCAGCAGCTACGTGGAGAGGTGGACTCAGCTAAAAAAACTGCATAGTAAGAAGCACTACGATCCCAAAGATACCGCAATATTCCGGCACGTTCCTTCTTCCCGCTCGTGTTCCCCTGCAGTGCTGAGAGCAATGGCCTGTAAAGCACCACTGCAGCCTACCAGACAGATGGCTGCGTGGTGTTCTTCTTTAGATCACTTGTCAGAAAACAGGGGATTTGCAATGAAAAGCTGAAAGCTGTATTTCCCACAATCCCCTTGCATGATTTACAACAATCATCATAATTTAAAACTGGCAACCGCAGACCAGAGTGCTTGACTACTATTGTTTTAGTAGCACAATCAGCCTACCCATTTTGGGTTTTTACAATTAACTTGTTACATGCATATGTTATCACTTCCTAAATAGTAATATTACCAGACGGAAAAATTCAGCAGGGAATAACAACAGGAACAATATTCTGAATATAATTCCTAGTCTGAGTCTCAGTGAGAAGTCCTTTATCATAATACATATTTAATGAAGAAATATAATTTTTGAAACCTTTATGGCAATAAAAAGTACTGTGTCCAGTTCTGGGCTCCCCAGTTCAAGAAGGACAGGCAACTGCTGGAGAGGGTACAGCAAGGAGCTACAAAGATGATTAGGGGACTAAAAGATCTCTCTTATGAGGAATGGCTGAGGGACTTGGATCTTTTTAGACTGGAGAACAGAAGACTGAGGGGGGATCTGATTGATGCTTATAAATACTTAAAGGGTGGGGCGTCAGGAGTGGGGCTGGGGCCAGTCTTTTTTTCAGTGGTGCCTGGTGACAGGACAAGAAGAAATGGGCACAAACTTGAACATAGGAAGTTCCATCTAAACATGAAGAGGAACTTTGAGGGTGTCAGAGTAGTAGAACAGGTTGCCCAGAGAGGTGATGGAGTCTGCATCTCCGGAGACATTCAAAACCCCCCTGGACACGTTCCTGTGCAACCTGCTCTAGGTGGATCTGCTTTGGCAGGGGGTTGGACTAGATGATCTCCAGAGGTCCCTTCCAACCCCATATCATTCCATGACTCTGTGATCCTTTTTTTCCCATTCCAGTCCCAGAATAAAAATGAAGGAAGTTCTTTAAAACTAAACATATAAAATTCCTAAATGCTAAGATAATTGCACAGATGTTTAAGTAATACTTCAGGCCCTTAAAACTTGAATTAATTCTCTAAGGTATGAAGACACCTACTGCCAAAGCTAATAACAGCCTTTGCTCCCGAGTTCGGATGGTGAATTATGGCAAGATCCCTTTGTAAGCACGTGCGATGAATCAGCCAGACCTGTAAAAGGTCATTTATTTTCTTACACTTACGTTCACTTTTGTGGAGAGATTCGTCAGCAACATTAGTAAGTTAATTCCACATGACTGACATGCAGCTGTGAAGCATACAGAACACCACGATAAACATCACTTCACTCCTGTTCACTGTGGTATTACACTCAGCATGAGGGACGCAGAAGAAAGCCTTTTCTTATACATCACCTTGAGAACAAAAAAGATGAATCACACCAAATGGGCAGCCTAGCAGTATTAACTCTGTAAAATACCTATAAAGAAAAAGCAGGGTCACTTGGTGCTTTTACTAAGGAATTTGGATGTTTAACGAACCACTGATTTAAGAATTTCAACAAAGAAAGAGGACAGCTCAGAGAAACCAGATCCTTCCCTCTCTAAGCAAGGCAAGCCCTAAAATGGCATCACAACAGCAGCAGACACCAGCCGTGTTTACACACTGTCCTGCACAGCCGGGGGGTTTGAAGTGAGCTGAATGCCATAGGCAGATCCTCCCTCGCTGCTCAAATCCTGCCTTCTCTCTCCATCAGGTCTGTTTTACTGGGGCTCTGACCCTGGAGAAATACCAACTCCTCAGAGGCACATTCACTACTTGTTTACTCTGGACTGGAGATTTCGTGCAGCCGTCCTTGCAGCTTGCTCCTGTGACTCCTCAGTTACACCTGCCCGCAGTACTGAGAGGACAGCCCAGGCCACCCATCCCAACGCAACTGCAGCTGCAGAAACCAGCCCTGTGGTAAAATGAAGGTTTTGCAAACGGTGTCACGATTAGTGACCATTCATATCCATCAGCAACTGTGCTCCTTGAAAATTCGTCTTCTAACTAAATAAACTTAAGAGCAGTTACTTCGCTGCTGTGAGCAGTTACTGACAGCCAGGTGAGCAGTACCAGCCTCCCCAAATGCCTCCCCTCCTGAGAGCTGCTGAGGGTCTGCTTTACTACAAGAATCGAGCAGCTACTTGAAACCGCCACTATCGCAAGCGCTATATATAGGACTGCTATCTTTCAAAGCATCAGTAGACCCTGCTTTTGGCTTTAGCTGTAAAAGAAGCCCAAACCAGCAAGGTTTAAGCTAGAGGGCAAATTCACTGTGACCAGACCCCTGCTCAGTTGAAATTATAATGGAGACACACAGCATCATACAAACCCAGCTGGCTTTGCTACAACAGCCTTCAAGCGAAGGCTGAAGAATTCAGGTGAAATTCCCTTATTTTCTCTGAAGTTTAAATATATAAATACTTAAGCAGTTTACACAAATGTCAAGTTTCAATAAACCAAGTCAATATGGAGAAAGAATACTTCCACCACTCAGAAGAAGATATGATGACAAAGATAAGCGTTGCTTTTTCTTAACGAAAGATGACTATACCCCTTGGCACTTCTGCTTCAGGGAAGAAACGCGAAGACGGTCACTTGGCGTGGGTGTACATGACATTTCCCTTATTGTAAATGAGTTTAACTGATTATAAAATCTACTATAACCACAGAAGTACAAGTTCTAACTTTGGAGCTATCAGAATTGGCACATAATAAAATATATTTAAAACAGTCTTATAAATCACACAACAGAATAGTTCTACATTGAAAAAAAAATACAGAATAAAATCTAGCATGGTTATTGACAACACTTATCTGAGTATGGGGAGTGGTGAGCACCTTATCACAAATACATTTCAAACCCAAAACGTTCCTTTGCCTGCAGCAGTGTAGCACGCTGGCTGTTCACCCCAGTGCACATAGGCTCGTCTACAAACTGAATCTGCCCTGGCCTCTTGTCTCCATTGAACCATTACTCTCCTTACCTGCACCTTGCTCTTTTCCTGTGTCTTGTCTGTCCTGCCCGTCCTGAGCATGCCAAGGCTTGCTGAACATGTGGTGCTGTTATGGTATGAAAAACCCATAGCTATTTATTGGTTTTTAGACAATTATTCTATCACCTGATGACCCCTTCACACCCGGGAAGGGGAACTCGGGGAAAACAAGGAAGCAATGAGGGTTAAAATATGAATAGATTTAATAGGATAAGACTAAATAATTAACAATAATAGTAAAGAACCAGTACTGATCCCGATACAAGCATAAAATATACAGGAATTACACCCAGCCCATTCTATCAGCAGGACACTGTGCACTCCCAGCAGGGGACAGCAAATGTCAGACACTGCCAGCGCTGTGGCTTCGGGAAGAAGGGAAGGGCTCAGGGATCCAGCACAGGGGCAAAAAGCTCTCTGGACTACCGTCATCAAGGGAGAGAGAACTATGCAGCAAACTTTTCTAATTTATATTGAATGTGATGTTCATGGTATGAAATAATCCTGCTGGTCAGCCTGGGTCCACTCGCTCCTCCTTGTCTCTGCACCCGGCAAGGCTCAAAAAACACTGAGACCTTGAATCTCACATAGCCTAGCTGGCTATAAAGTAAATATTTTCACTGATTTGGACACTAGACTCTTCTAAAAAGTGCAGCTTTCCCAAGCATTATAAGAGAAGCTAGTCCTGTGTCGCTCAAACCAGGTCAGGTGCTCAACACACTGCAGCGGTAAAAAACACACATCAAAAGTGTAACCTGAAGAGCCCTGGGTTATGTTTCTCTAGACCTTGCTTTGAAGGGGGTCAGACTGTATTACCATAACTCCAGACTCAAAAAAAAAACCCACACAAAAAAAAAACCAAACCAAAAAGCCAACAATCTGGATGTCCATGAAAAACACCCCCAGTTACACAGCACTATTAATCCAAACTCTTCTGTCCAGGCATAGCAACTTCTAGGACTTGTCAGCAAAGGCACACACAGAAAAGTATGTATTAGAAGCAAGATAGATAACATGAATGAGTGCAAATATTAGATTTCCGCATTAATAGATGTTTAATCGTATCACTGTACTGACCTTTCAATGAGGTTGATATAATCTATTGTCCCATTTTTGAGAGAATTAACCACTGTCCCATTATTTAGAAAAGGGGAATTTGTTTTTCTGGTTATAAAAAATATGGAAGGCTGAACTTACCAGCCACAGTGGCTTAAGAATAAGCAGAGGTCTGAATTTCCATTAGTTTAAGATGAAAAGGATCATTCCATGAGGTGTGTGAATTGAGTTGGTCTCTTCTTTTTCTTCTGCATCTGTCATACTTATTTTATTCTGACTGAAAATATTAGGGATCCACAATCTCCTCGGACAGTATTCAGCTAAAATTAAAGTTATATAATATTAAATTGTACACAACTTAGGTGCAGCTCAAGAGCCTGGTAAATAATAAAAAGTCTGGACACTGAGGTTTCATGCTCACAGAACTATCAGTGGTTTCCTAGAGCAAGACGTGCAATTCTTGGGCTTCTTATTTCTAGCCCAAATCTTGAAGAACCTTCTGGTGTTTATTCTTTGCTGAGAACATGTATTTCCTATTTTCAAAAGCCTATAAAAAGTGTTCCACAGAGATGCAATTTATTATCCTTTGGTTTAATATCAGCCATTACCAGTTTCAGGTGTATTCTCTTCCCTCAAAAAATCCTGGTATTTCAGTACTATATTAATACAAATCAAGTTTCTTTTATTTAGATAGTCCTTTCCATTCAGACCATCTTGCTTTGCAAGCAATTTACTTGCTAGTTGCCAGCTTTACAAACAAAACACTGCTTAAAGAAAATTGCAAATTCATTTGCAATTTGATAGAGTTAAATGAAGGCAAAAAAAACCCTTTCTATTTAAATAGATAATTGATCTTTACACATGGGTCTTCAGTATGAATACACTCAAAGCTTTCATATCTTATATCTACCTTCCGTGCAACTTGAACTTGCTTCTGAAAGGCAGAGATCTACCACCATCTATAGAGACTGGGCTTGTGGTAACCAAATAACTCTAACAAGAACTACATGATTTCTTTAGTATTGCTCCATCCTCCAAATCACTTTGGAGCAAAACTCAGGAGCTGCAACAGCTGCATTGGGGCACATTGACCTCTCGTCTCTCTAGATTGCCCTGGGGGGCAGGCGCTGGCAGCCCGGGACAGTACATGGAGACCCGAATTGCATCAGGTACCAGAGAAGGCATCAGGAGTGTATCAGCTTCCACAGCAAGGGTCTTACACACAGCATATCACGATATGGGTCCCAGTAAGGTTTCTCCACAGTTTTCCAAGGAGTTTTGACAGGCCTGCTCTAAAAACGTGACTGATTTCAGGTATTTTCCTACCGCAAACTCATGGTGCTGAATACAGCTCACACAATACAGCCATGATGTTTTAAGAAGCATCCTGTTAAGTGTAACATATATATAAGTTTTTTTACATATAAATGCTATGTATGCATATTCTATCAGTAGTAGTAGTAACCGATATATATGCATAACAGCAATTATAGACTCAAAAATTCATGTACTGAAATCCTGGACCATTAAAGGCAAGTGTCAAGATTTTTAGTTTGGATGCTATTTTATTTTCAATGTCAGTTGGACCACCACGAATCTTCTGAGGAAGCTGCTATGTATTTATAAGCTTTTGAATTCAGTTATGATCTATCACTCCAGACAGCCCAGTGACACAGTAATCAAAAGCTGAAGTGATGCAAAGCACTAGGTATTCCGATGTGAACGTGTGACTGCATTGAGAGCCAAAACTGCAGCACAGCACCAAAGCAGGCACACGACTCAAAGCACCTTATTGTCAGGTATGATGTTCTAGGTAAGACTGAATTGTAACAGTTAGAGATTAATTATGTTACTGAGAGAGATTTCCTAGTGGTTTGATACTATAAGAAATCAATTACCCAATACAATAAGCACAAGAAAAGAAAAATAAGAACCTTGGGTGATGTCTCTGTTGAAAAGCCATTATGAACTGCAATTTTGTATGACTACAAAATTGTTGTATAACATCTCACTTACAAAGCTGCAGGTAAGTTTCTAGGTTACTATAAAAAAGGAGCTTCTTGGATCATAATCACATTCTTCCCAAGTCCTATGCAAATGGCAATACTTTGTAAAAGCATGCTGAGCTATGCCTCACCGTTACGGGAAAACATTTTTCGAGTCAAAGATATTGGAGACAGCTGTAAAAGGAATTTAGGCAGGATTTTATAAACTTGGAATTTTTAACTGGATCAAGAGTGTAGATGGGATCAAGAAATTGCAAAACCAGGATGGAAATTAGATGAAATTAGGTACTAGGTGAAAAAGCCTAGACAATCACAACATGCTATAGCAGAAGCCAACTCCTTCTGTAATACCTCCCTCAGTATTCTAACCCTAGTATTAAGGACATGAGCAAGCGACACCAAGCTGCTCCTCAGATGCTTCTGCAGTATTAGTGACCCTGTTTAGCTGTGGCTCACCTCCAGGTTTAGGCAAGAACAAAAAATTTCAGAAGCCAAATTATACATCATTGGAGGTAAAACTTTTCTCTTATCTCTTGCAGCCGATTGTGAGAAATGGGACCTAGCAGTGACCAGTTCATTTACTGAACACTGAGTTAAATAAATTCAACATAGACATTTGCAGTATATGCAAAAAGTTAATTTTCTTTTGGTGCTTTCTTATAGATTCCAGGAAATCAAGAACTCTCAAGTTCAACTATTTGCTGTCAGGATGTCACTGGAAATCTCAGGATTTTCCTATTTAAGGTGCTTAAATTCAAAATTGTAAAATGAAGTGCCATGGTATTCAATCTTATTTTTTAAATTTAGCAAAAAAAAGTTCAGCAGGGAAATCTGGATCCAAGTTTCATGCGGAGAAAGTTATTAAGCAAACCTTTGAAAAATAGTAAATAAAATTTAAATAAAAGGGAGAGCCACACAGAGAATGAATAAGATTATTATGCAAGTGTACTCCAATTACCTAGTTTCTAAATATAAACCCCCATTTCTTCAGTGTACTCTATGACAGTGTTGACACCCCCACATGCCTCCACTCCAGAAATGCTGTTCTCTGCTACTCAAACTAGATCTTCACCGAGTCAAGACTTTCCTTCTGTTTAAAATCCTCAGTCAATTTGGCCTTAGCATCCACCTGGATATTCCTTCCTCCATCACTGGGACTCACAATGATTGCTGCTTTTCACTCAAAACATCAGATGCCTTTATCAGGGACCCTTTATCAGAGAGGGTTGGAACCAGATGATATTTAAAGTCCCTTCCAACCTGAACCTTTCTATGATTCTATGACCAGTATCACATCTCCCCATCTAGGCTTGGTCTAAACAGTGCACGGGAATGCTCCCAGGCACATTGTCCCCGAGAGCTTTTATCAAGTTCCCATGAAGTTTGGTTATCTCCAGAGCTAAACCATGACACCTGGTGGACCCCCAGTATGGTCAAAAAAACCATACAGCTAAAAACCCCATTCTTAAGCATGCCTTAAGAGCAAAATAGTTCAATTGTAAAGTGGTGGGCCATTCTGCATTCTGTGCCAGGAACAGTCCCAGGGATGCTTAAGGTACCAATACTTAGCCCCCAAGAAGCCATTTCCACCTGCAGGAGACACCAATCTCAGAGGGATGCTTCAATGCCCTTTTTAAGGCAGCATGTGGTATGACAACAGGAATGTTGCAGCCATTTTTTCCCTCTCCCAGCCCTCACTTCCAATATGTCAAAATCCATCATTCAAGGAGGCTCCCATGCAGAAACAATAAAAGAATGACAACCAAAAGTTCAGCAAAAGCACTTGTTGAAAATACTCCTGGCATGGCAAGAATATGGAGCAGATCCTCCTGGAATCTCTGCTAAGGCACATGGAAAATAAGGAGGTGATTGGAGACAGCCAACATGGCT
>JAOTQQ010000019.1:15760694-15781423 GCA_026546715.1 Gallinago undulata | reverse complement strand
TCCCATCTAAGCCATGGGCAGCCAGTTTCTCCAGGAGGATACTGTGGGACACTGTATCAAAGGCCTTGCTAAAGTCCTGGAAGACAACATCCACAGCCTGTCCCTCATCCACCAAGCGGGTCACTTTGTCATAGAAGGAGATCAGGTTTGTCAAACAGGACCTGCCCCTCATGAACCTGTGCTGGCTGGGCCTGATTCCCTGGGTGTCCTTCATGCGCCGCATAATGGCACTCAGGATGATCTGTTCCATGACCTTCCCAGGCACCAAGGTCAAGAAAATTACATTTATTTAATATCCACATAACCGTAACTCCTGGGCCATAATAACATGTAAAATCAAACCCACCAATTACTTTACAAATAAAAAGGCAGGAAAGGGTTTTGAGACTTTAATCTCACTCACTCCACCAAATAAAGAAAAAATTTATTAGAAAATTGAGAATAAATGAATGTTGGGTTTGTTTGTTATTTTTTCTTATTTCTTTTTTTTTTTCTTAACCTAAATTGATTGCAACAATCAATAAATAAGTTTCAAAGGACTGCTTTAGTAAAGGCCAGACCTAGCCAGCAGGTATTACATTAACTGTCATTATCAATTAGGACTCACCGGGAACAGACCTTATTTACAAAGCAGGAGTTCTGGGAATCCACTTGTGTGTTAAAAGAACCCCAGTATTGCTCCAGAGCAGTATTAGCAAAGCTAAGTGCTGCTTCATTAAATGCACTGCACACATTTCTTAATGGCGAGCAACTCTAACAGTCCGATGGAGTTCATCTTCATCATCTAGTGTGGGACATACACAGCCATGTTAGCAATTTCAGAAATGAGGCAAAACACTGTTTGTTCATTTTTCTATTTTTTGTTTGTTTTTCTCCTTAAAAGAAGGCAGGATATCATAAATAAAGAATTAATGTAAACTAGACAAACATCCTTCACAGTTACTAAACTTTGTCAGCCTTTAGCATGTGTAAACGGAGCAAAGGAAGGATGGACATAAAAGCTGCAAAACATTTCACCTTCTGAGCACTACCTCACATCCTCAATCCCATTCAGACAGGCATTGATCACTCCATAGTTTACGATGGAAATAGCTAAACACGGGAAACAAAAAAGGACAAATAATTCTGATGAGTCATTTTGCTCTCTTTCTCAATAACTCCGTTCCCTCCCTTCTCCAAGTGCCTCTTCCAGTAGATACAGACAGCAGAAGCACATATTAATTAAGTCGGCTGTACTTTCCAAAAGGTTGTCTTGTGATATTTTGGTGATTACAAAGCATGCAAGTTACACAAATGCAGAAATATCGCTGCATCACTGCAGCTGCATTCAGTGCAAACCCACAAAGGGAGCCTACGAGCTAGCGATGCTGACGGCCTACACAGCAAGAAAGCAAACCTCTATTTTGGGTAATCAGGACACGAATGATTTGGTTTTGGGTGCAATAAAATGAGTCATAGGTGACAAGGAGATAAACAGCACCATTCCCTGTGAGAGGAAAATGCTGTTAGCCTTTCCACTAAGACATGGAAAAAACATGCAAATAAATGTATCATTCTCTTCAAGGAAGAAAACATCCTAGGTAGTACACTTAAAAAGGCAAAAACCCTTCCACTGCAATCAATTAAACATAATTGTCTCTGTCTTTAACAGAGGCCATTTGTCACCAGACTAAAGTCGCCTATAAAATGAAAAGGGCAAAACTGTTTTCTAGCTCGTGTTCACGTCTTTCCCAGTGATAAGTGGCATTGAGAGCTGGATGGTTAAACTGTTGCTTAAAGGAACAGTAGAAAGAACAGAGGGCAAGATGATTTCTTCACTTTTAAAAGGAGCTTAACTCTGAAATGCTGGGAAATTCCAGAACTTTGGTAAGGTTTGGGTAACGTCCGACTAATCACGAGCACGCTCTTTCGTCCTGAAATAACAATTTAACTGACAGAATTCTAGCAAGCAAACACAACTGCTGCTTATTTTAACAAGAAAACTCTTTTTATATATATATAAACAAATATGACTCAGTCCTACACAGTAGTTTTACTACTAAGAACTTCCTGTCCTTTCCCTGCACTTGAAACAGGCTGTCCAGCTCTTCCAAGCTGAAACATGCCTCCTTGCTCTCCCTCAGCACTGCTCAGACATGAAACGAGCCCTTTCCAGAGAGATGCATGCCTTCCCATCCTGCACCAGAGATTTTAGCAGTGGATAATGCTTACAAATATCACTGTAGGGTCGGCACTTAACGTGGTAACCACATGGAGAAGAGCAGCTAACACACAAGGTGTGCATATGTAAATCAGTTTGCTCACAGGCTGAGAAAAAAGATGTAGAGCAAGATGCTGTTTCTGCTGTCTTTGTTTTAAGTAGCTGAGGCATTTATATACCAAAGACAGTGAATGGGATTGTATTAAGAAGTTACTTGACTTGCCAAGCTTACCACAGGCATTCAACATTCATGAGGTTGGCTTAAAACTGTATTTAAAAAATGAGCTTTCTTATTTCTTCTGGGGCCTCAGCCTTTAGGATTCACATTTGCAAAATTCTGTAGGCAACAAGGAAGGCTACAAACTTGCATTAAAAGAAAGGCATACCGTACCTCTTATTATGTATAAGATCAACTCTTTAGCAAGGTGCTAAACAGACATGGAGGCATAGAGGGGGCAAAGCAGACAGAACAAAAATCTTGTTATATGCATTCACCTATTTTCAGCTCCCCCCTCCAACCCTCTGAAGATAATTTTATCAAGAAATAAGCGGGACCAACCAGAAAAGAAAGGTATACCCTCGAGCAGCCACTTTTTAAACATTACTGAACTTCACAATATTCAAGTGGACGGTGTCCTTTTTAACAAATCATCCCCTTTATTACAGTCAATTGGCTGTAGCAGAAGCTCATACTCATCATCTCTCAAAAAGACACCCGGCTTCTGTCAATTAGCTTGAACATAAAGGGTAACATTTGTGCTTTTGTGTACACTCTTCCCTCCTGCCTGGTTTGCAAATTTTTAATTAAATATAAATAGCATTAACTTTCCCTGTGTGATTCATTTAGCAGGTTAAAAAGTTCACTTGAATATACAGTACTCATCTAAGTAGCCCATGGTGCACAGTAATTACATGTGCGCTGTCACAATGAAAATGGAATGCAAATTGATTAATGCTGTACAAAGAAAAAACATTTTTCCTCAATACTGAACAGCCACACATTCAAAGCTTCTGTAAACTAGTCCTTATAATCCCCCACTGCCTTCTGTCCTTCCCATCCCCCTAAAACCAAGAAAATAACAATTAAAACATAAGATAATCCAGCACCTGGACTGGGAGCCCAGCCAAAACAAAGAACTGGGCTGTTCAATGGGAGCTCACCTTTCGGCACACATGAGGACAAGGTCAACTTTAAAGGAAGAAAGAAGCTATAATGTCCAAGGGAAGAAGACGGGCTGGAGGACAGGGGGGCAAGCTGTGCCAAGAGGAGTGGGTGAAGGTCAGGAGATCACTACTGGTGAGTATTGCCTGCTGGAGCCCCTCCCAGCTTCCACCCCTTCCCACTTGCCCTACAGGCAAAAACTCCCAGCAGAACCCCACAGTCACCTCCTACCTGCCAATCTCCCTGTCTAGGTGTGCACCCCATCCATTCATCGTCTCTGGTGATTCAAATATTCCTGTCCACGGTGCTAAAAAATAAAATCAGCAACACGCAAATTGTCCACAGCCTGGCCCACCCAGCGCTCTCACAGCAGAAGAGAGTGATCACCCTCAGCACAATTTGGAAACTGTGCTCATGTTCGATTTTCCAGGAATGAGCCCTCTTACAGAAAAGGGAATAAACAAGAAAATGTGTACAGGGATCATCCGGAAGTTTTAGGGCAAAACTGTGCCGAGCGAGAGCAACAGCCCTGTGTACCCAAAAGTCAACAACCAGATTCCAAGTATTCTGGAATATGAACTCAGTATTTCTTTGGTTAACAAAGTTTACAAACCTGAGTTGATGCCAGAGACACAGGGAACATTCTCATTTTGCAATAAACCTCAGGGAGAGCAAAAGCTCTTAGAAGGTCTCACCCTCTAGCTGAAGCAAATGAGCCTGCCAGATTAGGAGCTGGATTTGCAAAATTTTATAAGTAGCAGTTAGGGCCAAAGGGGAAACTATACTGTCAGAAGCTTGGTTTGGCCATCACGCTTATCCCCTTAATCCATAAAAAAAAAAAACAAAAAAAAAAAAACAAAAAACCCAAAACAGTGCCAGGATCTTTACTGACCAAAGTCAAACAGGACTTTGAATGTTTGCTCTGACAAAGGACAGTGCCAGCTGCAGGGCACCCATGTCACCCTAATCCAGCCATGGGACCTGTTCAGATCCACAGTGAAACCTGTCACGCCACCCCTAACCTGGAAATAAAGATGGATTTTGTGTATGTTGGTATTTTCCAATCTGAAGCTTCTTCTAAGATACATCCATTTGGGGCAGCTTTTAAACAAACAAACAAGCAAAAACAACAAAAACACCACAAACAAAAAACTGCAAACCAAAAAAAAAAGTGATTTCATCTAGGGATTTCCCACGATTCAACACAGTTTTCCCATTGCTTTATGACAAGACTAGGTGTCAGAGTGTCATATTCTAACACTGACCTATGTAAGTAAGGAGTAACAGACCAGACAGCAGTTAAAAAAAGTGGGGTAAACCACTACCTGAATGTGAGTCAATGACAAAATGCCATTTTTCTCAAAGGCACCAGGGATTCTGCAGTGCCTTAACAGGAGGAGCACATGCGAGAGGGGTGATTAGCTGCCCTGCTCCTGGCTGTGACCAAACACCACCTTCCAGTGCTGTTGTCAAACCAAAGAGCGCGCAGAAGAGGGCCAATGAAGATATGACCAGTGGGGAAAGGCTTAGAGGGCAGCATCTGGCTTACAGAAGAGAGGCGAGTCATTTTGGGGAGCAGGAGGAGAGAGGCAAGTGCAAAGTAACTTTTTTTTGTAACTTTCTAGATAGGCAATAAGAACCCCCAAACAGCCCTGCAGTGCTGCAGAGCCTCTGCAGATGCCATGGAGCTCGCTGGGCAGTGCTCTGGGGTTTTGCCATCCAGCCCACACAAGAGGTGACAGCTTTCCCATCCAATGCCGGACGTTCTTCAAGGACAGGAAGGTGTGCCCACTCAATACCTACCACAGTAGCAGGACAGCAGCATTATGTCTACCATAATCCTTATCCAAAATTTTTATCCTGCACAATCAACAGCTGACATCAGTAAATAATCCTTTATTAAAATTCTGTTTTTCGAGGCATTTCAGTATCTTCATGAACATCATAAACCCACTGGCTTCTCTATAAAATAAAACTGACAGCAGTTAGCCTAACAGCAAAAGATGATTCTGTAACAGATCCTCTTGGTGCAGTGAAAAAAAGTTCAGCTGGCTCCATTCATACTGATATATAATTCTATAGGAGAATTTAAACTTTTATTCTTGTCTACTTTTATTGTTTTATGCAATACAAAATAAAAAGTATTTTCATTTATTTGAATACGCTTGAAAATATTTGAACTTATTATTTGAACTTAGTTAAAATTTCCTTTTTTAAACTGTTTTCAACTTATGAAAATCATGCTTCAGACTAAAAAATTGATTTTAATTTTCGAAGCGCTTAACCAGTCCAGCATTTATAACTTATAAAGTCACAGCTACCTCTAAGAGATGAAACCGTTAGTCTAATTCAACCCAAAATTACTAACTAGCTTGGTTTCTAGAAAAATTTGTTTTTACAGAAAAATTACTACTTTATTTCATCCAGTCAGAGGCAAGCTTATAATGAAAAGCTTACATACTTCATTGCACACAAGAGAGTAATTACCTTGACTCTAGATTAAACATTCAAGGATTCCTTCACTGTCATACCTCATCAGGCTGTATTCAAAATTCCCTTAGAACACTAGATTTCAGAAAACCACTTTCCCGCAGGTATTTTATAACAAGGCACAAAGAAGCAACTACTGTTGGGGAGTGTCAGATTGCAGTGGGCATACAGCCAACAACAACAAAAAAAAAACAACAAAACCCCCCATATTAAAAGCACAAGTGATCAGCGTGCAGCACAGCCACATGCAACTGCCTTTGTTTTGCTTGGTGCCATAAATTGTCCCGCCGTTCCCGAGTGCCGCCTGCCAGCTCTCCAGGGCAGGTACCTTCATATTTGCTTAGCGTAGTTGACTGAATTGCAAACTATGGCTACTGTATTAGCCATAAATTATTGTCACCTGAGGCAAGAGTCTCTGCTCCTGTTTGTCTCGGCAGCCAACAACATACCAGGGAAATTCCCCACGTACCATTGAAGAGCAGGCAGCAAATGGAGGCGGCTGAATTTTAGGCTTATCAAAGTCAGTAGAGTCTTCAGGAAGGTGAATAATTCATGTATCTGCTGCAAATACTTAGTATTCCATCATGTGAGGACGCTTAAGGAACTTTAACAAACTTACAGTATCACCCAGACAGTTCGGCCACCACCATGAAGTCACCTTTCCCATCTGCTGCTGCAGCTAAATCCTGCCCACCTGGGCCCCACGAGGGTTTGTCTTTGATTGCAATGCCATGGCTGTGGAGCTCTCGGATCTCTGCATACAGAAGGCTTTGGGTCACGCAGTGAACATGGGCCACCTTGCAGGAGGCTGAGAGCAGATCCCAGTGTCCCCCCTGTGCCCGGAGCTACCTCCAGCCACATCCCTGCAACAAGGCTGGGAGCAGCTACGTGCCTGGCCAAAACCTGTGCGCTGCTGCCAAAAGGAGCTTACTAGCCCTTCCTGATGGTAGCCCACTGCCCACTGGTAGCCCAAGGTAGCCCACTGCCACGGTCTCCCAATCTCTCCTGCTACCAGGCAGCTGTGGGAACAGTTGCCTCAGCCCGGTGGAAAACCTGCTGCCAGCCAGGGATGCAGCACAGGCACTCTTAATTGCAGAGGCTCTGTAGATTGAGCTTCAGACTAGGGAACTGCAGTTCTTTTGGGAGATAACAGGCTTCTGGTACTCCAGCACATTGGCAGGGTTGTCAAATTGTCCCTTGACAGTTAAGAGAGAACAAAATCCCAATTAAAAAAAAAAAAAAAAAGAAAAAAGGAATACCAGCTGGGAAACTCCTTTTTTCACTGATGCAGTTTCTATTTACCACCAGCCTCAGGAGAGTTACTGTAGCTCACCGGTAGTGTTATCTCAAGGGTCAAAACTGCAAATCTGCTTCTGTGTAAATCTGTATTTATGAATTTGTGTGTATAAAATGTGGTGTGCAAACACCACATTTTCCTTTGGTAGGACACGCCACAGTTGACAGAATACCTGCAGAGAAAAATCATACACTACCACACTTTGAAAATAACCGAATGTGTTTGATGACTAATTTTCAGTTATGAAATGTAACATTCTCATTCTTTAAATGGTTACTGATAATAACAGATGAAGTAAGCTATTCTTTCAGAAAGGAGCAAGTAAATATATCCACACACTTATTTCTCCCTATAGTTTTCCACCTCACGGTATTTTTTTTTTGTTGGCCTAGTTATGAAGGCATTTCAGCTGTGTGTTTAAAAAAATAAAAATCAAATATATTTTCCTGTCTACAAAAAAACCCAGGAACATGCCAGAAAGTAATTAGGAATGACAAGCATATAATGAGATGTAAGCTGCAAGTACTCAGTTTTTAGTCTGGAAAATAAAACACTTAACAACGGATATGGAATGCTTTTGCTCCAGCTCTTTTATGCATAGCTGGCATGACTAATTTGAAAAATAAGAGAACATGTGCCAATCTACTTTTCAGAGATCACACAACAGAGAATTTCAAACAGAGGAAAGAAGATCAGAACAACCACACCAGGTGCCTACATTAACTTTGCAGAGGAAGAACCACCATATTAGAGGGCCTGCGGGTAAACCTCCACGAGCTTTTAGCCATTCTGAGATTGGTGAAGAAGCACTCATTTCCTAGGGATAGGTCATCATGTGTCAGGTCGAAATTAAGAATATCTTAGAGAATACTTACTAGTTAAGGTGGTTTTTTATTTATAAAAATAACTTTTAAGTAAATTTGATCCCACAATCTGAATTTTCTGAAAGGACGCCAAATTTTGAGCAAATGCCCAGATTTCTGCTACGATGTGGAAAACCTCATACTGGTGAACAGGCCTGCTTATTGACACCTTGATGAGAAACTCTCCCTTAAATCTTACCAGAAGCAGAGTTCCTCAGGCTCAGGACGCTGATGAACAATGCAGGAAAAATTTATGATGGCAAGAAGTTGTTCTTTTTATCATGCAACTTGGCAGCATTAGGTTATCAAATACATATCTGCCCCAAATAAGGCTGGCACTGTATTCCAATTACTTAGCAAAGTAGCTGTGCAGGATATTACTGTCCTGTGCCTCACAAGACAGGCTTGCTGCCAACTGGGTCATACAATAATCAACAAATCAGACTCTAGAAAGGATGCTAGATTCCTTCCAGCAGCACCTACCATTGAAGCAATTATGTATATTTAGTCAGCATAGTGCTGGATTTTCACTTCTTTATTAACGAGCTGCTCAAGGGGGTCTGATGAACTGACAGCTTTAATGGCCTGACTTCATACTCGGCCATGAACCTTTAATTCAAATGTAAACCTTTCAGCTCAGGCTACTCCCAAGGAGAACTGCTTAAGGAACAGGAATAGTCTGTAGGTTCCCTTGGGTTGGATACATCATCCGTGAAATACAAGCAGCACCTGGCTTATTACTAATTCCAAGACTGTACAAAAACTAAGAGTACGATATATTAAAAACAACACCCAAACACTCAAGTAAGTATTCCCCTGTTCTAAGAGGAAAAAAAAAGAAACCACATTAAAATAACAGAACAGCTGTAGTGGTTCTGCTATGGTTTGGAAACCACTGCCATGAGCGCAGGCTCTGAAGGCTCACATCTGGCTGAAGTCTTTCTGAGCTCACTGCAGAGCCTGCCTTGCAGTCACGGCTGGGGATATGGCCCTGTTCCTAGCCACAAGCTGCCTATTGCTTCCAGAAGCTGCTGCTTGGGAAATGCAGACCAAATCTTTCACTCCTATCCTACACTCTCTGCTACAATCCCTCTTTCACAGCTACATTAAACTCCCAAATAAAAGATGCTGCATGCATTCCCAGAGCTAACAGTATAGGTGAGAAACACATTCCTCATAAGTATCATTTCTACCTGCTTGCTTGTCATTCAAACTGTAGGGTAGTCCACAGGGTATTAATAAGCCCCTACAACTCGGCTGATAATTGACCTTGAGTAATTTCAGAAAACTAATCCCCCCCGTGGTGGCTGCTGTTCTCTTTCATTCAGCATCAGCATCTGGCAACAAGCGATTCCACTGAGTAATCTTGGCAAAACTTGGAGAGATTGTTTTGAATTTCCTTCACAACTACTCAGTGCCCAACTGTATTAACAGCTGAAGATGAAACACTACTGTTGTGGGTCTTCTTGATCCATGGTAATTGTGGCACTTCTTTACCATTTCAACATTTGCTTAAATTTATTACAATTAAAAAACTATGTTCCACACAGTGATTTGCTGGTAATAAGGAGAAGAAAAGCACCCAGCATTTAATGACCATGGATACATCTTTGAGACAAACAATGGCCACAAATACTAATACTAGATAAAATACACCCAAAGTTCTTAACGCCATCTGCATCCCTACCTACAGCCCAGTAAGGTCCCATGTCCTGCCTCAGAAAGGAGTTACCAGGATGGTTTTGAAAGCATCGTCCCTCACCCACCAGACACACATGGGTCTGCAAAGAAAAAGTAGAGGGTTCTGTTTGTTTTTACTGTTTTGAATGACAAAGCAACAAAATAACTGGCATTAGTCCTTCTCTGTACTAACTGAAGTGCTCTGCTAAGACAAAGACAAAGGAATGAAGGGTAAGAGCAGTAGGGGTCAAAAGTCAAGGCCCAAAGCCAGCGCTGCTGGTAAGCAACTCTTTATAATGTAGAACATCCAAAAAGGTTCGTGCTGTTCACTTATAAGTATGCACCGCCCCATCCTTATGTACTGTGTTACAATTACTGTCAACTCTTCATGCATCAGTCTCTTAATGCATCCCAGAAAGCTTACGCGAAGTAAAGAACCAAAGCTACCTGTTCAATGTGCTTTCTGTGCTTCTTTGTTGTTGCTTTTCAAGTGTCTCAATTCCTCCTGTACTGTTTGTGTGATTACAGCACCCACAAATCATTACCAGCCAGCTGTGCCATGAACTGCACAAACAGAACAAAATGTTGATTAACACTCATCTTACCCCAGAAGCTGCCTTACTTCTGTCCAGCGACTGCCATAAGGAATACGGTTGCCTGTTCTGGCTTCCTCCTGGTCTCCATCAGCTAGTCTCCACCTCCCCTGGTGCCATGCTTCCACCAGCTTCTGCAGCATTGCTCTTTTAGGGACACTCAACACGTGGGCTTTATCACCTGCTGCTTCTCCCGTACTGGTGTCAGAAGAAACCCATTGCTGAGCTCACATACATCGGCCCACGCTCCAGAGAGACCTCAATCTCTGCTCAGCAGCCACCCAGGGAGAGGGGCCAGAGAGGCAGGGGGGATGGCACACAGGCAGTGGGGCTCACAGGCTGACGAGTGGGCAAGTGACGCCCTGGCTGCCATCTCCTCCAGCCAAGCACAGCTCAGCACTTTCCCCGAGCTGGCTTCAATCTGCATTGTCTGGAAGGGCTCCACAAGCCACAGCTCGTCATGAACAACTGCTCCGTTTCTGACCGGCAACATTAATAACATTTTTTAAGAGCACCTATCCGTATTGTTAAGGTAGGGAGTAATCAGAGCATCTGGAAAATACCAGTCTACTAGGATATGAAACAGCACCACAAGCACAGGGTTTTGCTGGTGCCCACCAGGGCCACCCTGCCAAAACTCTTTGACATGGCAAGAGATAAAGATTGCTCACTCGTCCTGAAAAGAAGCTTTTGTCAGTCCTTCCATATTTTCCCTAAGCCACACAATCCAGAAAGTCCTACCCCAAACTTAAAGGCAGTTTTCAGTCAGAAGAGCTGGAATAAAGCAAAGGGAGTAACTTCGCGAGGTCTATTAAAGATAACACGAGGCTCAACACAGATTGTATACAATAGAGAAACACACCGTTCAATAATATGGATGCATTTTTTCTTTAATGGATTGTTCCGTTAAAGATCTGCTGAAATTAGACGAGACGTCCAGTAACCTTTGCATCACCATGCTGGTATTTGGCTTTGTCAATTATTTAATACGACTACTTAAAAACGGTCAGAAGAAAATAAGTAAGCCTTTGCAAGTAGTGTGCCCACCTCCTCCCTCAGGGCCAGCACTGACACTGACACGGCGGAGTCGGAGCGTTCCTCCCTCCCCTCTCTGCCTGTTACCCCGCACCCCCCCCGGCTCATGGCAACTTCTCCACAGAGTAAGAGTCAATAACTACGATGAATGTCACCCTAGTAGGTCACAGAGGCTTTCAACCGAGACAGCCTATAAAAAAAATGAGAACACGAAGGAGTTCATATATAGTGCAATATAAACGTAAGAAGTTTTCTGAAAAGGCTTGTGCCCTGCTTGCAAGTGTCCAAGGGTTCAAAATTAAATTAAAAAAAAAAAAATTACATGCCTAAGTCTATTTAAGTCTTGCTCTCAGTTGAGCAAAGGTTATTGGCATGTGACTCCAGGGGCAGAGGAGCCTGGGCACCCTGATCCAGAAGTGACAGCCGAGGTCGCTGCTCTGCAGTACTGCTCAATCTGAACGGGACAAATGTACTTCTCGTGCCAGTTTTCATGGTATCTGGTAGAGGGTAGCAGGGATGACTCTTCTTTTGCCCATAAGGGCACACTTTTGCCTCACACGAACGGGATTACCTGATCTTGTCAGCTTAGGCTCCTTGGAAGGAACCCTTTAAAATCAGTTTAAATAATCCAGACAAATAAATAACTAGTGAGAGATACCTTCTCTGTTTCAGCCCTAACAACAAAAGGTGCCAGACATTTTTCTTGATATCTTACATTTTTTTTCACATCAGTATGAGTAAATAAAACAAAAACTGCAATATAAACAAACTATGTGTACCAACTGCTCACATGTAAAATGAGCTGGTGAAAGACATCAGCTGTTTGATGCAAAAATACCATCTTTCTGTTTCCTGTATTTTTTTTTTTTACGAGGTGTTGCATTGACAGGCTCCTACAAAACACTACAACCAATAAACCATTTGGAAAGCATAGCAACACAAGCCTCTGGCAAAATGAGTCCTATGTTACCAAAAACATTTCTCCTCCTACCAAAGCTCTACCCATAAAGCTGTATAATCTTTAGAGTAACAGAAAAGTAAAATCTTTGGGAAAATCAGTACGAAAATATACTTCAGTGTGCAATTCAAGTTACATTTGAACTTTTAAATAATTTTGAAGGCTACTGGTTTTTTTATTGTGTTTTAGTCCAGCCATCTCAAACATTCTTAAACCACCCATTATAGTTAGTCTTAAACCTGTCCTTTTGATTGCTGGTCACATACTGTTCAGTTTTCTCCTTGCGACAGCGGAACCGAACAGTTCAGAGCCTATCACTTCAGTCTTTCCAACATAACCCAACTGTTCCCCAGGCCCTCACATCCCACCTTTCTACTTAAGCAGACTGCATTTTGTTTCAGAAATTATCTACAATCTGTATTCAGTCCCTGGCTCTTGATCCCTCACACCGTAAAACCTCCTCTCCTTTTCTGCATGATTTAGCAAACTGAAATACCTGTAGAACATGTTTGCCCACTGTGGAAAACTTCCCTCCTCTACTCTGAGATCTCCTGTGGTTAACCAAAGAGGTTCCTTAGGCTTCAAATAACATGGAAATGATAGGCCAAAATTCTTTTTTTGAAGAACTATATCTGAAATTTATACCTCAGCACACAAAGCTATGATTCTGCATGACTCTGTATGACTACGACCACAGAAGCTTCTGCATGAAAATTTCTGTTATATTGTTCATTGACAATGCGAACAATTAGTCAGGAGGAGTCTCTCTTCCTAAATCCTGTGTTCTTTTTGATGGATGGACTTTTTATTCCCGCTGGATCCATAAAGCTGTCTTGGGCTCTGCCTGCAGGAGCAGAATGGGAGAGGAAAAGGGATCTGCAATGATTTTCACAATACTTTTGATTACTTTAATAAAACATGAACTTTTCTACAATTAGGAAAAAGCAATAGAACAGGCTACAGCAAATCCATGGGTGCAACAGCAAACAGCATTACTTTTTCCTCTCATGGCATTAAGTGCATTCATAGATGCCACAAGCTGGATGCAGGTTCTACACAGTTAAACACAATAAGCCTGAAAAATCAATGATGTATAAAGCATCTTCAAGCAAGTGTCCTTGTTGAGTTGGGCAGGCCACTCACGCTACTTAATCAGGTGAATGTGAGCCTCCGTTAGCATCTCTTTGGCTGACCACCGGGATGCCGGCAGCCTTAAGAATGATCAAGGAGTATCCCCTGTAGTTAACACGCCTGTGTGCGCCTTGTGGTGGATAAATTACACACCACTGAAAAAAGCACGTCTGGACCCAGTGCAGTCAAAGAAATTCATTCCCTCAAAGCGACCTGTTATTCCAATGAAATTAGCTATTCAAGCAAAATACCTAACTGAGAACCAGCAGCAACGAGACGCAGGCTGCTTTACGACAGGGACTGCCGGTTTCTGGAATGGTTCCTGAACTGATACGCACTTATTAAATGTGCCTTAGCGGTGGGAGATACCAGAGCTCATCACACGGTCCCACAAAAATAGCCCTGGTCCCAGGGAGGCGGCGGGGACGTTTCTCCCTGTCCCCGGCTGCAGCCCCTCCGTGCCGTACACGCCGTCCCGCTGCCGGCAGTGGATCTGGCCGGCGTACAGGAGGCCAGCAGCCACTGTATCACGTAACAAGCGTCTCTCTGGTGCGGCGCAGCGTTCGTCGCCACCACCCACCCAGCACGTGAAGACCCAGAGACTCGCTGCTGCTCTCTCCAAAGGTGAGAAATCACAGCTGAAGAGCCCCCCCAGCGCCGCCTCACACACCCCACTCTGTGGATGCTGCCATGAGTAAGAATAGCTCATCCACACGCGCTGGACCAGCAGGCTGGCAGTGGCCAGCCTGTGGAACAGTCATGAGTCAAGTTGGAGAAGTTTTAGCTGTGTGTGTTTCAGTTACACGTGAGGATGAGCAAAAAACAGCCAACAGATTCAAGAAAAAAAGAGCAGGGCTTCCCGCTGTGGGCTGCAAATCATTCCTTCTTGCAGCTCAACCCACTGCAGCAAGAACGGGTTCTTCCAGGACTCAACCTGGAAGACAAAAGCCCCAGCATAAGGACAGGTCACTGGGCTTGATCTACACACGCTGTGAAGTACAGAGCCCTGCCAGAGGAGTTAGGACCAGAGTCAGGACCAGAGGAAATGGTCTGAAGTTGCAGCAGGGAAGGCTTAGGTTAGATATTAGGGGGACTTACTTTACTGAGAAGGTGGTCAGGGACAGGAACAGCCTGCCCAGGGGGGTGGTTGAGTGATCATCTGTGGAGGTATTTAAAAAACATGTTGACGTGGCACTTCAGGGCATGCTCTAATGACCAGGATTTTGGGGGGTTTGGGTTTTTTTGGTGTGTGTGTGTGGTTGGACTCAATCTCAAAGGTCCCTTCCAACCACGAAGGTTCTGTGATTCTGCTTGGGGAGTCCTGACTACCCCGTATTCTGCCCCCTTTACTTAACATCTGACTTAGAGATGCTCTCTGCCAAAATTCAAACTGTCACAATCATTACAAAAATGATGGTTTTCTTGGGGGTTTCTTTGTAAGCAGAAGTTCCAAATTGTTCCCCAGTCATACTTTACTAGGCTCAGCTACCAAAAATAGTCAAAGCCAAGATAGAGCAGTTCAGTTCATCTAATAGCTTTTTCTCTTCTCAATCCTCAAACCTTCCTTAGTCTAGGCAGAACAGATAAAACTTGGACTCAAATGTAATCACCATCAGTGCTCTTCAACTCACGTGACACAAGGGAAAAGAACCACCATCTAGAAGGAATCCTGCTTTCTTTTCACAGCATAAAGCCAGCACCGCATGAGCACCACTAGTCAGAACACCGAACAGTTCAAGCCTTTTTTAGGATGAAAACAGCATACAAGGCATCACTCAATATAATTGCAAAGTAGCTTCATAATAGGGTTCTTGAGAAAACACAATTTAATAAGCATTTGGTACCAAATTCTAAAAATATTTGCAGTCATGCAGTAAAGGAGAGCGTGCTGCACCAATTCATTCTCAAGGTAATACTGACATAAATTCCTATGTGTGTGTGTGAAAGGCAGGAAAAAAAAAAAAGTGAAATATAGCAGAAATTGGACTGCTAGCTGAAGATTTGAGAGCAACTGGGAATAAGGCACATAGTTTGTGAAGTGAAGCAAAAACTGACAAGCATGCTTATTTAACCACGACAGCTGAAAATAAAATTAGTTGGTTCTTTCAGTCTTTCTCCTGGCCCACAGGCTCTCTTTCATGGTCAGACTATCACTACTCAACACCCAAACTCCAGCAAGCACAAAAAGAGTTGTCTGATTACATCAATAAGGTTATTCAAGTGAACGATGTATGGACTAAAACCCGTAGCTGTTGTGTACTGGACAGGCACACGGACATCTGTTGCCAATAGCACAAGTATGGTTTCTACCTACATGGTACCATCGATGCATCCTAGCATCTACTGGAATATGGAGCCAGCTCACTGGGATTTGAACAAACCCAGCATTTTATAGGTGCAGTAGATTTTCAAGGCTAGAAACAGCCTTCTATATGGCGAAGAAGAGGCAAAAATACCTCTGTTCTCCCCAAATTCTAGGCTGGCCAGACCCAAACCAGCACCACTGCAAAAGGTGGCGTACTGAGTGACTATATCAAGACCATGATTCCATGACAGCCTGGGGTGCAAGCCATTGTGCAAGAGCACAGCACTGGAACAGCTCCTGATAATAGGTCACGATTTGATTTTTCTCGTACCGAAGGGCCAAGTTTTACAAATCTCATTTTCTCTTGAGGCAGTAAAGCTTCAAACTTGATTTAAGCGCTTGAATGATGCAACAGGACGGTTGTTATTAATGACCTAGCTCTTGCCAACTGCCCCTCAGAGCTGTTGACAAACCTGTATTGCACAAAATTACTCTGTAGAGCATCTGAAATATGATTTTATGTTTGGACTGACTACTTATGAACAGAGTATGAAGACTGTAATGGATTTATGACAGTATTTAAACAGCTTTTACATTTCTAAATGTTAATCATCTCCATCCCTATTATTGTCCAGTGTTTAAATGGTACTCAAATGCAACTGATTATTCATATTTATGTCTTCAAATATCATCTTTGTTCTAGGATTATGAGCAGTAAGCTGCTTAAGCGATCAGAGACAGAAATCTTCTGCCTTAATGAGCATAAAGCTGATGAAGGATCTCCACTTTGCACGTTCTGAGCTCAGTTTCCCACGTTATGCACCCACCCCAGGTACAGGCCTAGCAGGTCTAGCACCATGATACCCTAGCGCTGTCTCTGTCTAAATGGCTACAGAAAAGGAGAGACAGGAAAGCACAACTCCACCCACACCAGAAGAACGGGTGCTGTGTTTACTCTCTTAACACAGAAAGCCTAAAATTTTCTCCTAAGTCTCCTGGAGCTCCATATCCTCCCATCAGTGTTCCCCAAGCAGAGTTCGTTGGCTCCACCACGTTTCCAGCATCTTCTGTGCAGCCCTGTATGACCTTCCCCTGTATGACGATGATCCTGATCCAGTGGATCCCTTCCACGAAACCTAACCACTAGTTCAGACATGTCGCAGGACAAAAGACTGTGTTGCAGACTCTATCACCACAAATAGGAGTATCTTAGTAACTCAAAGCTATAAAACTGGGCATGATTTAGAAGATACAGATGTCAGCATCATGGTCAGTGGATTTTTTTGGAAAGTGAAAAAAAAAGACTAACATAAATGTGGTTAGTATGATAAGTATGAGTAGTATGACAGATGGACTTTTAAAGCTCCTAAACGTTTGATTGCTGCCATAATCCTTCAGCTGCTGACTACATGGATAACAAAGTGGGACAACGTTACACCTGAAAATTTACTCTGAATCGCGTATGTGTGCATCCACACACTTCATACATGTATCTCCTGCATCAGTGACTACCACTGCTTGAAGGAGAAGATTGAGTAAAGGCGTTTCCCAGAAATTACTCTTTCAGTAAAAATGGTTTTAATCGTCCCTTACATCCTCTTAACACTGTACCTCTGAGATGCTCAGCAAACAGTTAGAAACATTAGCTTGTTTATGTAAGGCATTAAGTCTCGTCCTATTGCAAACCACCGTGCAACTATAAAGCACTTCTGAATTTTATATTAATTAATTAAAAAAATGAAGTTTCTGGTGATTACTTTCTTTTCAATAGAATACCTGTTTCCTAAAGGTCAATAAAATACCACAGTTTAATGTATTTTCATTTCATAATCTGCAGTAAATGTGATACACACACCATCCATCTCTTGTCAGGAAACAGCCTTTACACTTTACTGGGAAAAATTGTTTCTCATACACTGAGAACCAGCTCATTGGTAATAGGATGCTTGTTAATTCCCTCACAAATTAAAATAATGTGTAAATAAACACCCACCTCATACAATGAGCTTAAATTGGGAATCATATACAATAAAGATTTCCCTTGAGATAAACAATTTGAGCACAAAGTGTTCCTTCAAGTCCTGACATAAATCTGTTCCTGCCAAGCTAGTATCTCGTTGCGTCAGCCTTTCCCCTTCACCACAACTGTAGTGTGAGCCACGCCACCTCTCTGCCTGCTTTCCTCACACTGCCCTCTTCCCCGAACTACCATCCCAGCTCCGCTGGGCCAAAGATTTGTCTTTCCATCAGATAAGCACTTGGTGAAAAAATAAGGAATATCCTTTTAGTTAAGAGGAACCCGACCCTTAAGTGAACCCATCGTTTAGGGACTCCCATGTGGGCTAAGTGGACTCATTACTGCACTGCTGGTACCCCTGCTCTTCCTTCTCCCACCAACAATATCCCTTCTTCTTGTTATCCATATGATTTTTATTTATTCATTTATAAGGCTTTGAAAATGTTTTGACACCTACCTTAAGCTTGTAAGAGCTTCAACTGGGTTGATTGCAAGTGCTGTTGTGTCTGATAAAACATTTTTTTAAAAAAAAATCAGAGCAAACCCATAAAAATCAAAGCATCTCTGCCTACATTGCTTTCTCAATCACAAATAGCTTTTTTTGTCCATGGAAATCTGGTATTTCAAGTAAGATATTTATTCAGCTCGGTACTTACATTAGTAGCACAAGATAAATACAAACTTTGGCGAAAAGAAACAATTTCTACAGGGAAAGAAAGCTTCCTTCCATAGGAGTAAGGCCTACCTCTGGTTTATATACTTATTAACAGAAACATACATATACTCAAGGGAAAGAGACCCTGTGAGTGAAAACTATACCCTAAAAGGACCAATATATATAATACTTCTTCAGCGCCCAGATCATGGGAAAGAAAGGTACCAACCCTGAAACAGGGGAACTGCCATCAAATATTTATTTGAGCTTTCCCTACTAGAAATGGGCACAAGAGGTCACATACAGTAGTACACATACATGCTACCTCGCTTCATAAAAATGTGCAGAATCAAGCTCCGTACATCTCCCCAACACACCCAGCGTGGCACAGACACCCAGGGGCTCTCCGGGAGCAGCGCTGCTGTGCTGCATAAGACACCACCTCTACAAAAAAGGGGCTGCAGAGCCCCCAAGTTTACGTATTTGCAGGGTGCTGTGCTGTGCTGTGCAGATGCATCTGCACCAGGAGACAATGAAACAGCCTGTGGAAATGAAAACAATGCTTGACCATACTTGACTCCAAAACACTTGGGGGGGTATCTATGACTGCTCCATACATTAGAGTAAGTTTCAGCAGAGTTACTTTCATATATTTAGTGAAAGTACCACTAAAGTTTACTGGCGATTTTAGAAAATACTGCTCTGAAACACTGCAAGCTGTCTTGTTTGTCAATCTTTTATAATTACTGAAACATGCTAACGTCCTGAATTAACAAGGCAAGCAGCAATTCTAGTAACGTAAGCCTGAGATGTGGTGGAGATGAAAGTCACCACATTCCTACTTAAACATTTCAGGCTGCCTGAATAACTTTCAGTAATACTTATATTTATCGCTTAGAGCCACAAAACATCTCAATTGCAATCTACTCTAATCTCAATATTTAAATTAGCATCTTTAAATAAACACTGGTATTTAGATAAATCTTACCAAATGTCCTTATATTGATTCTGTTCCCCACTGATGTAAGCAACCAAGTATATGCTACAGCTAAGAGTCTTTCAGATTTAAGTTAAGCACCTCTTTACCTGATAAATAACTTTTTTTTCCCCTATCAGTAAACACTTGATAAAAGCATTTTAAAAATGGGATCCAACTCAAGCAGTACATTATGGTGTTGTTTTTTTTTAACTGCTTCACTCTTATTTCTGATTTAACCACAAGCAGAAAGATGACCAGGTGTGGGTCTTCTGTAGTTGCTACACGAGAAGGAAAGCAAAGCTGTGACTGAATACAATAAGTTAATAATACACTACATTCTGAACCAGATATACACTACTGAAAAAATGAGTAACTAATGCACATCCACACACTTGATCTCTAGAATTAGCCCCGTGAGAGTCTGCAACAAATATCACTGAAAACGTTGCTGTGAGAAAACACAAGTTATTCTTCTGCAATAACACACTTCGTTTTGTACACTTCTGCTCAGAGTGTTTGCAGTATTTGTTTTTAAAAATATCTTTTTCAGTGCTTTTCCCATGTAATACCTACATCAGACTGCACACCAAGAAATGTTATCAATTCTAGGTGGCATGAAAAAAGCTGTTACTTTTTTTCTTTTTAAATTAAAAAAAAAAAAGAGGGGAGGAAATTGTAAAAACTGGAATAAAGCACACAGAAGGGACACTCCGATTAGGGCCACCGCAGCAAGGAAGGCTGAGACGGCTCATCTGCCGCCCTCCCTCTGCTTTTTAAATCCGAGTCCACGCAGAAACGAAGGTTTCTCCAGAGAACACACTTTGTCCATACCTCCAAGGCCATGTTTCTCCCGTCTCCCACCCCCGGCATCCCCCTTCATCACTCGCAACACGCGGGCTCATAGCACTTGTCGCACACCCCCACCCCCTCTTCACTCCCCCCCCCGTCCGCCAGCCGCCCACCCGCGGCTCAGTGCCACGGCCACGGCCCGGCTCCGCCGCCGCCGGAGCTCCGGGGCGAGGAAGCGGCGGGGACGCGGCGGGGACGCGGCCGGCGGGGCGAGGCGCGGAGCCGCCGCCCGGTACTCACCGACTCGCTCGGGAAACTTTCCCCAACTTTGGGCGGCGGCGGGCTCGGCCCCCCCAGCCCCGGCGGGCGCCGGCACCATCGGGAGCGCCTCAGCGAGCGGCCGCCGCGGCGGCGGCACCGCCGGGCATCGCGCTGCCTCCGCCCCGGGGCCGGCCCCCCAACTTCTGAGGCGGCGATGACCGACGGACGGCGAGGGAGGGCGGCCGGGCGTGGGGGGGGGGGAAGGGGGTGGGGGGCCACGCCCGCCCCCCCCCCCCGGGGGGGGGCGGGGGGGG
>JAOTQQ010000019.1:15690999-15758916 GCA_026546715.1 Gallinago undulata | reverse complement strand
GAGAGGAATAAAAACAAGTAGCTGGGTCAAGATGGACCGTGAGATGTGACCTCATCAATTTTTCAATTGCCTTAAGGGAATTGAAATCTGTCATATCAATAGCTATCTGCCAGAAGTGCCACTAAGGTTTTAAACTGAGGGCGCACAGATACGTCTTTCTTACTCCTACGCCCGTACCATCTCTTTGCCTTTTCTTCATTTAAAAAATCACAGAAACAGAACTCTACCTTCTTTCAACAGTGTCAGGCAATACCATAGCCTTTCCATTAATATACATGAAAAGGAGATTAAGTTTCAGCTCTTACCACTGGTTAGGGGATTCATATGCACATCTCCCGGGAGATGCCCTTGCTGCCAAACTAGTGTTTGTTCCTCAGGCCTTTAATTATTACCTCTGCTACTGACGATATGGCAGAGCATGATTAGTAACTCATTGGGTTAGAAATTGCAACCACAGGCCTGATCCTGACTGTAGTTTTGTGGTTGGAGCACTATGTTAGGAGAAGATGATTTGTATTACACCTCTAGAGTTGCTTATATCGTTTGTTTACTACAACATTCCTGTAACACAGTAAGATCTGAGAATATTACAAACTGTTTTGTGCTGGTAAAATAACAGTGAGAGGTGAACATCTAAAATGCCACATAGACAAACCAGAGAAAATACTTTACTGCTCCCTCTTTATATGTGCGAATAAGCATAGATAAGAATAAATTGGTAGATTTGTTACATACTCAGCATTTGTACCTCCCTGGACTTTCTGTATATCAGATAACATTATTTACTTCTTCACAAGGCAAGTGGTTTGGTTTCATGGGGATTAGTGTCATACAGACTTCATTGCCAGCAAGACCAGATTTAGGCAAAAGCAGCCAAAGTAATTATCAATCAGCAAGCTTAGGGGGGTGTGTTTCCACACCATCTACAGCAAGTCCTGGAGTTTCAAAAGCACAAGGCTGTGTGTTACATGTCTGTAGGATAAAAAATATTTGAATTTTCTTCCTTGCCCCAACACAAGTAAATAGCATAATAAATTGTTAGTGCTCTCTTGGCTTCTCTCTTATTAAAAAAAAAAAAAAAGGAAAAGAAAAAAAGTCTTTCTTTTAGTTTCATTGAAGGAATTGGAGAAATTTTATAATATACTTATGCTGTGCTGCAAGTCTGTGGCAGTATTTTAATCATCAAAAAAGGTTAGCTTCAGAATATTTGAGTTTGGTGTCTATGAAACATGAATATAGGAACAATGTAGGAATTGATTATGTTCTTTATACATCATATACAAAGGCAGGGAAACACCTGCCTTTCAGACCATGTATCCTTTCATGTATGCCTATATACTTCACTTTTTCATTTACACTGTATTATCACTCTTCCAGATTGCCTCCAATCCCCTTAAAAAGCTTGGAAAAGTCTAGCTTGAATACACCCAAAAAAGATACCTGGATTGTGTCCATCTCTTCTGACATAATATCCAGTGATGCCAACACCAGCTAATGTAGGTACTCTTCTCTCTGCACGCACAGTTGCCACCTCAGTCCATTCCAATCAGCCTACTGAAAGTCCTCTCCTTTCTGAGCGTGATGCTCTGGAGCCAGGCACAGAAGATGAAGTGATGGCTTTGAATCTGGTTTTGCTCTCTCTGTTTATGTTAGTGTCTAACATGGTGTTTATCAACAGGATGTCAAATAGGACTCCAACAGTTCTGTTCATAGTAGTTCCTCATCTGGAAAGGGTTTGTTCACTCTAAAGTGGCTGCAGCTAGTGCTGCATTATATTACGATTGCTAGTAATAGCTGTGAATGCTTTGTGTAAGCACTGGCTTAAAGTCTGTGCTTGTACAGTGTAAGGGTAGCTATATGGGTAAAACCTGCCATAGGTGGAGTTACACCAGTCAGACTCTGGTTGCTTGGTTTAGCAGGTGATAATTCCCTAGAATTAGCAAAATCTATGTTAATATATACATTACCAGATGGATATAATGTGATCGACATGCAAGGCCCATGTTAGAAAAAAAGGGTTTCTTTGACTTCTAAAGTTTATACTGGAAGGGAATAAAGTGACTTTTTTTGTTGCTGGGCATTTTGCCAATACAATATTGCAAAATGAACTCTTAATTGATATTGCTCTACCTGCTGAGCTTTTGGAAAAGGCCTAAAACTCTGAAGTCTAGTCTGAGTAGTTCAAAATTCCATATTGTTTGCAGTTTGAGTATGAATATGTTTTTCCTGAGTGAGGAACTACTTATATTAAACTGCAAAACCAGTTTTTATGTCTCAAAACTTCATGAAAAACTGCAGGAGACTGAGATTAAATCAAGACATTGTCCATATTCCACATTCTTACCTGCAACTTAAATCTTCTGGTTTGATGTATTTTCTTTGCTTTTCGTTTAACACAATCATAGATTGCAGAAAAATTCAGCTTGGAAGGGACCTCACGAGGTGCTCCCTAGTCCAACCTCCTGCTGAATGCAGGGCCAGTAAAAAGGTCAAACCTTGTTGCTTAGGGCTTTACCTATCTGGGTTTCAAAAAATTCTAGGGATAGAAACTGCACAATGTCTTGGGCAACATGCTCCACTGCCACATTGTCCTCAATTCATTTCTTCTCCAGTATGAACTTCTCATTTCAACTTATGTTCCTCGTCTCTCCTCCTGCCACCATGCACTGCTGTGCAGAGCCTGGCTCTGTCTTCTCAATGACCTGCTTGTAGCAAAGGGAAGGCAGCTCTGAGGTGCCCCCAAAACCTTCTCTTCTCCAGGATGAAGCAGGCCTGTCCCTCCAGCCCTTGAACATCCTGGTGGCCCTCCACGGGGCTCTCTCCAGTTTGTCAATGTCTCTCTTGCAGGAAGGAGGAAAATGACACAGTATACAAGACTCATGACTGCCAAGGGAAGAGGGATAATCACTTCTCTTGATCACCTAGCTCTGCCGCTGTTCATAGAGCCCATGAAGTTGTTAGCCTTCACTGCTCTTGCGGAATACAGCAGCTTGCTGTCTACCAAGTTCAGAAGGTCCTTTTCAGCAGGACTGCTTCCCACACAATCAGTTCTCAGCTTGTATCATTGCAAGGGCTTCTTTCTTCCCAGGACAGGATTTTGCCTTTGTCCTGGCACAATTTCACACAGTTCCCATCAGCCCATTTCTCCAGCCTGTCTAGGTCCCATTGGAGACAGCCCTGCCCTTGAGCCTATTGACTGGTCCCTCCAGTTTGGTGTTATCTGCAAACTTGATGAGACTGCACGTTACTTCCTCCAGGTCATTGACACAGATGTTAAAAAGGACAGGTACAAGTAATAATCCTGTGGTACTCCCCTTGTTACTGGCCTCCAGGCACGGGGACTACAAATCCATTTTTTATTTAGTAATAAAGCATATTTTCCCAACTAATCTCCACTCATTCAGATGGCAATGAAAAAAGAAGGGAAGTAAAAGGAAGTGTTGGTCTTTTAGAAATCAGATAAAGAATGATTCAGATGAATGTACGTTTCCCCTTTTATGTCATGACTAGAAAACTTAGCTAAATAAAGACCACTGGTGCTATGGGAGTAAATCAATCTTAAAAGCCCATATTGTGTTTTCCATCAAAATTTCTGCTCATAGGATAGGAGCAAGTGAAAATTTTGTGCAGTGGGTAGGTTAATGCCTCTTCTTTCCTCACTTTCTTTCTTGATGTTCTCTATTCATCTAAGAAATAAGAATAGCTGAAAGAAGAGAAGCACTCTTTTAATCTAAATTTCCGTCATAAATTGAATTGCAGAAAAAAAGTACCATTTAGGTTATTTTGTTACGGCACACGATTGCTTGCCGCGAAAAGAAACCACACTAATCAAATGCATATTCCAACCATGATCAGACTTGTACCAAGAGCTGGGAATGTACAGTGCTTGCTGTATGCAAAAATAAAAACAATATTTAATAGCAGCTCTGCTCTCAGCCTCTGAATATGTGGAAAATTTTAGGTTGTGGGTTGTCTGGGTTACTTCCTTTAAAGCTACAGAGCAAATCTCCCCTGAATACTTTATATGAAAGCAGAATAATTACCTAACCAACAAATATCTGTGGAAACAGAGAATTTTCTTTAAGGAACTAATCTCCAAGGAGTCAATATGAACATGCACACAGCATAAGGCGGTGCAGGCAAAGCGAGAGAGGAAAATGAAGGAACACAGCCTGCAGTCTCTCGCTCTCTCTTTCTAAGGCATCCATCATGTTATTATCTACAGCAAATACAAAATGAAGATCTACCTGACTGTGTAATGAATACATTGACTTTCTGGTTCTCTGGGAAAAGAAATGTGGCAATGGAGGTATTTTGCTTGCTTTGTTTCTGAAGAAGGGAGATGGAGGATAGTAGAAGTGAAGGGTTTGCTTCAGCCAGGATATGCAAGGCTCCTTTTATTTAAGGTAAGGAATTTCTAAGCTGGTGTCCTGGACTGCTTCCAATACTACGTAGGCTGTCTTGCATCCTAGATGTTAGATTAGCCAGAAGAACTACTGCAAATGAACAATGAAAAACATTAATCAATTTGAAGATAAATAATGTGCAAGTGTTGTCCTCTGGATCTTAACTAAATCCCATCCTTAGTCTTTTCAGTGCTTATTGAAAATTGTGACCAGGCACAAGCTGCAAAACTGGAACTGGGAGCCTGAGACCACTTCCTGCAGCTACGTGTCCGTGTTATCCTCTGTTTTCTTCAGCCAATAGCACAAATTTAGGTGTCCGGTGAAGCTTCTGACTAAAAAGCTAGTGTCTAAAGTGTCTCAGAGGTTTAAGCACATAAAACAAGGCTTTCTTGGATTGCTTTCCTGCACTTAGATTCCTGAATTCCAACATGCTAGAGACCTAACTGACCCACATTTCAAAGTGTTTTACATTTTATTGCTCAGAGCATGTACTCAGAGCATACCCATGTTTTATGAGCGTGCTTCCACAACTTTTCTATGTATTCCCCCTCTCTGCTTCAAGTTCTTTTGCCTGTCAGATATTAGGTGGAAAGTAGATCACAGAAGGTAAAAAGTAGAGACTATGTTTAGTTATTTGGGTACTTAAACTCACTTTAAGCTAAAATACTTGTGTTAACATGCAAAAGACAAGAATTTGACCAAGGTCACAGTGTATAAAGCATGAGATTTAAAATTCTAGGGCTAGTTGAAGAATGTAAACAAAACTACAGAGTAACTTCGTTTGTTGTTTTCGTAAGTCTGCTAGTTACAGGAACAACATCATCCTTTAATTTACGACTCAGCTTAAAGTCTATAATTGACAGATCTTAAGCGTATGTGACAGTAAGGGATTCAAGACAGACAGGCCGACAAAATATGTGTTGTTGTCTTCTATACATAACTGATATGCTTTCTATTGAGGATGACATTAACCTTTTTCTGAAGAGCTTGGTTTTTTACATCTACTCACCATGTTGAGAAAAACATAGCAGTGGAGGAAAGTCTTGTCTTAATATTTGTTAGATTGTCATTCAAATGGTCTACAGAGAAGCGGGTTTCAAAGCAGAATATTGTTATATACATGAAAATTCGTAAGACAATATGAGATAGCACTTTGACTCTTCAAAAAGACCATGTTCATCCACATGCTTCCCAATCCTGGTCTGTATCAATCAGGTATAAAAACCAGACCCACTGGTCTTTTGTACCCTGGTTTTGCCAGTATAGAGCCCATTCTGCTGGTGGGATTAGACTGGTAGCTCTCTCTAGAAATCAGTATTGACCCATAACTCCCTTGCAGTCAAAATGCAGATCTCTGGACACATTTGTTCTTATGTGACAAATCCGTCTCTTCTCCATGGGGTTATTCCATGGACTTTCCAGTCCATTTGTAGAAAACTGCTTATCTGTCCACCCACACGATCTAAAGTTCTTTGGCCCTTGTCACTGCCTGGGTGAAAGTGCTGCACACAAGTATTTCAGACTCTTTTCATCCTGCATGCTTGTACTTTGATGGTTCTCAGCGCTCATAACAGTATTGCAAGGCAGTGAGGGCAAAAGTCAACTGACAGAGAAATGACCTCAAGAGTCATCCAGTTTGGGGAGTGTCCAGCCTTTCTGATTAATGGAGCTGCATAACAATACTTTACCTTGGATGGAAGCCTCGCAATGCATACTATATGCTTTGGCATGGCCAAAGAGCAGGAGTCCTATGAACAGCAATGTTCTTACAGGATTGCAGAGCTCCATCATGGGAAGAGTGGCAAGCTGAATATAAAGCTGGCTTCCAAGAAAATAGGTGACTTCACTCTAAACAGGACCTGATGACTGCTTCTTTTCAGAGGTGGAGACTCAGATTGAGCAGTAGCTCCCATATGAGAAGAGTCCACCTGCTCATCACATGCTTGACATGTCATCATTTTGACACAGTAGCCACATTTGAATTACTGAGGAGCCAAATACAGCTGAAACCTACATGTTACCTACTCCTGATACAGTTTATTCATGTGTTCCAGAGCAGGATTCACTGTCTTTACCTAATTCTTGGTATTTTCTTGACTAGCATTTTTAACAAGTCTTGGTGGTAAAGACCCCGCTACATACCAGAGCCATCTGTATCACAAATTCACAAGTTTGTTATCAGAATGTTTTCCTTAATGCCTAACCCTTATTCCTATAATGTAAATTCCTGAATTCTTCTATCCACAGTGAAAATGGCAGTCATGTTATTCTCTTCTGTGTTTGAAAAGAATTGCCTCTTCAGTCTTTTCTCTGTCCTAGGCCAAACAATCTCTATCTTTTAAATCTTTTGTCACAGATTACATTCTCTTTGCCTCTAATCACTTGCACCGGTTTTGGCCTTTTCCAGTTGCTCCATGTCTTTTCTGTAGGATAGTGCCCCAATGGGACCAAATCCTCTACCCAACATTCTAGTAATGCCAAGAATTGGAAAGCTTGGGGGCTATACTGCTATTTATAAATCACAGCATATTCCTTGTGTCTTGCATTTGCAATAGATTTTTATTTTTGATACATCTTCAATTTCTGACATTATCTCCAGATACTTCTCTGGAAAATTAATTCTTAAAAAGTAATTCCCTGGCCTGCATTTTTTAATTTTATTATTCCCACCTAAATGCAGTGCATCAAGCCTGTTGCATTTCATCCATTTTTCATTCCACTACTGCAATTTCTCAGGGTAATTCTGAGTTTGCATTGTGTCTTCCCAAGCGTTTATATTCGCACTTCTTTCTGTCTTTGTCTCATCTGCAAGTTTAATAAGACTGTTATCCAGATTGTTAATAAAAAGTTGAATAAAGTCATAACAAAGGCAGGTCCCTGTAAAAACCCTAATTTTGTGATATGACTATCAAAGTAAAGTAAATGGTTTTAAGAAGATATGCATTAGCAAATTAGTTTTTATGCCATTACCTTTCCTGCTATTTTTCAAGTGTTTCCCAATAGTTTAATTGATTCCAGATTTATTTTTTTCAGTTGAAGTTAAATTGATTAGTTTATTATTTCCAGACTCTTCTTCCTGTGCTCTCTCCCCTCTTTTTCTAAAAGGCAGCTGTTATTTTTGTCCTTTTCTAGCCTTATATCTCTTAGCCATCTTTCACAAATTCTCAGGTAATAGCTAATCTGACTAATTCACCTCATTCTTAAAATATCCCAGGCCATAGTCTATCTGGTCTGACTGATTTGAGAACATTTCGTAATGCTCTCCTGCCCTGTTTCTTCCCTGTTTTAGATTGAGTTCTTAACCCTTTGTCATGAGTGTTAATCATGCTAGTCATATGCCTGCACCTGACATGCAAAAAGTTTTTAAATATTCTGACTTTCTTGGGATCATCAGTTATGTCATCGCCTTCCCTTTGCTCCCTCAAATAAACAGGAAAAACAATTAACATTTTCCTTGCTCTCCCTTATATTAATACACATTACTTTTTGAAAGTGTTTTCTAGATGTATAGTGGTTTTGTGCCTTAGTTTTCTGATTGGTTTTTATACCCATGTGGTGTTTTTTTATGTATTTTAGAATTTGATCTGATTTCCACTTTCCAGGTGAAACTTTGAGCTTGAGATCAATTAAAAGTTTCTGGCTTACCTAAATTAATCTCTCAGTAATTCATCTCCCTTCTGATAGGAATAAGTTATGTTTTCTGCCACAACAACTTAATTGCATTTTCCTTTGTTGTTGGCTTGAGTTTGTGGAAGCTTGCCTGCTTCGAGTCCATGGTTTTCTCCTTTTCCCCTATTTTCTTCCTTAGGATTGCGAATGCTGTAATTTCATAGTCACTGTCTCCAAGTTGCCTTTCATTGGCCTATTTTCAAACATCTGCATTTCACTGGTTAGAACCACATCCTGAAGAGCCTCTCTTTTTTTTTCTGCTGCACCAGAAATGGTGACCAATGCTTTTCAATTTAGAGCTTGCTAATCGATCTCTGTCCTGATGTTTTCCTTTCCTACATGTTCTTTGGACAGTTAAACTGTCTCATGACTGTTTAGTCCTGTGCATTGAATGATTGGTCATGTTATTCAAAAAAAAGGCTTCCACAGCAGATAACCTCTGTTCGGGTGGTTTGGTCTAACAACAGGAGCAGTTGTGTCTTCCTCTGCTTTTACCATCAACCAGAGGCTTTCAACAAGTCCAACTTCCTTCCTTGTCTGAAGTTTAGGACCAGTGCAGAGCTATGTCCTGTACTATTAGATAGTTCTCTTCCTATTATGAGAGTGATCTTACTCATAAGTCTATGTTTGGCCAACAAGGTCATTTTAGGTATCTTTACTATTCTTTTTTTTTTTTTTTTTAATCAAATTTATTCAGGTTTGCTTTATGTACCAGAAATGATCACGTACAAACAGAGTGATACCAAGGAATACATGCAGAGTATATAAAATGACATCTAACCATGTAACCTCTTCACTATTCTTTTCAGGGACTTTTATATTACTGAACAAATGAAGAGAAAGATCATAAAGACCAAACAGCCAAACAGGGAAAAGAGATATTTTATCAATATTCTAAGTTGAATTGTGCTTTTATTTGTCATTGTTGACTTAAGTCCAGGAAAGTTTAGGTATCAGCTCTGAAGTAATTTGCAAATGCAATGTTTAAATTTACCTAGTGTGGGTTTTTTATTTTATTTTATTTATAATGACAACAGTTGTAGCCCCAAAGTGGAGCACCAGCAGCAGCGTCCTCTCCAGTTTCCTTTAACTGTACTTGATAACATTCCATCCATCCTGACACTTGTAAACAGATGCTTAGATATCCAGCCAGCCGAAACCTCTGACACAGGCCACATCTAGAAATAGCTTGTACAGAAATAATCCCATAAAATATTTGACACAGCCAAGAGGAGGGCCCTGTAATGTTGAGACTTGTGCTGCTTGCATACATGCTGTTTAGCAGGAACACTACCAACTTTCTGCAATTGGGCTCGTGCCTTCACGTGTGCTATATTGTACACTCATTACACAACAGGTTGACGTGCACTTCCTCTGGTGAGAAACCGTCAAAAACCTGCTGTTTCCCATTTTCATAACTTCAACCTTTTACTTTTATGACTTCCAAAAAGTAGTTTCCAGCTGTTACCCCTGGAGCAGAGGTAGCCCTGACACGGCGAGGAGGCCAGTGGCCACGGCCGCGTCTCTGTGGGACACGAGGGGCACAGGGATAAAGGTCTGTTTGCCTCTGCCCTGGCTCCTGGATCAATCCATGCCTGGCCAAAACCTCTGCACAGGAGAGCCACTGGAGTACTTCTGTTGGGTTCTTGAAATTTAATTTAAAATATGAATCAAGCCATTAACTTTCCTGAGGGCAGGGAAATGTAAGGGAAGTTTGTAATTCTGGAAACAAAAGTAGAGCTTTTGTTACTTGTGGAGAATGGACAATATTTCTGACACCGTGCAGAAGACATGGAAGCTCAATGCTGAGAGTTCACAGCTACCAAAAGGGATGGGACCTCCAGGCTCATCCATTTATCTGCAGTGGAGAAATTCAGAGAAATGTACAGCTGGGTAGGATGGGCTGGGGCAGTCAGAAAAAGGATTGCAATAGTAGATTACTGTCTTTGGTATGTAATATTTCAGTGGTTCCAACAAAATATTGTTGTGGCTGTAAATCTACTCATATGTTGGGACTGACTCATTTATTTTTTCCCCACATCTGCTGATTTTAATCAAGTTTACAGAGACAGCAAAACCAGAAATGAGCGGAAAATTTTGAATAGCTGCTAAAAAGTGAAACACAGGCATGCTAAACACATAGGATCAGGCAAAGAGCCTACATACATCTTGAGAGCTAGGTGCCATGAGATAAGATACACATAATTGGCTCCCAACTGCTTAGTCACATGGGCAGAGAGGGATGGATTGTGTTCTTCAACATGTCCCCTGCAGCTTATATGCAGGGGTCTGGTTCATGATTTCCAGCTACTGTGTCATCTGAAGATCAGAAATTTTCTTAAACCCCATCTTAAGTAACACAGCACTGATTTGGGGGCATAAGAACTCAGCTTCCCTAGTGGTTGTAAGTAATCATCTCATTTCATTCTTCAATATATTCATGGCCTGCAAAAATCCATTTTTTTGTGTGTCAAAATTGTCTTTTACCTGACATTACTCACCTCCTCTCCAGTGCTTACCCCGGGTATATTGATAGTTACTTTATTGCCTCTTGGCTTTGGTTTTCCTTTTATCAAGCTGCTTTAGTCCCCTCTCAGGGACGAGGCTGATACAACAGTCAATTCTAGCAGGAATGGAGATTCTCCCGTTTGTGCTTTGTATTTTATTTTTCTAATAATCCTGCTGCTGAGCTGACCTAAAATGGGAGAATTTCTAGTTCAATGGAAATACTTTTATTTCTTACTCCTTTTTTTCTCTTTGTTTTGATTTGGACCAAACCCCAAACATTTTGAAATTTCAAGTGAACTGAATTTCTGAGAATGTAATTCAAAAATTGCTCACGTGAAGAACAGTTGTCCTTTTAGTTTTGCTACCCAAGGTCCCAAGCCTGAGGCTGGAGAGGAGAAAATAAAGATGCTTGGCTCCTGTATATTGGATCTAGTTGCCCTGAAGACACAAAATCTGAAATCCCAGTTGCAAAGCGTCAGCCCTAGTATGGTCCATCTGCTGAACCTAGTGTGAAGAAAGTGCATGGTTTCTGGGAGGCTCACAGCAGCTCAACCTCGCCTTGGGCTCTGCTCAGGCTCCTCAGAGCCTACATGGTCCAGATCACACATTTCAGTGTGTGAAACAGGCTGTTCAGTGAATTGTCTTTTTTGTCTTACTAATACTGCCTATCTCTATACAAAGTCCCTTTTCTGATACATTTCTCTGCCCGTGGTTTCTCATTTACAGCAAGCCACAATCACTACAGGTGGTTGCTGCAGAAAGAGAAGCCATAGCTACTGGGGAAGAAGAGAAGCTGTGCCACTCGAGGAGCAGGACAGGCAGTGCATTCGGAAGTCCTAACAGGACTAGGGGTGTGTATGTACCCTGATTCCCTAAACATCACCGGCTAAGCTGCATCCCATCATCGGTTCTGCACTCCCTTTTTCACCTTGTACTGAATCCAAGCTCTTCTCTATTTTAATGAAAATATTTTCAGCACAATGCCAAGTAAAGCTTCACCGGGCAATGAGCTTGCTCACTGGGCCTTAAATCACCCCCATCACTTAATATGCTCTTTGGCATAGTTTTGACATGAGTCAAGAAGTAATAAATAATGCCAGGGGGCTAACAATGGCTGGTGACTGCTTCCAGTAGACAGAATGGAGATCCTGAAAGCACTGGAGCTGGCTCCTTGCTCTTACGCAGTCCTCAAGCGCTGTCCCAGCAATGTCTGAATCCCCAGGTGCTCAACATGGTACACGTCAGGGATATGCAATGCATGCCCTCAGTTTCATGCTATGAAAACTCTGGTCTGGCAGACTGAAACCTGAGCTTTCACGCAATTTCATCTACTGCACAGAAATAATCATTATGCTATACAACTGCTGGATGGGGTCCCAGAGGAAACCCATGGCCAAAAACTATGTAGTGTGGGCATTACCCATCTGTGACTGGTTCTGTTTCATTTCCTAGTACAGATGTAGCCATGGTCATCTGCCTCCTTGAGCTGTCTCTAATTAATTTCCATAATTTAAAACTCAGTAGGGTGAAAACAAGGGGGGGTTTATTACACTCTATCCAAACATCTACCAGTTTTCTGTCTATATAACCCAACCAAAAGCTTGCTTTGAGCCAATGCACTCGGGTTTTAAATGGTGCCTTGTGTAAACTTCTGGGAGTTTTTCTCCCAGCTGGTGATCTCCACCCACAACCCCTCCCCACCCCCCACCCAGACACAGCTTTTGGAGATCACAGTTCAGAAGTACACGGCTGGAATTAAAAATACTAGAGCAGCTGTCCTCATTGTCTCAATTTCCCCTTTCAGCTGCTGTATCCTACATCAAGCCTTGCTTTCTGGAGTCTTTCCATATAAAAGGAAAATGTTAACATTTATGTATATTAATATTTTCTCCAAACCTTTGCCAGCCCTCTCAGATCCCACCTCTCTCCTTCCCCGCTTCCAGCCACACAGCTCTGCTTCAGTTCTGCTTAATATTTTCAGAGAGGCTGAGGCTCCCTATGATCATTGCCAGCCCACCCTTGTAATTAAACTATACATTTCAAAGATTTGCGGGAAAAGAGCCTCTTATCTGGTCACTGATTTGATTATTTGCCTCTGCACCCATGATTGCAGTACCTTGGACTCATGGGCTTCTCTGTTATCAGAAGTCAGTTAACTCCTTCCTTATTGCATGGTGGGAGGGACTATCTTCCTTTCCCCACTCTCATGATTTATTTATTTTTGTGCAAGCTTTTTATAGATATATGGTAGAAAGATCCATTTGAATAAGCATGTCAGAGGAAAAGAGGCAGTGAAAATATCTCCCAGAAACAAAGTTTTAAAGCTATTCTGAATTGATTTTTTCATTGAGATCATTAAAAAAAGTATCTGTGAATTCTTAAGGCTAGGAGGCGGATACTGCTCTGAACTCTGTTGTTTAAAATATTTTCTCCTTTTTATCTGCCAGGCTCAAAATATTTGCTGCTTTTTATCTACCACACCATAGGGCCTGACCATTAATATATTCATGAGAATTTTGCTATCCACATCAGCAGTAGCAAGAAACGCAGCACACACTGATGGACCACTACATGATGGTATTACACTGAGAACTGAGACATTTGCTTAATGAGATAAATAATTACAGGGTTCCTTGCCTGCCAACATTTGAGTTCCTTTTCTGCAGCCTACTGGACCTGGTCTGAGAGCACTAGCTCCAAGGATAGACTTGATGTCTTATAATCAAAGCAGGGCTGAAACTGGCGAGCTCTCAAATCCCAGGGCAATGGGACTAGAGGGAAAGGAAACAAAACCTTTTGTGCCAGTCTCATTTGCACAATATCTATCAAGTCTCCAAGTCAGTTTGGTCATGAATTATCCAAACAGAAGAGCTAGTTTACAAATATACACAATATTGTATATAGTAGAGTCTAATCCCCATCTGTCCCCATTGGGTGGTAATCATCACAGTCGTTTTTCCAGCAAAATGAAGACCACAATTATTGTTTCAAAAGTAAAAGTTGAATCTACTGGGAACATTTGTCATTAAACTAAACAAAAACCAAATATTGATGTTACACTGTGCTTTTATTAATAGCAGAAAGAGCTAATGAATGCTATTAGTTACAGTTTTGCTGCTTGTTTTGTCTTGCTGTTTTATTCATAGACCCTGTTTTTTTGCTAAAATGGGAATGATAAACAGCTGCAGAGCATCCTGGGTCACAAACTGAAATGGCCTCTTTCAGGGCATGTGAAGCTGATAAAACTGCAGAATGAAGTCTAAATCAAAATCCAATGCAGGCAGGCTAAACCCGAAGTATACTCGCTTACTCATTTTTTACCTAATTGCATTTGATTACAACAGATGAGAATGACTTGATTCTTACTGACAGCAGTAGAGTAGATGCATTGAATCACTTAGTCCTTTCTCCTGCTATAATAAACTGGATCATCTTCATGTAGCTCAAAGAGAAGAGGGTCAATTTGCCTCTCAATAAGGATGATAACTTTTTCTCCATATTTCCTAGACACTTTGAAGCATCCAGACATGTTCCACTCATCCTTTGTCCTGTAAGTGTTGCATCACTACACTCCAAAGAACATTATCTTTCTTTCCATTTTTAATATTAAGGTGTCATTTATCTTCTCTAGAGCAGGCTTTTGTTCCTTCTGCCCCTGAATGCTGCCAGTTCAGTTCATGGTTACTACCTCTTCTCTCTGCCAAATACCTAGATATCTGCAGATATGGTAGAAGTTCCTCCAGACATTAGACTTGGAAGTTTTGTTTGCTCTTACTGCTATTCCACTTCCTTGTAAAGTATCCAGCTATTCTTCTCCCCATCTTCTCCCCATCTGTAAACTACCTCTTAAATTTCTTTTAAAAATTTTTAAAAAAAGAAATTCCTCCAAGTTCCCATAATCTAGCCTAAACCCACATTTTATAATGGTTTGAGAAGAGTAATGTTTCCCTTTTTTCTGCATGCTAGCTCTTTATTTGTCAGTGTCCTGGCCATTTATAGGCAGTTGAGAGTGTACAACAGATGACTTCCATCTATCGATGTACAGTCTTCATTATCATTTTTTAAATCAAATCTTCTTCCTTGAGAAGGATGAGGATCGCCTCTTCTCCTTCAAAGCTGGTACCCAAGAAATTTGTATTGGATGTGAAATGTGGCTTGGAAGAACAGAAATGAAGTACTGCTGTAACCATCACAGTACTCATTCTTTTCTTTACTCTATTTCATAAGCACCAAAAATTGTCCCTACAGCTAGGGCTCAAGGGGCTCAAAACTGCTTAGACAACAAGGTGTTTAGAGCAGTCAAGTATCTACAAGTGTTGGAAGCTGCAAGACTTGCTAAAGTTATGCCATGACCTGATAATCCTGCCTGCAGGGACAAAGGGGATGTTACTCCTGTGTATTCTTTTCTGATAGTCTCTGCTATTCCATAACATTCTGCTTATTTCACAATAAGTTAATGAGTCTTGTGTGTTGCAACTTCACCCCAGAGATACTTAATTCATTGGGCTGGCAAGTGTACTGTTTGCTGGAGTGATAACTACCAGCAAAACTCCCAGGTCAGCAGGGTTTGTGGCATGACCTCTGATTATGGTCTAGGCAGAGAGTGGAATGAGTGCATCTCTACCAGATGCAGATGTGACCAAGGCACCTCAAGGTCATTTAGATGAGGGGCCTGTCCCTCCAACTAGCCACTTGTTGATGATCTCCTTATTTTTCTTGATCACAAGCTATTCCACACCATGGTCCTTCAGCATCTCTGACAGATACTGTGAGGGAACAGTGAATACAGTGATTTCCCCTGGTGAAGCAGAAGGCCTCAGAAGGGGTGCAATGTTTAACCTTAACAAACATCATCTTTGGATTTGTCTCTGTGAGCTCAGGTGACTCAGTTTGCCCTTCATCCTTTCCCAAGGGTTGGGTAACCCAGGAGGTGTGCCCTATTGCACCCACGACCCACATTACCACCAGCATTTCACTCTGGCCAGTTGTATTTCAGCAGCATCTGAGCTCTAGAAGTATGGGGTTTCACTGTAGGATGCTTCTATTCCAAGCCCCATACCTCTGACAGTGCAGAAGAGATTTCCATCCTCCCTACCCAGACAGTCTTTAAATCCTTCCGTGGTGAAACCCTGGATTAAGTTTCAAGAAGTGAAGCAGAATGGGCAATGGAAAGGAGCACAAGGGTCCATAACACAGATCCTATTCTTAGCTTGAAGTAAAACGAACAAGTAAACAAAACAAAACCCACGACCCAGCAAAAAAAGCCTGCACTAGCATAAAAGTGAGGCATAAATGGATTTCTGATGGTAGTTTTGGTCACTCATCACTAACAAAATTATAGAGAAAAGCCTTCTTTTCTGTGTCCAGAGAGGAGAGATGATGTGAGGTACAAAGCACTTGGGATGTGGAGGAGGTCTTAATGGGTGAGTTGCTTTGATTTAGTCAGCCTGTGAGCTTTGAACACTTATTTCGTAGGCAATCTTCAAAGACTACATTCCCTCCAGATTCCCTTGAGAGTGAGGCAGTTACACAGGGATGTACTTGTCTTTGTAGTGAAGAGTTGTTTGCTCTACAGTAATGCTTGCTTTCTACTCAGCTTACTTATTGCTGTAAACCCTCATTAGTGCCTATGATCAGTTGGCACGACCATTCATTTTCCCTTTTAGTATTCATCTCCCTTTCACAGCTCTGCTCATCTCTGGGCACAAGTACACTCCCAGTTCTTCTCTGTCTGAAGGAAGTAATTACTGCATTTACAGCCTCTGTATCTTCAGTCATCACAAATGCCAAAGGAAATTTCGGAAGCACAGGCCAAGCCAAACTCCATTTCCTATCACACAGTTACCCTGACACACTAAGTTTACTGACCATTTTTTGTTGCGAAGCCTCTGTAACGCGGTCTGTCTCCAGCACTGACACAGCTGTAGTGTCAAAGTGCAAATGCCTTACATTTTTTGATGCATTTATCCTCAGAATACATTTCCGATGTAGCGAAGTGCTTTATCCCTGTTTGTAGATGGGAATTGAGGCCTCCAGAGGATGACTCTTAAAAAGGTTTACCCTCTGGACAGGTTTGTCTATCCCCAGTGCCCGTGGAGAAGCCCTTGATAAGTCCATAAACTAGAACATCTAAACGTGAGTTAGATCCTGTCCTGAATTTCTCACTGAAAACTGCTGAGGGAGTAGTTAGTGATTCAGGGAATTGGGCATGAGTATTTTGCAGCCCAAGATATTACTGAAGGTGTTGGGTAATTTTTCCTATTAGCATTTCCACCTTCTCTTGCAGGGAAGAAAAGAAAAAAAAAGTAATTAGTTTCAAGAGGCAGCTGACACTTTTTGTACTCTGCAGAAAGACTTCTTTTCCCTCGCGTGTATTGGTAAAAGGCCAAAAGGGTGAAGCTCATTCCAAAAGAAGTTAGAGGGACAATCAGTGCATCATTTGAGAAAGGATGAAAAGGGAGGATTGTGATTTTTCTGGGTTGTTTTCTTTCACAATTGGTTGGGGTCCAAGCAAACAAGAAGCACTTGGCAACGAGGGACATTTACTCCCACTGCACTGTCAGTATAAATCAATGACAAACTGGAACTAGACAAATAAATATACATACAAAATTTGTAGAGACAAGCTTACCCTAAAACAGCAACTGAGGACTATAACTTAAAGTCACAGGCAACATCTAACACACCCTGAAAACTGATTGCTTAACATTTACTATCAACAAGACACAATATTTGCCATTCAAATTGTACTACACTGTAAACTGAAACTAGGCCACAAACCATTTTTGAATATGGCAGTCATTTTCAAGATTTTGAGAGAGAGGCAACAAGGCAGATGATCCTGGCTGCAGCCTGAGGACCTGCACAGGGACACCAACCTCACGGTGCCACACCGCTGTTGAAAGCTATTACTGTAGTAATTTCCAAGGAAGCAATAGCATCAGTCTCATGACTGGATCATAGTAATCTTTCCTGACTGAAAAGAGAGAGAAAAACTGATTTATTTCTAATCTTCAGATCAAGATGGGGCAAACTGTTGTTTTGGACAGTTGTCAGAGATTATAGGCATTTCCTGTTGCAAATACCATCAATCAAAAGTACCGTGGTACATTAACATTTCTCCTTTACCAGTCCTCATGTTGAGTAGTGCTGCTCAGGTGAACAGTAAAGTTCAGAGCACAAAATAAAATAACCTTTAATTCAATAAATTCAGTAAGTTCTCAGCTGGAAGAGACAGAAAGTTGTATGCAAGAGAAAGCACTTGACTGACCGTTGCAATGTTTGGCATTGGGGATTTTATTGGATGGCACATACTTGAAAAGTCTCTATAATTGGTTAAAAACATTACAGAGATTGTTTAGTTTATTTTAAGACATCATTCCCGAGGGCTTTGACAGAAAAAAAGCGCCCAATCCTAAACAACAACAACAACAAAAAACAACTCAAAAAACCAAACCTCACTCTGGAGAACTTAAAAGTTCATTCCAAGTCAGACTCAGATGTCATGTGTATTGAAGCTGCAGGGGAAAAAATTTAGACCGATACTGTGAATTGAAGCTTCTATAATTTTGAATGCCTAGTCTTGCAAGTCAGTGAAATTCATTTTCAGAAATCGACCACTGCAGTAATCTCATAGCTTTCTGTTTGTGTGTGTGTATGTGTAAAGTCTGCTAAGCAGTCCACTTGCAGCCAGTTGCTAGAGAGATTTTACTTGATTGTGATTCTTAATACAAATTTGAACTGGTCCAGGTTTTTCAGAGAAAGGACAGTGGGCACATCAGCCTTGCTATCTTGCTAGTGAGAGGAAAAAAATATAAAATTCTCCTGTTAACACTTTTTGACAGTAAAAGGCCTGGTAAGAGAAAACCCTTATTCCTGTGTCATTCTTTCACCATTTCATCCTAGCCTCAATCTTCTGCAACCTTCTGCTGTTTCTTGTTCAAAATATGCATGCTCCAGCTAGCCTGCAACTTATATTAGTTGCAAATGTCACTGCTCATTCCTTCTCTTGGTGCTCTTACCCATCCATGTGTCTTTGCCTTTGAACACCATACCTTCTAGACTTCCCACATTTCTTTCATTTGGTCCCCACTGCCTCCAGCTCCCTCCCACATTCATGAAACCTAACCATTCCCCCAAATCCCTACATTTACAGTTCCAAATATCTTCTCAGGCTGTGTTTCTGGTACTCATAAGGCCAATTTTAGAATACGCTTCCTGCTCCACAAGAAAAACACAGCATTGCAATAACAGGAACTGCTCCTCCCTTAGGGGACAGCATTTTTTCTTATACTCGTATACCAAGAGCTTACGGATCAGGATCAAAGTGAGGGGAGGGACAGGCGACATTATAGTGGGGGGTCTGTTACAGACCACTCAGCCAGGAAGACTGAGCAGATAAGACACTTGATAGGTGTAGCTTCACATTCAGAAGCATAGGTCGTCATGGGGGACTTCAACAACCCCTATTATCTGTTGGAGTGTCAACACAGCAGGGCATAAGCAAACCAGCAGTTTCCTGGAATGTGTCAGTGGTAACTTCCTTCACCAAGTGATAGAGGAGCCAATGAGGAGATGTGCTCTTCTGGACCTTGTTCTCACCAAGAAGGAGGTGCTGGTGGAGAGTGTGAAGCTTAAAGTCAACCTTGGCTGAAGTGACCATAAAATGGTGGAGTTTAATATCCTCAGGTCTGTGAACAGGGTGCACAGCACACTCACTACCCTGGACTTCAGAAGAACAGATATTGGCCTCCACATGGTTCTGCTTGGTAGAGAGCCATGGGATGAAGCCCTGGAGGTAAGAGGGGCCCAAGAAAGCTGGTAAATATTCAAGGATCACCTTCTCCAAGCTCGGGAGCGATGCATCCCATCAAAGAGGAAGTCAGACAAAACCACCAAGGTGCCTGCATGGATGAACAAAGAGCTCTGGAGAAATTCAGACTCAAAAAGGAAGCTTAAAGAGGGTGGAAGCAAGGATGGGTAGCTCAGGAGGAATACAGAGAAATTGTCTGAGTAGCTAGAGACCAGGTTAGGAAAGCTAAATCCCAGACAGAATTAAATCTGGCCAGGGACATCAAAGGCAACAAGAAAGGCTTCTGTAGGTACATCAGTGATAAAAGGGAGACTAAGGAAAATATAAGCTCTCTCTGGAAGGAAAAAGGAGACCTGGTTGCCCAGAATATGGAGAAAGCCGAAGTACTCACAGACTTTTTTGCCTTAGTCTTCACCAGCAAGTGTTCTAGCCACACCATCCAAGTAGTAGAAGGATGGGGAGTTGTAGAAACAGGGAGAATGAAGAACTGACCACTGTGGGAGAAGATCAGGTGCAAGACCATCTAAGGAATCTGAAAGTGCACAAATCCATATACATTATGAGATACATCCATGGGTCCTGAGAGAACTGGTGGATGCAGTTGCTAAGCCACTATCCATCGTGTTTCAGAAGCTGTGGCAGTCTGGTGAAGTTCCCACTGACTGGAAAAGGGGGAATATAATGCCCATATTTAAAAAGGGAAAAAAGGAAGACCTATGGAACTACAGGCTAGTCAGTCTCACCACTGTGCATGGAAAGATCATGTAGCAGATCCTCCTGGAAACTCTGCTCAAGCACATGGAAAATAAGGAGGTGATTTGTGACAGCCAATCACTAAAAGCAAATCATGCCTGACAAATTTGGTGGCCTCCTGCAACAGCATTACAGCATTTGTAGATAAGGGAAGAGCAACTGATGTCATCTACCTGGACTTGTCAAAGCATTTGATGCTGTGCCGCTCAACATCCTTTTCTCTAAATTGGAGAGACACGGATTTGATGGATGGACCACTCAGTGGACAAGAAATTGTCTGGATGGTCACACTCGAAGGGTTGCAGTCAATGGCTCAATGTCCAAGTGGAGATCAGTCATTCCTGTGAGTGGCATTCCTCATGGGTCAGTACTGGGACTTGTGCTGTTTAAAACAACAACACGGACAGTGGGACCGAGAGGCCCCCCAGCAAGTTTGCCAACAACAGCAAGCTCTGTAGTGCACTAGACATGCTAGAGGGAAGGGATGCCATCCGGAGGGACATGGACAGGCTGGAGAAGTGGGCCCGTATGTGCCTCATGAAGTTCAACAAGGCCAAGTGCAGCACCCAGATTAGGGCAATCCCAAGTACAAATACAGGTTGGGTGGAGACTGGATTGAGGGTTTTGGTAGATGAGAAGCTCAGTATGACCCAGCAATGTGCACTGGCAGCCCAGAAAGCCAACTGCATCCCGGGCTGCATCAAAAGCAGCGTGACCAACAGGTCGAGAGAGGTGATTCTACCTCTCTGCTCTGATGAGACTCCACTTGGAGTACTACTTCCAGCTCTGGAGCACCCAAGATAAGGACACAAACCTGTCACAGCAAGTGATAGAGGAAGGCCACAGAGAAGACCAGATGGCTGGAGCACCTCTCCTATGAAGACAGGCAGAGACAGTTGGGGTTGTTTAGCCTGGAGAAGAGAGAGATCTGGGGAGACCTTATAGAAGCCTTCCAGTACCTATAGGGAGCCTACAGGAGAGATGGGGAGAGCTCTTGGAGCATGGGGATGCTGCTCTTCATCAGAGAGAGCAGTGATAAGTTGAGGGGTAATGGTTTTAAACTGAAAGAAGGTAGATTTAGGTTAGATATTAGGAAGAAATTCTTTCCTGTGAGGGTGGTGAGTCACTGAAAGAGGCTGCCCAGAGAAGTTGTGGATGCCCCACCCTAGAAGTGTTGAAGGCCAGGCTGGATGGGGCTTTGAGTAACTTGATCTAGTGGGAGGTGTCCCTGCCTATGGCAAGATGGTTGGAACTCAATGATCTTTAAGGTCCCTTCCATCCCAAACCATTCTATGATTCTATGAAATCTGTCTCCCTGTCAGATTCATTCAGCTTAATTTAGTAGGTGTTATGCAGTTAGTTCAAAACACCTCTACATTTTTCATGTATATTTGACTAACTGATTTCCAGGCTGTATAATAAGATCCAGCTCCCACCAGTCATAAAACCTTTACACTGATTTCAGCGGGGTTGGATTCAACCACAAAACCATGCAGCCAGGAAAGCACTTGAAATTGCAGGGAAAAGTACTTGAAAAGTACAATGTCAAATATAGCTCACACTAACACTCTGTGCTGCAACTTCACAGATCCTTTCTGAGAAGAAATGCAAAGAGAGGAACCTTCTTTCTTATGCGACAAGACTTTCTAAAAATACGAAGAAATAATCCAGCACAGAAGGTGTTGAACTTGACTCTAGGCCTTGTAATGGAAGATTAAAGATGAACTGGAAGTTTTATGACTGCCTAGGCAGTAGCAATTGTAAACTGACTGCGTTCATTGACACAAGAAGACAATAAGACAAGAAGACCAGTGCCTTCTGAAAGCTTAAGAAACTATGCTTTAAGACTCCCTCCCAGAAACCTGGGAAATAAGATGCAAAAGAGTGAGGAGTATCTGCACCAGTCACAGTGGTTTGAACAAATGTAACTAATAAGAGGATAAAGAAACACAATAAAACAATAAAATAGTAAGTGATAAAAAACAAATCAACATAGGCTTAATAGCAGGCAAGATTACTAACCTTCTCATGGGTCCAGGGCAGCAGTACAAATGTAGGCTAACCTCCTTATCCCAGCTAAGAAGAATTTGAGATAGTCTCTAAAGTATGTGGCACTCCAGATTGCTGGGTAAAAGGCAGCTTTTGTTACCTGCAGTGCTGCTCTTTGCCTCTACCATTGCTCTTGCTGCCTCACTACTCACATGTGTCATCACCACCACAGCACTTCCCCAGATACTGTTGATCTTCAACATGTGAGCTCTTCTAGGCCCCCTGGGAGACGACTTCAGAGCTTCACTCTTAGAGAGAAGATAAACTTGCCCTTTACTTCAAAAATGGACAGTATTGACTATGAGTTTTTCTTATCTCAAGCTCTTTCACCCTACCATTGCTAGCTATAGCTGCAGTCAGGGTAACATTTGGTTATGTGAACACTTGTCAAATATTTAGCTTCATTAAGTCTCCAGACATCATTTGAAGTCGTACAATCACTTCAACTTCATACTTTGTTTTTTTCTCTACTAAAAGTATCCTAAGTTATTGCACATCTGGTAACTAACTGATGTCTGGTACAGCTGTTCACTCCCCCTCTTTGTTAAACAGATGCCAAGAGAGGACTCTTCACTCAGACAGGTCCCTGCCCACATCAAGTACTTTGGTGGCTATAAAGTATTTCTACATCTGCTTACTTTGAACTGAATAACAGCTCCAGCAAGGACAACAATGGGCTGAAATTTTCTTTCAATATTCCATTCTTTTTCTAACATGAACTTTCAGATTATTATTTCTGAAGTAATTTTCTGGGTAATAGAATACAAGGGCATAGTGTGATTTGAAGCCCATTCTGCGAGACACATATGCCATCTACTTTCAGGTACTTTGATTGTGTGATCAAAACACCTACATTTAAGAGCCTAAATTCTCTATAACAGCCTGTGGTGGAATATAAGCATCTTTGGGTGGTGATTATTAGCACCTAAATTAGACACTTAAATTCAGATTTTGTAGCCACACCTTCTATAGGGTAATCTACAGATCAAAGAGAAAGGGGTGCAGGAATGCTCTGCATGAAGGATGTATAGGCGCTCAAAGACAACGTGGTACAAAGCACCACCAGTGTTCCCACCAGGAAACAAATGGACTTTATTAGCTCTAGTTTAATGACAACTTGGCTTGACCTTGTCTGACTTGAACAGAACAACTACAATGCACTTCAGAACTCTCCCTGGTACCTGGGTGGGCTTGTTGCCTCTGGCATAGTACAACACACTGCAAATGCAAGACCCAGCATGGAATTAGGGGCTGAATTCATGGCAGCACTTCCTCCTAGGAGCCTGAAAGTGCTAAGACTGAGGTACAGTAAGTAGGAGCATGGCATGAGTCTTCAGACAAAAAAAGACATGAAAACTGATGTTCACTACAGGAGCTAGCCCTGTACCTTGGGATCAGGTTTGGCATCAGCTGTGGCATACCTAGTCTGCCATCCAATGAAGTGCACTTGCATTGCTCTCCTAGCTTCTTGCTGGACTCAACACAGTTCTAAGCCCAGATAGGTCTAGGTGTTCACATGGGGTTGCATTGAACGTAACAAGCTTCTGGGACTCAGAGAGGCATGAGGTGAGGTGCATTTCTGCACTCTACACCCCAGCAGTCCTGGTCTTTAAAAGGAGATCAGGAGGCACTTCGCCTGATTGGGCTAGCTGGAAACCAGATTGCATCTTTCAGGGTTTTTAGGTTCCATTTTTTTGCTGCATGACGGTGATGACACGGATCCTGGAGATGAACTGTTCTGAGAGACAGTGGAACTGTGCTCGTGCCATACCTGAACAGTCTTTCCATATGTCACATAAATAATCTGCAATCCAGATAACTGGTAGTTGACTGTTATCAGAAACACAGATTCTAGAAGTTTTCAGGCTAACAGAAAAAACAACAACATAAGGGTAGACAGAATATTAATATAAAAATATCTACTCAGGTAAAAACAAAAAATAAAAACTATGAGAAAGCCCTAAAATACTCCCATTATCAAAGGTGAAAAATTCAAAGGATCATTTAATGAAGCTTCAAAGGAAAAAGGATGTGAAACAAAGGTCTTTATTTGTCAGACCTGTACCATAAGAAAATTTTCATTTATAAAGAAGCATTTATAATTTTTTATAATCACATGCATTTTTTGTGGAAGTGATGTGTACCACAACCTAGATATGATCTAATGATTCCTCTAATAGAAAGTGCAAATGTTCTGACTCTTCACGTTTGATTAGTGCAGGAAAAAATATTTATTAAAATATGTTTGTTGACTTCTGTTCACATAAGTAAATAGATGTTAGTCACAGCAGCTCTCTGGAGTTTTCTGGGAGTCAGTGTTACATATGAGAAGACTGACATACTGACTTTTACTGGGGCACATATGTAAAGAATTCAACTTGACCGGCACACCCTGTCCCTTGGAAGGGATTGCACTACTATTTTCACTATGAAGCTCATGTATATATAAAAGAAAGAACCACATGCATTATTTCAAAGGGTGAGGTTAACAATAAGAATTTAAACAGATAGCTATAAACTTAGTAAAGTGAGGATTAGTGCAGACTGTGGTGCAAGTTGATTCCAGACTGCAACTTTGTGGATTTTCATTCTATACTAAGAAAACAACCACACTGGACCGCTAATGGTATGTTCCCTGTTTTCTGGGTCCCCAGCCCGAGACAGCCAGAGTCTGATTTCATAGATGCTGTCAAGTCAGTACAGCTGAAGCCAGCAGATGCTGCGAGTGACTGGTAGCACAGGTTTTGAGCAACCACAGTGAAGTACACAGGTAATAATGAAGCATGCAGTTTAGATGCTTCTTCTTTAAATACTGGGGTACATGCTTACGAAGTTTACAAAATAGCGTGTCAGGGAGCTGAGATGGCCAGCTCACCTGTGTTTGCAGGCTGCTCTCTTCCTATGGTAACAAGCATCAGAGAGAAATCTAAGATAAAAGAACTCATTTCATTGTGGATACAAGGTTCAGATTGCGTGCAATAGGCAAGACAAAGTCACACTATGACTGAGGGGAACAAAAATGAATATTCTAACATTATCTTGCCTGCTCTGCACTTCCCATTCACAACACAGAAGTACCTTTTGTGGAGGACTAAGGAGAAAGTTCAAGTGGCTTCTTCTGAGCATATAAGTGACTTACTCAGGTGAATAACAATGGTGCTTGTGCTTTGCCAAATCCCATTCTGTGTCACTATATTACAAACACTGGGCAATCTAAAGGTGAAACAGACAGACCTCATTTTGATATTTCTGCTATTTCTTAACTTTTTTACAATTCAGAGTAAATAATATTATGAAGAAATAAGAGAGCTGGACCCTTACATGCAATCTCTTGTCTAAAATAGTTGCACAGATAACACTAATATGTACTAAGTGTTAACTAATATAGCCATTTCAATATACTGTTAATTATAGTGCTATATAATTTATGTACAAGTAATATATATATAATATGCACTATTCATATACTGAACATTCAATGTTATGATTTTATAGAAATGCATTGATGTTATTTCTAGTTATAATTGAATATAAAATATGAATTAATATGTTCGTATTTCCTTAGTAACATTTTCCTCATGTTTACAGCACTATTTCCACAGTTTACAGCACTGGAAACATTTATGTTTTTATTCACATTACTTTTCTGCTTACACCAATGATTAATTGAAAGGACCTTCATTTAAAAACAGAAAAAATATCCATTGTCTTATTAGTGATTAAAAAGGTACTGTGACAAAAGAAAAAGCTCATCCTGTGGGATCCCAAAGACCCACAAATTTGAATGCAAAAAACAAGAAAAAAGTAATAGTGCTACAGAAATCAATGAGTTTATAGACCAAATGTATCAGACTATTTCTAGGCCATTCACATATAAAGTTGATATACTAAAATCAGTTGACTTTGTCTATAAGAATGTACTGCTTCAGTGAGAGTACATTTTACTGTAGTGGGGGTACAAAAAAAGTTTTCATTCTACATATAACAAGGTGGAAATGCTAAAAAGGGGGGTGATTTACCCATGAAGGTTCTTTGGAAAATGTTACCATATGCATATTTGCAACGTGGGCCTGCATATTTACAGTTATTTGATCTAGAATCATCTCAGCCTTGTCAGGACTCAGAGGCTGCCCCTCCAGGACTCCGCTTTGAACTTAATCTGCATCATTCTCCATTACAGGTCATACAGGATTCAGCTGACAAAGGCTTTCAAATGAATAGTTCTTACCTTATACATATATCTCATCTTCACACTCAGTAATTCTGTTAAACTGAACAGTTACTGCCCATTAACATCTAAAACACAAATCTTGTCCAAACTTCACTATCTTTATGATGAAGAATAATTCTGGCCTTGTAATATCCAAATGAGTTCATATCTGAATATACAGTAACTGTATGCCTGTAACCATGCAAAATATTAGCCCCCAATGAAACAAGAAGAGGGAATTTCAAGATATAGCTAAATTTAAAAGTACTTTAAAGGTGAAGTAAATTAAAGTTTAAATTAAAAAATTTTAAAATTTTTTCCAATTACCCAAGATTTAGAAGAAAAGTCTGCCTTTCTATGATGCATGATAAAAAATATCCATTGGTCATTTATTGCTTTGTCTTGTTGTTTCTTTCTTTTTTTTCTTTTTTTTTCCCCTGGAGCATGCACAAGAAAAAAGACTTGTGTCTTTTTCTAAAACCATTTTGAGACAACTTCAGAGAAAACATGCTGCCATATCAGTGACACCAGACTGCACGCTCCCGATGACTGGGATTTTTGACACATGAGCACATTTTTCACATAAGATTTTGTAGATGTTTGAGTGGTACTTTTAGTCATGTAATAGAAGTAGCGCACAGTCAGCCGCCATGTGTACATCTCTCCACTATAAATGCTTTCTATTCAGTTGCAGCCATAAATACTGCCATAGCAATTCTCAAGGCAGTTGAACAACTGCAGTGCTAATTAAAAGAGGGATCCTGAAGTGTTCTTGCAATCAATAAAAATGATTGCCACAATCTGTTATTTAAACTCATACTTGTCAATCCTTTGATTTTAATCCTGCTACACGGCAAAATATTTGAATCCTGACAAATTAATTTTTTTCTCTGTTAGTGGAAGAAGTACATTTTCAAACCAATAGCAGCGTAAAAAACTTGGCATACTACTACTAAGCAATGGCATCTCTAGGATTTTATGGATATGTTACAATGCACAGCTTGGCATTCCTTCTTCCTATCATCTTGATGACAACAATATTGCAGAATAGTCTTCTTTCCTAGCAATTTAAATGGCCACAAACAATCAGACAAATGCTGGAGAAAATGATGATGGCCTCTACCACTATCTCCTCAGCACAGCCTACACTGTGCACAGAGTAGCTTTGTGCGGTAAATGGTTGGTGAATCTCAGAGATACGAAATACTACAGAGATCAGAAATGTATCATTTTGCACACAGAACTACCTGTAAGCACAGATTAATTGCATATAACATTGGAGGACAGAATTTGTTGTCACGTGTGGGGCGGTGACTTGAAGATTCCCTTGGAGATGCATGTGATTCCCAGGCTGCCGTGAGTGACAGGGTTGCTGCCATGCGATGTGGGCAGGGGTCGGGTCTGACTCACTGTGGGTCCAACAGGAGAGCTGCCCACAGGACACTTACTACTGTGAGTGAGACTAAGCACAAAAATTTTGTTTTCCTCTGGGCTGGTAATTTTATATCCTCTAAAATCTCAGTAGAGAAAATCTAAGTGTCAAGCCACGGTGAGCACTGTCGCAGTACTCAGCAGAAACAGGTACAAGAAATAAGGCAGAATAAGACTTAGGGCTTAGCCCTGTGTATCAGTTCATGCTGGCAGACTCCCCCATCTTAGGGGCAGCCTTTTGGCTGTGAGTGAAGAAATAAAGATGCCAGCTTCGGGTGAAAGAGTTCAACTCCCCAGGGGGGCAGAGGCTTCATAAAGCGTTTATCAGAACAGTCCATCACTGCTGAGAAACACTAACGTAGCTAATGGACTGATGAAAGACATTTGTGCTATTTTGATTGCTGCCCTTTGCTATGGCGTATGGACCTCCCTCTTGAAGGCAGAGAGTAGCTGTGCTTGCGTCCATGTACACGGAATGAGGGCGATTTAACTTTTAGCTATGGGAACCCTTTCATACACTCCCAAAGAAGAGCCCTTATCACTCATGTAGTCAGCAGTATTAAATGAGCACCAACTTATTTTCTTAACTCTTTGAGGAACAATAACTGATGGCGAAACAGCAGAATAAATTGCAATTCTCTATTATTGTGCTATTTTAAAAATTCATCTCAAGGTCCTTCACTGATGCTAAAAATCCACACTGCACATCAGTAAAATTTGGGGTTTATTAAAGTACTTAATGGATTGTCTGGACATTTTTTGAAGCTGTCTTGAACTCTCCCAGAGCACAAAGAGCTTGAGATTTTTCAAATTTATGGAAATATAAAGTATACAATCTTATGTTAGCAATAAATTTCAAAGACATTTTCAAAATTATTTCATGGAGCATAATTTTCTTTTACTGTGGATACTGCTTGAATCATTCATGTTATTTTGTGCTATTGCTTACATAAAGGTAAGAAAGAAGTTGACCAATGTTGCTTATTATGTGAACAGGTAACATTTAAACTGATGACAACTTTGTGCATAAGTACGAATGAACTAAGCCATTTTTCTGAGTGAAAGCTTCAATTACAGCTAGAGAGAATTTTGCACTCGAAAAAATAAGTAAAAAACCATTAATTTATATTACTGACATATATCAGTCATATTTAAGTATGTAAATATGAGATTGACCCTGCTATTTGTTTTTTTACCTTTACATTTAAATAATTACCATGGAACAAATCAAATTTCAAATATAAAATGTAAGAGGGTATTTGCCCCAGAACACAACATGATCCAGCAATGCGACCACTGGAGCAAGCCAGCAGCTCCCCTTGTGAAACATAGCATTACCCTGGAGTTCTTTCTCTGAACTCTGTGATAATCCTAACCCTTTCTCAGCATAATTCACGTTACTGCTTCATCTCATTCTGACCATGTGCCCAAAACTGGGCCTAAACAAGCTGAAGCTCCCAAATATCAAGCACCCTAATCCATCGGGGCCTTGGGAATGGTTTTCAAAGACAGTGAAATTACCTAGCCAGGTGGACCTGAGACACCGCAACTCCTGTGGTTGATGGTGCATGATTGTGTAAGCTTAGGAAAGCATCAAGGGGAACCCTCAGGCATCTTACTGTGTCTCCCCATGGGATCAGAGGAAAGATGGAGCAAGCCCAAGGGTGCTCAACAGATGAAACAATGACCAAACAGCATCTTAAATTGTTTAGTCATACAGACTGCTTCTGGCTCTTCTTGACAGGAACAAGAGAGGGCCCAGGCAAGGGAGGCGTAACTGAAGAAAATGCCTCCAGGTGTGTTTTATAGACATTTGTCTCCAAGCAACAGAGAAGGCCAAATGAACTGTAATCAATTTATTGCTGTAAAAGCTCAAAACCAGATGGTGCCTGGCTTGAGGACTAACGGAACAGTAGAAAAATACCTTAGGACAATAAAACCCGCTAGGCTAGAATTTAAATGAATTGATAGGGCCCAGGACCTTGGATGTGCTTGCCTTGCAACTCCTATAGGTCAGCATAAAATGGAAATGGCATTGTTCCTTGTTGAGGCACACTGAGGAATATCAGAGAATCACTTATTTCAGTTTTGTATGTTCAGTAGTCCATGACACTCAAATGAGAGATGCTTTTGTAGCAGTAATGCAGTGATTTTTACGTGTACTTCTTGTAGCCTCTCAATCAACTACATTCACATGGAATAAGAGATGTTATATAGACAATCATAAGCAAAGGAGAATTACTCATAAAAAATAAAGGACCGCAAGGTTCAAGTCATGTATAGGTCACTTATAGTAAGCTTTTTGATGTCTCACATTGTGGTTTTGTAAATAACAGTGGCAGGGTCCTCAGCAGTTGGTTGCCATGTGCAGGTAGGAGTACAAAGGGGAGGCGCTATGTTTGGCTTATATGCACATAAGACACCAGAACTGGGTTAGGTAGGCGGGCCCTTGTTTTGACCCAACACAGCTGTTCTGCCTTTTTTTCTGGGAGATGAAGGGAGCCTTCCACAAAGAAATTCCCTGAAGCTCATAAGCTGCCAGGTTCCTTGAAGTTTTGAACCTGAGATGGTGGTACTGCCTAGGAGTCAAGCAACCAAGCAGACAGCAGGGGACAGGGACCGCTCCCATGGTTTGGCTGATCAACCCTATGGACCAGGGGCAGGGTGTTGTCATTACCTTATCCCATGGGTTGGAAACCTGCTGAGAAACTGGTGCTGCATAGCATGGCCAGCCTCATGCAAGACCTGACTTGGAGGTAGTTCTGAGAGGACCTGTGGTCCCAGGGTGGTCTCTGCATGTCCTGATGGCTCAGCTTTCACCATGGGGGTCATACAGTCCTCACAGGCCTCCTCCTTCTCAACTACTCTCTCTGCGGCACCTTCAGGAAGCAATTTCTGGGAGATACTTAGCATTACAGAGTTTGCTGTTCTGGCTGTAACAATTCATTAGTAAACTACTGGTCCATGAATGCAGCTAAACCACGGTCAGAAATTTAAAATGTCAGGGTAAAAACCCAAAATGCACTTCCACGCAGATTTTGCAAAAGAGAATAAATATCCTCAAGTATTTTAAAGTGATAATTTTCGCTACACTGAGTGCTAAAATTAAGCTAAGTTTCAGGTCTTATCCAACCTGCTCTATTAGCATTTATGAAGAGGATAAATTTCAGCATTTGTGAATATTACTTTTCTTTCAAAGAACTTTTTACACTAAGCTCAATATAACTATTTTTTCTTAAGGAATGAAACCAGAATCTGGCCCTCAAAAGAATCAAATACCTGCAAACTCAGGGGCATTATCCAATTTATATAAGCTTGTATTTGAGCAAATAAAATAGCAAAGTGTCATCAAGATTCTGCTATTTCCCCTTAATAGTTGCCCTGAATAGTTCCCCTGATTATTCCCCCCTGCTCAGTTAGTAGGGATGTATCTTCAGGTCAGATGGATTGATTTGCTGGTGGAGCTCACCAGCTGTTGAGGGCAGCATACATTTGTTGAAAGTCATAAACATTGCAAATCAATTAATTACATAGATAAATAAATATACTCCTACCAATTTTGTTATTTCAAAGATTAAGACAGGCTGATATAAGACTATTTTTTCAATACTCAGGCAAATTTAAAAGATGATTATTTCCTTTAAAATTAAAAAATTCTAATCTATTTAAATTCGGTTGACTGATACATGTTATTTCTATGAAAACCTAACCAACAACACTGCAAGTGCCTTTTTCTGATGCTTATCAAATGCAGATTATTGTAAACTAAAACATGAATCTTGTGATAAAAGTCTTTGATTTATGCATAAGACTAGTGCTACGTCTGATACATCCTGCCACAGTAACACTATTTTCTTGAACGCTGCAAGCAGTTAGAAATCCTCTTGTCCAGAAATGACACGAGCATCCATTTTTCTCTTCAATCTATTCCACTCTTTTCTTTAATTCTCCCATTATATTGTTGCTGGATTATTTCTTAACTCTTGATTCGTTGCAATTAGAGTCACAGACTAACAGATCCTTTGGGTCCACCTCATCAGCCTTTTTTTCTCAATTCCTTGTTCTTAGCAATGCAATAAAAATCTAGTTTATATTAGCAGAAGAGAAGAGATAATTACACAGACACCAAAGGCAATAGAGTGCAGAAAAATTGAGAGCATTCATTTGTTCTGGCATTACATATGCAGACAAGAGAAAAGACTATATCATCAGATACTGAAATATCACATCCCAGATTTAGGCAGAAAAATGGTTTAGTAACCAGTGACATGAAAATACAATTTCTTCCTCATTGAAAGGTAGTATGTCACATTTCTATATTATCTTCCTGCCCCAAAATGGAAGAAAGTGTTCAATTTTGATTTAGAATCATGAGTTCATACATTGCTAAAGTTACTGATACCCGTTTGCATTCCATTGCATAGATTCATTCTTTAATTATATCTCAATTTTAATATTAAACATGTCAAATATGGTTAAAGAGCTTAACAAAGCACTAAAGGGAAGGCTAAATATTTTTCTGTTATTCCTGTTTCAGAAGTAATGATTTTGAATAGCAATAATAACAAAGATTATTCGTTTTGTTTTTTTTTTAAATGTTAATAGGGAAAACAGGAAAGTCCTGACTTTTTCAGCAGTTGCTGACATGACTTTGGATCAATCGCTTCCTCTGGATCTTCCCTTCCTTTGCTTATAATAGAGGGCAGTGTATCTTTAGGGCAGTGACACCCTTCTCCTCCAGGTTTTTATGCTTGCAATGCTTCTCTGTCACCTTGGATGCCAGTGGGTGCTAAGGATGGACCTTACAGTTTGGAATGGCTGAGCTTTCTGCAACCAACCACTACAGAATGGTCAGAACTGAAGATTTACTACAGACCAGTTTTTCTAACTTGCTAACAGCAGCTGAAGGAGCACAAACAAGGACATCTGATATTTTAGCAATTTTAATTAGAAATTCAGTAATGTCACCTCTTTACGACAAATATGATATCAGCTTGCTGAACACCACAAGTTGTCTTCTAAAAGTACAGCATTATTTAGGCTTGCAGTTAAAATAAACTGAAATTTATCATTTTGATGCAAACTATTTTGCTTTGGAAACAAATTACCTACTTACCATTTCTAGTTTATGAGGCAATAACTAAATGAAACATAGATGTTTGAACTTTCTTTCTAGCTGCTCAATAATCTGATTATTGCTTGACAAAGTAACCTGAATATTATCATCTGATATAATCACCTTGTCATTCAAGTAGTTAGTAACCTCTGGGCAAATTCTCAATATCCTTTCCAAACATCAGCTAAAGAATACTATGTGATAACGTGAGTATTCATAGCTGAATGCTTCTTAGATTCTGGCATACTGAAAGCATAGTCCAATTGATAAGATTTGTGACAAAATTTTAAGGCCAGATTCCTAAAGCCTAGTAAAATGCAGACTAAGGGCTTTCAGGAGTCATACAAACTGCAGTGTTGGGATTACACAAACTATAAAGATTTGTTTTCACCAATTTAGCCTCATTGTACGTAAGAGTGTAAGTAAGGACAATATATACCACTAAATTCAGAGTTAATCAGGGTAGAATTTATGACGTTTTCAAACGATATGGTGATTACAAAGGCATGGCAATGATACTACAAAATTTTTAGTCTGTGTAATATGTAAAAGCACCCAAAGAGTTAACTCTTGTTTTTATCATAGATGGCTTTCAAAGATATTTGATTATATAACCAGAGGAACCATAAATAGAGCTAAAATTAAAGTTCTGACAGAATGTAGCTCTTCAAGAATAAGTAATCCTAAATATTTCAAACTTTTCAAAAAATATGAAAAATACCAAGCTCTGGGGTAATCATGACTTAAACAGCATCCCACCAAAACCACTTTCAACCCCTACAGACACCAGCTGCTGCTTATAGCTATAGATAAGTTCTTTTAATAATTTTTTGACAATGAATTAATAAAACCAAGATTTGATATATTAATGAAAATGAGATTAATTCAATAAACAATTTTGATTAGAAAATGAAACATGGAGAAAAATTTGAAATTGCTGGAAATGAAATGTCTGATTTCAACATGCCTAAAATATCCTTTTCAATTTTTTAAACTTGAAATTACATTATAAGTTTACAAACTGACTCACATTTCTTTAAAAATGAAAATAAACATAGAATGTTTTACAAAAAGAGCTAAGTAGACAGAAGAGTAAACAAAAGTTTGTGGATACAAATCCTGAATCATTTGATGTTGATTCAAAATGAAAATTTTGTGTTTTCTTTTACTTGTAAGAATCAGAAAATATTCTTTTTCAGCTTCAATCATTAAAATCTCTCTTCTCCCTTTCACCTCTCCAAATTTTCTTTTCCACATGGAAAGAAACACAAATAGATTGAATAAGTGAGATTCTAAATGTCAAATAAATCAGTTGTCAAAATGGGAAATTTAGGTCTAAAAAGAAATACACTTGAAATATTAGATTGAACAGCTGCACCACAAGACTTCAATGAAATCCAGCTACTCCTGTTTTCAGTGTGCAGATAGACTACAGCTTCTGTATACCTAAAATAAACCGTAAATACTCAATGAGTGGTTAAAAATGACTGCATATACAGAAGCACAGCCAGGGATTTTATACAGAGCATTAGGTTTGACTGAGCCAAGAAATATAATTCCCAAACATACCTCATGTTTCAACACTGACCGTTCCTGGAAGCACTGGATTTACCTTATGTCAATTACATCACACCTGTGCAACCCGACCGTGGACCTCAGCACAGGCAGCAAGATTCCCAGTGTGTTACTGGGATAGCTCAAGATGAGTTAAATCTTAGAACTCACACTGACAGGATCTCCACAAACTGATTTAGAGAAAACCATTTTAACATGGTGTGATTTAGCAAGTGAAATGCTACATTTATTCCCTCAAATGTAGCATCATCACACCATCTATTTAACCACCTTTGCCTCTGTGTAATGTGGAATGCAATTACGAGATAACTAAGAGGTTGCCTGTGCTGTTTACCTAGCAGGCTAATGCTATTTAAATGGTATGTATTTTATTCAGTTTTCTTTTCCTAGTAATACCACTCATACCACATCACATTTATATTTGCATTTTTTGCTTCTGATCCTAGTGTAAACTGTTACGCACATGCATAAATCACAGAATCACAGAATCAAATCTAAAATTATTTCCCCAAAAAGAAACTTTCAGTGAAGGGGAAGTCTAAAAATTAAATGTCATTTTTCTAGTCATATCATGGAATTGGCATGAAAAAAACAGTTTAAAGGCCCGTTTTTTTCAGTTTCCTGTATTGTTTTGAAACAGAAAGTGTATTTTGATCTACAAAGATACTTTGTCCTTCGTAGATTTGTTAAAACTTCCTCCCTCTGACCCCCATCTTCTCACCATCTGCAGTGCGGAAGATAAAGAGCATGTAGGAATTGGAGAAGGGAGGTGCAGACAGAGGCAGTCTCCACGTGTGTAGGAACCTCAGCCAAACAGCAAGTCAGACTGGATGTGGTGGGTTTAGTTGGCCAAACTGCAGGGACCGTGGTCCCTCCTGTCTCCTTGGCCAAGCCCTCAAGATGAGGAAGAAAGATTTCTGATGGGTCCCTTGTCCCATGGAAACGACAGTTTCAAATTTCTCGTGCTCTCCTCTGCAGCCTCCAGGGCTGGCCACTGTTAAGGTTCATTTTCTGTAGCCTGAGCCTGTGTGCAAATCTCCGTCCTCCTACCTTGACCGTGCGGGGCTGGGCGAGGCTGATGGCGTACCTCCAGCAGCAGCCGCTCGGGGCCTGGCAGTTGGCAGCCGGCTCCGGCTGGTTCGGAGGCCGTACAGCAACGCCAGAGCGCCGTTTGGCCTACAGTAAAAGTCTCCAAAGGTACATAAAGTATTTCACCTCGGGTTGGGCGGCATGTTTACAGGAGTTCAAGGGTTCCTGACCAGAGCCAGCCTGTGTCTGCCTGACCAGAGAGGGAGGGAGAGAGATACGGTCTGTCTGCATCCACCTATGTCAACATGCCCTTGGAGGGGTGACCGGTTACACGGTGGGACATGAGGCAATTATTTCACCCCTTTCTTTGGCTGCTTCTCTTTTGTTTTGAGGAGTTAGAAAAATAAGTACTTTCTCTCCCAGGGTTTATAAATCCCGTAAGCTTTGCAGTCAGTGTTTGAATACTCTCTGAATGACATCAGGATTTTATCTCCTGTGAGTGGAGCTGTTGTCAATGCAAAGACACTGGCCCAGAGGCCCAGTCCAAAAATGTGTTATTTGGGAAGGGCTCTCAGTAGAAAGAAACTGTTTGTTTTTGTTAGTTTTCCGCTCCAGATAAAGCCTTCAGTGGTCTGTTGAGATAGAAATGTTGTTCTGCCAAGTTTAACATTTCCACACCCTTGAGAAATCTGAGATGCTGAGATTTGGTTAGAGAAGTAAATGGCTTGTTGGAACCAACATGGACACAGATCTCCGGTTCCAGGGACACCTACCGGCTTTATGGCTAATGTATGTCAGTTGCCCACTACGCTACCTTCAAGTGTCATCACTTTGTGACTTTAACACAAAAAACCATGTCTTTTGCAGAGGCTGAACTCTTCTACCTTAAATGCTTATTCACACACCGGAAAAATCCTTCTGAAGTAAATGGTATGCGGGTATATTAAGCATTTTTTCTGACAAAGGAAGGCTCATTCTTTGACCAAAATCCAGTCACCGTATACTTAACGCTCCCTTATCACAAAATGTTAATATTTGGAAAGTATTAATATTATGTATCTTCTTAATGCTTGGATCAGAAAGGAAAAAAAAAAGCAGAAGTGATCTCCCTCAAAAGCAAAGTACGTCTGGCATGGAAATTTCCAGAAGATGGGTTTTCTCAAGAGTTCTGACCATGCAGGGGAAAGAGGTTCAGGTAAGGCAAACTTTCATGAAGTCACCTCTGTGAGTGACAGAGGAGAATTTGATCCTGATCCAAGATGCTGTCAGAATAGTGTTAATTCACACACAAAATTTTTGTCTTTTGGTTAATGAATAAAGAATTGTAAGGTTATAAAAATGTTGCATAGAATACTGGGGTATTAGAAGGAATCTCTTATATTCCCTGTTCCTTGCCTTTTTTCTGTTTTCATTATTTGACTAAATTAATTCCTCTCTGGATGCTGAAATTTTAAAAGTTTACCTGTTTTCAGAAATAGGTTGAATAGGGTTGCAACATATCTTAGATGACATATATTGAACATGGGAAAAAATTATATTTCTTCCTTCAAGTGGTGGTTTATACATGTACACGGTCAACACTGTGGGTCCATCACAGGACTGTTACTGGGAGAGATCTCAGGGACTGAAAGACAGCCTTCCCGACAGGATAGGCATTCTACCTTTACAACAAAGAGAAGTATTTAGAAGCAAGTTTTGGTTTGGGTTTAATGAACACGGCCACAGCTGAATTATATGCAGATTTTTTCAAAACAAAACAATCCAGTCATTCATGTTTTCAACGTACAGGAGCAAGGTTTGTAACATCTACATTTTTCAAAAAAAAGGAAAAACCTGAAGCACAACCATTCATTGAAAATATTCTCCACTGATATTTATTGCTCCATTACGGCATGGCCTTCACTGAACATTACTGGGCTGTTGCTAAGGAACACTGATATATGATACCCAATTATATTACTGACATTGAATTTTTATGCCTTATCATGTTAAAGCTTGCTTGAAAACAGCTGCAATTACGCGATGAATGGAAGGAAAGCTAGCAGTCTCTATTCAATACCTTTTGTATTTTAGTTACAGACTGAAGTCCATATCTTTTTATTACATGCTTGTTACAATTCTACAGTATTTCAAAGGTATAATACTAAGATTATTGATGATCTGCACCTGCATCTCCTACACAGCCATCTCGACGATAAACCAAATGTTTTCTTTGATTTTCACCTAACATAGGCTAAATTACAGGAAGATCGGTCTTGGGGTTTCTCTATTTTCCATCTTAATGTGACATCCCATTTTGACCTGCAGGTAATAAAATAAAAAGCACTCAAACCCATAGCTAGTGTTTTCAAGGCACTTCATATTTCACTTGTTGTCATCTATGCAATTGACCAGTTGAAAGCTGAAAATGAAAGGATGTTTTTAATAATTATTTTTAAGTCCCTTGTTGTTTTGTACGGCTTAAGAATATTTTTCTTCTAATAGAACCAATCATCCAATAGTTGATTTATGTCAAATATGCACAACTTCGTCTAGGGAAAGTGTATCTTCAGTTTTACAAACATAACTGTTCAATTCTATTATTTTTTTTATATAACAACAGAGCCCAGAATCCCCATAGCCAAGATAGGGATCTCAACACAGCCAGTACTCCAGGAATACACAGGTGGAGAGAGCAGTCCTTCCATGTAGGATTTACACCTCAAAACAGACAAATGGCAAAACAAATAACACTAGACTCATAATTTTGCAAAAGGATTTATGATCTAATCTGTCTTTGCATGTATGACCTTAAAGCAACTTGCCCATCCCATTTGCAGAAATGGGGACAGAATTTTGGGATAGAAATTTTAGTAAAATATCATGTAACTGATAATCAGAATAGCTAAAAAAAAGCCTCAAAAACCAAACACAGGCTCTCAGAGAGAACCTATTAGGATACCAAGATACAGTATCTACAAGGGTTTTAGAATTTGGCAAAGCCATCTATGCTATACATTACATACAGAAATACATGGAGGGTGAAAGCTATCACATTGCTGTATTGATAAAAATGAAATAATTTTGCAGGACAGAAAAATACCTGAGACGTGCACATGTAAAGAACAAAAGAAGAGATCAATACAGTAAATGGAAACACATGTTAGGTGGCCAAAAAAAAAGAAAAAAACAGAAGGATAGTTGGCATGTGAAGAGAGATGCAAGAATTGCAGAGGACTATCTCACATTGCACTTGGCATGGACTACAAAGACCAAGAGGAGGACGCAGCTCCACCCACTCACTGAGTCTGTGGGAGGAAAAGGGACCACCTCACAGTGTAAGGCAGAGGGATGATCGGGATGAAAACTACCAGTAGAGTAATATGAAATGATATCTTGCTATAAATATGCCTGAAGAAAGGTTATGGAAACTGGAACAGAAACAAGTAAAATTCCCTCTATGGTGACAATCTTAACCTTACTTAAAACCACACATAAACAACAAATAGGAAAAGTTGAACAGCAATGACCCCCATGAAGAGGGTCAAATCCAGAATAGCTGCAGGATATCTTCTGAGAACTAGGGAAACAGCCAGCACAGTAGAGAATAAAACTAAAGGAATTTAACCACTCCACCATGACTTCTGGGAAGTTCCCCAGTAGTTGAGAGTAGGAGAAGGTAAACTCATTGTGTTTGCAATCATAGAGCAAATAAAACCAGAATACTCTAATGAAACAAAAGATGGGTCATTATAAATCCCAGATATCAGATTATTAGATTACACACCCACCCCTTTATAGATAAAAACATATTATGTCACTCTATTTCCACTCTCAAACCTGCCATGATGACCCTCACCTCCTTCGTCTTGAAATCTTGTTTCCCTTTCTCATTCTACTTCCTATTGCAAACAACCCCGCATACCACCATGTTTCCTATCTCCCATTTCTTTGGCCTGAGTACTGAAAGGCAGCCACAAACACTTTTGACTTTGTCACAAGCTGAAATATACCCTGTATTCCCCCCAGCCATCTGACTGGCTAATGAGAATATACACACCAATTCAATTGTTGAATCTACATTTCAGTAGCTTTTAATATGCGCAAAACTATGTTTCTCATGAAAGTTTCTTTTCTTCTAAGAAAAACAGGAGTTATACTTCTGGTCATATATACAACCTTGGTAATTTAGACTACTATTTAATAGACTACTATTTAGACTACTATTTAATAGTCTACTATTTAATTGCAATTCCTTCTATATATCTGCCTGTTAATCTTTGTATTTTCTGATGAAATAGAAAGAGGGTATGTTCCTACATTACCACTGAATAATCTGCCAGAGATTCTTTGTAGATTGAAAGACTTGTCATTACTTTTGTAACTGTAATGAAATACTGTACTGTACCATTTCATTTGGCAAAAAGTGGTTCTAACCGCATTTCTCATAAATAAAATTCTTTGGTTTCCTCCTTGCCTGCAAAGAATATTTGCTGGTCGTTTCTCTGTCAGCAGTGGAAATGTCATAATTTGTTTCAATAGTCATTGTCACAACAGACCCTAGAGGTTCTGAATGTTTTTCCTGATAGTCTACATTGTTTTCTACTTTCCTAATTATTCTTGTTGAAACATGTATATGGATTAATTGTTAACCCTCCTTGGGATGTAATCCAGAAACCCTTTAAACCAATGGCAAAATTGTGATTAATTTAAATAAATTTTAGCCTTGTTCTTTACGGCTTTGAGACATACCTAAGCAAATGTTATGGTGCCAGATGTTCCTACCTGATTACAAGGAGAGAGAAGAAAAGCCTCAGAATGGTTAGATTTTGCACTCTGGATTTCCCTTGCAAAATGTGCCAATGTTCAGTGTTTTAGAAACTTGTGCTACCTACAGATAGGCTTGAATAAATATTGTTTTGGGATTCTATGCTTTGAGAGTACTGAATGTTTATATATGAAATTACATTCTTAGTGCTTCCTGAGTTCATAATAAACAAACAAAAAAGAAACACAAAAGAGAAACACACAAATCCCTTTCCCCCAATTCAGTATTTGTTTTCTACTCATCTTAGGTCTCTCAAATCTACAAAAAATGACTAAACACCAGAAAAAAAAAACCATGAAGAAATATCTCCACAGATCAGAAATTAGGAATCCTTGATCTTAAACACTAAGTATTTCTCAACCTAGCAAGAATACAACATTAAAAAAGAATGAAAAACAGCTGGAATTAAATGGTATAAATCTTGTTTAAGTGAAAAACAATGTAGAGAAAAGTATCAGCGAGGTACTTTGTATTCTCAAAGAGAGAGGAACAGATGTTGAGATGTCATTGCAGTGATTTCAACAAGCTTTACTTCTACCCCAAAAAAATTCATTTATAAAAACTTTTTTTTTTTTCTCTTGATCATGATATTAGACATCTACTATCGGCATGAATGAGTATCATCTTGCAGTTTGCAGGAATACTGCAATAATAAATCCCAGGGTGGTAGGAACTATACAATTTATCGCCTAGTATTTTATTGTTTTTCTGTCTGGAGGCCACTGAAATTACGTTGCTTGCAATCCCTGCACAACATAACTCTGGAGACAGCAAAATTGGAGGACACTGCTCGTCTTAGTCAACGTCTCAGCTGAATGTTAAACTTCCTAGATTTTTATTCAGAAATGACTGGAAATGCCTTATTTTCTTCTGTTGATTGGCTTCCTAGATATGATCTTGAGAGAGAGGTTTCTGCACCTTGTTTTTCCCAAGGTTGGATAACATGTGCCTGTCAGACTAGGTTCCAGGCCAAGGAAAGGATAAAGAAACCCTTGTTTGCCTTTTTCACTTGGCTCAAAGATTGGACCAACATTCAGAAGGTAGGAGATATGGATGGATGGATGGATGGATGGATGGATGGATGGATCCAAACACATGTATTCTACATCCTGAAAGAAAACCTAGGTTATATGTGCTGTAATGGAAGTCCATTATGTCTTCCCAGAGCTATTTCACCTTGTGTGGAGTTATTAAATATTCATTGGAAATGTTTAAGCTTTTTATGATCTAGTGGTTAGAGCACTTTCCTGAGACAAGGGAGAGCTGAAGTTCTATTCTTGTTCTAATTAAAAATTCATTATCTGTATTAAATGCTCTGTGACATACAGACAGGAAAGACTACTCTTCAGCTTCAAGAAAGAAACCAAAACTCTCTCACTCCTAATCCTTTTAACTCCAGTATAGCTCGAAGTCCAGAAGCAGAAATGGCAATGTGGTCTGCTTGCCACCTGGATCAAGAAAGCATCATCATCACCCATTTCTGGAAAAAAAAAAAATTTCCTCCTCATTTGGCAAAAGAACAGACATAGGAACAGTGGAGAAGAGCTCAGACTGTGAATTCTTGGTGGACAGAAGCTTCTCCATGAATGTCAGACTAAAGTGCCTATGACCCAGAAAGTATAAAACTTAATGAACACTCTTCTTTTTCAGACTTCATATGGTGACTGCTTACGTGATGTACTGGTCCTTTTGGATGCCTTGTATAAGAATCTTAATATTTTTACATGTTTACAATGATTAAAAGCTAAACACAGAGGTACGGAGCATACTTCTAAGACCAGATGCCTGCTCTGTGCTGTGATGCCTGGATACCTTTTGACTATAGACCTTACATAAATCACAGATAATTGAAAAGTGAACAGTAAGGTAAAAAACCTTAACATACTATCTAAAAAATTTTCTTTTGGTCATCAGTAGTGAGTTACAGCTGGGAAGGGAAAAAATATATTAGCAGAATAAAAAAGGTTTTGAAGAAGACATGAAAGCCAGAGATCTTGGAGGGAGAATGAAGAAGGAAGACATCTTTGGGAAAATGCTATTTATCTGTAATTTGGAGGTAGGAAGGAGGAGTTAAAAAAGCAAACCCAAAATTATTGTATTACTTTTAGTATTTACTTACTATTGTGTTGTAGTAGGATCCCTAGCCTGAAAAAATCCCGGGAATCAGCCTTCTAACTATGATTTTCCTATTTATTTGGTATTTCACCTTCTATAGGTCATCTTCTATACTAAAAAAGGCAGAAATAAATCATAAAGGAGAACACTTTAGAAAGCATTCTTCATCCTAACTTCTTATCTGCAGAGCACCAAAGGTGCTCTGTCCCACAAGGTGGAAATTTAAATCAAAACCCCCAAACATTTACAGACAGAAGCAAGTAAACAAAACACAAAACAGGTGAAATAAAGTATAAACAAACATTCAAAGTTTTGCCCAGGATGTAATTCTTTATAGAAGAAAAGCATGGTAGGAACTCTGCACAAAATTATTTCTATTTTTTTGTACTAAAGAAAAAAGGCTGAAATACTGCACATGCATACGATTTGCTAATGAAAACAATACTTGGTTTAGCAGGTACCAGACCTGCTGATATAGTACAATACAGCTGGGAAGTTACTTAGGGTTGCTAGGATAAGGTGGAACATGTTGTTGTTTTTGTGGAAGTGTTAACCTCATCACTCATTCTGCGTATGCCTAGTTTGAAACAACATGAATTAATCACCCCCGGTTAATACCTTGAGCTCATCCATTTATTTGAGTGGTTTCAGTGCCTTCTTATTATTTTATTTCCTTCTCCTAGTCATCTAATCTAAAGGTGTTTTTGGTTTTTTTTTTCTAGTCTGTCAGCAAAGGTAATGAATTATTATTTCCAAATCAGAAGCTGATTTGCAAATCTCTGTTAATAACGATCCTGTCTTCACAGGTGTAGTTTAATATAGTTACAGGGTGAGAGGAATAAGACATTTTGTTTTTCTTTCTTGGATGACTGGGAACAGATTTTACGTCTTTGACCCTCTCTAGATTGCATCACGCCATCCAACAATGCTTTGACCACATTGCTGGGCTGGTCGTTACATTTATCAAGTGTTATCCACCAGGCCTCAGGAAGCATTGTGGTTCCAAGCACTTCTCTTCCAGCTCCTGTGACAATAGATAGTAAAGAAAAGAACAACTATGCATATTCCTTTTTTCTCATACAACTATCAGAAAGAGGCAGTGACTAACTGTGCTGCTGCTTAGGCATAAAGGCACTTTTTACCAAGCCCTTTGGAGCAAGGGCAGGCGGTGGAATTTCCTGAATAAACTCCAAGGTGTTATGGCTTCCATGCCCTGTAGTGAAGCACAAAGCAATCTTCTTCAATCTGCTTTCGGCAGCAAAAACACACACCAGTCTATTAGAAGCCCTTATAAAATATTCTATCGACTATACACACTTTCAACGCGAAATGGAGACCCATCCATGCCTCTGCTAGCTGAAGAATACACCATTGAGCAAGTCACACTGGTATTCTATCTACCTTTTACATTCACCTACCAACTGTGTTAGATCTTTTAATGTAAAGAGAAATAGCTTTAACAGGAAGAATGTGCAGCCCTCTCCTGCTCAGGGATTAGAGTAATTTCTAGAGCCTGTGAGTTTGGGTTTGAGAGCCAAAAAAGTTTGGGTTTCTGCAAATTGAAGTGATCAGGGAGAACAGATCTATTTTCACTGAGCAGTGTTTGACTCTATTCAGCAAAAATAAGCAAAGGGCTTATGGGCAAGGCCTCAGTTTCAGTTTTGCCTGTGGCAAGGAGTTTGTGTGCCATACAGTTACGGTACTTCAAGTTGATTCTTTCAAAGCTAAGAAAACATTAGTTCAAGGTATTTGTTTACCCAATTTATCTCCTTTTGGGCTTTGAGGGTTTTTTTCCCTCTGTCCACTGGTGAATTTACTTTCCATCTTGATCTTTCTCATTATAAGTTTGGATGATCTCATTATTGCATGTTTTAAAAAGAGAATTCTATGCAGGTATATTCAGGATCTTTCTTAAAGTATTTCACTGGAAGATTACATTCATAGTTTGAGAGAACTATATTAAGTCTAAAATCATGGTTTTAATGAAAGTCTAAATACCAAACGTCTGTTTCAGAAGCCTATCAAACTTTAAAATGTATTTCACTGAAGGAAGAAATTCAAGATTTATGTTGTCACTCACACTGCAGGTATTATACAGAACAGAATGTCTAATTATTCTTATCAGGACAGCCTGCTAATACTTTCCTTTGAAAAATTACAATTCTGTTCCTTACAGGAAAGCAAAACGTGCAGTTCTTCAAAAACCTCATGTACAAAATATTCAGGGTTTTAGTTTTTTTTAAACAAATCAATACTGAGAATTATTAATGATGTTAAAAGGCTGAAAACTTCTTACGGTAGAGTCTGTACCACAGAAACGGTGTGATTTGCCAGCTTATGCCTTCTTCAGCAAACAAAAGAGTGTTAGCATTATTTCTTGATTCAAATACTGGTTTAAACATTTCTTTGATTATATTTTCCTTTCCTTTTGACTGAATATCTTGGGAGCATGAACCCTCTCAATGTATATTTCAATGGAAGCTACTGGAATAAAGCCCACAGCTCACGTGATACGCCTTCGTATGGCTACAACTATCAGAATTAGAAAAACAATATTCATTTTCTGATACTAAACCAACTGGTATGTCTTAGAAAAGACTTTTTTAAGTTAAGCCATTACTGACCATCACACTTTCTTAGCTTAGTATTGTCTGCAAGAGCCAGCAGGAGCTGGGAAGAGAAGGCAACAGAACATCACAGCAACAGGCAGAATGCAGGCAGCTTAGAAAATCCTGGCTGTGCAAACTTAGAGCTTAGGGTCAGAGTGTCTGCAAATATACTCAAGTGTTCCCAATTAAATCACTCCTTTAGATGGCAGAATATTTTACTAATTTACAGAACTGTTGTTTTCTGGTAGAATCTGCTTGCCATTAATTCAGGATTAGAGGCAAGAATCCTGTTGTCCTTTGCCACTCAATGGTGTTTATGGCCTTAGAGTAAACATGCATTCCTTTAGGAGGAAAATTATAAGCAGATCCAACTACCTAAAAATCTCTTTAAAATGGAGAGAGAGAAGTTTATTTCTGTAGTTCTATCATTCTTTAAACAATATCCATGGTAATGGCAATATTCTTGCATGAAAAATATAGTCAGTCAACACAACAGTACGATCTCCATACTGTTCTCCATACTGAGAGAAAACATCAGGTGACATACTGAATATGCCCTGTTTTACTTTTCCTTGGAAATTATTAGTAGAGTCATGGCTTTACCGAGGCAAAAATGTTTGGATATGCTTATACAATCATCACTGGCTCAAAGGATAGATGACTTAAAAACAACTGTAGAATATTAGTCACACTTAGGAGTTAAATAATTTATTACTATATTTATCTGATGCATAACATAAGCACAAGCTGCTGTTGCCTACTTCCTAATTTAAAAATCACAGGTCAAATACAACGTAACAAGATAAATCACATAAATCTTCTCGGAAGTGTGAGACATCTGGAAAGCATGGGGTTTGGGGATTACATTTAGCATTTTGGTTTGGTTTTGAAATTTACACTTCCCAGGAGTATGTTTTTTTCTCTTCATTTTTGTGTCTCAAACAAGTAAGTAACTCAGCTAAAACTTGCAATATTATTTCTAGATACGATTGATACAAATATTAGCGAAATTAATTGATGTGATTCTAGCCATTTGGAGGATGCTCCCTTTCCTCCTTTAAACCTTTTTTTTTTTTTTTCCAGTCCTGCTGATTGCATTCTCCCCACCACCAACCTCCAAATCATCTCTATACTGGGGTCTTCTCACCAGTTCAACTCTTGTAGACACTGTGGTCTTCTGCATCTGTCAACCCCATGAACACTAAATTGATTTAGCTCCTGGGCTAGGTTTGACCTCCTGAAGCCCTGCTCCTCACTGCCCTGTCCCTGAGATGAGCACAGATTGATGCAGGAGAAGGGTGGAGAGCAGTTTTCTTGATCGCTAAGCTGCACGTGAGCATTACCAGCACGTTATGCAGATGCAGATACAAGAGTGTAATGTTGTATTTCATAAGGTGAGAATCTCAGGATTTGCTTTTGTATTATTAAATTCTTAATCCTTATGACAATGGAGGGGAAGCTTAACAGTCTGACCCACATTCACAAGAAAGACAATGAAATGAATCCCAGATGTACTAAACTTCTAAAGATTTTCTGAGGTTCAACAGATGAGGTTTTAAGTGCTTAGTATTGGCAGTACTGGATGCATATGGCTCTTTGGAAATTATTTCTTTTTTGGTGAAACATGTTTTCATTGGAAATGTTGATTCATCTAAACCAAAATATTTTGTGGGAGAAAGTCATTTTCAAAAAGCTTCTTGAACGTTTTTGAATATTTTTTGTTAACACTTTCAAACTCAAACATTTCATGTTCTGAATGAAAGGACTCTGCTAGAAGCTAGAGCAGAGGGTAAGTTGATGCATAGTCGCACTGACAAGAACTCATTTAATATGGGGGAACCATAACTGATTTACTGACCAAGCTGTATATATATACCAAAACTATATCTTCCAATGGCACTTCATTAGGCGAAACAACTATCCAGCTCTTCCTTAAAAAGTGTGAATAGATGTGGGGAGGAAAAAAAAAAAAAGCCATTGGTTTGCTGGTGGTTTTATAATGAGCATACAATGCACATGTGTGGGGGGAAATGAAACAAACAGGCCCCTGAATTTCTAATACCAAAGTCAGGAGAACAGGGTTTCCAGTATTTTCTAACATTCAAGTGAAAACCTAGGATTCCTCTTCCCCCTGGCTCCCTATATATAAAACATGTTTAAAGAAGAAGTACAAGGAGCTAAAAGTAAAACATAAACAGGTGCAAGCTGGTGAGGCGGATGAAAAAAGTTTCATGCCCTGCTTTTACTTAGGTTTGGAGCACTTCTGTTCAGCAATTTAATTTCTTACTCAACCAAATATTTAACAGCTTGTGTTATTTTTATAATGAAATTCTGCAAACACAGGGACTGGAAATGTCCCATTTTGAGTGAAGTAATGAACCAGGCCTGCAGTCTGGATTGAGGAAATAAAAAATTTGGAAGAAAATCAGAGCAGTAGAGGGGATTTGGAATTTCCAGTTTAGTAGATAGCTTTCAACCTGAGACATTTTATCTGTTTAAAATTCTCCTCATATTCCAAACATATTTTGATCTAAAGGAAAAAGAGGAAAGTTGTAAATGCTTATATGTAAACTACAGAGACATTAAAACCTTTTTTACTGGGGTGTGGGAGATAAGATTGAGGTGATATTGTGTGACTGCACATTTAAAACTTGAAATAACTTATTTGAAAGAAGGCACAAATAGCTTTCTGCTGCCATTTCTGTTTCTTGCCTCTTGAATGCTGTTTTGTTCACCTTATGAGAAGAGTATCATTAGCTGTAAGTCTTGGTGTTACTCTCACTCAGATGATGCTAAAGCTCCAAGTGACCTCAAGAAAAGAAATCTGTATGTCTTAGTAAAATATCAGAAAGTAGCATATCATTCTTTATAATAGACATGTCTATTTGTTGCAACATAAGGAAAGAAAACAGATGCAAATACCTACATTAGCTGAGATTTATGGTGTTGGCAAATATTGCTTATTTAAACATCTGGTGTTTTCCACAGCAGATCTGTTAACTCTGCCCTTCTCATAAGTGTAGCAGTGAGTGAGAGCTAAGAATATGTGGAAAGGAAGGGCAACCAGTTTTTTCCAAAAGGCTGGCCCTTGAACTCTAGGCAGCAGCAGTGGAACCAAATTTCCACTTCTGAACTTTCCTTCTTGTTAGGTAAAGTGATGGAACCGGAAACCCAGCCAAACACAAAGAGAAACCATGAAAGAATTTGGGAGGGAGTACAAATTTATCTACCATGTTGGAAGTTTTTGTTTGTACTTGCAGACATACAGAGGACCACATGGATAAAAAAGAAATCCTTGTGCAAGGAAGAAAGATGACATTTGAACCACGAGCAGCCAGGGTGGTTTTTCACAGCACACTTTTCAAACCAGTGCAATTTCACCCCTAGCTCCTGTTCCTGGAAGCATTTACACAGGATCATATTGGAATAGTGAAAATTGCCTAAAGTGGCTTTTCTGTGACCCAGATTGCATTGTTACTTAGTTATTAGAAGTTGTGTTTCTTGGAGATGGATTTCCCAGAAGAAGAACAAGCACACTGGAAATAGAGCCCCAGAGATCTTTTGGGATGGATAAGGGCAGTGACAAAGTGGTATCTTAAGCAGATGCACAGGAACAGAATGAGACCTGCTGTTCCACTGCCAGCTCATCTCAGCATTCATAAATTTTATGAAAATATCAAGTATGAGAGTTGGGCAGGAGAAAAGAGGAGTAACTTCACAGATGTGACTGAACATACCCAGGCTAGTTGTGAATGAAGCATCTGCTACTCTAGCAGTGAAGCCATGGCAAGATGAAGTATAGCACACTCCAAATCCAACAATTTGCTTGCATTTTTAGGCAAATGTTCAGTTAGCATAGCTTTACAACTGTAATTCCTCAGCTGCATTGCTGGCAGTGCCTCAACTGGGAATTTTAAAGGTAGTTCAAATATGCTCACACAAAAAAAGAACAGAAATAAAACCAAATACTAAAAGGTCCTGTCAGAGCTGAGCGAAAAATACCAGAATTTACTTTTCTTTGCTATGGCTTCTTTGGCAGATTCATCACCAACTTTAGCCTCTGACTAGCTTCTTGAAATTTCTTTAAGGCTACATCTCAGATGGCAAGGGTTGGCATGTGAAGAGCAGGAAGCACTACACCAGTGCTTTCATAATACGATCTCGCTTCTACGCACTGAGCTTAATGGCTCACAGGTAGTACGAGCTGATCCCCTTTTGCTCCCTCCCACCTGAACATGGGGGTTGGTCCCTTCTCCCAAGTCACAGACGATAGGACAAGGCGTAATGGCTTCAAGTTGCGCCAGGGGAGGTTCAGGTTAGATATTAGGAAATATTTCTTTACTGAAAGGGTTATCAGACATTGGAATGGGCTGCCCAGGGAGGTGGTTGAGGCACCATCCCTGCAGGTATTCAAGAGACGAGTTGGCATGGTGCTTGGGGATATGGATTAGTAGTGGATTCGTGTTGGTTTTGGGTGTGGTGGGTTGTGTGTTTTCGTTTTTTGGGGTTTTTTTTTCTCTACTGGTTGGACTAGATGATCTTAAAAGGTCCCTTCCAACCTTGGTGATTCTGTGATTAATCTTCACACAGCACAACAACCTCTGTCCAGATCTGTCTGTGTTTCTCTGCTGTCTTCAGTCATACTCTTGAGAAGGTATTCAGAGGCAAACGGGAATTTCAGAGTTCTTCTTGTACTGTTTCCCAACTCTACATTTCAGACATGAATATTTTTTTGCAATACTGTGACCTTATGTTTTTTCTACATTTTTTCTACTTTAATGGTTTTGCCTTGGGGTTATGTACTAGATTTCAAAGGCTGGCTTTAATATACTAGAACATCTTGTTAACTTGCATTCCTATCAGGGTCTTTCATCTCAAAAGCAGATTGCTCCATCAAAGCTACTTATCAGTAAAATTTCAAAGACGCTTAAATGAAATCAGGAATGGCAACTTAGATTTCCTTCAGCTCCACAGAAAACATAATAATGATGCTCTCCTTTCTAATTTTGTTTTCAAAACTTTTTGTACTACTTATCGGAATACTTGAAGAGAAGTCATCAGGAAAAGCCTTTCATATAGAAGACCCAGAAAGTTTGTAATAAGCTGTTCTTAGTCCAAAAACAGTTGTTACAGGCAGGGTGGACTTCCAGCACGTGTAAGGCAACACTTGTAAGGAAAGTGATAACAGATTTCTGGATTGAGATCAATATGAATGTTGTTTACATGTTAAGCTGGGGCTGATACATGTAAGTAAAGACTGGTAGCTCAGCTTTAGGCTAAAGATATTATCTTTGAAAGACCAGAGTTTCTGGAATAAAAACTATTACATAAGTCCCTCTAAACAAGAAAATCAGCCCATGCTTAACTGGTTTACAGTATAACATAATAAATATGAAATTAATTTTCACAGTAGTTGGGATGGAAGGAGTCATTATCTAGATTTTGGGGGCAAAGTCTTCCAGCATCTTAAGTGTGGCACTTGTATTTCTATAATAAGTATTTTACTCCATGTGTGTTCTCCTTTATTTTATATATTCTGATTTAAAAGGCGTTAATTAAAACATTGCTGGAGACAGAACAGTATGATAGGTTTGGAGTACAGTTTCACAGCTTTGGAGAAGAGCAAATGGAACTTTGAGTTCTGGTGTCTTGGTGAATGAAAAAACGAATAAGAACCTGCCAATGTGTGCTTGCAGCCCAGAAAGCCAATTGCATCCTTGGCTGCATCAACAGAAGGGTGGCCAGCAGGTTGAGGGTGGTGATTCTGGCTCTGGTGAAACCCCATCTGGAGTACTGCATCCAGTGCTGGAGTCCTCAGCACAGGTAGGACGTGAACCTGCTAGTACAGGTCCAGGTGAGGGCCACAAAGGTGATCAGAGGGATGGAGTACCTCTCCAATGAGGACAGACTCCGAGAGTTGGGGTTGCATAGTCTGGAGAAGAGAAGGCTCCGGATAAATCTTATAGCAGCCTTCCAGTGCCTAAAGAGCACCACAGGAGAGATGGGGAGGGACTCTTTATCAGGGAGTGTAGTGATAGGGTGAGGGTAATGGTTTTAAACTGAAAGAGGGGAGATTTAGATTATGTATTAGGAAGAAATTCTCTACTGTGAGGGCGGTGAGGCCCCGAAAGAGGCTGCTCAGAGAAGTTGTGAATGCCCCATCCCTGGAAGTGTTCAAGGCCAGGCTGGATGGGGTTTTGAAGAACCTGGTCTAGCTGAAAGTGTTCCTGCCCATATCGGGATGGTCAGAACAAAATGATTTTTAATGTCCTTTCCATCCCATCCCAAACCATCCTAGGATTCTATGTTAAATGTCTGGAAAAATGAGACTAAAAATTCATTTGCCACATTTGTTATATCTGCAAACCACACATGACCTATTTATGCATTGTGTTGGTGGAGATGGGAAAATCTTAACATAAATTCATTGTGCCAGGTGGGAAAGTGGATATACTTATGTTGAGGCCCCAAGTTAGTTTCTTATGATTTAAAGACTATTTCTGATATGGCTTTATAGGACAACTTTTACCATCTTCCCCGAATCTCTTGACACTAGTTCTAAGGTTTGTTGTTTTTTGTTGTTTTTTTTTTTCTGTAATTAATTTCTAATTTCACTTAGACATAAAATGACAACTGATCTACAATTCCAAATATACACTCACGTTTAGTCTATATCTAATGTTAACTTTTCAGATTCAATGTTAACTTTTCTTGACAGTCTTGAGGAGTGCATTAGTGCACTGCATCTTATCTAGGAGGAAATAAAATAGAAAATAGATGCCATGATATGCTATGATTACATTACCACTTTGAAAAAAGGCACTATGAAATAGCTTTAGGGAAATTTCAGCTTAAGTTTGTGAAACCGAATCTAACAATAAATTAAAAAGGGTGAGACCCTCTTTCTTTTGAGCTATCTCCATTCCCCAAATGAATTTCTATCCATTCAGAGGAGACACTTTTCCCCTTGTCTCTCAATGTGATACTGAAAGAAACGTTGTTCAGATTTATTGTTAAGACATAAAGTTTCAACATGCAGGCAAATTACCTGGATAAATTGCTTTATTGTCTCATGTCAACTGTCTTGAGCCCACTTAGCCAGCAATGAAAAAAGTTGACAAGAAGCTGCAGCACACACCTGCATGTGCTTTGTGACACTTGTCACTGGATAATTTATCATGCAGCTACATGCTCCTAAGTCCAAACGCTGACACTTGGGTAGGGGATGATGGGTTTTTGTATCTTTTGGACTGCACCAGTGGAAACAGGGCTGGGTAAGTGGTGTAACAGAGTGTTCCAACAACTTTCTACAGCTGCTGTCACACGACCATCCCTTCATCCGAATGCTGCTCAAATGAAACAAGGCTCCCTATAAATAATTCACCGTCACTGATACTGCTGCCTCTCTTAATTTTATGAGTCAAAGAAAAAGAAAAGAAAAAGCACAGAGCGGGACTGCATCAGAGAGCAGAGGTGACTTTATGAAGCTGAGTACTGATATCCAGCAGTATAACTTCCAGTTACCAACAGCAACTAACAAACAATTTCTGCAAAAACTGCCTCAGGTATAGAAGTAATTTTTTGGGGCGTTATCGAAGTAGCTTTCATTTGTGCCTGGGAAACTCATGTTTATTTTTCGTTGAAACTTAGTTCCTTTCTGTACTACAGAAACAAGCTGAAGCTTTACACTATTTTCTGTAGCAAAGAACTTGATACACAGTCATATATGGTGAGCTTTGCAAGTGAAAAAAATAATACATATCTATAAAGTCCTACCTGAAACTACATAGGAGATTTTTTACAAAGTCTGTAGATTTTGTTTTCTCCTCAAACATTACAGCTCTGTCTGCAACTCAGACATTACTATTTATTAGTACAGTATGTTCCTCTGCTTCAACTACTGTGGCAGAGGTATACGGCATTGACTTGGTGCCTTAGCAAACAAAAGAGTAAAAGAATAATCAGATAATCGATAAAAAGATTGACAGGTAGAGTAGACTCTGACCTTTGTAGATCTTCACAAATACCAGTTCATTTAAGGTTACCTTGTTCATGCAAGTTGAGAACTTGTTAGCAATTTCTTCTGATTGGAATTATGAAAAACCTGTAAAGTTAGAATAGAATGATATTGAGTCTTAAGCTCCTTCACCAACTTATCCCATGGCACTAAAAGGAGTACAAAGTGAGAGTAGACTAAAATAATCACTTTTACCATGGCCACTGTTTCTTTACAGGAAAGCTACTGTAGCGGCTTGTCCCCATTAAAATAAGTATGGAAATAAACTCGCAGAGATCTGCAGCTGCAAAGAAATTCTTTTAATAGCAGCTGACCTTTATAAGCTGCAGCCACGATCCAAGTTACCCCTAATCACTGCCAAATCCTGCTCTTGGTGCAGAATTACTGCTGGTCTGAGATAGTTCCACCCTGAAACACTTTGAGAGGATTTTGGATCTCCTCCCTCAGGTAATCAATACTACCTGACTTTAGATCTGACAAAAGCAATTTGCTTGGTAAAATATGAGCTTAACCAAGGCTTTTGTGCTGCAGGTGGAGCCAGTCATAAAACCCAAACTGAAATGTCTTTCCACTGTGAAATGCTGAGAAATACTAATTCATCTGAATGACAGCAAAAAAAAAAAAAAAAGCAGTGATAAAAATATCCTTGGGAGGGTTTCTCAGTCTAACCAATGGAGACAGGAAACAGGTATTTTCATCAGGCCAAAGAAAGATCAGAAAATCTCCTAGAGATGCTTTAGACAAAGACATGGCTGGCCAGACCAAGACCAAGTGGAAGATGTACCAGAAGACAAATACCTGGACAGATATGAGGGCCAGGAGAATATCCAACTAGGATACAGGAAGCACACAGATAATAGCCGGCATATGAAACGAACAGAGAAAACTACCAAGAACCATGGCAGTGAGAGAACAGGGTCAGGTGCCAGGAATGAGGGAACCAAGGCAAGGGCAGGATGAGGACTGAAGTGATCAAAGGTGCAACTGGGACACAGAAGCAGAAATCAGGTGCCTCAGAATATGAGGCTTGCCTACATCCAAAGACACACTGAACAGGAAAAAGCAAGATGTACAGTCCCATCATATAGCTTGTATTTACAACAAATCATCAGTCAGCGCTCTGGGACAACCTGCACTTGCAGCAATATTACACAACTGTCGCAATAGCAGGTTGTGGGCAAGTAGAGGGTTCACATACTTGGCAAACCTGGCACATGTGGCACCTGCTACATACTGGCAGAGACTTCCAGTAATCAGAATCAGAATCACATTGTAGTCTTACACTAACACTCAGAGGTTCAGTTAGTTCCTCTCCACTTCCCCAAGACACTGGTGGGGAAGGAGGCTCAGGCTCCTACACAGCCCGTAAAGAACATGCTTGTGAAGAACCTGGATTTCCAAGGATGAATTTAACCATGGGGGTCAGAAAGAAGGGTGAGCAGTCAGAGCTGCATGTAGATACTGCTTTATAATTAAAAAAAAAAATAAATCTGTAAGATAAGTCAGGCTGGAAACAAAAATTGCCATACATTGTGCCTAGAACTGCGCAGGGTTTGGGAAGGATATCCAACTAATTTTATGAAATTCTCTATTACAAGGGACACTTAACATTGACATATTGAAATATTAATGAATTTTTCCTTCAACACTGCTGTTTCCATAATCCCTTATGGTTCAGAGCTGCAGAAATTTATATGATAGAAAACTAAGGAAAACAGAAGATGTGAAGTACAATAGAAAAATTCTAGATGATGTGGCTACTGTTATGAGATTCTGATGGAATTAATTAGAATAGGGGGATGAAATGCTTCATTCTCTGAAGAAATACTTTGGCTTATTGACAGCTACTTATATTACCATCTAAAATACAATTCAAAAAGGGACAGCAGAAGCAAATGACAGGGGGTTGTTCAGCCTACTGAGCATTGGGCTAAACCTCAGGCTGAGGGAGTTGATTCTGCGCCTCTACAACACTGTAGTGAGACCCCCACCTGGCGTATTGCACTCGGCCCTGAAGCTCCCCAACATAAGAGGGACATGGACCTGTTAGAGTGTGTCCAGAGGAGGGCCACAAAAACAATCAGAGGGCTGGACGTCTGCTATGAGGGCAGGCTGAGAGAGTTGGGGTTGCTTAGTCTGGAGAAGAGAAGACTCTGGGTAGCAGTACTTAAACAGGGCCTACAGGAAAGATGGGGACAAACTTTTTAGCAAGGCCTATTGCAATAGGATAAGGGGTAATGGTTTTAAGCTAAAAGAAGGAAAATTCACTAGACGTAAAGAAGAAATTTTTTACAGTGAGGGTGGTGAAACACTGGAACAGGCTGCCCAGGGAGATGGCAGATGCCCCATCCCTGGAAATGTTCAAGGTCAGGTTGGATGGGGCTCTGAGCAACCTCATCTAGTTTTAGATGTCCCTTCCCATGGCAGGGTGGTTGGACTAGCTGACCTTTAAAGGTCTCTTCCAACCCAAACCACTCTATGATTCTATAATTTCATTAACAACAGTTTTTACTTGAAAATAAAACTTTAAACAAGGTTGTTGCACAACTGAGAGACACTTGATCTAGCTCTGAATGAGCTGAAAATAGCATGATAACATGAATAGAGCTTTCTACCTAAATAAATTGCCTGCTGTACATAGTGCTGCAGTGTGAGATGAAGATGTTCTTGAACATTTGATTTAGTTTTAGATTCAAGCATTTCAGTTAACTGTATGAGGAAACCCTAATTTTCTGCCAAAGATTTACCCTTGGAAGTATCCAGTACTAAAGTAAACAAAGCTACAGAAACTTTTATACATCAAGAGGAGGTGCCGGGCAGAAATAATTCTTGCCTGTGAAAAGTCAATGAAGCTTTGTTGCAGGACGAATAAAGTCAACTCCAGCATTCATTCAGTGAGGAGCTGAGGAGACCAGAAGTCATTAATCTGGTTTATACAATAGATGACGTCTAACAAGTCCCTGTAGATAGTACTTGGACAGCTGATAGAAAGTTAAGAAGGTCCTTAATTTATTAGGAGTTCCTGAAAAAAAAAATTCATGTAATACATAGAAATTAAAACATGTGGCTGAAGAATAAAATGCAAAATTATCAGGGAAATTAAGGTAACAGCAAGAAAACTTGGAAAAGAAGACCATATAAAATGTAAGCAATGCCTTTTTAAAGAGGCTTGACAGAATCTGTCAAATAAAATGGCCTGGATTGTTAGTAATATTGAAGGATATTATTAATGCAGTCTGTATATGCAAGTCCATGTCATAAAATAAGTGAAAATTGCCAGCTACAGAATGTAACAGATTTTATTCTTCCTGTTTGAAAGCATGGCTATCATCAATGCAATTTTTCAGATGTTTATGAGGTGAAGCCCAAAGCCTTTTCTGTAGAAAACAAACATACTTGAAAATAAAAATATTTTAACAACTTGAAGGCAAAAAAGCTCACAAAGCCAATGTAAAAACAGAAACAATCCTTCCCCCAGGAGTCACATAGGTATAAACTGGCATTTAAATATTATGTCTAATGTGTCTCTCAGTTTCAGACTGTTGAGCTGGGCACACCCTGATGATGACTGACCTTCAAAGAGCACTAAAACACACATTTAGAAATACTCAGGAAGGCAGAAACCTGCCATTCAAGTAACAGAGGCCTCAAAAATCAGTTCTGCGCATCTTGTCTCATCAACCCCCTGGCACTTAGTTCTGTGCAGCTGAAGGAATAAACAAAATGATACTTCAACAACTGAACAGAGAGCTAAAGAGGCAAAAAGGGAATCTAGAATCCCTCTGAAAAGAGAGCCCCATGATGTCTTGTTGAATTTGCACAGTGAGAGAGTTGCTCTGAGTGCTGGGCCTGCAACAGAAAAAAATCTGCTGTCGACATGAAGCTGAAAAGAAAAATGATCTTAAGTGCAAATCACTGTTCATTTGTTGCTGTGATTAAAATACCTGACAGGATCTTTTTCAGTCCCTTACTCAAGAACCCCAAATATTATGTTAATATATAGACTGACTCCCTTTTATAAGTGAATTTCTCAATGTCTTTTTGGAAAAATGGACTGTAGCATGAAGATTCTTCATAAATTTCTCCAGTGACAGTAATTGGTGAAACAGTAATAGTTCATCAAATTTACATAAAGCATAACCCATCTCATTTATTCATTTGATGTACAAATGATTGTATTTATGTACCCAAAAAATCCAGATGAAATAAAAAACTTTACTCCTGGTGTGGAAGAAAGCGTGGAAGCCTTCACAGGACTGCAGAACACCAGCATGTGCAAAGTCTCACCCTGCAAGATTTGCTAAGATAGCTAAACTGGTGTCTAAGAACAGCTAACCTGACACATTCCCTGTTCCTGGAATGAAATAAATATTTCATAGAAAAAAATATTGATTTTTCTAGTTCAAATATTTTTTTAAAATCTCATTAGAGTTACACTGTAAATTCAATGTGTGGGTTTCCTCTCCACCTGTTCTGCAAGACACTACATAAGACAGATGTATTATATGCTACTGAAACATTTAACTTCAATTTTTTAAAATTTTTTTTTCCAAACACTTCAAAAACCATACTCTCACAAAAATAAGGGACTAGATAGGGAGATAATAGCAACAGAATATCTAAAAAAATATCAGTACAGCTTTCTGTATTTTGTAGTCTTGATGCCATTGACTTCTACAATTCTATAAATATTCAGAATTACTAAACCAGGCTATTTCACCAGCAACTTTGTGGGAGTATTCCATCATAGCAACATAACTGCAAGAAACAACCATAATTATAATTGGGAAAGATGAAATGAGAGGTGGAAATATGAAGAACAAACTGACCATTTCCCTTTTTCCTGCTGATGTACATCAGGATTGAAAGAACAGTATAATTAACCATGGCAGGTTCAGTTTTGTTCTCTGGAGAGTTCTGACTTTAAGATAAGGCCCTGAATATCTTCACTGAAAGGCTTTTGAAGAGCTGATGAAAGTGACAAATTGCATCAATAATTTATTTGCTTTAGAAAATGTAAATGCCATTAGCAGCAACACCTTGGATCATAAGATTTAATTTCTAAATCTGGTACCCCTGTTATCGTATCATATCTCAACACACAAACTTACAAAGCTTTCATACTCTGAAAAAGTTCAAGTTTTTTGTTCCCATTAACCTGGATATTGTAAAGACTTTTTCCGTTCTAGCCAGTTGTAATTTCCAGCTTGTACTTATCCTCTCCCTGTACAATCTTTTGATGTTCACTCATATATCCTTTTAATTTAAATGCCATTTCTTTCATCTTGTCTTATGGTTTTTGATTTATTCATGTACAATTTAGGCCATATTTTTGTCTCATAACTGCTATTTCTTTTGTTCTCCAATGAATAACTGAAGATTTCCGAGAGACTGAGGGAGCAGATAACCCAAGAAAAATAGCAATTTATTTATAGAAATGCTATGAACTGCTTTTTACAAAAATTTTCATATTACTTGACATACCTTTTATTTGCAAAGGACATTACTTGACATACCTCTTTATTTATTTCTCATGCTTCTTCATTAAACTTGTACTACAAATCTACAGCATTTATTTTGAAAGACACATGCTCTAAAAACTGGGATTGTAAATATCAAGCTATTTGTTACTGGCAACAAAGAATTACCAGTCACCGAAACCTAGCTTCATTATTAAATGACCCCTTTATATGACACACTACTTTACAAAGGGTCCTGACACTGAAGTCTAGGGAACCTGTTGCCTTTGAGAGCAAATATTTATCTGGAAAGTGAGTTGTCTCATGGGAACAAGCATTTTGCCAATATTCTTGCAGCACATATGCTGCTATCCAGCAAATCCATAAATCTTTATAAAGTTCAAAATGTCTTAGTTTTTCCACAGCACACCCTGGGTAAATTGTCCAAATAAAATCCTGAAAAATCCTTTTTTTTAATTTCCACAAAGGAATTTTTTCAATGATATCTCTAATCTCAGTTTACATCTCTCCTTCTACCAGTAATGCCTTCGACTAAGCATCCTGTTAGCACTAAATATAATCCTTCCAGAACTGTTTTTGGCTAAGATTTGGAATACATTTTAGCTGGGCTGATTTAGCTCAAACTCCTTGATAAACTGTTGCAGTCTCCTGAGTACACATACCCTGAGCTTAGCGCATTGCTATGGCCTTATCAGATGAAAAGTCAGCTTTCCTCTTTTGGTATTTGGCATAATAGAGCATAAAGCAGTTATTCTATTTAACTGTTAAGCCTTACTTGTTAGTTCAGACTGTGAACAGAGTGGGCATCCATCTGTCTGCACTGGACTGTGTAGGTATGGTATTGCACCAGCCCTGAGAGAGAAGCAGAGAACACCGGATTTCAGCAGCATGCCTTGCCCAACTGCATGGGTATTTGTGTGCTTTCCATCTGAAAAATTACTATTGAAATGCATAAAATTGTATTTTTCTCATGCAACGTAACTCCAGTCTTAAAAAAAAAAAAAAAAAAAAAAAGAAAGAGCTGATAGGTGAGGTGACGGTTGCTAATATCCACACAGAGAACTATACTTCAGGTTTTTCCAATCACTAATGAGTGGTTTATCTGTGCTAGTGATACCCATTGACTAGCTATCTTGAGACAGAAAAAAAACCCTCTGTTTCTTATCTCATCACTGAACAGACACAAGCATGTCACAAATCTGTGTCCACTGCAGAGCAGGTTGTCTGTGAAGCAAAAAACATAGTCCTCTCAGTGTATTACTCTCCATTTGTAAAAATGTTCTGAAACAGAGGTCACGTTGTGAAAAGTTAAGAAGAAACAGGGAAAGAAAGATGATTATGCTATCTTGATAACTTGATAGTTCAGCAACTCGGCTTTTTAATCAAAGGAAACTACTTTATTATAACTCAGCAGGCATAGCAAATTTCCACTTAGTCACTGTTTAAACCATGGTATGAGAAGTCCATTACTATTTCCCTGTCTTTGAAAGGCTTATGCAGTAAAATCCAAGAAATAATAGAAGCATGCTTCACAGAAATCTCTTAACTAAACTTTGTCCTAGGGAACAAGCTAGAAAGATATCAGGATCTTCTTTTCAAGTAAGGTCAAATTACACAAATTTGGAAAAAAAAAAAGATAAAAGATATTTCAAACAAACTTCTCATAAAACAGATCTGCATTAAGCAATTTCTACAAATGAACTAATGAAAAAGGGGTAGAGGAAGAAATGCACTATTTAAGTGCCGAGGAACTGAAATTCAGAGGCTGCACAAAGTCATCATCCTGGAGCTGGAGTGTTAGTGATGTGATATACCCCAGGAAGTTCCTTGAATGCTGTTCAACATATATTGTAATATTAATACACATATCAAGCTAAACTTCTAAATTTTCTGTTGCAGTACTAGCTAGACCTTAGACCTTAAAACTAGAGGATCATACAGATACCCTTTCAGGCAAACAACTGAATTAATTTACATTCCCCAAATCTTGCTTGACTCAAAAGGATAGATATTTCTCGCTCAGCAGATGCCTCTCATGTGTAACTTAGGTAGAAGAAAGTCTCTTATTCAAACAGATGAAGAATCATTCTTTGACTTCTTCATGCTTTGGATCAAGCTAAATAAAAAATAGGAATCCATGAATGCAAATCTTTTTTATCTTCCTGGTCTGGAAAGAGCAGTCGCTGGGAAGCCAATATCCTATATGCAGCATGGAACACTGGGGGAAAGTGCTGGTGACAAAATTTCCCTGTCAGATGAAGGCAAGGGAAAAATAACTTTAGAACTGGCATTCCAGAAACGAAGGAGAAATCTTGTCCCCAGGGAAGTGGGCAGGGTTTTTTTCCATGACATTCAAGAAGGCAGCAGCATTATCTCCTCGCCATATTTCAGTTTATTGTCACAAATCTGTTAGGGTCTGAATCTTCCGTTGCTGCATTTTTGATGGCACTGGCAGAATTTTCAATTAACAGTGCCATGGCTGTGTAAATTTCATCTGTGCCATCACTTGGTCTGTTTTAATCAGCAACAGAGCGAGAAAAAGGATCCTTAAAGCAGAGAAAAGTGACCCAACAAAGTACATTACTTCCTTTCTATGATCTGTTTTCTTTATTTCTGTACACCCACAGAAGAAAGCTTAGAAGAAAAGCAGGTAGGCTTCCTGCTTTTCCATATCCCAAGAAGGCCTTCCCCATTTTGATCTTAGTCACAGTCTGTCAGGACGTTGCTCCCAGAAGGGACAGTTTCAGTGCCTGTGTCTCAGCACACATTAAAGGGACCCTGCAACTGCTTTCTGGGCAAGTTCTGCCTGAGAACAGAACTCTTGATGTTGCTGATCTCTCTGGTGAGCTCAAACTAGCAAACAAAATAGCCTTTCAGGGTCTTTTAGTTTCTTTCTCGTTAAGCCTGAGAATTTGGTTTGTTCCAGATATATACCCTATGGCAGAAACCCCAGAAAATCAGATTTCAGCAGGAGAAAGCACACTGCACAACTGTGACAATTTACAATTGAGTGGGTTAGGATTTGTTGATAGCACATGGCTTAATTAAATAAAACCCTATTTTAAAAGGTTACTCTGTGTGCAGCTGTTAATATGTAAGCACTCAGTACTGAATGTAGAGAAAAGCTTCAAGGCAATTTATTAATTTGAAAAACAAGCACCAAAAGAGAAAACTGGGATTAATCTTTGATTTTTTTTATTTTATCCAAGTTTTATTAGTTGGAGGCAGCTCCTTAGGTAGCAGATTTAAAATCTATAGGCAGGAAAATCCACTGTGAGGTCTCCAAACTCTTAGACCCATATTCAACAGCAGAGGGAAACAGAATAGGAGAGAAAATATTTCTACACAACAAGAAAAATCTGAGTCTGCCAAAGATGACTACAGTTGCTGCTATATTACTGCCAGCAGTGCATATGTTTCTTATGGGCAACTGAATGCTTTCCATTCAGAGTGTAAGAATCCTGTTCTCTTGACCTATATTAACTGGAAATGCTCTAAAATTTTCTGAAACAGAGCCATTCAGAAACCTCTCAGATATAATTATTCCCTGCTCCATAAAATATTTGAAGTTTTTTTTTTTATACATGTATATATGAGCTATGGCTCTTCGTATCCCAATGAAGAGACAGATGCCTTCAGATAAAATTCAGAGAAAACAACCGGAAAAAAAAAAAAAGTAATTCTGTATAGATGTGTAGGCTGCAACCTAAGTGTGCTTTTTGGCAACCCCAGACAATCCAGACGAGGTATACTGTGGGAAGATGCTAGGTCTCCCTGCTGGCCTACGTGCCCAGATTTTCTCCTTAGAAACAGAGTGTACATATGTGTGCGTGTGGATGGAAAACTGCACAGACAGATTTTGTCCTACAGGGAGTCAACATACGCAGGGCAAGTGTCCCAGTCTGGAAACTGGGAAGGTTTCCCAGATCCCAAAGTACAGACATAGCCACAGAGAGCCAGGGTCTGGCTCCCCAGTTCTTCACTTTTCATGCTCCAATTGTCCAAAAGGGTCTGAAAACAGGCCTGAAAGGCTTCACATCATTTGCTTTTTCATAAAAACTCCCTTCAAGGAGGAAAGGAGAATTGTGAATACTGATGCAAAAAGCTTCAGAGCCCAGCTCTCAGATTCTTATGGATCAGTTTGATCAGGAACAAAAAAGGATCCAAAAAAGCTGCCCGATTGAGGCAGAAGAGAAAATCTCCAGCATTAAAGCACAGCATATGAGAACATGGGTTTCTGAGGAAATGTGGAACAGCTCTTGAACAACATCCTGTAAATAAAAATATTATCTCCCAGCCACTCTTTCTGCGGGCTTAGGAGAGACCATTCAAAAACAAAAATGCATCTGAACAGGTGAGCAAGACTGCAGAAAATCAACATTTTTGCTGGAAATCTGTAGCCACCACATACAGTGTTTCTTCTTGTCCAATGGCTTTGTGAACTACATAGTCGATGAAAAGGTTTCTATTCTTGTAAATCACCATTTCTGTCTTTCATAGGTTTTCCAAGCACTTTCCACAACAAAGATTAAATCACAGCAAAACTCAAATGCAGCAACTTTATATCAAATACCTAAGAGAGCAGAAGTAATACTCAAAAATAAAGACTATCACATTTCGCTGAAACTCTACAGAGGGCTTTTTCTTAGAGGTTTTTCACACAAAATGCTGACAAAGCTTTACTTTGCTTTCTGTTGAGATCAGACAGAAAAAAATAAAGTGTATACTAATACAACAAAATATTTTCCCATTTTCTTGCAAGCATATGATTCAAATATTTCAAAAAATAATTAGGTCAGTGCTAGCTATGTTTGAAATGATACTAATCTAACCCTTCCACTAAGGTTGTACTTTTGTCTCCATACTTCTGACAATCAAAAGATGCTTAATGTTGCTGGTAGAAGTGCTTATGTGCTGTTGATCTCCTTCAGGCTACTGGTAACTTCATCTACTTCAATACCAGTTGCCAAGGGAACCAACAAATTGAGTCAGCGATAAACAGGGTAATCAATTTTAGTTATTTTCCTCTGCCTTTCTGCACTAAGCCAAAATGTCCTTTTATCTTGGTAAGCTGATCAAGCACAGGTTTGGTCTCTTGTTCAATTAATACAGCTCATACAGAAAACAATATTTCTGCTGCAACACAACAGTAGAGCTTGACAGCTGAGTGAACTGAAAACTAGAGGTATCCACAAATGCCAAATCAAAACCTGCAAAAATGGCCAAGCTCTTAGTAACTGGCAGTTAAGAAATGCTTCTTTCTCAAAAGGCTGATAGGCAACGCAGACATATATGGAGGGATTAATTTGATCTTCATTTGTCACCCCCAGGTAGCCATCCCTTCGAGTAACATCAAAGAACCAAACCAGAAGACAATAAATTGTGGGCTCAGCCTTAAGATAGACCTGAAAAGAAACTTAGGTAAGTCTGAGAAAGTAGAATGGCAATAAGATGTGAGTCTAGAAAAATATTTTGGAGTAAATTTTTAGTGGAAGACCTCTTGCTATAAAAATATTTGTGTAGCCCAAAATGTGGCACTATTTGGAGTCCCTAAAAAAAAAAAACCAAAGAGGGACTATGACAGTCATGGCAGATCACAGTCCAAACCCCAGATATTGCTCAGTTCATGAGCAGAATATGGATCAGATACGTTCTTAAAATCAGGCACCAAGAATATAAACTGTCTTCAAATGATATATCCCAGGCTAAAGCCTACTGAAGTCAACGACAGTTTTTACCACGAGAGTTTTGCATTAGGTGCCATCATTCAAATATATGATAGAGTACACTGACACTAAATGTAGATAATGTATTTAAAAGTGGAAAAAAATGACAGTATAGAACTTACAGAAAGGGCTACTCATATAAAAATATAATATTTAATATAAAATTCAGCCCCAAATCACTGATAGCTACTTTTTAAAGAATAAAAATATGTCTTAATTTAAATTTGATGAGAAAACAGGTGAAAAAATAAAATAAAAGGTATTCCTGACTAACACTTAAAAAGTCTAGAAATTCCTAGTACTACGGAGGAATTCCTATCTGTGGTTTTTATTTAATGACACTGAGTTTCTACCATCTCTATACCCCAACTATAGTTTGATAAACTTAGAAATTACAGGAAATTTATCTGTCCAGCTATTATAAAATTACACTAGAATAGTTTTTAAGCAGCAACTATGACGGAATTTGAAATCAAAGTAATCTCTACTGGCTTCAAAGAGCAATTTATATTATTTCTATTTATGGGAAAGAGATTCATTACTCTATATTGAACAGTGAAACAGAATACTCTTTAGCAGAAGAATACTTTTCTGAGAAGGCTTATTTAGCAGTTTTGCAGTCAAATTTTTGTGAGGTCCTAGTATTTTCAAGTAAGGATGCTGCAAACAGGATGTCAATTTATTTCCTCAGTGGTGCACTGGGGTCATGCTTGACAATACTTTGTTACAGATGAACTATATTTATATTGAAATGCTATCTGGGCCAGAAAATCTGCTCATACATCTCCTGTCAAAGACTGTTAACTGTGCCATGCTGGAAAGAGAACCTCATCTTACCTTTGCTATTTTGGTGAGTGCTGAGATGACCTAGGAGCAAATAAAGGAAAGGCAAAATTAGAAACTAGCAACGGCAAGGTTATATCTTCCTTATGTAATGAGGAAAAACACACCAACATCTAGAGCAGCTTGTTCTCCCAATTCCTCTTTGAGGAGCTCTGCTTCTCTTTGTGCCTCTCCTATTGATAGTACAAGCAAATTCTTGAATTTGAACGCAGAAAGCATTTCTTCAACTCTGTTATTTTTGAAAGCTCTCCTGTTTCTTGCGAGGTAGACTTGCATTTGCTTGTCAGGCAGCCAAGCAAATTTCTTTTTCTCCTTCTACTTAATATTTGATAAGTAACTGCACCAATAGAAACCCAATTGTTTTGGAATACTCTTTTTCAATTATTTTCAAACAGGAAGCTATATTCAAAATTTTGCCTAATATGTATGGGTTTTATTGCTTTGCTAAAGTGCAGCTCTACATTTAAATTTGTTCTTCAGCAAAGCACTTTAAAAATCAATCTGACTTGAAATAATTTCTTTTAAAAATATAAAAATACATTAATAAATACAAAAATGTATATTTGAATGCAAAGATCATGGACTCATAAAGATTCTAACCTTTGCAGTACACATGATCCCATCACCTGAATTTCCTTGGGTTTTTCCATCCCCCTCTCCTGCTGATGCTGTCAGTCTGGAAGAATTGTTCAGAAACTGCTGCCAGTGAGAGAGGTCAGTGCTGTTGTTTCATTCATAACAGCTAGACTTAAAGGTAGCACTGAATAACTACATCCCTTCCTTTGCTTCTACATCTCCTCAGAATGTTTAACTTCTGAATCAGACTAATTTAGGAAAGAAATATGAATCCTTACAAATCTGTCTAGTCAGACATGTCTAAACACCGGTACTCATTAATAGTATTTTTATAAAAAATTTCAGATATTCATTGCATTTGTATTATATACACACACACAAAAATCCCAAATAAAGAGATAATAAAGCTTTGGAAAAGTGGATTTAAAAGTTGCTCTGGATGTAGTGGAAGAAGTTAGAATTGGAAGATCACAGTCTACTACTTCTGGCTTGTTAAACTCTTATTCTTGCTGTTGCTATTCTAGATGTTGCTATAGGGAATGGCTTCAAAGAGTCCCCATCCTCATCTCTTTGAGGTAGCTCTGCCAGCCTTCACCAGGCTGGGATATCAAACACTAAGACCAAAGAGCTGGCAAGCATTTGGAAATTTGCTTAGAGCCCAAAGAACTCAGTCATGTTCTAGAAAAAAAATAAAAATAAAAAAATTCTTCAGAGTTTAGAATCAAAATAATTCAGAGATTTGTTTTAAATTGCTATCCTCATATTCAAAGATCAAAAGCTCTGTTTAGATGCTGCAATACAGATTACCTTTTCTAATATTTCATCTGGCTCTTACCCAAGAAAACAAGATATTACCAGAAGTCCTACACCCTCCCTGTAGACTGCAATTCTACAAGTTACATGAATATTCTGGCCAATAATAAGAAATTCAACTTGTTATTTGTCATAATAATATATATATCTTTTATTCTATTTTGTGATGAGCCATGAAACATGAGGTTGCCTTCTATAAAAACTGTAGGACTTCTTTACTCTCTTTATGCTAGGATTTTTGAGCAATTTTTGACTGATTTCTAATTTTTTTAGAGGTGGAAATAGTTTGTGAAGTTAGAGTCTGCTTACAGGCTATTATTAATCCATCATAACATTTATAAACCATGCTTACCATTTAACACTGCTCTCAGTTGCTTTGTTAACATTTCTTAAGTGCTAACATAACTAATAATATAAAGTAAAGCCATTAAAAAGCCACAGGTATTTAAATATAAACCGTAGCTTTAGTACTCCATTCTGTGTTGATGACAGAAAATGAAGGTAATTTACATATGCAATTTCTCTCACTGCAACAGTAAAAAAAGAAATTAAAAAAAAATTTCCAGCACATGCTTTAGCTACACAGTCAACATTCATGCATCAAACCCAATTTTCTGGCACTGTGGTACTTTTCAGTCGTGTATTTAGTGGGTCTCAGGAATCATGGTTCCTTCAAAATCCCTTTGATTTAGCAATTCAGGTTAGACAGATGAAGGAGAGAAATTGTTTAAAGAATAGAAAATTAAATTTAGAAGTTGTGGTAATTGATGGGCTTGGATAACAGGTTCAATAGATGATTCAACCTTTTAATAGTTGGCAAGTTTCATTAAACTTTAGCAGTAAGAAAAAAATGCAAAATAAATTTAAATAGATGGCAGATGTGCTATCACATCAATTCAAATGCTTTAGCCTCTTTCCTCCTGGATTTACTTTATACTGATTCTCTGGTAGGAATGACATTGCATTGCTACATTTTTTCCCCATAGGCAAATTGTGTGGAAAGCTAATGCTGCAGAGTAGTCAACTGTGATTCTGAACACTGAAGAGATTTTTTTCTAGGATGTGACATCTGAGGAGGTTTAGCTGCTGGGAGGCCTGGCACTGCTGTTTGGGGTGGCAGAATTCAAGCCTCTTCAGTGATTTCTAAACAGTACGTCAAGCAAGGTGTTGACCACAAACATCACGTGGCCATCAAAAGTATTTTACTTTGGGTCAGGAGTGCACTTTTAATGGTCTCCAATCCCTTACTGTGTCTTGGCTCAAAATGTGGGGAGAACTAAAAGCATTCAACCTATAATCACAGAATCACAGAATCTTAGTGGTTGGAAGGGACCTTTGAGATCATCGAGTCCAACCACATAAAAAAAACCAAA
>JAOTQQ010000019.1:15655357-15690196 GCA_026546715.1 Gallinago undulata | reverse complement strand
ACAGGCCTATAGTTTCCGGGATCCTCCTTCCGGCCCTTCTTATAAATGGGCGTCACATTGGCCACCCTCCAGTCATCTGGCACCTCTCCCGTTGACCAGGATTGTTGATAGATAATGGAGAGAGGCTGTTCCAGCTGCTAATATGCATTCTGGCCGACTGGGAAGACTAGAGGTTGTCTGAAGTGTGTGTTATAGACACTGTGTCCTCCTCCTCATCAGTTCTACCATAGAGATCTCGTGCTTTCCACTCCTCCTGTGCTAGTTACCCTCACAGGCACTTCACTGTTAGAAACTTGTGCTTCTCTCATAAGCAGAACTGGTCCCAGAATTGATGTCCTGCTCAGAAAAAGCAGGGAGCTTCAGGCTCAAGTCTTGTCCGTGCTTCTGGGTTATAATCTCTGTAGGTGCTACTTAACAGCCAAGGGGAGATGGGAGGATTGTGAAACGCAATCTGCCGTCTGAAACGGAAGTACCAAGTGCCAAAACACAAAACACCACTGGAATAATTTTATAACTAATAGAACAAGAAACTGAGCATTTATTTCCTACCTGCTTCTAGAGTTCATGAAGTCCAGGGTCTGCTCGTTGCTAAACAAAATGCTGCCTTTAAAGACGTCTATGTAGTTATGAATGAAACCATGACAACATAAACTGGCAAACATATCAGGAATATGCTGCAACATTTATTTCAAATGACTAGTGGACCTTGAATCTAGAGGTGCAGGTATGATTTTTAAAGCTTCAGGCATGACTTGTCAGGTGTGTTCACTAAACTCTAATTTTGCTTCGACCTCCATATTTTCTTTTACTTTTATGTGTTGGTTTTTTGTGATTTTTTTGTTTGGTGGTATATTTTTTTGGTTGGTTTCTTGTTTTGTTTTGCTTTGTTTTGTTTTAAATATATATATATATGTTTATATGGTGGAATTGAAAATCTGCCTTGGGCAAAGGAACATATCTGTCTGGAGTGGATTAATATTTGCACCTTGACTTGCACATGGAGTAAATAACAGCTACAGAACATTTGAGAAACTGAGTTTTTATATATCATCACAGACTGGCAAAACTTAAAATATTAAGTACATAAAATCACATGGATTGTGTTGACATTATTCATGTGCTAAAATGTTGGTCAGGGTAAGGGCTGACAACAGTATAAAGCTGCAAAAACCCACGGATAATTCTCATGAGTTGTTCATAACATCAAAAAACTATTCATAAAGCAATAGTACTTACCATTTGCAAAGACTATGGAATCTAGCTCTATCTATCTGCTATTTAACTCAGATTTGAAAGCACTGGAAACTACTAAATACCCACTTATTCCTTAATCCTTTTTGTGCCACTGCACACTATAAAACATTCTATTATAAGATGTAAATGACTACCTTACCTGCCTAGAGAAATTAATGACAACTTACAACATCTAGTGGGAGGTGAAAAGGGGGAAATAAAATAAAAAGAAGGTAATTTCTACATTTTTAGCTTGGACAACCATTTAGTCTCAAATATTCAGTGTAATGTGTTGAAATAAACAGGAGAAGAAATTTTATCTCCCCTTCAAAATTAGCTGGTATATCCTGTTGTTAGCTGCCTGCTTTAGGATTCAAGTTAATCTTTTAAAATAACTCCTACTGTCTGGTGAGAGACAGCGAGCTCATTTGCATGGTGAGGTTTAGCTGAAGCTTGCGACAGTTTTACAGCACTGTGTCTGACAGCTTGCAAAATACAGCATCCTCTGCAGCTTTTTGAGAATGATAATTACATAGCTTCAATTCATTTATTTAGGATGCACAGACACAGTTATCTTTAAATGAAATTGCCTGAGACTGAAAAATAATTCCACCCTACTTTGTTTGTAATTCATCTGGCTCTTAATAATTCTTTATACCCCAGTGTCATCCTTTCCTGTAAGTAACTGATCTGAATGACACAAAATAACATAATACAAAACTTTTAATGTTTAGTTTCCACTAAAGGAAAGATAGTTCTTCGTTGTCAGTATTGACAGACCACACAGATTAAGTGACAAAAAAACCCAGCAAATAGAAATTGTTGCTGACTTTCTAGTGGGTAGAATAATAGAATAGTTTGGGTTGGAAGAGTCATTTAAAGGTCAGCTAGTTCACCCCCCCTGCAGTGGGCAGGGACTTCTTCAACTAGATCAGGTTGCTCAGAGCCCCATCCAACCTGACTTTGAATGTTTCCAGGGATGGGGCATATACAATCTCTCTGGGCACCCTGTTCCAATGTTTCAACACCTTCATTGTAAAAAAATTCTTCCCTGTATCTAGTCTAAATCTTCCTTCTTTTAGTGTAAAAACTATTATGCCTCTTCCTATTGCAACAGGCCCTGCAAAACAGTTTGTCCCCATCTTTTCTGTAGGCCCCCTTTAAGTACTAGAAGGCCACAAAATGGTCTCCGTGGAGCCTTCTCTTCTCCAGGCTGAACAACCCCAACTCTGTCAGCCTGATCATCTTTGTGGCCCTCCTCTGGACTCACTCCAACAGCCCCATGTGCTTATGTTGGGGGCTTCAGAGCTAGATGCAGTACTCCACACAGGGTCGGAGGAGAGTGGAGTAGAGGGGTAGAATCACCTCCCTCATCCTCCTGGATGTGCTTCTTTTGATGCAGCCCAGCACCATGTTGGCTTTCTGGGCTGAGAGCATGTGTTGTTGGCTAATGTCCCACTTTTCAACCACCATTACACCCAAGTCCTTCTTGGCAGGGCTGCGCCACATCCTTTCATCCTCCAGACTGCATCAATATTGAGGGTTGCCCCAACTCATGTGCAGGACTATGCATTTGGTCTTGTTCAACTGTAGGTTTCACATGGACCCACTAGTCAAGCTTGTCCAGGTCCCTCTGTATGGCATCCTGTCCCTCAGGTTGTCAATTGCACCACGAGCTTGGTGTCATCTGCCTATTTGCTGATTTGATCCCACTGTCTATGTCATTGAATTCCCCAGGCACAGAGAAGACGCTGACTGGTCGATAATTCCCAGTGTCCTCCTTTTTACCCTTTTTAAAAATGGATATGATGTTTCCCTTTTTCCAGACACTGAGGACTTCACTTGACTGCCACCATAACTTTTCAAATGCCATAGAGGGTGGCTTGGCAACTACACCAGCCAGTTCCTTCAGAACTCTGGTATGCTTCTTATCAGGTCTCATAGACTTCCATATATTCAGGTTCCTCAGGTGGTCACAAATCTGATCTTCTCTTACAGTGGGAGGGACTTTGCTCCCCCAATGCCTGCACTGAGTTCCATCCACTTAAGTGGATGGGAAAGAAGAGATTGCCAGTGAGCACTGTGGCAGAAAAGTCATTGGGTATCTCAGCCTTCTCTTTGGCTGTTGTTACCACCTTGCCAGCTTTGCTCACTGGGGCCATTATCTTTCTTTGAAATTCCTTTTCTACCTATCTGACATCCCTGTAGAGCCCTTTCTCATTGTTTTTTGCTCCAGCTGTGCCTTGACCTTCCTGAGGAGGAGAGGAAGGAACCTGTGCATCTTAAACAGAAGTCATGGTGAATGAATATTATACAGGGCAAGAACACTACAGGTGGTCTAGTGCTCACAAGAGGACACTCCAGTGTTTTAGAGACCTTCTCAAGTTAATAAACCAAGCAATAAAGGGACTTACGTGATTTTCCTAAGAATAGGGTTTGTTGCAGCATTCTGACTAAAAAGGATGCCAGAAAGATAGCTGTAGTGAAAGAGCTTGCAAACAAAAACAGGTAAGATGTTGCAGAAACCGTGATGTTAGAAAAATAAATGGCTAAGACAAATAGTGGTATCTGGAAAACGTGAAAAAATTGTAACTATAGCTTGATGCATTAAAAATATTTATTTTCTGCAGCTGTAATAACAGAACAGAGAAGCTGCTGGTAAGTACAATTGAGTAAATCCTAATAAACTGCAAAAGATGATTGAGAAAACCCACAGTTATACCAGAGGAAAAAATCTTCCCAGTAGAGGCATCCCAGATGGCAGGCATCCCAGATGGCAGGCATAGGTTTGTTTCACCAGAGGCTCTTCCAAAATTGGTAGTGGTGATGACATGCAAAAATATAATATGAAAGCACACAGCAAAGATCCCTCAGAGAACAATCATCCCTCTCTGATCAGCTGTATTTTTTGAGCCTACCCACAAAATGGTAGATTATGCAATTAGTTAATATGTTATTTGGCTTCCAAACAAGAAACAAAATGGTTTCAGAGTCAGAGGAAATGGCAACATATATTAGAACTAAACTAGCAGAGAAAATAAAACTAACTCCTAAAGAGCAAGAAAAAGGGACTATGAGATCGGAAATTCTTGTTGAAAAGTGGTATTTGATGGGCCATGGACATACATGGGACGTGATGAGCCCTATATTTCTTTGTTGGAAGTATGACTTAAATTTTCTCTTGTCACTTTGAAGGTAGTTTCTTCTTTTGTGCCATCCTTAAATGCTGCATATGTGTTGCCTATACAAGTTTTATTTCTTACGCAGACTGGCTGAGACAAAATATTTCTTCCTATTTTGTGGACCTCTGTAATGAAAAGTAGAACATTACCTCACCTGAAGGCTTTCATGATCTTTTAGGTATATTCTTACTTACAACAGGAATGTTTGACAGAAGCATATTATAAGAGGGCTTGAAAGTTGATATTTTAAGTAAAGCCCATTTGCTTTTAGCCATTTGAACTCCGGTCATGTTCTATTCCTGTTTAAAATACCTGAAGCCTGCACATCAAACACAATTATTTCAATGAAACTTGTTTGAAAAGAAGTTAAGAATGCAATGTGACACTGCAGAGACTAATTGAACTACCATGTTCCAAGGTAGTGTGTAATGAAATTGCTGAAAGCTGCCCTGGAGTTTTCATTAGCACTAATACATTTGTTCTTGAGACAGAAATGATTGTGTTTTTCTTCATACAGTATAATTTGGTTAGGAAACAAATTTGATTATTCTTATAATCTTTCTGCATACTAATGATTTGAAAACCGTATCCAATAAGTTTAGTGTAGTTATCACACTGAGCAACGTTGAGTGGTTGGCATGATGCTGGTCTGGAGGAATAATGGTATATTTTGTGTAGTGAGCTCCCAGGACTCACCCTTCCTTGTTTCTCTGTCTCTTAGCATGAAGGTCTCTGTGGGCTGTGGACAATGCTTGGTGACACTGCTTATACCTGCCAGTGCATACACTTGCCAGTTATCCCACTGCTTGCACCAGTCATGTATCAACAGTGCAGGTCTGTTAGCTAGGCATGAATAGCTTCAATAATGAGCCTTTTCCTAGAAGACTGTAGGCAGGTTTTGTTCCATGAATGGAAAAGAGATGCAGAACAGGTATTAAAAGGAGGTAGAACCCTTACATCAGAATTTCTCTTCACACCATACTGGACAAACAAGAAGGAGACTATCAGTTTTGTGCCAATTTCATCACAATAAAAGTAATTTATCACAGCTGAACTTCAAAACTCTATCTTCAAATGAGTTCCCACTTTTTATTATCAAAACAAGCCTATTTTAAGGTGAGACTGAATAAGTAATACCCAGGCAGTAACAAGGAAGACTGACAGCGCTCACCCATTATACACAATTTAGTAAGCCATTTCAAATGGGAAATGCGATTACCATATTGCAACATGCTAGTGAGCCCACTAAGTGACAAGAAAGTGAAGACAAAAAGTTAGTGACACAAAGTTCGGTGTCCCCATTTCATAGCCAGACCAAAGGGGAAGCAGAAATGCAAGCCTACACAACACGGCTGGAGCAGAAGCACACCTGCCATGTCCAGATCCTGCTGGAGCAATCACTGGCAATCCCCATACATCCAGCAATGCACAGCTGAGTTTTGCTATTAAAGATGTGTCCTAAACCCTGGGGATGTTTCTATTCTAAAAACCGAAGTCTCGTCTTACAACACTGTATTCCACTCTTGAACCATGATTTCACTACTGAAATCAGTGTAATAAGCAATATATTTGCTGAATCAGGACCAATGAGTAGGTACACAATAGAAAGACAACAGTGTTGAGTGTCTGTCATCATTGGGAGTGGACGGCAGCAGCAAATAGCAAATGTTATGTTTGAGCTGGCATAAATTGGGAACAAAGAAGCAAAGAACTAATGGCTAGGTTAAAAAAAAATAAAAATGAAAAGACTTCGACATCACTTGTAGGTACCTAAATTGGAAAAAAAAAAAAAAAAAGTCCTCTGCTACTACCATCTACACATAAAGATGTCTAGCAATTCTTGGCACTCAAGTTGCCAAGACTAATGCTAATTATGATATGGAGGATATTACCACTCTACAATATTTTGGCAGTTTTGATAATATTAGGTAGCTTAATGCCTTCCTCATACTTTGAAAATACCAAGCAGGTACTTTGTTTCTCTCTTCTGCTGAAGACCACATTTGTACAGGTTTTCACCTAATAGATCTCTATATAGGAAAATGTCATTCTCATTTGTCTAGTAGCTGTGTGTGATGAAATGCATCTAAATGGAATAGTGCCTGATACGACCTCAACACCCACCTTTGTCTCCCAGAAACATGAACTAATTAACAGGTGGTCAAGAGCTGAACCCTTCCTGTGGAAGGATGTGGCAATTAGCACAATATTGCATTTTCAGCAATGTGGACAAAATTACTGTTGCTTCCTGCTATTAGGAGTTCCTATAAGTACATTAATCTAATTCTTCAGTAGTTGCTTACCTTTTATAGTTTTTACCTGAGGTTTTTAGGCTTCGACTTAAGTATGAAGTACATTTGTGTAATTTTTTTTAAACATGGTTACCTGAAAATCCTCTCCACTGAGGAAGGCAGACCCGAAACTAAGCAAACTGTTTGCATGAGGTTTAGATTATTAAACTTAAGTGTTGAACTGTGATAAGAGAATAATTTTCTTCATGATGTCTTAAGGTAAATAATAGCATCCCCACGGTTTAACTCCAGCACTCAGCAATGGAAAGGCACCCTGAGACTCTTGCTTCCACTCCCTCTTCCCTTCCAGGAAAAAAAAAAAAAAAAGAAAATCACAAGGGAACTGAATGTAAATCAAATACAAAGGAGTAAGCTCTTGAGTTTTTATCCAGCCACCATTACAGCCATTCCTTTGGAATGCGGAACATTTTCACCCTTTGCTTCTGCTCCTGTTGCTATGTAGCATGTTGCAGAATTAGATACTGCAGGTTTCCCCTATTGCTAGTAGGAAATTTTCCATTCACCCTTCATCAGTGCTAAGACAAGGTCTTCAGCCATCTTGTCTAAATCTTTCACTTGTTATGGTACAAAAATACAAGCAGCACGACTACTGCTTTTGCACTTAGGTCTATCAGATTATTCATTGTTCGTTATTACTGCTACCAGGAGAAACTGGTGCCAACCACCTCTGCCAAAGCCAGCAGTGTCTCTATGTCTGTTGTCTCCTTAAGCCTTCTCTTACCTATCTGCTTATTCCTCTAAAGAAGAATCAACTTTCTTTAAAGAACAGTAAAATTTGTCTTTGTTTTCAGTAGTGATGTGATTCTATGTGTCAGGCACTTCCTGTTTTGATCTGTTGTTAACGTAAAAGATCTTAACAGCTTCTTACAGTTATTGTAAACCAAAAGAAGTTTTAATATACTTCAAGGGCATTAGATATGATTTACTGATGCTAAATTCCCAGTCAGTATATTCTTGCATTTTCAGAGAAGACACTCTCCATGCCTACTTAATAACTGGCACACATAAATGCACAAAAGAGCGTACTTTACCAGATGTGCAGGTGGAGAGCCATTCTTTACCCAGTATTAATCAGTGCCTACTAATTAAAGTTGAAAGAACTGGTTAGCATTTATTGAATATTTGTAAAATTATTTTCTCTCTTCACTACATTCACTTTTTTTTTCAGTTATTGGTTAGTATCTTTCCACTAAGAAGAACAGGAAAAATATTCTTGACTTTTCATTTAGTCAAAGCTTGTCAGTCAAGATACATTAATACTTAGTTAGATGCAAGGAACAAAAAAATGTTAATAAATGTTCTGAAAAATATGGCCAGTATTTATCAAATAACCTACCTTTTAAAATTTTTAAGTGTTTTTAAGATTTCTGATAGGGCTAAAAAGTAACTCACTAAAAAAGAATGTCTGATTTTGATTCAGAAAGATGCTGTCATCTACCCAGAACTGCACTGACTCAATGCAAAGTAAAACCAGGATTTCACTCCTATGAACAAAGGTGTGAGATGGGCCCATGGTAGCATATCATAATTTCTTTAATACCTATATTGGCCAAAGACAAAATGCCAGAAGTTTTAACTCTCTTTAATGGAACCTTTGCATTCACACTCACCTGTGAAAGAAAAACTAAACAGAAAACCTCAACCAGGACGAGCCTCCCTTTTTCATATATAATTTTCAGTTAACAGCATGGAAGCATTTCAGCTTACAGGGAAGGTGAAGGGAAAAATGCAGGGGAATTTACTGTTCAAAATTAACTAACTAAAATTCCAGGATTTTTGTGCTTTCTGTCTGCCCAAAGTATGCTCCTCCTTTTGTATTGAAACAGATTTATTTGTCATACATGACAAAGAAATGATAGTTATGTGAAGCAGGTAATTTGAAAGTAAAGAGACGGAATTGAAGCACTGAAGATGATAGTTTAACAAAATAATAAAGAGTTTTATAGACTGTGAGACTGAAAAGAAAGTTCTCAATTACTTCTGATTAATTCAATTCATTTCTTTGGGAAGTCATGCTCACATCTCCTCATATGTTACACTTGAACATGCCTTCCTATCATTAGCTCAAGTCACTCCTAATGGAACAAAAAGCTGTTACTATGAGTGTGCAAAATTGTGACCAAATAAACTGACATTCGATTTCATGTATTCTGACATTTACACACCAATGACATCACTGGTGCACATTCAAATTTTAGTTACACTGACAAATACAAAGGGATTTCCTGTGGATAAAAAGGTTTCTTATGATTTATGTATACATAAATGCATACATAAATACATACATATATACATACATACATACATACATACATACATCTGCCCCAACAGAGAACTAAAGCATGCAGATAAACAATTTAAATCAAGATTTAAAAGCAATATAAAAACTTAGAAAAGGAAATAAAAAGACACTAAAGCACCTCAAACTCATTTCAGAGCATGGTTATGAAAGTATCGGAACAGGTGCTGTGTCCTAATTACAGTGTAATAAAGACATTAGTGGTCATTCAGTCTTCTGACAACCTTTCAAACAAAAATGAAGAGCAGCAACATGGTATATCATTTGCCCACAGGCTGGGAACACAAGAACTGTCTCAGTTAACAAGACCAAACAATAATTGAATGAGATTTGGAAAGGCCATTTCTGTGTCTGGGGAAAGGCAAATCTGTACCATGTAACACAACATTATGAACGCCACAGGATAGAAAACATCATTGACAGTTTTTTAAGTTTTTTTTTTTTTCAATAATTTTCTTTAAAGCTCAGATACTGACAACAGATGCTCAGCACTTCTTCCGCAGTGGAAAAGAAATTATCTTCCATCCATAAACACCCCTTGTTAGTGTACTATTCTAGGTAATGATAAAATGGATATAAACATCTCAACACCCATGGGAAGAGTTAAACTTCAAATCAGAAGGAAAAAGAAAATCTATTCCAGTTGTTTATCTGTGTTGCCTTTTCCACAGTTTTGAAAAAACAGTCTGAAAGAAGCATCTTCCTGCCTGATGTAAATGCAGATTTCTTCAGCAATCTTGACTCTGGCAATAACAGGTCATTCTTCAGATGGAGTTTTCTAGAGAACAGATATTAGCAATATCATCTGCTGGCTGCCTGTGCTAGCTGGAAATTCAATTTGTGCACCCAGTTCTATTCCCAACAGAAATTTTTAAAAAATGGCACATTCATATAACTGTTTGAAAGTTCTATTCCCAACAGAAATTTTTTAAAAATGGCACATTCATATAATTGTTTGAAAAAGCTAAAACCTATATGACTCATACCTCTTCCTGTCAAAATAGATTAATAGTCCTGTTTATCCACGCAGCACATGCAACACCATCAGTAAGAGATGGGCTTTCCCACAGCACTTGAGCAGTGACACCAGGATCTAAACACAAAATATTAGACTGCCACCAGTCTTTTTAATTTATTATTTCAGGAGAAAACCACAGGAATGGCTGGGCGGGAAGAAGCTGGTCTACTACTTCAGTAGCTGGGTAGCCTTCAACTAGCCCACTCTGTGCTTCTCTCAGATCCAGGTAATAAGGCCAGATGATTCAGATAAGGGTTAGCAGCACTCTAAAGGATGAGTAGCAAAGTTTGATCTATGCAACAGATCCTGGACGGTGATACCACGCAAAAGCCTTTCAATTGCTGTAGCTTCTACTGGTCTTTGGGAAAAGGGATTTTAATCTGGTCATTCTCCAGGAGTCTTTGGAGGGTCTCTAATCCTTCAGTAGAGGGAAAAACAACACACTCAGCATTTGAAAAGATGTTTTTCTCCCTGTCCCACTGAGAGAGAGAGGGGTTTTAAACTTCTCCTTTCAGGAGAAGATTCTGAATTCCCCATCCTAAACAGAAATGGCAAAGTGATACCTGTCTAACTATAGCATAGGAAAAAGGCTAAAGAGAGACGTATGCAGAAAGTTTGCACGGATCTCCATTATACTGTACTTTTGGATCCAAATTAACTGTAGAAAAGCCAAGTATTGCAACACTTAAGCTGCTTTTCTGGATCTAGCCCCAGATTTATACACATAATTGTTGCTAATCTGTTTTACTGTGTTTGCAAAATAAATTGGCCCACAGAAAGTTCTTCAACGTGTTTTAGATGTGGTGGCTAGTCCTCTCGGGACAGAAATGGCCAGCAGCTAAAGCATTTATTTGTCATTGTCCTTATTAAGCACAAAGACTCTGCATTTAAACACACACACAATATTAAAATATTGCATAACTGTGATGTAGCTATGAGCAGAGCCTGGTGTTTGCAGTGGTTTCTGTTCCCAGCAAGACAGAAACCTCCCTCCTACGGTGGAAAGAGCCCACAATTCCCCTTTGCAGGCAGAATGCACCTTCTCTCTTAATAGGACCTACTTACTACACTGACACAAGGTATACATTAGAAACTAGACTGAGAGCAGTAGCCAGCATTAGCTAACACAAGCTGAAGATGGGACACAGATACCCCAACTCCTGATTATTAAAAGCCATGGGAATCTAGACACAGAATTTATCCCATGTTCTAGACTGCAATCCAAACCCCAGGGCTGCTGTGACTGAGACCTGAAGAGGCCTCATTACAGGTACAGTGATGGTCAGTACATGGTGTGTGCATGTCCCCCAGTCCTGTATTTTCTGCAGAAAATACTCTTACTTTATGTAAAATGCAGACACTGTTCAAGAAGCTAATAAGGATACCTCTTCATTTCTAAATGCGTTATAGGCCTTACCCTGGAAAGAGGCTGCTGAAGAGGGTTAAGCAACTATATAGAAAGAAATGGAATTTAACACAAAGAGCAACAAAATTTGCTGGTTATAATGTACTACATTATCTTTTAGATGTGACGTTACTGTTTTTGATTTCATTCTGGACATTATAGGTGCCTGCCAAAGTGGTACAGTTCATAGTACAGCCCACTCACTGCCTTCACAGAAAGAACTCTGGATGTGAATGCTCAAGGTTTTTTTGCTGTTAACAAAACCAGCAGCAAGTACCACCTTACTAAGTGCATAAATTTTACAGATAGAGCTTGAACATTCTTTGTATCACCACTACTCTGTCCGTTCCCAATATTTTACCTTTGTTCCTTTCCTGCATGGTAATATTTGGCCTACATTCACATCTTTAACTGTACAATTTTATTATGCTCAGCATTTTCTTTATTCAACCCATATTTCTGAATTAATTTCAAGTTAATAGGAACCATCCATTGAATTTTCAGAAATATTCTAGGGGGATGGGTCTACTTCCTCTCCCTGCCTATTCAACATATAAAACCAGTCTGCAGACACATGCCACAAAAACAAAAAAGAAAATAAATTCACCCACATAAAAATAAATAAAAATAGAGAGGTCATCATTAGCCACAAACCACATTGTTTTTAGGCAAGTTTTCCCAATACCATAATACCACAAAAGACAATATGAGACCACAAAGGAAAAAGAACTTGATGTTCTTAAACAACTTTTTTGAACGTATTTGTGAAAATGAGAATTCTGCAGTACTGAGTGAAAGAAATGGACCAATTGAACATATCAGTTGAGACCCACTCAAAAAAAAAAAGCAAAAACACTGAAAGATGGAGGAACTAGAAATGAGAAAAGCTGAAGGAAGGAAGAACTAGAGAGACTGGTCTGCGCTGTAGCCATAGAACAGGGATGGGATTTGCGTAGATTCTTGAAGACAGTAGGACCACTAGGGCTAAGAGTGGAAGAACAAGGGACAGTGAGGACTTGAAACAGTTAGTTGACCTGAGAAAAGCAAAACAATACCTGAGACATAGAAACAGAGTGGCTAGTGATAATCAGGAAGAAAAGTATCAAGAATTTGCTTTGAAAATTACAAGCTGTTCAAAAAACGGAAAGGTTGTGAATAGCTAAAACATTTTCAGCCACTTGGACAATAGTTACAGATATCATTATGCCTTCGCAACTGTGTCGCTAGTGGTAAAGGATATTAAATGATTAACTGGTAGGTGAGATAGTATGAGTAAGAACTGAGCTCCATAACAAGCAGATTTATTCAGACTTTAACTCAAACCTTAGTCATCTGGTCATTAATAAGACATCATTGGAATGTGTATCTGCCACTTGCTTTCCTCACAAAAGGTTTGAAAATTTTTTACTTTTGGGGACATAAGAGATTAGCTAAAATAGTGTGTGTGAATGGGGAATGATTATTTAATATTTCATAGAAGAAATAAATAAAGTTTTCTCTGAAGTTATGTTTGAGATAGGCTATGGAAATTCATTTAAATTACACTGAGTCAGTTGATGGAACTCACCCTTCCAGCTTATTGAGGAGCCCAAAGGGATTGGACCAATTCAAGGAATATAGACCATATATTCCTACTCAAGCAGCCTCCAGCTCAGTGAATTCCTAACACGCTGAGTGCAGAAAGGTGGAACACATGGTAGGGGAAAGACCAGTCTCTCTAAGAATTTGCCACTGATGGCCACCAGGATACTTTGATCTGATTCAGTACATCCATCCTTGAACTGTATCAAAATGAGATGATATAGGCATGAAAACTTTACATGAGACAGCATGCAAAACCCAGAAACCCAATACAGAACAAAGTGTCTGACTGCTGGCTCTCTTTTCCTTCAGCAGAACAGCTTTCTTGAGGCTTTCCTTTCAAGCTTTATTGTCATTTCCCAATTCATAGACTTGGACTGAGAAAATAAAACAAGCACAAGTCTTTCTACAAACTAAAATTGCATATTTGCTTTCAGTGGTGAGGATTTAGAACTGTAAAGCAGGATCTGACCCACTACACATTAAAATTAAAATACTTTAAGTTCATTACATACTACAAAGGGAGTGAGTGGGAAAAAAATTTTTGCACTTCATTTTGTGGGAGTTAATGCTTTACAAACCCTTTGAGCCTCTTGGCTTGGGATAGAACACTGATCCATCATAATTTTGCAATGACTGCAGCTGAACTGAAGAAGAACATTCAGATGAAAATACATAATGATGGTATTTTTACTTTTACAGTTTAACGAGAGGAAGAGAAACTGCAAGTTCACTGTGCAGTGGCTTCCAGTTTCAACCACAGAGTTCATGGTGGTTACAGTAGTAAGGATCAAGTAGGAGTTGATACCATCTGATTGTCTCTCTCTAAAACGGAAGTAGGACAAAGTACAGTGTCTCTACTCTTAAGTTCTCTATAAAATTCAATGTCAAAAGGTATTTTTTCCATTATTTCTGGAAGGGAAAGTCCTGAATTGAGATGCTTTTACTGTATGTGATTTTGCTATAGAAATATTTGGAAAGTTTCCCCTAAACTTAAACCCAGAAAAAACCCAATATTTTATATGTTGTCAAAAAGACAATGGACTAACAGCTCTGCAAAGAGTAAAGTATAGAGGTGTCATGCAATTGGTAAGATTATTTTGCTAGCCCCCCAGTTTTGCTGTTCCCCTCTTCACAATATTTTATTTCCAAGTTGCACATTATGCTTCAAACAAAGTATCATCTCTCTTGCTCTCAGCTTCTTGCTCATTCAAAAGACAAAACCAGAGCAAGCAGATAATCCAAATCTGATTTGGTAATATGAAGGGAAAGGGCAGTTACTGTGATGCTCTTGCCTTTGTCCCCGTCAACTTGTTTCCAACACTCTGTTCTGATGAGAAAAATCAGACATTTAAATTCTAAACTGCAAGAGATTCTTAAAAAATGAAAATAGCTTTCACATTGCAACACCTGTTTTTTGCTTTCTTCTTCATGCCTTACTCATGTGTTTAAGACTGCTCCTTTCAATATGGGGTAAGATTTTCCAAGATTAATCGTTTAATTCAAGGTCTGTTTGATATTAGAAACAGAAAGCTTTGGGAGAGCTCAAACATTTGTTCTACACATTTCCCATGGTTCATATGCAGAATCATGACTATGTCATGACATGTCAGAAAAAATCATGACTAGAAGTATCTAAGAAGGTGACATGGAACTTCGGAGGCTAGGTGAGGAAGCCCACAGAAATCCATTCATAACTCTAACATAGTTATGAACTTTACTCTTTTCCACACTGAATTCCAAAAGCCTATTCAGAAATGTTATTAACGAAGTATGAAATATATTAGCTCAGTATATCAGTAGACACAATTACAAAAGCTGCAATAAATACGGCAGAAATGAATATTCATGATGTGGTGTAAACCTTGTTTAATTGGATCTGACCGTGCTTCTGCCAAAAAGGAAAGTTTCTGCATTCCCTTGGGCTGGCAGCAGTGCTCAGGTGGCCCCACAATCTGCTGCTGAAAAGGTTTCTGCTTAATCTAATTCTAAAGCTGTACCGTTAAAAGCATTTAATCAAGATCATATTCAAAATCCTGTTGTTTTTTTTCATCAATAAGAAATTACATCATTTTAGTTTTGAAAGTGTAAATATGGAAATAGTTCCTGGTTCACAAAATACAGATTAGTATAAATAAACACCTATGGAAAGTGATTCATGTAACTACTTTAGGAATGTACCTTTGAAGGATAAGAATTGTACTTGAGAAGCATTTATTCTCTTCCATGATTATAAAGATTACCCAGCAATATCTCCAATGGCTTTCACATACCTCTAGAGTTATGTGGATTCACACGATCCTAGAAATGCCTTGTGCAGTTTCTATAGCAGTTTTAAAATTAAAAAAAGAAACAACAACAAAACACTTTGAAAATCCTTCCTTAGATGGATGAAGACACAATTTGGTCCTTCTAATTTTCTTTCTGCATAACCTCAGGACATCCTTGTAGTCCTCTTGAGTTGTCGGCTGTTCTTCCAAAGGTCATAAACTCTGTTTTTTTTCCTGAGTTCCAGCTAGAGCTCTCTGATCAGCCAGGCAGGTCTTCCCTAATGACTTGTCTTTTGGCACGTGGGGTAGCCTCCTCCTGTGCCTTTAAGATTTCCTTCATGAATAAAGTCCAGCCTTCTTGGACTCCTTTGCCCTGCAGGACTGCCTCCCAAGAGACTTTGTCAATCAACGCCCTAAACAGGCCAAAGTCTGCCCTCTGGGAGTCCAAGGTAGGAGTATAGTGATAGCATGAAGGACAGTGGTTTTAAACAGAAAGAGGGTCGTTTTGAAGATGGTGAGACACTGGAGGATGTTATCTAGAGAAGTGGTTGAGGGGCCATCCCTGGAAGTGTTCAAGACAGGTTGGATGGGGTTTTGAGCAACCTAGTCTAGTGAGAGGTGGTGGGGGGTTGGAACTAGATGATTTTTAAGGCCCCTTCCAACACAAACTGTTCTATGAAATATTCTCTAAGCAGCTGGGAGAAATCTCACAATTGCTAGCCCTTGTTCTCATGGGGGACTTCAACTTACTAGATGACTGCTGGAAACACAGTACAATAGAGAGGAAACAATCTAAGAGGTTCCTGGAGTATGTGGAAGATAGATAATTCCCTGACAAAGTTAGCAAGGGAGACATCTAGGGAAGACACCCAGCTGGATGACTTGTTTGAGAACAGAGAAGGACTTGTGGGTGATATGGTGGTTGGAGACAATCTTGGGCATAGCTAACATGAAATGATAGAGTTTTTGATTCATGGAGAAGTAAGAAGGATTAACAGATTAAGAGTCCCTCCCCATCTTTCCTGTAGGCTCCCTTTAAGTATTAGAAAGTTGCTATACGTTCTCCCCAGAGCTTCTCTTCTCCAGGCTGAACAACCCCAACTCTCTCAGATTGTCTTCATAAGAGAGGTGCTCCAACCCTCTGATCATTTTGTGACCCTCCTCCAGACTCACTCCAACAGGTCTATGTCCGTCTTGTGCTGAGGACTGCAGAGCTGGATGCAGTACTCCAGATGGGGTCTCACCAGAGCAGAATAGAGCAGCAGAATCACCTTCCTCGACCTGCTGCCCACGATTCTTTCAATGCAGCCCAGGATGCAGTTGGCTTTGTGGGCTGTGAGTGCACATTGTTGGCTCATGTTGAACTTCTCATCCACCAATACTGCCAAGTCCTTCTCCCCAGGACTGCTCTCAATCCATTCTCTGACCAGCCTCTAGGTGGAGCCTCTTCATCCTCTTAATCTGCTTTATTATCTTGGTGGGTGGTCTATAACAGACTCCCGCCGTGATAGCTGCCTTGTTGGCCTTCCCCCTGATTCTTACCCATAAACACTCAACAATTTCATCATGATCATCGAGCTCTAGACAGTCAAAACACTCCCTAACATACAAGGCCGTGCCACTGCCTTTTCTTCCTTCCCTATTCCTTCTGAAGAGCTTATAACCATCCATTGCACCATGATTCTGTTATTTTAATTATATTATATTTTTCCAGCTTCACAGTGGCTTCAAATCCTCCTGTTTGTTGATCATGCTGCATCCATGGGTGTATTTGCATTTGGGCTGTTGGGCTTGGGTCAATTGAGCTGTTGATCTCAACACCTTTCTTGGAGGAGAAATCCTAATTCCTACATGACCATTCTCAGGCATTCTCATGGTCTATAACACATCAACAATTCTTGCATCTTTGCTGCTGCATGGATCTCCATCCCCTATTTCCACTGAGATGGCAGACTGAAAGATCTTGCTAGCACACTGTCCTTCAAACATCAGGGTGCTGTCCCCAGGCTTATCCCTAGTGGGCCTGGTTTTATCCCTTTCACCCTTCAAATCTAGTTTAAAGGTCTATTAAGGAGCCCTGCTAACTCCTGCACAAAGATCCTTTTCCCTCTTTGAGACAGTTGTACCTCACCTGTTGCCAGCAGGCCTGGTGTCATGCAGACCAACCCATGGTTAAAAAACCCAAATGTCTGCCTGTGATACCAGGCTTGGAGCCAGGTTTTGGTTCCTGTCAGTATAAGACAGACATTGAAAAATTGGAGTGAATGAAGAAAAAGACCACAAAAGGATGAAGTGTGTGCGGTATGAGGACAGGATACAGGATCTGATCTTGTTCACACTGGAGAAAAAAATGTTTGAGAGGATCTAACTGCTGTCTTCAGCTTCAGTCATAGCTTTAAGTGGAGATCAAGCCAGACTCCTCTCAGAGATACACTGCAGTAAGGCAAAAGGCATTGGGCAGGAATTGCTGCAAAAGAAATTCTGCCTAGATATCAGGAAAATAAACCCCCAGCGTTTCACAATAAGGGTGGTTAAGCACTGGATAGGTGCCCAAAAAGACTGAAATCTCCATCCTTCCAGATTTCCAAAACACTCCTGGGACAAGGCCCTGACCAACTTGATCCAATTTCAACATAAGCAGGGGGCTAAATTAGATGGTTCCTTCAAACCTAAATTCTTCCTTAATTCTATGGTTCTAACTGATAGGGACATGATCTCCTAAGTTCTTTTGCATAGAGCAGAAGCTCATTAGCCATGCTTTCTTAAGAGACCTAATTTGACTTCAGCAAACCATGCTGAAGAAGAATTGTGTTAACCTGGATTTATACAGCTGGACTTAAAAAGTTTGATTGGCTACAGGATGCTACCAGGAATTGCTTTGTCTTCTGAAGATTTAAATATTTTTGCTCATCTCAAATTCATAAAATGCTTAGGAAGAGATCAATGCTCTTCAGCATGAAGAGATTAATTACTATATCTGGCATGGCAATCTTCAAAGAAACAGAAGAGTTTACAACGTTGTTGTTTGCAGAACTCAGTTCAGAACAGAAGAACAAATAACTGGTAAAATTATTATTATAATGCAGTAGAATTTGAATCATAGCAATCCTGCAATGATATTCCCTTGGGAACAATATTCTTGTTGCCATATAAGATGATTTACAGTTTACAGTCTCCTAGGAACCTTTGCAGAGCAAAAGAAAAACACTATTCTTCAGTACTTCACTAGCAAAAACATCAGTGGGTACATAACCTTGCAGGAAACTTTTAAAACACTATCAAGTGAATTGCAATAAATGTCTTTGATCAATAAGAAAGTACGTACCTTAGGAAGTGCCTCAGGTTTCAACAGGGGTGAGCTAATTGCCTGAACAGAAAACTAGATCCAATAAAGGAATTGCCTGTGTGATGCATTACCACTTCCCCTCTAGTTCAATGAATCAGAGCACTCCCACACTCAAATGATAAATGAAAACGGATATTCAGACAGGCCCTTCCTTCTGATCCTAGTTTCATCACTGCAGATACTTCACTCATTTTCTAGCTTGCCCTTCAGCTCCACCTCTTGTTTACTGTCTTCAGCTATATTTCATGGGAATAGTTATACTGTAACCTATACATATGCAAAGGATTTGTGTCACCTGAGTCTGGCTTTTGGCAGTGTATTAGATATGTAAGTCTCATCAGTCCAACGCTTCTCCCTGTAGTTGCATGAGGGCTCAAATAAATGCTTTTAAAATCTTCATAGCTTTAGAAATTAAATATCCATAAAAATCTTTGGCACTTCTGAGAATGTTAACAGACACTGAATCGCTTCAAAAGGTCACGTACCCTACATTTATTAATTTTATAAGTGTATTACAACTGGGCACATGGGTAGTGTTCTGTTTTATGAACCCACATGGCTTATCCTTCTTGCTAAAGTAGTCTGATATTGTGCACTTTATAGATGTTATGGTAAGAAAATGGTTGCAGAATTTTTTGTTCCTTTCCAGGTATCTTATTTCATCATTCACAGCTGTTCTCCAGTTGACAGATTATGCAAATATTTAAAGAATCTTTGATTAAAATCCTAAAGACTGAACCTATATGAAGTACTAAAATTGTCTAAACAGAATAAACCAAATATTTTTTTTACCAGTTCACCTTGGGCCTTGTGCTAGGCTTAACATTTATTACAATGCAGACTTGCTAACTTTTTTTTCTCCATCTTAGACTCGCCTCCTTCAGAAAGAGTTTTCTATAGGAATGCAAATAGTTTTGGCAATTTTGACTTGTAGATAATAAGTTGTAAAACTATAATCACATGAACACACAACACACAATGATACATGGAGAACAAGGAGTCAGAAGGCCAAGTCTAGAAGAAAAGGTTACGATGAACTCCTGGGAAAGATTCCTGTATAAATTTGAATTGCCCAGCAGATAAAATAAGAACCATTCTTCATAGGTATTCCATTCTACACCATCTGAATTCTTGGAACCATCATCATCATCATCATATGTGCCTTTAGTTTTGGGCATCTGGATGACAATGAGAGAACATGTGCTGCAAGAAGTGCAGTGTAGGCCTTAGAAAGTAGGAGACACCTAGGATGACAGAAGGGTTAAATTCCCAATGGTAAGTGATAGATTACAACTGACAAGCACAGACACATCCCTAAATAATTCTCTGTACAAATCTATAATAATAACTACTGAGAAAATGAGAAATACTTAGGCTCTTTCTAATAAACGTCAGTTAAAATTTTTGACTTCTAGGTGGAGAATTAAATTACAGTCTTAGCAAACATGCTTGCAAATACATTCTTCACTGTTTGCCATCTGCAAACAATACCTGGAAGTGAAACTCTCTTAAATTCAAGTTTCTTACATAGGCTATCTATATTTCTTTACAGAGGTGTATCTCTTCACTGGCGTATGTAGGAAACAAAGGTTACTTAAGTTCAGGTGCCACAAATTGCAGTGAAGTCAGATACTTACAGCAGCGAGTGTGAATATTCTTAATACTTCTGTATTTTTGCATACTCGCTTCAGCGTTCTGAGCACTCTGGGCTATTGCAGGCTTAGCTGGGGGCTGGGCACAGGGAGTCATTCTTAATCAATAGCAGTGACTCCAGCAGAGCAGTACAACCACCTATTGCAGAAGTGACCTCTCAGCACTCAGCCACACAAATGCAGCAACTCAGCAACTGCCAAACTCACAAAAATCTGCCCATATACGTGCAAAGTTCAGTATCTGAGCTTATTTAAGCCTTTGACTCAGACATTGGCAATTGCACAAAGTTACACTACTTATCAGAAAACAAATATCACTGCTTGTAATCTCTGAACATCAAAGGAGGGCTATGCAGTGTTAGTAATATGCCAGACTGCACACGTGCACACTGAACAGATTTATCTGTAGGACAGCTTTATCATTTATGAGACTAATGGGTTGAAATTTGGTTACTCACCTCAGGTTACCTCGGTTGGATCACCGGCATACCTATCAGCTTTTACTCTTTTGGAATGTATTTATTTAATTATGTGCTCATATTATGTGAACTAGTTCATACTACATGACTCACCTAAAAGAAAACAGGTACCTTTGAATTCTCTTTTTCTGTAGTTAATGTTCATTCTATGATTGATTTAACTTTTACAAATATATGTTATTTCTGTCTTCTTCTTTCTGTCTTCTTCTTTTGAACTTAGTATTATTCAAAGACATCTTGAAAATCTCTATTCTTTGCTGGGTGAAGGACTGTAAAAGATGACATAATGCATGAAAAGTGCTTATTCATCCCAAATAGTTCCATTGTTAATAGTAGCCCTTCAAGGGCAATCACGCATAATATGAACTGCACGTGTAAAATGATTAATAAAAAAAAAAATAAATTAATATTTTCTGAACAAGCTGATGTCTTAAAGGATCTGAATAGGTTACTCACAGTATAAGACATACATAATCCTTTCCCACCAATTTGCATTTCAGAAATATTTCAGTAATTTTTTCAATATATATATAACATCAAAAAAATGTACTTATCTTAATTGGTCAAGGTATCCTGAGAGGTTCTAACAAAAGCATCTCTACAAACTGTGTTTACATACTTCCTAATAGATAGAATCTATTTGCATCTATTTGCATCTCTACAAAGTGTTTACATACTTCCTAATAGATAGCTCCAACCCATGTAATTCATGTTTTGCAGACAAAATTGGCCATAATACTAAAATCACCAAACTTTGTTAGCTGTGAAGATTTCTTCTTATGTTTGTAATTTTTTCCCTTGTGAAATGGGGGGTGGAGGGAAGTGATGTGTAGGAGAAATATGGGATGGACAGGAATACCCAAGAACCACTTACTACAAAACCACAAACATTTTTTTTAAATTCACTTTTGGAAATAAAGGTATTCTAGTCATATTTCTTGCTCCTCCAGTGTTAGCTTGCTAGTATTTGGGAAGAGGAGGACAAAAGCAAAGGTTTCGTTTTCCTTTTCATTTTGAAGCATAAGGATTAAATTTAACTATATCTTTGTCAGAAAGCCCACAGGATATACTCTTCTGCCAAAGAACTGTTGGTCTTCTTGACCAAATAACTTGAATTTTTGATGTGCTCAAATTTTTTCAGTACTTACTTTCAGTACTTACTCAAACTCGAAGTTTTCCAGTCTTACCACAACTCTGATCACTGCCCTTATATGAGATACATCAGAAGAAAATATCAATATTAAGAGGTAGCTTCTAGCAAAAACTGAAGCTGGACTCCTTACTAAGCCAAAGCAGAGACAGACCCAAGACTCATGATGTAGCACAAAGTTACCACAAATCCGTCAGTCTGTCAGCATCTTTGGCTCCATGGAGAAAAGACCCAATGGTCTCCCATCCAAATGCCAACCTACCCTGACAGGCCCAACTCTGCAGCCACTGAGGTGTGAAAAGAAGCTCCACTTGTGAGTGGTGCCCAACAGTGCCACACCAGTACATGCTCCACAGCCAGTGCTAGTACAAATCAGCATATTTAAAAGGTTTGAATGTGTCTGTAAATATAAGTACTGGGGAAGTTCCTTGGCATATAAGGTAGGCAAGTAGCTGTTGTGCTCATTGATACATGCTGTGCCTTTCTTAGTTGTACCTGCTTATTTGTCAGCCTTTATTGTACCCAGTTCTACTTGATTTCTTGCTGTGTATAAAGGATTTTAGAACAAAGGTCCAGCTGTATCCCACAGTGTTACAGCCAGTAAGCATGTAGAACACCCTTGAATTTTAGTTAAATATTGAACCAATGGATGACTCATAGAAACTTTCCCATGAATGCTTGAAAAATAATCCTGAAATAAGCACTGTTAGACTACGAATATATTTCAGCAACAGCTATCGCACTTCTTTTATCTGGAAGGAACTGATTTATACTGCAGTTGTTAGTATATCATTGATGTGTTCTATTAGATACAATTTCTTTTGATGCAAAAGACCTGTACATCATAGCAAAGCACACCCATCACACTGCAATTTCCATGGTAGTAGAAAGATGCCATCAAAGCCTGATACGTAAAGGACCACTGCTCTCTCAAGGTGCTGCCAAACATTCTCCAGCAGCCTAGAAAAAGGACCTGAGAGTGGTTGTTTAGAGTACATCTATAGAGAGTGTAAGCAGAAGGTACCAGGGCCATGTGTCAACACAGCATGGATGAATTAAATGTTGTTTCCAGACTAAAATGTTATTTATAAACACTAATGGTTACACACGATCCTTTATTGTTCATAGCTTTCTTCTCTACCTAATCATATTTTCTTTTTGTGCTATCTGTCCTTGCTTCCTAAAATTTATTTTCTCCGTGTTCCTCACATTGTTTGTCAGCAAGAACATTCCCTTCTTTCTAGCTGTAATTGTCAATTAAGTCATTAACTGATGCCCAGCGTGGCTGTGTCTGAATACTAAGTTCCCATGCATTGTATGAAACAGTGGCAACTAGAGCATCCAATCAAATCTAAACCAGTTTGCTGAGAGCATGACAAAAAGTAGACAAATTTATTTCTTTTTATATGTAGACTATAGTATGAAAATGAAATTTTAAGGTTTTATAATCAGAATTCCCTATACTATAAGATTAAATGCAAGTATGTTCACCATTTATTAATATAAATTACAATGAATTGAACACTGATGAGTTGGAAAAACAGAGCAAAGGTTTATTTGCTTCATCTAAGTGATACATTAAATAAACTAAAGCAGACAAAACAAACAGTCTGGCAAAATGCTGACAGTGGGTCTAGAATTAACTACAACTTCAAATACGGACACTTTGTTTGTAGTGAATCACTAACAAAAATAACATTCAGTTAATGATAAAAGGAAGATCATTTCTGAGATCAGTGAAAAATCACCTGACATTAAGTGTTGTGCAAAATTTCAGCTAATGTAAGTCTCCCATCTCTCTCTCTAAAAGCCTTTGCGGCAGCATTAAACTTCTGGCAAAAAAAAAGGACACAAAAATGAAATTGTCAATAAAATTCTCTGGAACCTTAGGAAAGACATTTGAATACAGCCAGATTAAAGTAAATTAAGAAATAACACTCCTGAGTGCAGGGTATAGTGAGGGATGTAATACAAACTTTTCCGATACCAGCTTCTGAATCCAAAAGATTGTTTAAAATTCTGCCCAGTCATCCAGAAGACTACATTTCCCAGAAAACTTACAAAATAAATCTAGATGAGGTGCCAGAAATTGGGTCCAGAGGCTGAGTTTCTCAGTTTGCTGACAGAAGGAACTCTTGTTAGAAAAAAAGAACAGTAAAATACATTAACCTGATAAGTAGGGGCAAAGGGGAAGAGATGGAACATGAAGGAATTAATAAAAGGAGATGGAAATAGTGAACTAATTTGTTAATTGAGAAGAGAACATTTGGTGCCCACAGCACCAACAGTATGCCAGCTCCCAGTCATGGGAGAATCAGGTTAGGCATGGGCAGAGACACACATTTGTAATCTGGTAAATCATTTTTTAAAGGGCTCCCCTAGAAACTGTTTATAATCTGGCAGATTGCAAATACTTTAGTGTAACACGGGTGCTCATGAAGTTCAAGGCTACCTCAATTCCTTTAACTGATCAGACTTAACTGATGTGTGATGATAAACCAGTGAACTAGTCCAAAGTGTCGTTCCTCAGGGGTTGCTAATGCACATAAGGCTTCATTGAGGGAAAACCCCAGTAACTTGGCAGTTATCTAAAATATACATCAACTGGTTTACAGATCCTGCTCAAGACTTTAGCACTCAGAAAAATGCTGGTTTCTCAGCATTTTATTATCTTCTGTGGATTAGCTTTCACATATTTGTCCTTCTAGAAGAAAGATCTCTAAGTAGCAGTCACAGAAATTCTCCAAATGGCTTTAACTGCCAAAGGCTGCCAGTTCCTGAATAGTCCTCCTGGCTGCCTGAGCCTGCTTTTCCCTTCTAGCCAAACTGAGCAAAAACAATTTAAGATCATGAGGGATACATGCAACTAGGGCTGAGAGTGCTGCAGTATGCTTTGCTGCTGAAGGACAGCAGGAGATCTAGCCCTCAACTTGTTTGGAGGTCTTCTCTCTTGCCCCCTCCTCCTGGATTTCGAGTTCAGGTATAACTAGTTCTAGGGTGGGGCCTGTTCAATGAAAGAAAATCACAAACCCAAGTAAAAACCAGAAAAAAAACCAGATTGGTCTTGTTCAATCCAAAACATATACAAAGAGGTGGTTCTTCTTCTTTCACAGAAAATAAACTGATATATAGTAGAGCCCTACCAGGTGCCCTCAGACCTTTCTGAGCTACTCAGAACTCTTCAGCATCACAGATGCATAAAACATTAATGATGTACAATCCAGCCCTACACTGTATATATCATTATCTCTCCAGAATATCTTGACATAATTTGGCCAATAGTCTTGCATTTTCCCAGTCCAGACCTTCACTTGGAATACCATAGAGGAAAATCTTCCAAAAATCTGGGGAGTCCCTTTCCAAAGCCAGGGAAGAGCTTTAAAATGCAGCAAATGGGCAAAGATATCACTGCTGTATGCGTTGCACCGTACAGCAGTGTCTCATCTTCCAGAGAAACAAAGAGGAGCAAAATAAGATCTGTGGAGGATGCATTATCCATGACTGATTTTTCACGCCAACTATTTATATGAATACCTGTCACATCTGTCATGAGCAGCAGCAACAACAACAAAACTAAAACCTAACTTGGGTAGTACATTCCAATATATAACAGCCATCTATGATGCACCAAGACAAACTGGCGATAACATCTAGAAAACAGACAGATGATGAAAAACTTCTCCTTAAAAAAGTTGCAGATGAAACATTCCTCAGTATCTGACTTCAGTCATTCTCTGACTTACATGTTACCTTAACTGTTGGCAAAGCCACACTATCGACAGTGAAGCAGAAAACATCACTAAGTGAATACAACTAAAACATTTCACTCTATAGTTTCATATACACTCTACTTCCATGTTGCTTCTGCTGCCCACAAATCACATGCATCACTGACCAGTGGTGGCTAAAATAAGAGTTGCTTCTCTTCATGACACTAGATTCAATCTGTCATCACCTGTTCACAAGAGGTCAAAAAAGTGACAAAAAGAAAATTTTTAATAGCCTCCACGTTGAACTACTACATAGCAATGATACTTTGGTAACCTCTTATTCTTAAATATCCTACAAAATACGATAGATCCTCTGATGCTTTTCATAGGTTATGGACGTGCCATATACAACTGTGACAGTGTATGAGCAACACTACATCTTATGAGAATTGTTAACATAACCACTGTGGCCTCCAATCCTTCTCAAAGAGATTAGTGTCAACATGTCAGAGAATACCCTTGTTAATCGTGATCTTCCATTCGACATCGACAACTGCACCCACACACAGTTAATTATGATTGATACAGCCTCCCTAATCCACAACTACAGTCGCGTTCTTGAGACGAATGGCATTTTACCAGTGATAACAAACTGAAACCTCATAATTTATCTTATCACCTGCTTTTAAAATTATTTTTATTTTTATTTTTATTTTATTTTTATGTTGCACTAATGCAGCCTGTTCTGTGAGGTCACTGGATTGGCTGCATAGTGGCCATTGCCAGTCTCTCTAGATGGGGTGCATTTAATGAGGCTATGGATAAGTCCAAATGACAGTGTACCCCATACAACAGTGGCCTCTGGTTTGATTTGATGTCAAATCCTGTTGATATTCAACATTTACACTTGTTTGCTTTGCCAAGACACAGATTCATTAATAGTCTCACCCGTTGATACTGTAAAAAATTAAACACTTATTGACACATGATACATAACTCAGATGTACCATGTCCTTGAATTTTCTAACCAGCAGCTCAATTCTCTTCTGCATTTTGGAGTAAAAGATATTTAAGAATTTTACAAAAAGCATATCAGCTTCACCATGGTATATAGAGACCCACATTTAATAACCTGATGGTTGAAACACATAAGATAAAGGAACACAGTCAGGAGCTCTTATTATGTGCATTACTTTATATTATATGTATGCAATTGCTTAGGGATTGTAATACCATTAGCATTAGCATTAATGCCAGGAAAAAAATGTTCCAAAATGAGACAGTTTGGCAAAAAGACCCCGTGAGGTAGTTCAAGTAACTTCTGGCAAATAATGACAGAATATTTTGTCCAAATTATGATACATTTGAGCTGTGAAAGGGTGGACACATAAGTATGAGTATTCTCCCAAAGTCACTGCATTTCAAAACAAAATTATATCCTAGTGGTGGGGAAAATAATTTTTCTGAGTGAATTTCTGTGCATGTCGGGGTCCCGAGGGAGTCCTTACAGACCAGACCAGCATCCACCAAGGCCTCCGCCATCCCTGGGAGCCCAGGAGCCCATGATCCTGCCTGGCTGTGAATCTTGCTGAATGTGACCCCTACCCGAGGGCCAATGTCCTGGCCTGGCCTCAGCCCTCCTCTGTAACCAGGGAAGTGCCTGATGCCCAGCACAGGCCCTGCCCTGCCATCCCGGGCAGCCTTCACGCCCCTGTGGGGCTGCCAACCTGTGCGGTGCCATGACAGTTGAAATGCAAAAACATAATTGCTTTCTGGACAAAGGATTTCTTTGAATGATTTTGAATTCAATAGCACATAATGAAAATGGAAAAAAACTGCACTCAGACTACTATAAGAACCATAGCACTTATTAGCTCCAGCTTATAAACACGTGGTTAAAGAGTTACCAGAAATACAGATGAAAATAATGAATGGTGAAATATCACAGACCCAAAATAAATCTGATGTGACACAGAACAGAATTATATGGCACAGCCCTTTTCCTCCTTCTCTCTAATAGCATTGCTAATGCCTGAGGATTTATCCCATGTTTTTCTGCCCAGCGGCACATTTTTATCTGATGGGTAATTCATATTAAGCACTTTAGGCTTGCCCAGTGTTAGCCGTCCATTTATCACCGTTCAGACAGAAAGCAATGCTATAAAGATCAAGACCAAGTGGCATTAAAAAGGTGAAATCTGGCATTAAAATTAGCATACCACTTATGCATGTGTGAAAAAACAGTGAATTTAACCAGCTCAGACATGATATAATTAGGTGATAACTGATAGATAGTTTGCAAAGCATATATATCATCCAAAGAGAGGGTAAGTGCCTACAGGACAGCTACTTAAAGCTGACTGAGAGTGTTTTTGAGGTAATTAGTGAGTCAGACTGCAGAGTCTTGGTTAATCTCAACAGGACACCTTTGATCTGATTTATATCAGCTATGGAAATGGTATTGCTCAACAAGGACAGAGACCAGAAAAGATCTTAATGCAACATCTACCACAAACTGGATGAGTGTCAGTAATGGCACTAATGGCCATGCATGCTTAGCATGTTAGCAGAGTTGTTAACTAATTAGGTGATGTATTATAAAGATGGAAGAGATAAGGCTGCTAAAAACCCCTAGTGATTAGGAAACAATGAACCCTGGAGTTACAATTTCTTTTCCAGTCAGTGAACAAAGGCTGTTACAAGGATGTACCACCAGACTTCTGTTTATTCCTTGCCACAGTAGATCACAAAACAGTCTGAATGATGAAACTGAAGTCAAGTAAATTATTCCATCATGGCGAAGTAGGATAAGTGGATTCTTGAAGACATGCAATTGGAAGTAGTCAGCTGTAAACCGTAGGAAGAAAGACTGAACATAACTCTATTAGGTCAGATTGTCAAGTTCAATACTGTCTTGAGCAGGAGCCTGAGCACATGCCTAGAAGACAATATATAAGTAGTGTAAGAAGATAGTGATGCTTTTGAAGAGCTTTCATCCAAGCTGCAACAACTTGCAACTCAGGGACCCTTAAGCCAAATATATTTAACAATGCTCAGAGGATTTCTCTCCCAAGACCATGTTTTGTCTGCCCTAAGCCTTCTGGCCCTCACAATAAGCCCCTGAAACACAAGGCTCCTCAGGTAACTAATGTGGTATATGATGGAGCCTAATCATCATCATTGTATCTCTTGAACCTGGATTCTGTTAACTTAATTTGAGGACTTAGACTCTTGTATATAAGAAGGTCCTAGCAATCAATTATTTTACATCTCCAAGCTACTTTCTTCCAACACACGTTTATTGTATCTGTTGTCATCGCTCTCTGTTGCGGGCTGGAGGGTCTTTGTTTTAACAGGTAATTCCTGGAATGTAAGCCATCTCATATTTCTCATCAACCTTGGCATATTCTTCACTGTATTTTTTCTAGTTCCACTAAGTTGGGTTTTTTAGATGGGAAGAGGAATACAATCATAAAACTGCTACTTATTATTCTCATTTAGCTTCTTTCTTGTCTCTTTACCCCAGAAAATGAATTTTGTTTTTATTCAAACAGTTTCTTTAGGTCCCTGTGATAAAGGTAGCTAAAAGAAGACCTGCTCAGGGTGGAGGTAGATGAGACTGAGCAAATCTTTCTTCCTATGGCTCAGAATTCCTAATTCCTCTACACTACTTCTCTCCACATATTTATGCAAGTATCCCATGCTAAGTTCTTTTAGTGCTCCCATACGGATCTCTCTAAGATTACTATCTGAGACCTCTGAGTGCAAGAGATTTTTAAACACACCCCACTCCTGTTACCTAGTTCAGAGTTTCATCCCTGAGCTGTATTTTTTTTAAGTATTGGTAAATACTGTCTGCTTCCGGCACTCTCTTGTTCAGTTTCTGTTTGTTCCACAATTTCTTTTACTAACACTTCACTTAGAGTGAAATACTGATGAATTTACCCTCAAAAGAATTCCAGCATACAAACCTCTTGAAGCTCATGGTCACTGAACAAATATCTCATTTAGTTTTTCTGATAGATGCTTACCTTCTCTGAGTGCTCTTTGCACATGCTGGTATCTATTGACCCAGCATACCATCTAGAACACTACCGCCTCCTGATGCCTTTAAAAAAAGCTTTCTTCATAGGATTTGGGTTCTGCTTTTTGCTAGTTGTTCCTCCAGCTTACTTGCCTGTTTTATTCCATTTTACATTTAACTAGCAAATAGTTCCAATGTTGTTTGAACTTTCTGAAAGACATGTTTTTGCTTTAAATAACAATTTTCCCCTTATGTTGATATTTAGTCATGCCAGCATCTTTTGCCTTTTCTAAGGGGTCTATATTTATTTCTTGGGTAAGTTATGTGCATTTGCTCTCTATCTCTGCTATGGTGTCCTTAAATATCAGCCAGAAACATCCAAAACTGCACAGCTGGGAGGTAAAGAGATAGATAGAGATCCAAGAGAGAAAAAAAACCAAAACTGACTCTGTATTCTGTCACTCTGGTTATTTGCTCAGCTTCAGAAAAATAGAAGAATTTCAAATGTCATTTTAATTTAATCCCAATTACTCCAGAACTTTCTCTAAGCTATATCAAAACTTTTGCACTGTGGAGATGATTCTTCCCTTTTATTGCCCTGGTCTCACATCTTGCTATACAAGCTTGCACATCTGCAGCTTAGTCACCATCGTAGTTGCCTAAGGACTGTGCAATAATGTGATATTGGGCTGTGGCTCCCCATTTTACAACAGGGAGGGAAAGAGGTCTAATGTAAGGAGCAGTCTCTATCCATCCTGCATCTCCCAATTGTGTGTAAAACAAAGACAAGAGGTTTGATTTTTCACGTACCGAGAAGAGTGTCAGATGACAGGATTTCATATGACATACTACAAAAGCTGAACTTTCTTGATTTTGGAACCTAACTATTAAGGAACAAGGGACTGGGCTGGAATTTGTGTCTTTGCTCTCCTGTAGACCAATATCTGATATTCAGACTCCCATGACACCAAGATTACTCCCTTGTTTAGCTACTGAAGACCAGTAATCTCACTTTTTTTTTTCTTTAAATCAAAGTGCAGCCTCTATTATATTCTGTTCCTATTTTTGTCTTCTCTCAACTTGAGTCACACTGACAGCTAGATGGTTTTTCAAAAGAATGCCAGAGAGAAAGGGAGAAAAACTACAGTAATTTTCCTATTTCTATTATCAGAGGGTAAGACTGAACAAAAAGAGTCAGTGAAATTGTTAGATTTCAGTGAGATCACCATCATTTTCCCAACAATTCTCTTTCTTGCCATGAAATTATATGGTCATGATTTGTAAATAGTACCATCATGAATCTGATCTCATTTGCATCAAATTCAACCAGGAACAGCTGCACTGCTGCAATGAAACCGAAATCAGAACCTGATCTCTTTGCAGTTCATGGGTCTGATCTTTCTACACGGTCCCAAAGACCTTGACAAACACAGTGTTTATTGTGCCCACGCGATGGTACTACAGCAATTACAGTCCCTGAGACATGGGAAGTCAGTGGCTGCTCCCTAATCTCCACCTTGCACTGGACTCTCATGGAGCCTTAAAATAGATCATTCCCTAAAAGACAGGAAGGACATCTACTGAAGATGTGTAACCAGTCGCAGACCTCAGGCCCTATTGTCTGTGAGCACATAGTAAATGCCCCAGTAGCAATCTAGAATACATGCCATACATAACGGCCACAAAGCCAAGACAGGTGTGTGAGCTAGGGGAAGGGTGCAGGACGGAGAGGTAGAAACACAGCCATTGCATTTAAATGAGGGTAGCTCTTTAGTCTAAAAGCTTTCTGCACATGCAACTGATTTTCTCTCTAAAAAATTAAATTATTATATGGATGCTGATTTCCAGTACATCTGTGATAATTCTCTTTTGTGTTGTTTTCTTAATAACGGCAATAAAGTTATATAAATTTTATTGTAAATAAATGGCACAAAATACCATTAGACAATAAAGTTGTGCTGTTTTCCCCAAGATAATATGACAAAGATTTGGGTAAGATTTCAGATTGCAAGTTGCAAGAAGCACATGACAACTTTTACCTAACAAACCACAAAAGAAAAATTTTCAAAGAACATTTGAAACTTGACTCTAATATTTCACAGTAAACCAAGACTTGTCAAAATACGTTATTACAAAATTACTTATGCAGTCATTTGTATGCCACTAATTTATATTCATATTGTAATGGTCTCGTAAATTACATAGGCCTAACGTCATGTATGTGATTCTGCTCAGTATATCACATGCTATTAATAACTCCCAGTAAAAGATATGATTAGTAGATACTATTGCATTTCCACACAAAATCCTTGAGACATTATTGCAGCTTTAACTGCAACAACATATATTAACATCTTTTCCCTTTCTGATATCTTTACTAATGAGATGAAAATGATAACTCCAATCACTTAATACCTAGATAAATAGCTTGATTGTATTCTTTTATCTGGGGGGTGGAGAGGGTTGCATTGTAAAATTCTCAAATTTAAAGAAAACAATATGCAATGTCAATCTAGTTTTCATTGCCACACAGGAAAATGTAGTTTCTTTCATTACTTACCTTCTTAGAAATTTCTTTAAGATTGCCAAAGACTATGGAGTCACAGCATTGGTTTGGGTGCAATAGGAAGCCTTTGCTTCAGTATTTTAAAGACTCAGGCTCCTGGGTAAATCTGCAATAAAATTAAGCACGGAAAGTTTATGCAATATTTTAGAGTTGCTTTCCATGTCTGGAAATAACTGTAATTTCTTTGATTTGCAGGATATTGTATCACTCTGGATCTTCAGTCTTGTATCCAAAAAAATTGTAAAATTTCAGTTCTGAAAGTGTACATGTACTTTCTTCCCCTGCTTCCCCTACTGACATTGACATTGAAATTCTACCACTAAGAAGTATTTACATATCAATACATCAAAAATTTGAGGTACGAGGAGATATAGACATGGGAGGATAGAAGCATGCCGTATCAGGCTTCTTGGGATTTATCCTTTTTTTCTGAGCACTCCAAAACGAAGTGAATGTTTTGTATTGCATTCGAAGAAAAAAATGAAGCATGGGTAGAAGGTATTACAATCCATTCTAAACTGTTTTGGTTTTTTTTTTTCATAAAAACAGTCTACCCATCTAAATAAAATTACCATTCCCTTCCTAAACTATTTGAGGAAGAGAAACATGTTACAGAATTTAGTCTGTTATGATAATACTATTGGGTTGTGCATTTCTTCCCAGTATTTTCCTAATACAAACCTAAATTCTTCAGAACAGGTTAACTGTAAAATATTTAATAGACAAATTACTACTAACACTGAAGTATTTCTAGATTCTAGCAACAGGGATGTTACATCCACTGAAGATTTTATTTTTCCAAAATGACAACTAGTCCTGAGATTAGGAGACACCAAGATCCACTAGCACTTGCACTCTAAAGGAAGTTCCTCCTCACTGTTTGGATCTCTCTTGGGGGAATCTCCCAGTGGTTATTCTGAAGGTTCCCTCCTGCTGACAAAGATGTGGAAGAACCAGGCTTTTGGACTCTGGAGAACAGCTAAAAGGATTTAATTCCATAGCAAAGTCTTAATGTGGTTCCAGGATAAAGAGTAGCCTTGCTTTTATTGCAACTTATCAGAAGGTTAAAAAGTAGGTTGGTTGTCATACCAGTGTCATGCCGTAAACCCTTGAGGGCAGATACAGGGGGTCGTGCCATTTGATAGGAATTAAGTAAAGAGCAGCAAATGGCATCAGTCAGTTGGTAGGAAATGAAATGCAAAAAACAGTTTAAAAGTGGTCTGGTTTGTTCTGGTCTTTATTCCGAGGTCCAGCATTACAAATTAAATCTCAACGCTGATGAAGTGGCAGTAGCTAGGGGTTGAAGAGGTTGAGGGTAGCCCTGTTGAGAAGGACTTCACTGGTGGGTGAAAAAGTGGAGATGAGCAGGAAATGTACACTCAAAGCCCAGAAAGCCAACCATATGCTGCATCAAAAGAAGCATGGCCAGGAGGCTGAGGGAGGTGATTCTGCCCTTTTACTCCGCCCTTATCAGACCACACCTGAAGTATTGCATTCAGCTCTGGGGTTCTCAGCACAGGAAAGACATGGACATGGACCTGTTGGAGTGGATCCAGAGGAGGGACCCAAAAATGATCAGGGGAGCATCTCGGCTGTGAGAACAGGTTGAGAGAGTGGGCTTGTTCTGGAGAAGACTCCAGGGAGACCTTATTGTGACCTTCCAGTACTTGAAGATAGCCTACAGGAAAGATGGGGACAAACATTTTAGCAAGGTCTGTTGCAATAGGACAAGGGGTAATGGTTTTACACTAGCAGAGGGAAGATTTAGACCAGGAAGAAATTTTTTACTCTGTGGGTGGTGAAACCCAGGTTGCCCAGAGAGGTGGTAGATGCCCTAAACCTAGAACATTCAAGGTCAGGCTCAGTGGGACTCTGAGCAACCTGATCTAGTTGAAGAAGTCCCTGCCCATGGCAAGGGAGTTGAACTAGCTGACCTTTAAAGGTCCCTTCCAACTCAAACTATTTTATGATTCTATATCTTTTAAACCATTCACCTCACAGAGCCTGCTAAGGGATAGATAACACTTGATCTGGCTAGTTATCTATTCGTACAGACTTTCTGTTTTCCTAGGAAGAAACTCTGCTTCCACCAAACAACAGCAAAACTCCTATTGATTTGCAGCCAAAACATAAGTAACCTTGAGATTATTTTTAGGCTCAATTCTAAATGCTAGACATAATACTACCCAATTGGTCAATAAGAGAAACAGGAACACTAAGGCTTAGCGACTTGCCTACAATTTTGCACTCATTCAGTGACAGAACAATGATTAAAATGCTTTAGTTCCCTTTCTAAATACATTTGAACCTGCTGTTCCTGTGTGAGAAATTTGGGACCTAAAGATCCTTGCCACTCCAAGAAAGTTATTTTCTTCAGTTGCTGCATTCCCAGCATTTGTGTCACAAAATGACACAATGGGGGCAATACTTCAAGTGTAACAGACTTATAACTGCAGTCTAAGAAAGCCTTTTCTCATATGGTTTTCTGCTGAATTCTTTCATGATCTGCCTCAGAGAAACCCAGATTAAAAAAAATGGAGCCCTCAATATAAGAAGGACATAGACCTAATGGAACGGGTCCAGAGGAGGGCCACTAAAATGATTAGGGGGTT
>JAOTQQ010000019.1:15603701-15630480 GCA_026546715.1 Gallinago undulata | reverse complement strand
CCCGCCCAAAAAAAAAAAAAAAAAAAAAAAAAAAAAAAAATATTATTTCTTTACTCTTGGTTTTAAGGAGGGTATATCTCATGCACAACCGCTGGTGCTAAAATGGCACAAAAGACAAACCGAATTATAGCCAATGGCCTTGCAGTGACGCCATCAACGATTCCCACACACCCTCCTGACAGCGGCTCCAGCTGCTCGCTTTCGCTGCAGTACTCCCCCCGCCACACAAATCGATATCGACACCCGCCAGATTAGAAGAGGAGGCGGCTTATCCCCTGTCCATAAACCTTTGAAAAACAGGTTGAATTTTTTTTTTTTTTTCCCCTCACAGGCCTCTCTCTGTAGCTGCATCCGCTTGCTGGCGTGCCTGAGAAGGGAGAGAGACACAGAACCCGAAGGGGTTTCGGCAGAGGGTGGGGGGATGCCGGCGGCCGATGCGGACCGGCAGTGCCATCCAGCGGGAGCCGCAGCGAGCGACACCCCCCGCCCCCGAGGAAGATGCAGGGACGCCCAGGTCCCCCACCCGACCCCGCGCTTGGAGCATCCCTGGCCACCGAGGGGCCGCTCCGCCAGAAGAAACCGAGAGACACCCAGCGAGTTCCGGGGCCGCCGGCGGTGTCCTGCCTCTGGCGTTCTCCTTACCCTCAGCTCCAAAGACTTGAAAATTAATTAGCATCCCCACAGCCACTTCTTTATTTTTGGGAAAGCTCCTCAGGGGTAGCCTCAGGTAAGAAAACGAAGTTTTCTTACAAATCAGAGGTACTTATTTTTATTTTGTGACCACTGTTAGATAAACACGCTGCTTCAGTCAGCAGCAAAGGGATTTTCTTTCAGGCACACTGAGAACCTCCATCCCCCTTCCAGGAGAGCAAGAATTCTGGGATTCAAATCCTGATGGTTTTATTTCTCAGAAACCCATGCAGTTGCATTTACTATGATAAATACAAAACCAAATAGACTTTTTTTTTTTTTTTTTTTTTAAAAAAAAAGGGTTTATATTAAAAAGGTTTTAAAGGAACTTCTTTGAGGGTGGCAGAGCACTGGAACAGGCTGCCCAGAGAGGTGGTGGAGTCTCTGCCTCTTGAGATGTTCAAAACCAACCTTGATACGCTCCTGTGCAACCTGCTCTAGGTGGACCTGCTTTGGCAGGGGGGGTTGGACTAGATGATCTCCAGAGGTCCCTTCCAACTCCATACCATTCTGTGATTCTGTGATGTTCTAACATTTCATATCCAAATATTTTTGAATTTATAAAAATTTACGTCTGGAGCTTCATTTGACTTACTAAGCTTCTGAACTCAGCAGGCTCGGGAATTTAAATAGTGGGAAGAGTTTAGATTAAATCTAAAAGGTAGTGCTAAATGAAACCCACAGCACATCTCTGCCACCATTTGGCATGTGGATTCTCAAGAGGCTGGTTGCCTCTTCCAGAGTGTGCCTCTGTAGGTACCTTTCTTTGCAAAGCATGTGTTGATCCACCACGGGGCTCAGTCATGCAAGCAACCCCACCACCGGCTCTGCCCTTTCTGTGATGCTGGAGCTCTGTGACTGCATGGACTTCTAATTCCCACTGTGTGTTTCCCAGGCAGCATCCTTAAAACCTGTAATTCTTAAGTTATCCTATCTTTAAGTTAATATAACCGATGTTCTTTAAGTTATGAAAAATTGTATTCCCCTACATTATCCTGACCTTGCAAAATGACGGTGAATTAATATCTGTTAATTAAACAGATAACATGCAATAACACTGCTCATTAATAGCTAATGATGACAGTGATAATTTGTTGTCTGTTACGACAGCATGACTGCAGATGTGTGTGTGTGTGCACGTGCGTATGTGCATGCATAAGGCAGGGCTTAACACACAAAGACTGTAAATGTCATTCTTTAAAAAATAATTTATTCCTTATGAAGAAAACAGAACAAAGATCTTGCATAAAACCCCACACATTTGTAGTAGCTAACATAGCAACAGGTTGCTGCATTCCACCCTCTACAGATAGTTCACTGTGGAATTACTGTGACTAACAGGCAAGTCACATACACCCAGTCACGATGGAATTTGCCACAAGTACTCATAAGTTCTTTGTGTCTCTATTTTAATGGGCAAAGCACACATACCCTATCAAAAAAAAAAAAAAGGGATAAAACACAATTATCAAGCTTCCCATGGGTTTTCACTTGACACTCCTAAAGTTTAGAAACTCCCTAAGATTAGAAAATATATAAAAATATCTAGAAAGCTGAGTTCATTGTGTATAAAGACGAAAAAAATCAAAGACATTTCCCATGTATGTCCTAGTTCATTAAAAATAAACAAAACTTCTTAAATGGAATGTTTCTGACCCAGCTTGTTGAGCATCACACACATATACCAGACTGAGGGCAGCTACATCTGAATGTACACCATGCAGTCATTTATCTAGGTACCCCAAAAAAATTGTGAGATAATACTGCATTTTCATGGAGAGAGAAGAAAAAAAAATGCCACAAAACCCTAGAACGCAAGAAATTAAAGCATGGGAAAGAAATCCAAGAGATGTTTCTCAACATTCATCCAATAATTAAAAATATTAAAAAGGTGGAAGACTAGGACTATCCCAAATGATATCAATATAGAAAATGCAATTCCAGCTCTAAATTTTTTTCCCTTTTTATAATAGTACTTGCTACTGTGTAGAAAATTTCAAGCCAAGTACACTTCGTATCTGTAAATGGCCACAAGTATTTGAGTAACTGATAGGTTCTATATATTCAAAAATATCCTGAATTAATAATGACTCTATTTAACATTTATTCATGACATCAGAGATATGTCCAGTTCAAGCTAATAATTTCACTGCAACGGAAAGTGGAAGATGCTGAAGTCTTTTGTGGTTGATTAATAAATAGTATCACAAACAAGAAACAAAAAATTCATACGTGGCAGGTTGTTTGTTTGCTTCTAAGAATTTTGGTCTGGGCTGATAATTCTCCCACAAGTGCTATTTCTTGCTTAGGCATAGTTTCTGGAAAGAATACGGAGAAATTGACTCTTTTGAAAGAGATGCTGTCTTTTTGTCAACCTACTACTGTACAATGTATAGTATATTTATGTTGATTGGGAACTGCCACTATCAAGATCTCCACTGAGTATACTTACTAAATGTGTGATGTGTGCCATAGTGCTGTGCTGATAAACTAACCTAATGTTAGGTATATTTACAGAAGAGATTAGATTATCAGATATACTGAGAAAAGATTGAGCTCTAAAGGCCCCAGCCTGAAAGAAAGAAAAAAACCAAAACACCCAGACTGCCCACCAAACTCAGCTCTTCACCAGCTGCTGGAATCCAGGCAATCCCACTTGTACGTCTAATTCAGGACTACAGTTGGAACAAAGTTAATTATTGAAGTTATGTGCTGTGAAACAGATGCAGGCTTGTCTTTTAAATCTCCCTTCTGACAGTGCTCTTTGAAGACAAGATTCTCACTTCATCTCAACTGCAAAACACCAAAGTCCCTATACAGTAAAACAATGCGTGGTTCCATTACTGTGCGTTTTTACAATTTGCTTCTTCCAGAAGCCACTCAATTCCATTTATCAATCCAGCTAAACTTGCAGCTACTGTGTCCTGCACCTGTGAAAAATAGAAAAAGCTCTTGTGTTAGAGATAACAGGTAATAACAGGTAAGAGCATTTTAGCATCATTCCATGTCTATCCTTAAAGTCAGTAACACTCATATCAAGTCTTAACTTTTTATCACTAGTTTAAAGGTCCCTGAGATGAAAAAGGTTCCTGAAGAGTAAGGTACAAAAAGAAAATACTACTCTTTACAAAATGGATTATAAGACCCATAAGGAAACCCTTACATTCTTGGTATCATGGTAAATTTTACCTTAATTGTTCCTTCAGCTACTTTGGAACACTATACTTACTTAAAGGATGAGAATCTACTTAAAAATTCGTCTTGTAACTCTTAAAGCAAAAGTGCTGCTAGCTTTGGAATTCAATGCCTATTATTAATTTTCAGATTTTATAATGTATCATAAAATGGATATTATAAACTATATTTAAAAAAAAAAAGCCTGTAATTCCTTTGCTTTCATAAGGAAAATGTTTATCTCAAATCGGAATTTTGTTTTTTCCCATTAAGTATTATTCCTTGGCTTCACAACATCACCAAACATTAATTACGTGTGGCTGACCCATACTGATATATAATGTGCTTGGCAAGCATAAAAGAACAGGTTCAGGACCTCACAGGTTAGGTCAAAATGATTTGTCAAAAACTCAATACATCGTGTCAAGTGAGTGACAATTAACAGTCTGCTGAAAATGGCAGAAAAATCTACCTTGTGTCCAAGGCCTGGGGTTGTGACTCAGGAAATTTAGATTAACTGATGTTTTCTTACTCCCTTCAAGACCAGCATCTCGCCCTTCCTTACCTTCTGCCTCCATCTGAAGTTTCTTGTGTGCTCCTGGGCAAGTTGCTTAGCTCCCCTATGTTCAGGCTAATGCTTCACCTTAGAGGAACAGATAAACTAAATTTTTCCCTTAAGAGGAGAGCTCATGTCCTAGTGTTGAAAGTTGTGCACTTGCTTAGGTAGGTACAGTAACATAATCCAAAATTAAATTTAAGACACAAAGAAACAGAAAATAAAGGTACAAAACCATGTACCATCCAGGGCTGACGTAGCAGATTCAGTTGCAATTGATGTGCCATGTAAACACAAGGAATTCTTTTCACATCCATGTGAGAGACACATGACAAAACTAGCAGAGGTCTGTTCGGAGGCCCGAGGGCTGGATCGGTCATTGCCAAAATACGAGCCAGTTCCTCTTGACGATCATGCTCTAAGAAACAATTTTTAATACATGAGTATTGAATGTATGCAAACCCCAAGGAGAACTTTTTTTTTTTGACTATTCAAATATTTAAGATTTCAGAGGTGAAGAAACAGAGGACTGGAAGGGACGTGGCCAAATTATTTAGTTCTGCTTATCACAAGGCTGGAGGATCTGCATTCATGTCACACAGATGGTCATTCATGTCACACACGTAGATCTTAATTGAAGATCTCAACAGATTCTACAGGCAGCATGTACCCATTCTTAACATGACAGTGTTTTCCAAGTACCTCACAGAGATCAAAATTGTAGCAAACCACTCCTTACTATATCCTTTTAAATTTATTTTACCCTCTTCTTTTCTGAGCTAGCCCTTTCCATCCACTTAAAGTTGGTGAATGTAAAGAAATTATCATAGAGGGTATTTGTATTAGTATCTTGATTTGGGTTGGTATCCTAATTTGGGCTAATTGCATCTTTTACTGCAGCTTTCTTGGTAAAGGTTCTGTTTCCAGGCTATTACACCACCACCAAGGCATTTCAGGCTTCTTCTACCTATGCCCAAGGACTGTTTTTTGATTTTGTTTGTTTTCAAATCCAGATAATTTCCTATGTGTAGCTTAGCAACCATGTCAGTATCTGCCATAAATGAAAGAAGGGGGTTATAATACCTAACAGGGAGATGAGAGAGTGTGACTAGATATGGGGATGTCATCAGCCATAAAGAAATAGTGCTAATGAAGCACTAGAACATAGATTTTGATGTATTGCATATTCTTCGCAATATTCTATGGTCTTGCAATCATTCACAAAAAAAATGAATAAATAAAACAAAGAGAAACCCCTTACTTTTATGAGCTTCTGCATTAGCAACATAAATGAATCCATCAACTACTTCGCACACCTTTTTAACTTGAGCTATTACGCTGTAGTGCATGGCTTGCTGATTCCCTATTACGCTGTTCTCTTGGTAGAACATCTTATTCACAGTAACAGCTTGCTCTTCCCTTGCTCTCCTCCTTTCCACACTGAAAGAGAGTTCAATATTTCAGTAGTCAGATCAATTGAGTGCAAAAACTCAATTTTGGGAGTCTAGGCAGCACAGGAAAGGGACAGGAAAATGACCTCAATAAGCAAAACAGTTTCATGTCTCCCCACCTCCTCCCATCCCCCCTTCTCCCCTTATTTCCTAGTGTACATACACAGATGGTTAGCAATCTGCAAGATGCATACGAAAATATACCCCAGGATGAGTTTACACAGTGTTTCAAAAAGGAATCAATCAAGGTATCAAGAGAAGCAGAAGCACCTGTTATGCATTTGTTGTACACGATTGCTATGTATAAGGTTTGGAAAAGCTTTATTACTTCCCCATGAAAATTCAGCAGTTGAAAAAAGAAAAAGTAAAGAAGCTTCAGTTTATAAGGGATGCCCATGCATGTGAATGCAGGCATAAAAATCCCATGACAAAAACATGAGGAAAAGTATGAACTAATTGAGAAACTGTACATTTTATTTTTGGCGGAGAACAAATCTTACCTGGTAGTTGAATACAATGTCAGAATATTGAATTTTTGATTGTTATTAAACTGAAAACTGACTCCTGATCCAATTCCTACAGGAAAAAAAAAAAAAAAAGAGTATGTGAGAATACAACTACTTGATTAGTGAATATAACTAACTGCTTGGTAGGCTGAAAATTCCAGTGGTGCTATAAAACAGGCACATCCACCCCTAAGTGTTGCTGTAGTGTGTAGCATATTTACTATTTTATATATGCTCTAATTAATCACATTATTAATTTAATTAAAATCTATTCAATAGCATTAAAAGAAAACAAGGAAGCATTTTCATGTTTCTGATACTTAGACTTGAACCTAGAAACCTAAGTCAGAGAGGTGCTAGACTGGCGTTCATTAGCTGAAACTGGCAGAGCAATTCAGAAAGACATAAGAGAGAAAAAGATAACAACACTTAAAAATACTGTTTTCATACTTTCTCTAAATACAATTTAATTATTCCCATTTTGCTGTGCTGAAATAAACATCAGTTAAAAAGTAATAACTTTTTCTCTCTGGTTTGGACTGCAGTGAAATTAGAGACACCACATGACTGAACCATTTGAAGGAGGAGTCTTGACTTCCTGTATAAAAACACAAGTGTGATTTTTAGCCACTTAATACAAGCAGCATCTAAAGAAAGTTCTGTCTGCCTTTATCCATTATAACAGCAGGTGTGGCATGGAATTTAGGGTCAAAATAGTAAAAGGAACAAAATGGCATGGAATTTAGGGTCAAAATAGTACAAGGAACAAAATGATCCTTCTGACATTGTGCAAATTTAATCATAAATCCATTGGAGCTATAATTTTATCCCACATATTCATTCCATTTACCCCCCTGAATAAACAGAAAGACTGTTATTGTGCTATTGAGTTTCAAGAGGAGAAAAAAGCATCCCTATTCTTTATTTCTCCCTCAATGTTTTTTGTGCTACATCTGTTTACAAAACAAAAAAGCCAAAATCCAAAACTAGCATTACCGTGAATTTGTCTTTGAGGTAGGCCAGCTACTAGCAGAATTTCTGGGCATGTCATCATCTTTTGCACTAAAGAGTTGTCCAGCTCTTCCAAACCCGGCCCAAACATCGCAAAGCGAGGTTCCGTCTGAGTGACCAGTGATTGCAAAAAGGAAGTCACAGACCCATACCGGGGACGGCTTGATTTCAAACTTCTCCTGCTCTGAGGACAGCTCTTTTTGTATCTGTGTAAAATAGATGCAACTAGAAATTAAACACAAAATACAAAAGAGGTATTAATCAAACAACATAAACTGATTTGGGTCCCACCCTTCTCATGCTTTGATACCGGTACAACTCCAGCACAGGCCAATAAAGTTCCAAACAGATTGTTTCAAGCACCAGTACAAAGCAGGCAAAGGCATCAGTTTTTTTTGAAGTCCAAATACTGGTTTTTTGGACCTTAGTATGCTTCTATCTATGGATCCTTTAGTTTACTTTAAAAAATAAAATAAAATAAAATAAAATAAAATAAAATAAAATAAAATAAAATAAAATAAAATAAAATTATTAATTCCCCCATCCTTGCTGAAATAACAGTGCAAGAGGAGTGCAAAAACTCAATTTTGGGAGTCTAGGCAGCACAGGAAAGGGACAGGAAAATGCTGTTGGTAAAATAACATCAAAGCTGATGAGTCACATACAATATAAAAAATGAGAGAGTATTGAGAGCATTTCAAAAATTAATTAGACTACTTTTGTGTTTATTAACTATGAAGCAGGTAACTCCACCTGAAAAGGACCGTTTCGCCTGTAGGCACAGAGAATGCATGTTGTGAAAAGAGACAGGTGGTGTCCATGCTCATTTGATGCAGAAGCTTGAAAGCATAAAAAGTCTTTGGTAATCAAGGGAAAGAAGTAACAGTCATGGAAGTAACAGTCATCCCAGAGAAGCAGCTTCAGTGTTTCCTGCCATGGTCATGGTAGGCTGCTGCTGGACAAGTCACTTCAAGGAGAGATTAAATGTGTGCTCCACTACAACCAAACTGAGAGGCTACAGTTGAGATCAGCAAAGCCACAAAGTGGTCACAGCCAGAATGGATGCCAGTGAGAGGTGCTTCCAAATAACTGATGCTCTAAAGTATTCAGACCTACAGTGGTTTAAAACGAACGTTCAAAACCAGTAGATATGTAGCACTTCGAAGTCTGAGTGCGTATTTCTCATTTGTAAAGTAGGGATGAAGAGAACATAGACTGGGGAGGCTAGTAGTGCACTCATCATGAAGCAACAGTTCAATGAAATCACCTTTGGAAAATTTAATTGCAAATTAAAAACAAAAACCAAACCAAACCAAACCCACAAATTAATTAAGGGAATTGAATGAAGTTTTAAAAAAATCCCACAGAATAATCTGCTTGTCTTAAGACTTCTTCTCAGTTATTCAAACACATTATGAGTGTTGTTATGCTTTTTAAACACACTAGCTGAAACCAGAGTCTTGGTCTTGTGGCCTTTGATCAAAGCTAAAGCAAAACTACTTGTTATTCTGTGCACATTAAAAAAACCCACACTTCCCTCCCCTCCCTACCCCACATTTCAGCTAAGAGGAAAAAAAATGAAGATTCACTTCATTTGCTGTAGTTTGAAGACTCCTTAGTACTTTTATTAAAGTAAGAAATCATGTCATTGCACTGAGGTTGAAGAACACATTTTTATCAACATCAACAGTAAGCACAGCTTCTGAAATGACTGTATTTCCGTGGCATAGCAGACATGCAGTTTACAAAAAGCTTTGATTTTTTTAAAACTGGTTTTTTTTTTTTACAACATTTTACGTTCTTCCTGAATTCCAAACAGAAAGAGCTGGCGAACTGCCAAACAACAGGAAACTGCATTTACGAAATAAACCATGGATTTGAGACACATCAAACTTTAAGCAGCAGCTTACAGCACAGCTTTACTACTGTGAAGATTAAATGTGCCTGTGGGGTATCACTGCACTAGAGAGACTGTGTATTTTAAGAGAATAGGAAGATACTTACACTGCCATGTAATCATACAGTGCGTTATCACTCTCCTCTGAGAAGGCTTTATTAAAAACCTCCACATCTGGGAGCGTTTTCCAATCCACAGAGGTCCACAAGGGGAGATCCCTCAGGAGAAAATACCTCCACAACAACGGATCCTGCACCGCCGCCCTCCAGTACCAACTCGTGCTTCCCAAATGGCACAGGTCTCGGGGTGAGAGGAAGGACAGGATGTTCAGCTGCACGTCGATCTGAAAACCGGCCAGAGCAGGGGTTAAACCACCCAGGAATTGAGGAAAAAAGGAAAAAAAAAAAAAAAAAAAAAAAAAGCAGAGATGGCAAAAAGCAGGATGACCAGCTTCCCACCCCACACCCCCGGGGAGAAGGTTAAAGGGAGGGGGAGGTCCCACTCACCGGCAGCGCCTGCAGGGCGCTCACCTCCTCCGCATCCCCCGCGTCCATCGCTCCCGGAGGATGCGGAGGCCACCCCGCACGGCCGCCTCCAAACCTCCCCGCTCCTCCGCTCCTCCAGCCGCCATGGCACCCAGCCCCGTTTGCCTTCACCGCCGGCCCCTCGCACCCAGCGCGCCGGCGCCGGCGGGGCGGAGAGAGACACGCAGTCATCCTCTTGCGTGGAGCTTATGACACAGTCACTTTTATTTTTTTTTTTTTTTTTAATTTTTTTTTTTTTTTAAACACCCCCTTCCCCTGGAAATACTTGATTAGACTTTGGACCTGCATGCCAGTCCGCTGAACAGCCGCGTTTTTAATGCAACGAAAGTTACACATTTTTGATAAGAAGCACCGAAGCTAAGAGATCGACCCCCTCCCCCCCTAAAAGTGTGCTTTTTGGGACAGCAAGGTTTCTTCCAGCACTGCCAAAGCAGCCTACTTGAGTGGTGGGGTTTCACACAAAGTAACACAGCATTTCTTTTGCAGGTGTTGTGCTCCACCCGTGGCCTTTTAAAGGTCCCTCGCATACGGCCACATACTTGGTTAACAAGTTTTTGCCTGCTTCTCGGAAATCCAGCGCCACGCTCCGTGAGCTGCAGCCCAGGTCACAGTCCATTGTCTCAAGGCCTTCCTGCTTCCCTTCTCCACAGTGTCGTAGTCCCCAGTAGCACATTTCTCCACTGTACATCATCGCCAGTAAGTGAGTGTCGCTAAATATACCTGCAAAAATAATTTACACCAAGTACTTATTGTTCCGTTATGAGCAGCTTGTTAACATCAATTTTTTGTTTGTTTGTTTCAGTAACAGCGGGAAAAAAAATCCCCAAAGGCAGGGTAAGCCTATTAAAGAGGTACCCCCAAAAAAAAGTTTAACCATGAGATGACTCACGCTGCCCAGAATAGAACCTGGGTCAAGGACTTGCTCACTACTCTATGCATTTTTCTCCTCCATTATGCTAAAACTTTTAAGATTTCCACATAAATATTATTCTCATAGTTGTGTTTGCCTATTTAAGAACTTCAGTATTTCTTTAAGCAAGGGAATGATTATTCATATTTATTTTGGAACACTTGTGTGCTACCCACAATTTAAGCCTAAAAAGACATACTGTTTGAGCACCATCTTAACTTGGGTTAGCCAGCAGAAAATTTAGCATTTGAACAGAAAGGCACATACATGCCCAGTGTCACTGTGAAAAAAAGAAAAAAAAATCCTGCTAGATAAATCTACAAATCAGTTATCAAATCTGGCTTTGCACTGTGGAGCTGAATTGGAGCAAATCCACTTTCAGAAGAAACTAAGCAAGAAGGTGCTCCCACACCCCCCATACCTACAGTAGTTAGTTTTCAGCGTGTACAATATGGACCTCATGTCCTCAGCACCAGCTGTTTTACCTGAAAAATCCCCTCCTGCTGCCCCACCCCACCAGCATCACACTGATGCAACCTCAGGTTCTCATGCAAACAGCCTACAGTCATGCAACTCATATAAAGATACGTCAAGTGGAGAAAGAATGAAAGTTTGCCAAATCTAACTAATTCTGCATCTACTTTCTACCTGTGTGAAGTCAGTAATTCTGTGTTCATACCCGTGTTCTCCTAGAGCTAACCAGGACGACAAACGTGGTCTTCTAGCGCCCTCTGCCTTCATATCTGCTTTCAGCACTTGTCAATTGACGGCTGCAGAACACATGCTGTGCATAAAAAAACCCATCGCCTCCATCCACTTTCCTCCAGTGAGCTCAAAAACATGGAGAAAATGAGCAGTGCCACCTCCTAAAACCCATGAGTCAAAAAAAGGTGAGTGGGAGCAGAGAGCACTGTTGCCTGCTTATCTGCCTCATCTCTTTTTTGTTGTTGTTCTGAAAAGTGCCAGTTTTCAAGTACAAATGAAGTCAAACAACAAAAACACACAAAAACACATTTCGTAAAATGGAGCAGTTATTAAGAGGAGTGTACTGTGGGTGTTCTGGAGTTCTGGAGTTGTTTTTTACCTTCACTGAGTAATCTAGCTGTGTCTTTATCTTGAAATGAGACATCTTCATTTAGTTGAAGAGGGCATCTCAAGCTAAGCATCTTCATCAAGTAATGAACTCCATCATTAAGACACTGTGTACAGTTAAAAATGAGGGGAAAAAAAAACCTTTTAGATAAGGTCTGATTAATTTAATGATAGCCGGAAATACTTCTTGCTATGAATTTCCCAAACCCCTATTCAAAAGGAAAAACAAAAGCTGTATTTTACAAGAGTCAAACTTCAAGCCCCTTTAACTTTTTAATCTTCTTTACCTTTTTAAATATGGCAATATTTTCTTGTAGCCATTCACTCCTTTCTTTTGCTGTATGACAATACATGTAAAGCAGGGCTCCTTTTCTCCAGTAAAGGCATTCTAACATCTCCGCGCCAAGGATGTTGATTGGCTGAAATAAAATGCAACAAACTGAGCTAACCCAAAAGCAAGCCATCTGAAATACTTACATACACACTCATACATTATATTAAGCCTCTAACTTTCCAGGCTGTACTTAACAGGAACAGTCGCAGATACAAGCCCAAGACTTTGGATTTAAACTGCCAAAAGTAGATGGAATCATGAAATGTCAGCAAGAAAAAATCTGTCAATGCAACAAGTTATTTGAAAAAATATTTTCAGGAATTTAAATACAAGTAAGACTTGAAATGTTTTGAAAAGTTCTTAAATTGTCCCCATAAAAAATACAAAAACTACTCTCCTGCTTCAGATTTTTTATTTTTAAGTAATGAAATAATTCTCTGGCTGAATAACATTAGTACTCACTTCTTCATTTACGTTGCACTCCCTCACTAGGTCTTCTGGTTCTGAAAGAATGCAAATAAGTTCTTTAACTTTTTGCAAGGAAGACTCTTCTGGAAAATCTTCATCCACAAGCTGGTTTTCCTCAAAATATGTAATGTCTAAGACAGCCTATGAAAACAAGAAGATAAACAGTGTAAAAATGCTACTAGCAAAATAATCAAATGGTGGTGTGTAGTAATGTACAAATTTGTTACTGGTTACAAAACATTACCATTTTAAGGTAATTTTTAACATTTAGTTTACAAAAGCTGCAAGTGAAAAGTATTTTAAGATTGTTGAGACTGAATGTAAATCAAACCCCTTTCTCTCCTCACAATACCTGCACAGCTATTATCAACTGTAAATTTTCTTCTAATCCAGAATAAAGCAGCCCTGCACTTCACGGATGCTGACCACACACACCAAGTGTGTGAAGAGATCGTTTCTGCTATACCCTCTTCCCTGTACCCAACCCTCTCCCATTCCCCACATGGTAGATTTTCTTGAAAAGGAGTTCTTAATGCTTTAAATATACTACCTGTGTATAGAGCTGCAAAAGTGTGGAAGGAGGTTCTTTCCCTTCGTTACAGAGGTCCTTCAGTTTGTCCAGAGCAGCAGAGCCCTTTGCTAAGAAGGTATCTGAAGGGAGAATACAACGCTTCCTCAGCACTGACAAGCCCTCAGCAAGACCCTTGCTTACCCTCCCTTTCTCTTTCAGATGCTCTTCTCTATCCTTGCTGTATCTACCCGAGCAGCCGAACAATACCGCGTTTAAACAGGCCGGTTGTCCTGTTAAACTACACCTTTCACGACTAAATTAAGGGCGTTCACGGTTAGGGTCTGGTGTTTCTCGAAACCATCTCCACATACTCCACTTTCAAATCATCCATACACCAAAATCACCCCTTGCCGGCGCCCAGGAACAGGGTTTAGGCCTCGGCCGCCCTGTTCCACAGGGAAGCCTCCTCCAGACGGAGCCCCGGGCCGGCACCAGCCGCGCCGCTCCTGGGGCGCGTCCCTTCGGCGGCGGGAGAACTGGAGCTCTCAGCAGCCGCCCCGGGGACGGGTCTCCGCGCGCCCCCCGCCGGCACCCGCGGCGCTGCGGGTCGGCGGCAGAGGGCGGAGCGGGACGGCGGGAGCGCCGGGCAGGGCCCAGCCTCGATCCTCCCTCCTCCGGCCTCTCACCATCACCGGCCGCTCCCCGGGGCGCACCAAGCCGCCGGCCCAACGCCGCCAGCCGCGGCTGCAGCGCGGACACCGTGCCCCCCGCCTCGGCACCCCCTGCTGCCGCCGCTGCCATCGCCGCCGCCCGGCACCGCGACGCGGCGGCGGTCTAGGGCGGCCGTGAGGGCGGGCAGAGGCGCGCAGGCGCGGCGGCGGGGCCGCGGGCGCTGAGGGGCCGCGCCTATTCGGTGGTGTGCGGCGCCGGCCCCGCCGGGGCGGGACGGGAGGCAGTCGGCCGTCGGTGGGGTGGCTTGGCAGCTTCCTCCCTTCCCCGGCCGTCTGGGCCTACCACCACGGCGGCAGCGGCGAGGCTCCATGGGCCGTCCCGGGACTCCGGGCCCAGGCGGCAGGGGGAGCGGAGCGTCTTAGGCCGGCCCGGGCGTGTCTGAGGCGGAGCGGGCGGGCAGCGAAACAGCGGCTGGGACTGCAGTTGGGCCTCTGTGAGGGGCTTCTCTTAGGGCTTTAAAGCTGTTTGTAACAGACATCTATGGCTTCTGCGGCAGTGTTCCCAGGGAGAGTCCCTGGCATGTCCCCTGTGTTGCCCCCATTAAACGATGCTCTACAGCCGCCCCTCTGAAATGGCTCCTGCCATGAGCGAACTGCAAGGGGTGCCGGAGGGCAGCGAGGTTTCTTTAAGACCAGAACCATACCTTTTATGAATAAATATATTGGTGTTTTTTTTTACTTATGTTTTAGTATTGGGTTACTTAACACATAGATGTAAAACTGTAAAAGCATGGCTAAATGATCTTGAAATTGCATACCTTGGATTAGAGGAATGAGACTTCAGGGCCAATTTTTTGTCCAACTATAAATAGCACACTTCATGAACTGCAGAACTGCTTAATAGCTTCCATGCTATGAGGGGGAAGTAGTAAGTTTTAACAAAATACAGCTACTACCCCACAGTAAATCATCAAATATTTTACGTTGTGTAGTTATAAAAATGCTGTCTTTGGCTATATGTCTCCTCTAGCTTTCTCCATCTCTCCACCTGCCTGGGAAAAGCTTATGTCTCAGTGCACATTACAGAATCACAGAATATTTGTGGTTGGAAGGGACCTTTGAGATCATTGTGTCCAACCATACACACACACATACACAAAAAAGCCCCAACCCAACAATCTCAGGCAGTAGAGCATGCTCACATAGTGTTCTGGATTTTGTTAGCTTGAATATTTTAAAGGAATAATTGACTGAAGACATCTTCAACTTCTCAAGTCATGTAGTCTTCATTGTATTAGTGTCTGTGTCCCATCGAAGCACTTTAAAAAAAAAACAAAACCAGAAAAAAGTGCTATTTACAGGGGTACTTCAGGTCCTGTAAAGCTGCCTGCTTACAGTAATGGGTGTTTTTGCTGTTGCCTGTGTTATATCTTATGAAAGAGTTGCCAAACAGATTAAATACAAAAAAAAAAAAGTAAAACCTAAAAGGCAAAATTGAGTTTTCTTCCAGAAATGGGTTTATTTCTAGAGGAAATCTTAAAAGTTTTAGTTGGATATGTATTGTCGTTTATTCCTGCATAGTCCATAGCCAGATCCAATTTTTCATCTAAGGAACAGCTGTTTTTACAGTACCAAAAGTAGTATGGTAGTTAACCGTATCATACCTGAGAGTGGAGGAGATGGTACTTCGTGTTTTAAGTGAAATGCAGGACTTTCCATATTGTCAGTTTTGGGACTGAAGAATGGCTGTGCATTGATAAGTTCCCTCTTTCAGATCCTTTTTTTGCTTGGTCCTGCCCTTACTGCTCTGTTTCAATACCCAGCCATGATTTTGTGTTGCTTTCTTAGTTGCTTTCTTCGCAACTAGTCAAGTAGGCAGGTAGGTCTGCCGTCAACAGTGAAGGAGATGTCATTTAGCTCTCAAGATGCATGTTGTAAAAAACAAAACCACACAAAAAACCCCCACTAAACCCCAAACAAAAAATCTAACACAAAACAAAACAAAACCCCCAGATAATTGTGTGCTGACTCACTTATAAAGGAAGTGGTATCTTTTTTCCTTCCTGTGCTTCTGGCATGGCTGCAGCTTACTTTAGCTGTATTTATTTTGAAAGCTAGACGTATATGCAATAACTTTTTATCCAGAAATTGTTATCCACCCTTTCTTTAAAAACACAGTGGAATCTAGTTTTGACCTTTCTCATCAGTGGCTGAGATGGAAGAGGTGGGGTTCTGTTATTGCCAAGCTGGTAATACAGAAGCTGCTGCAAAGGTTAAAAAATGGAGTCATGACCACTTCTCTCAGGAAGATTTTTAGTGCATTTATTTCTTTATTTGTTTTCCTCCCAACCTGATTTTGCCATGAAATGTGGGAGGGGTCACAAGACATCTCTAGTGGCTTTCAAGCATTTTCTTTGTCTTATTCCTACATACTCCCTGATGGGAGCTGGTTTGCAAGGAACGGGGATGGCAGGACTTCTGGGCAAAGACCCGAGGGACTGCAGAGCCTGGAACAGGGGCTGTGATGACCCGGGTGGGATGCTGCTGCCCCAATGCGGTGGGCAAGCCCTCACCTTCCCCTGGGCTCTGCCTGTCTCTGAGCGGCCATCCCTTGGATGAGTCTCCATCCATCCCTTCCTCAAGCTGTATCCCCTCTGGCACTAAACTCCCAAGCTGCATTTGTAGTCTGTGGAGCTGCTGTGCTGGTCTTCTCCCTGCACCTTGCAAAGTGCTTTGGACTAAAGACTGCTGAAAGACTAGGTGTCTCACTATTTGAGAGATCAGTGACCTCAGCTTGCCTTGCATTTTGTTTTTTTCTTAGAACCTGTTTAGATAAACCCTGCCAGATATTTCAAAGAGAGAGGTGGTTGGGGTTTGCTGTCTTTCACTGTTCTTTTCAGGGCTGGGAAATCTTAAAATTCAAATTCTCAGAGCTTCACACAAAGATGAAGTTGTATCCAGTATTTTTCTGAAAATTTTCCCTAACTTCAGAAGAAATTTTCAGAGTAACTCAATGTAAATTATGTTGAAGTAAAAAAGTCATTTTGTTCGGTATTTACCTTAGGGAATAGTTCCAGTATGGTGAAATGATCTCAGGTGAAGGGGTTCACGTGGTATTTGTGATTTTTCAGTGCCTAGCAACTACCTGTTTTTAAGGCTACTGTTACTCATAAGGGAAGGGGTAAGGTGTTGGCTGTTTGGAGACAGGCTGTGTTCCTAAACTGGTGGAAGCACAACAGGAAGAGTTGTGGTGTTTAAAGAGCTGCAGTTGATGGAAAAGGAAAAGCTATTACAATTTTGTCTTTCAGAGCCAAGAATATGGCATTGCCACAACCGTTTTCCTGTTATTTTGGGTTTATATATAAATGTATCTCTGTGTGTATGTGCATGTAGGTATGTATGGTGTCAATGTAAAGTAGATTCTGTAGCTTGCTCCTTTTTTCCTCCCCAAAACATCCTCTTTCTGTCATTTTGAGATCTGTATCTGTAAATGCATATGCTGCTGGAGAACAGACTGGTTGTAACTATACACTTTAGGATTATTTTTGTCCTGTGGTATTCCATCAACACTTACTAACTGTCCTGATATATGTAACTGTGAAACCGGGTGAGCCTGGCATTTCTGAATACCTGAACACTTTGAACTTACTGGAACAGCTCATGTCTTGGATATACATAATCTATTTTTCTTTAAAAGTTCTGTGACATATTTTATTTGTGAAAGTTAAAGAAATAATACTTCAACACAGGTGTGTTGTTCTTTTGTATATTTAGTATTACCCAAACAAAGAAAATGTTTTTAGCTTTAAGCAAAAATACAGAATTGTCTAGACAAAGAAGCTTTGTGCAGCAATGATTGATCATTCATATCATTATCATTGATCATATCATATCATTCATATCATTGATCATATCATATCATTGCTAGCAGCTTCAAGATCTTTTAAGTTGTGCAGGTTGTGCAGATTTTCTTGAACTATGGCACTTAAGTGGGTTGATAATGAACTCATAATAATTCTTGGAGAATGCAGCCAAGAGAGAAATTTTGTTGGGTTCAAGTGAACTACATATGTTCCTAAACTGACAGAGTATCCCAAGTTGGAAGAGACCCATTCAAGATCATCAGGTCCCACACCCTGCTCCTCACAAGGGCACCTAAAACTAGACCACATGACTGAGATCATTGTGCAGAGGCTTCTTGCCCTCTGACAGGCTTGCGGCCAGGATCGCTTCCCTGGGGAGCCTGCTCCAGGGACTGACCTCCCTCTCAGTGAAGAACCTTCTCCTTATGTCCAACCTGCGTTTCCCTTGGCACAGCTGAATTCCATTCCCCTGTGTCCTGTCGCTGGTCACCAGAGAGAGGAGATCAGCACCTTCTCTACTGCCCCCCATGAGGAAGGTGGACCCAGCCATGAGATCACCCCTCAGCCTTCTGGTTGTGGGCTGTGTTGATCTCTAGAAAGAAAGCTGGAAGAGCTTTCCTTTCAGCAAATTACTCCTCTGACCAGAGGTTACTAAGCCTGGTGATGGTTACTGGATTACTTACTGCTTGCTTTGGTTATGAACTGACTCTTAATGTTCAAAAAAACAGAGGGGAAAAAAGAAAAGCAAAAGGTATGTGTGGAGGTATAAGTAGTTAGTAATAGAAAAGGTGAAAGGAAAGACAGAGATGGAAAAACTACATTAGGCCCAATCAAACAAGACTCAAAAGATGCCCATATCTATCGGATTCCTAACCCTTTTAGAGTCTGTGGTCAAAATTTGTATTCAAACTGAATAGGGGAAACATCATGGATATTAATACAGATGTATTTGGCTAACTTGGTTTTACAGCAGCATGCTGATTTAGCCGTCTTAGAAATGATGCTTTTCTGATATGGTGTGCCTCTAGTAACTAAGGAGCACTTTATAAAAATGAATCCAAAGTACTTGCGCTTTTTAATTATATCTGTTAGTAACATTTGGTTATACTTGTCTCCCGTGGGTTTGAGTAATAGCTCAAAAAAAGTTTGAAGTTTGCTTCAGGTCCATCTTGTTTCATTTTGCACCAGCTGATGCGCATTAGTGAGCAAAGAGGTGAACTGCAGGGATGTGCCAGCTTCACAGTCTGTGGGTGGCTCACCTGGTCAGAGCTGCCTCGGGAACAACTGGATTGTTGCGCCCAGTCTCAGGCGTCAGACTTGCACCGTAAGCTGTGTCGGTTGTGGGTTGTAAGAAATGCTAGGTTTATATAAATACTTGAGAGAAACTGAATTTACTAAAATGTGTTATAGAATATCTGGTCCTTCACTGTTTTTTCATCACTGTATTCTTTGAAGCAAGTATTTCTGCTCTTGAGAATAAGAAAAAAACATTTGTATTTATGCACAGAAACTATTAAACAAGGGTCTTTATTTATTGTATGTGATCTTCATGAGTTTGTTGTTTCTAATAATAGAGGTAAGAAAGATGGTCAATATTATGGTATCACCTTTCAAATATTCCTTGAATTCGCAAAAGGAGATGCACATTCTCTCTTTTGGAGTGTGGCTTTGCAGTTGCCATGTAAAGGGTGCAAAACTGAAATTTATTCAGAATAATGCTACGAAACTGGAAGATAATTAGCAAAGATTTTCTCTGTGTTCATGGGATTAAGCACTACAGAATGATTTCCAGAATTCAGGGTCATAGTGGATAATGTCATGGCATTGAATAAGGAAGTATTAAATTCAGTCAGTCCTCTTAAAATAAGGCTCTGTATTTGTTCTGAAGTAAGTACCTCCAACTCGGAGCATTTCATATTCATACTTTTGATGCCAAATTTGATATCAGGGCATGAGGGTGATCTGGAATGGAATTTTACCTTTGTGTCAATAGACATGAAATATATTTATTCTGGAGAGGTATGTGAGTGCCAACTATTAGTAGACATTGTAGGTGCGTCATATTTTTGTTTGCCTAACCTTGCATTACTGTTCTTTGTTCTACCTGCTTTCTACTCTGTGTATAGCTCAGGTGGTGCCCTGACAAAATACAAACCAGCTGCTTTCTTACAACGTGGTCACCCGCAACCGGGATGACATGGTACCTGGTTTGCGTTTAAATCAGTTCTGAACCTACAAGATGATACAGCTGCTTGATTTTTGGTTATTAGGAGAGGCATTCACTGAACTTTGATGTTGGAACTGCTCTTTTCTTAAGTGACCTCCCTAGAAGAAGGGAGCCAAATAGGAACTGCTTCTTGCTGTTTGAAGGAGAGCTGAAGTAGTTTATTTTTAAAAAGCAAATATAAAATGTACAATCTTCTGTAAAGGAATTGAACAGTTTACTTGCAGCAGGCACACAATGGTGTGTGCTCTTGTTGCCTTCATCCAGAAGAATGCTTGTGCCTGCCACGTCTCATGTATGGACCTGAACGTGTTGGTCTGGAAGAACTTGCTTTCAGCAGACCTCACCTCAGTCTCCAACTGCCCCAAATTACTATGTATGCAATTTAAGGTATAACTTCATAGTTGACTAAGGCAGAAGTAGTGTCATTTGGTCAAACAAGTGCCTAGGCGCCTGTCCCTAACTGCATGTTCCCATTGTTAGTTGTGTTAATCCTGGAGTCAGGTGATGGTTTGGTGTGTGAGGTCACCTCACTTATCTGAGTGCTGCCCAGTTTTTCCACACGCTAGTCCACAGTTATGGTGCACAATTGCTCTAGTAGCAAACCACCATAAGGGTAATCAAGATTTTACTCTCTGAGATAAATGGGAAATCCAAGACTGTTGACAAATTTTCTGATTCCTGTTGTAAATAACTTGCAAGGTGAGTGAAATTCTGGAATTGCTTGCTGGAATTTGTTAACAATTTAAGTGCTCTACAACCAAAAAGCATCATGTTTTATTACTTGCATAAATAATCTAGAGTCCTGTGAATTACACATTCTAAAGGTACTTTTAAATTACATGGGAATCTTTTTGCCATTCCCATAATAATTAGTTTCAACCCAGTCTTTCTGGTCACCATTGGTACTTAAAGATCTCTGTGCCAAACTTACTACAGAGGTAGGACCTTGCTGGGTTCTTAAGTGAGGACAGGCATTGGTGCTGAAGGAAGACGAATGACCGACACCTCGAAGCCCTTTCTGTTTGAGGGTTCAGCAGGTTGCCACAGGGTGTCACCAGTGCGCTCAGAAGAGTCCGGCTTCTAACGGGGGATGTTTCGTGGTAGTGATGTCAATCTGAAATGACTGTGTTTACTGAAATTCTGCAAACCTCAGATCACGGAAGTCTTCAGTGAACTGCTAGGGTATGGCTTCAAATGACCCCTGAAAAAAACCATCCGGATCTTTGAAGGAGTATTTGAGGCTGGAGAAATTGAAAGAGAGAGGTCCAAGAGCTTTGCAACAAGCTAGTGGTGTGCTGGTAAATGCAGGGAACCTGCTGCTGAGGCTTAGCAGGCTTCCAGGCTCCTTTTGAGTGTCTGTAGAACCAGGTTTAAAATCGGACACACATACTTTACCAAAGCCAGGACAGAGCTGAAGGAAAACCTCGCATTCTAAGATTAACTGCCTTTTGAAAAGATGGATGACTGAATGGTAACGGTTCATTTTAAACCACCTTATAAAGATTGAACAACAAAAGTTCAAGATTTTGCCATACGTCCCATGTGAAAGTTGTGTTATCTTCCTTACCAATTCTTCTGTTCATTTGCCTGCAACTGAGAAATGCAATGTCGCAGGAAATGACTATCGGCTTTTCCTATTAGATGTGTACGTTTTGGACCACTGAGAAAATTAACCAAGGCATTGTTGAGCTGCCCGCTGTAGGGGCAAAGCGGTTCTGAACTCGACAGCTGTTCCTCCGACAGCTGGATGGACTAGAAGAATTAAGTGAAACAATTCAGGCAAGAATGGATTGGCACCTGGTTTTGTCAGCGCGCGTAGGGAACTGGTTCCCTAGTCAGTGGATGATAAAATAATTACAGGGGCTTGGATTGTGTGCGTGAGTTTGCATGCTAGACTCTTGTAGCCGAGAAATGGTGCTTGCCAATTAAGCTCCACACCCATGAAATAGATGGCAAAGTCCAAGTTTCAAAGAGGAAACCAGAGTTATTGGCGAAACTTGCAGACCAGGCAGGTGTTACTTGCTTTTCTCCATTTCCAGCCCCGGCGGCTGTCCTGTGGTCTCACTGCGCAGCACAAGCTGCAGTGGGGTACGGGGGGGTGTGTGCCTGCGACCTGTTTACTGTGCGCAACATCTGCAAACACAGCTCTGCATTATCATCTCCAGGCTCTGTAAGTTGTGTATCAAATACAAGGGAAAAGATTTCTTCACTAGTAGCTTTGCAAAGCCCTCCTAGCTTCTGAGTTTAAAGTACAGTCTGTTGCTGATGAGGTTCACCTGAAAGTACCCCGTGCAGCTTATTAATGTAATGTTGCAATGCAGGATCTGGAAAGGCCTGTTACAGTACTGCTACCAAACATGAGCTGACTTGCAGGGTCACAGCTGGTCAGGATTCCTGTTTACAGTTCGTTGTTTCTGTAGCTCCTTTTCTTATCTTTACCATTACTCTTTTACAACACTATCAGTATGGAGGGTAAAAGAACCCCATGCTTTCAGCTTGGCCGGAGAGGGGTGTGGGGAAAGGCTTTCCTGTTCTGTTGCATTCTTGCAGCAAAATGTTCCTGGTAAAAATGAGGAGTAAGAGATTAGTATGGTTTTATGAATAAGAATTTAAACCAACCTTCCTATATATATGTATCAATACACAAGCATAAGGAATGCAGCTGATGTCTGCAAATATCTGCTGAACAGGCATGATAAATCACTTATCCTTTCTCCAGAGCTAGGGGACATACTGACTGCCACTTTGAGGGTTGTTACACTTAACTAATATAGACAGTGTTGATGATAGTGAGTATGCAGTATATGAACACGAACAGAAGTGCCAAGGATCATGCTGAATAACAGACTTGGTGTTTCTATTTAAACAAAAATGACACCTTTCTTTCAAGTACTGTATAATTCCACCTTGTAAGTACTGTGGTTTTGAACTGAGGTGCAGCATTTGCAATGGTCAGAAAGTTTGAAGTTTTGAATTTTTGAGATACGGAATCAAAGTATCTAACTGTTGATTTAGCTGCTGAAATTTCAGTGGCTATTTCTCAGTGCTGTCATGGTTAATAATTGAATAACTTGCTGTGGTAACTTTAATTCTCCAATTTTCACCAAGTATAAAATGTTTGATGTCTTCTAAGATGTTCTGCCTAGTTGCTTATCTTAGCTTGTAATAATGATATGATAGCCTGACACGATACAGAAACATCTGTATCGTTTACATAAAAGTAGGGCATCCTGCCTAAAAAATGAAACTGCTGTAAATGGAAACTGGACTAATGTGAAGCCATCAAACAAACAAAAAATCTCCCCAGATTGTTTTTCACAATATGGACCTTCTCATCCTATTAGTTTTGGATTTTTTTTTATTATTTTCTTAATTAAATGAGGTCCTGAATTATATATACTATGATACTCATTGTGACAAAAATATGTGTTGACTTTCTGTTGTCTGCTGAGGAGGTCCTTCAGGGGTAAGAAACTGCTCCTGCCAAAGGGTTGTTGATTCTTCCTTATTACGTAGCTTCAGGTTCCTTTCATAGTTTGGTATCCCCTTTGGTCATGGACTTAGGACTGTGAAGAGAAAATGTTGCCAGGGTTAGCTGGCAAATGGATTCCTCAACAGCTCCACACGTTGTTTCCTTCAAAAATCTTGGCTCTGTGGTTCTCTTATTTGCTTTACATTTTCCTAACTGCCTAGAAGATGGCTTTTTGTTTTTTCTTGTTTGCTTTACAAATTAATTTTGCCTTTGGTATTTATGTTTAATTACATATGAACTTTCATTTGCCAAATCCCTGCTGATTTTTAACATGTATAGATTTCACTAGACCTGTAAGTATCCATTTTCCTTTTTAATGACCTTCCTTTCACCTGAACCTTGTGAATAAATTGAGTATTTAAGTTCACATTGCTTACTAGTGTAATCATTGGTGATATAAGTGGTAGCCCTTTTGTTTTCTCAACATATGAGTAGATTTTAAAATTGTCGAATATAGTGCACAGGAGATCGTAATTCTTTTTATGTCCTCAGCTGGAATATATTTATAATTATCTAATGTCTTTAGGTATGTGTTATAAGATCTATATTATTCCTTTATTTGTTTTCCCAGTAATACTTCATTTGTGCAGGAAGATGTAGATGCTATGAAATAATCTTTGAATTTTCTTTGAAAATCCATCCCATAGATGAGTTTCAAGTGCTCTTAAATGATTAATATAAAAACTAGTTTAGTATTTTGAGTAATACTCAAAAGTACTTAAACACCAACCTCTTGTTTCAGAACTGGGACCTATTAACATGTTGGAGGTAAGTTCAAGTGTTCTGTGTGTGTTCTAATGGCTGCATAGTTTAATGAGCTTTCCCTCCTGTGTGGCTCCGTATGTGATTTTCACGCTTCAATAAATTAATTTCATTGCTGAATTCCAATAGATCTGAAAGAAAGGCAAATTGCTTGATTTTAATTGGCTAAAATTTGGGTCAAATATAAACAAATTTTTAGAAACTTGTCTAGAAACAAAGTTGTTCGTCTCAGAGTTCTGGTTCTTCCCCCATATAGGTATATCAAACATACAAAAATAGTTTGCCTATCTGCTAACTATTTGGTGGCTTCTTTGGGAAGTACTGTTTCACTGTATGGGAGTGCCGACTTTGATGTCTTACTATTCTTGGTACTAATATAACTAACCTGGTGTTATATGGTACATATAATGATTAACTCCAGAATGCTTACCTGCTGACTCGGTTTTGGCACCAAGGGCTCAAAACTCTCCCACTACTCACTTGTAAATGCTGGTGAACTTGAAAAGCGTTTGACTTGCCTGCTATCACTGTTAAGTGATTTGCTTCAATGAACAAAATAAGATCATATCAAAAATATTCTTGAGTAGATGATCTTTAAGATCTCTTCCAACTCTAACCATTCAACTATCCTATGATTTTAGAGACTTGTTTCATATTGGCTGCTTAGTTGTAGCCCTTGTTGTATGAAGAGCTTTAAGTCATCTTAAAAATTCTTTTATCTACTCATTCAGTTATGTTTGGAGCTTTTCTAAGCTGAAATAAGAGGCAGTCCAAAGCATGTAGACTTTGCACAATTTTTTGGAATAATTTGGGGTTTAGATAATCCATAGCACCTGATAAGGAAAGTTATATCCCTCTAATTTCCTACTCCAAAACCTGTAATTTATACAAGTAGAATTACCAGCTTTGCATAATAGATGTTCCAAGGAGGTATTAATAATACTTACACGCTATATCTACTGAATGCAGTTGGCCCTCTTCCTCCAGCCTGCAAAGAGGAACACTGTTGGAGCACCAAATAGTACAAACCCCAAGCAAAACAAATGCTGGCTGGGTATATAATAAGTACTCAAGAGTGAACACGTTGATAGTTTGAGAATGCATACTGTTAGTTTAAAGGAAGATACTTATCGAACTGAAGAAAATAAACTTCTTTTAGACAAGTTTTTCAATGTTTAGGGATTTTTTTTTCATGAAAGCAAACATGACTTAAGGAATTTGCACATCTAAATGAAACTTAGGGAGAAACTACGTTCAGAAATCCAGTCCTGTAAAACTTTTCTGCTGATGCTTAGCCCTGGAAGAATACAAGCAGTGCTGTTACTCTGTTTTTCACTTCACTAACCACCTGTATTTTTCAGCTTTTACACCTGGAATTGCCCCAAACTTGACTGACTAGCTAAATATGGTGGATATCCAGGAAAAAAAAAAAACAACCCACAACCTTCCCAACCATAAAGATATCTCCCCCCACACTTCATTGGCATCTGCAAGGTTTGTCTGGAATGTGAACTGCAATTTCCACCATTTTAAAAGAAAATCTGTAAGAGTGGGGTGGCATGGCAGGCTGAATGAACCAGCACCTGCAAGACTGGATCCCAGTGCTCGGAATAAAATGGACTGTGAGTGCACAAACACTTTGGAGACTTGCAGCATGTGCTTAAAACCTTGGCTTCCTCCTTGTAAATTATCCTGCTGCAAGTTCATACCACAATGGCTAAGTACAGTACGGCTGGCAGCTGTGTTGGAGACAGCCTGGAAACAAGACGAGGAGCACCTGCAAGTAGTGTGACCTCCTGTCATATGCGTGAGGGGAATTTCTCTTTTCCTGCCTCTAAATGGCTTCTCATATTTTTCGGTGAATCCTGTTCCATTGGGCATCGTTAGGGCAGGCACTGATCACTTGGGGTATTTTTAGAAAGCGCAAATAATGGCAGAGGCACGCTTTGAATTTTCCTTCTATAGCAGCGGCAGAAACGCCAAGCAGTTCACATCACGTGGCTGCTTAAACAAGCCCGTATCTATTCCAGTAACATTTTCCCACCCAAACATAGCATCTGAGCGCCCTGCGGAGACCATGTGCCAGCTGGAGCCTGGGTCACCCCGAGGGCTATGGGGCGGAAACTTAACCATTCAGTGCCTCTATCCGTCCTTTCATCCTCGTGATCTTCCCGGGAACAGGAGAAGGAATTTCAGCACCTCAAACTTCGCAGGGAGACATCTGTGATGGCGCATCTGTGGGAGCAGTTGGGAGCATCAGAAGAGGAAAAGAGGGGGGAAAAAACCGCACCACCCCAAAACCCCAAACAAACCACCCACCATCCCCACCACCCACCCCCTCCTTTATGATTGTAACATGGAAGGGGGCTCGTCCACCTCGCTTTTCTGCGGGTCTGAGGGGTTTGTAAGAACAAAACCGATGGGAAAGGATGAAGGGGGAGACCGCGGGGGGGGGGGGAGGGGGGCGACCTCCAGGAGTGAGGCCTGCTCCCCCCACAAGGGACAGCGTCCGGGCCGGTAATTGACAGCTCTCCGGGGGCCGCCGCCTGAGGGGAGCCGGCAGCCGCCGGGGCCCCGGC